>HG995378.1:10000-610000 GCA_905333075.3 Atethmia centrago | reverse complement strand
AAAATTCAAACACAATAGCATCTGCAGTTTACAACCTCATAAACAAATGTGATTTGACCAATATAAAAACTGTCAGACTAATTTCAGATGGTTGTGGAGGTCAAAATAAAAATTCCACCATGATTACAATGTGTTGTAAGTGGCTTTTGGAACAACCCACAATCAAAATCGTCGAACTCGCGTTTCCAGTGACTGGACACTCTTATCTGCCCGCAGACCGTGTTTTCGGAAACAGCGAAGTTTTCCTTAAAATGGACACAATTCTCATCACCACACCAATATATGGATATAATTTCACAGCAGGCGACTATCGTAAAAGTGGAGACTTTCCCTTATGTGATTTTAAAAAGGAAGCAAAAACTATTATAAAGCCTCCTAGGCAATGGAAAGTGCAGTTTGCACAGTGCAAAAGATTTTTCATAAAAAGATCAAAGAGGGCCGGAAATGTGTTGGTGGAGTCAGAAAGGTTTTATAAAACTAAAATAGCAAAATATGAAAATGTTTCCGGCAAGGTAAGCTGATGAATATGGTCAATCCTAGCGTAATACATCCAAATATACCTGTGAAACAATTAAAAATCAGGGATGTAATGACTTTGCTTTCAAAACGTTTTGGAGAAAATTGGCAGGATCTCGAGGAGTTACAGTTCCATTCATATGTTGTGAACAATGCTGAAATCCAACCCAGTGAAGCAATAAATGACGCGGAAGAATTAGAATGCGAACCCAGAGAAGAGGCATCACTTTTATTAATTTAAGTTAGGTTTTAGAAATATTCTATGCTGTCTAATTATTTAATAATTTTAATAAATATATGTAGGTACCTACCTACCTAAATAAAATAAGCTTTATTTTGTTATTAAGTCCGAGTTCCTAAATCCGACCCTGATTAACGTGTTGGAATCAAACGTGGTTAAGTCCTGAGAACTTGGTGTCAAACTAGGTTATGAAGCCGTCTTCTGCAGCCTCTGTACAGCTGCAGGGAGGCCCGCGGGGCACAGGGCTGGCGGCAAGGCCTGTCGTGCGCCAGCACAAAAAAAGAAGAGGGGAGCCATGGCTGCCGGGGGCTCTTTACCCCCCCCTCAGCCTGGCTGCCCTACGGCCGACTCCCGGCCTGTGAATGGTGCGGAGGGGATGGACTGCGTCTAATGGCGCTGTACCATTTCCTCCAGAGCAATATCAACCACGCTGCCAGAGCTCAGGATCTCTTGCTCCAGAGCATGGCAGAGTGGTCAATCGACGTGGCTGTGGTCGCCGAGCCGTACTTTGTCCCCCCCAGGGATAACTGGGTGGGAGACCTGGACGGTTTGGTGGCCATCATTGGCGGGGCTCTCGTCAACCCGTCCCGAGGACACGGCTGGGTGGCCGCCCTCGCGGACGGCATTGGCACGGTTGGGGCGTATTTCTCGCCCAACAAGAGTCTCGCCGACTTCGAGAACTTCCTTGTCGAATTGGGTGCCGTCGTGGGCCGACTCCACCCTTACCCGGTGCTGTTGCTCGGGGATCTCAACGCCAAGTCTGCGGCGTGGGGATCTCCGGTGACCGATGCTAGGGGTGAGGCGCTAGAGGAGTGGGCGGTCACGACTGGCCTGGTCGTCCTGAATCGGGGCTCGGTCCACACGTGCGTGCGGCAGCGGGGCGGATCTGTAGTGGACGTCTCGTTCGCTAGCCCTGCTGTCGCGAGCCGTGTCCGTGACTGGCGTGTCGCCGTGGAGGTGGAGACGTTGTCGGATCACCGATACATCCGATTCGACGTCTCCACCCAGACCACCGGTGGTCGTAGTTCATCGGCCCCGCGAAGGGACGGTCCGCGCTGGACGCGTAAGCGCATCGACAGGGAGGTTCTCGAGGAGGCCGCTATTGTTCAGGCCTGGATCCGGGAGTCGGCAACAAACGGACCCATCGACGTCGAAGAGGAGGCGCTGTGGTTCCGCGGGGCAATGACACAAATCTGCGACGCGTCCATGCCCCGCGTCCACTCACATCCAGCAAAGCGCCAGGTGTACTGGTGGTCTACCGAGATCGCACAATTACGTGTCGAGTGCGTAGCGGTTAGACGCCGGTACACCCGATACCGGAGGAGACGTCGTCGGGTCCCTGACGAAGAAGCCGCGCTGTATGAGGTGTACCGCGCGGCGAAGCAGGCCTTGTGGCTGGCCATCGGCGAAGCGAGGACGCGAGCCAGGGAGGAGATGTTGGAGACTCTAGACGGAGATCCGTGGGGGCGCCCTTATCGTGTGGTTCGAGGGAAACTTCGAGCCGCGGCGCCTCCACTCACGGAGAGTCTCCAACCTGAGCTGCTGGAGGAGGTCGTCGCAGCCCTCTTCCCGGCAAGAGCGGAGCATACTCCGCCGCCGATGGCTTTGCCCACAGCCGCAGAGTCTGCAGAAGAAGAGAACGCCATCAGCGTCCCAGAGGTGACACAAACAGAGATGGGGGCAGCCGTGACGCGGCTCCGAGCCAAGAACGTGGCTCCGGGGCCCGACGGGATCCACGGCCAAGCGCTTGCCCTCGCTCTGAAGGAGCTAGAGCCCCACTTGAGAGGACTCTACACAGCGTGCCTTGAGCAGGGCCAGTTTCCTACTTTGTGGAAATCTGGTCGTCTGGTCCTGCTCAGGAAGGCGGGGCGCCCTGCGGACTCACCGTCCGGGTACAGGCCCATAGTGTTGCTAGACGAGGTGGGTAAGATGTTTGAGCGGATAATCGCTGCCCGCCTCGTCGGCCACTTGTGCGGAGAGGGGCCTGACCTGGCCGAGAGCCAGTTCGGCTTTCGGCACGGGCGCTCCACCATCCACGCGATTTCACGGGTGAGAGTCCTGGCGGAGGAAGCGGTGTCCCGGGGCGGGGTGATGTTGGCGGTGTCCTTGGACATCTCCAACGCCTTCAACACCCTGCCCTGGAGCTGTATTCGGGAGGCACTGCGTTACCATCGGGTGCCTTCCTACCTCCGCCGCATCGTCGGGGCTTATTTGGCGGAGAGGTGTGTCACCTACACGGGACGTGATGGCGGAAACCAGCGCCGCATGTCGTGCGGTGTTCCACAGGGCTCGGTCGTAGGACCGCTCCTGTGGAACATCGGGTACGACTGGGTGCTGCGGGGCGAGCTCCAGCCGGGCGTGGACCTGACGTGTTATGCGGACGACACACTGGTCACGGCCCGGGGGAGCTCGTACCGGGAGGCAGCGTTGCTAGCGACGGCTGCGGTCTCACAGGTGGTGAGTCGCATACGTCGCCTAGGGCTGGAGGTTGCCCTCAACAAGTCGGAGGCCTTGATCTTTCATGGCCCCCGGCGGGCGCCGCCGCCGGGATCACATATCGTGGTCGGAGGGGCTCAAATCGCTGTCGAGTCCACCATGAAGTACCTAGGATTGGTGCTCGACAGCCGGTGGGATTTTGGCCCCCATTTCCGGCGGCTGGCGCCCAAGTTGTTGGGCGCGGCTGGGGCGTTGTCAACGCTGCTTCCCAATCTGGGGGGCCCGAGCGCCGCCTGTAGGCGGCTCTACGTGGGGATCGTGCGATCGATGGCCCTTTACGGGGCCCCGATCTGGGCGGCTGACCTGACGGCCGGAAGCATCGCAGTCCTGCGGAAGCCGCAGAGAGCGATGGCCGTCAGAGTCATCAGGGGATATCGCACGATCTCCTTCGAGGCGGCTTGCGTACTGGCCGGATCCCCGCCCTGGGACCTCGAGGCGAAAGTACTCGCGTCGCTGTACCAGTGGCGCGAGGAAGCGAGGGCGCGGGGCGAGTGGCTTATGCAGCGACATATGGAGCTGCGTCGGTCACAGCTCCGCGCAGCCCTGGTGGCGGAATGGCGGGACAGGCTTACACGCCCTACCGCCGGCCTCGCCACCATCGAGGCGGTCCGGCCAGTGCTCGAGCCCTGGCTCGGGAGGAGGCACGGCTCCCTGTCGTTTCGGGTGACGCAGGTGCTCTCGGGGCATGGTTGCTTCGGGAAGTACCTGTGTCGCATAAACAGGGAGCCGGACGCCCGGTGTCACCACTGCATCGACTGTCGGGAGGATACGGCGCGGCATACGCTGGCAGAGTGTGCCGCTTGGGAGGAGCTACGCCGTGCCCTCATCTCAGGAGTGGGCAGTGACCTGTCGCTGCCGGCCGTGGTCGAGGCGATGGTCGGCAGCGAGGAGTCCTGGGACGCGGTGGTATCCTTCTGCGAAACAGTCGTGTCGCAGAAGGAGGCTGCGGAACGGGAGCGGGAGATCTCTTCCGCTCACCCGGCCCGCAGCAGGCGCACCGGGCGTCGGCAGAGGGCAGACAACGCCCTCTTCCGGCCCCCCTAAATGGGTCCAGGGACGGCGGACTTGGGGACGTCCGCCGCCCCCCATCACACTGGACCCGAGGTGGCGGCGCGTAGTGTTCCACGCGCGCCCCTTTCAGACGTTGTGGGGGGGGTTTAAACACCTCACCCCCCCCAGACTTGAGGTGGCCCGCAGAGGCGGGCCGGCACTAGCTGGGGATCGTGGAAGTCGCATTAGATCCCATGATCCCCGGTGCAAGTGTGGGACGGGAACACCGGGGTGGTTTTTAGTCAGTAAGAGTCTGACAGACCCCTCTGCCTACCCCAGGGCGGAGGACATCCATGAGGATTTTCCACCCCGGCAACAAAAAAAAAAAAAAAAAGGTTATGAAGCCGTCTTGTGTTGTGTTGTTGTCTTGGGTTGAGCTAGGAGGTTGGGTTACTCACAGGTGGTGAGCCGCATACGGCGCCTGGGCCTGGAGGTTGCCCTCAACAAGTCGGAGGCCATGATCTTTCATGGCCCCCGGCGGGCGCCGCCGCCGGGATCACACATCGTGGTCGGGGGGGCTCAAATCGCTGTCGAGTTCACCATGAAGTACCTAGGATTGGTGCTCGACAGCCGGTGGGATTTTGGCCCCCACTTCCGGCGACTGGCGCCCAAGTTGTTGGGCGCGGCTGGGGCGTTGTCAACGCTGCTTCCCAATCTGGGGGGCCCGAGCGCCGCCTGTAGGCGGCTCTACGTGGGGATCGTGCGATCGATGGCCCTGTATGGGGCCCCGATCTGGGCGGCTGACCTGACGGCCGGCAGCATCGCTGTCCTGCGAAAGCCGCAGAGAGCGATGGCCGTCAGAGTCATCAGGGGATATCGCACGATCTCCTTCGAGGCGGCTTGCGTACTGGCCGGATCCCCGCCCTGGGACCTCGAGGCGAAAGTACTCGCGTCGCTGTACCAGTGGCGCGAGGAAGCGAGGGCGCGGGGCGAGTGGCTTATGCAGCGACATATGGAACTGCGTCGGTCACAGCTCCGCGCAGCCCTGGTGGCGGAATGGCGGGACAGGCTTTCACGCCCTACCGCCGGCCTCGCCACCATCGAGGCGGTCCGGCCAGTGCTCGAGCCCTGGCTCGGGAGGAGGCACGGCTCCCTGTCGTTTCGGGTGACGCAGGTGCTCTCGGGGCATGGTTGCTTCGGGAAGTACCTGTGTCGCATAAACAGGGAGCCGGACGCCCGGTGTCACCACTGCATCGACTGTCGGGAGGACACGGCGCGGCATACGCTGGCAGAGTGTGCCGCTTGGGAGGAGCCACGCCGTGCCCTCATCTCAGGAGTGGGCAGTGACCTGTCGCTGCCGGCCGTGGTCGAGGCGATGGTCGGCAGCGACGAGTCCTGGGACGCGGTGGTATCCTTCTGCGAAACAGTCGTGTCGCAGAAGGAGGCTGCGGAACGGGAGCGGGAGATCTCTTCCGCTCACCCGGCCCGCAGCAGGCGCACCGGGCGTCGGCAGAGGGCAGACAACGCCCTCTTCCGGCCCCCCTAAATGGGTCCAGGGACGGCGGACTTGGGGACGTCCGCCGCCCCCCATCACACTGGACCCGAGGTGGCGGCGCGTAGTGTTCCACGCGCGCCCCTTTCAGACGTCGCGGGGGGGGTTTAAACACCTCACCCCCCCCCCAGACTTGAGGTGGCCCGCAGAGGCGGGCCGGCACTAGCTGGGGATCGTGGAAGTCGCATTAGATCCCATGATCCCCGGTGCAAGTGTGGGACGGGAACACCGGGGTGGTTTTTAGTCAGTAAGAGTCTGACAGACCCCTCCGCCTACCCCAGGGCGGAGGACATCCATGAGGATTTTCCATCCCGGCAACAAAAAAAAAAAAAAAAAAAAAGGAGGTTGGGTTACAGATTCGATTTCTATTGGAGTAGTAGTGGGTTCAACTGCATCTGAAGAAGTATGTTGGCTGGGATCAATTATTGTTGGGGTGTGTTAGAACACACCCCATCAATAATTGATGCCAGCCAACATACTGATTGATTGATTGATCTAGAGATCGATAGCATTAAATAGTTGGGGTGGCATTATTAGTTCTTGCTCCATAATTATATGTGCATCTGCTTGAACTGGAGTCACAAAATCTGAAACTAAACATAACAACATAAACAATTGCTCAGAGAGGAAGCCCAAAAATTGACACATCATAGGATGATAATAAATCAATATTTTTAACAATTTAACATTTTAGCTGCAACTGGTAGCAGAAAAAATGTATTTTACTGGTAGCAGTTAGCAACTCAGTTAGGAATAGAAACGACCTACCATTGCAGTCAGAGTCTATGCTGTAACGAACTTCTACAAAGAGAGCTGGAGATATCTCGGCTATGTTAGGGTCTATGTCAGCATCAGGGCAGGGACCACCACCTCCCGTAGCCATCCTATGCTGACGCTCTCTTGTGAGAACATCTCTTTGGCGGGTTTTGAGGTTTTGCCAAAGGCGTCTTAGCTGTTCCCCTGATGCCTGTAACAATAAAGTAGATAAGTATGTATTTTAATGATCAATTGAACCGTAGAAAACTATATTATATTACCTAATATAGAAAAACAGATTGGTACTAGTAAGAACCAATCTGTTTCATTCACTCACTTATCATAGGCGGACTATTAAATTTCTCCGCAATACGGATCTAAGCAGCCTTTTTTGTTCCTGTGCTCAGGCTTACTGGAAATTTGAAATCTTTTAAAATTTCGGTAAAAATCTAGTATCGTTTGGCAGGAAAAGGGGAGTGGGAGTGGGGGCGGAGGTTGCGGGGTGGTGCCCCTTGCCCACTGGCACCACTCCCATGAAAAGGTAACGCACCGTTCTTGAAAAAAACAAATTATTGTAACCTAACCTCAAAAAAACTCTTAGTCGCTTAAAAAGCCGTATTATGAGCCCAGCTTCGCGGGGGAGATGGGGGGGGGTTCCCCTGCCCCCTGGCACCACTCCCATGAAAAGGTATCGCACCGTTCTTGAGAAAAACAAATTACTGTCCCCTAACCTCAAAACACTTAAGTCGATTAAAAGGTGTAGTATGAGGCCCGCTTCGCGGGCCTCTAGAGTTTGAAAAAAATAACCTCGAAGGGGATGGCGGGGTCTGAGTTCGCTCGCTCCGCTCGCTCACTAGACCCCGCCATCCCCTTCGAACCTAACCTGTTCGAGTCGGGGTGCACCAAGTCCCGAGCTCGCTTCGCTCGCTCTTGCATCCTAAGTTCTCCTAGTAACAGTAGTAACATTGCCTTTTGTACACTTATACGATCAGTGGAAGTACAAACACAGAGAAAAAATTCACGCAACTCGAGGAGAAACGGAACACATTATCAGCCTATAATGTTCCCACTGCTGGGACACAGGCCTCCTCTCTGTGAGAGGGAGTGGGCCGAAATCCACCACGCGGGCCCAGTGCGGGTGGGTAGATGTCACATGTCTTCGAATTTTTGGTTCTGGGACATGCCGGTTTCCTCACGATGTTTTCCTTCACCGTTTTGAGAGCAGTGGTGATGAAATAATTTACACGGAACGGAGAAACGGAACGATCGAAAACAAATGACAGTGACACATGACGCAAATGGCATACCTGTTTTTTGCTGTGTTATCGATTTTGCCCGACATTTTATACTACGGGCTGACTACAAATACTGATACTGGATACTGGATACTGACTACAGATACTGGGGCAGATTTGGTTGTCAATCGCCCATTTTAAACGTTTCGTTTTTGCTCCTTATCGGATTTGAGGTTAGATTTTTTTTTTTTATTAATTTCTCGAAAAATATGCATTACCTTTTAATAAGAGTGGTAGCGTTATAATCGGGGACCCAACCCCTACCGACTTTAGCCCCTTTTACCCCCCAACTCCTGTCAAACGATACTAGATCCAACCCATCAGCAAAACAAATAACAAAACGTACCTAATCAAATAAATCTAATACGATGTTTTCATTTTGCTTAGTGTTTGACAGACTGACATTTTTTTTAAATAGCGTACCTATTTATGGCCTAAATATGCTTATAAAATTACTATACTTTACTTCAATAAATGAGGGATTGTACCTATTATTCGGGACCGAACTAATAACGCTGATTTCCTAAATAATTGGGCGCTTAAGGTATATTTTAATATTTCTAATCCAGTGAAGATTAAAACAAAGTTGGTAAATAAAATAAATCGTACACGAAAACAGGTTGATACATAGACAATACACATCTCTGCTTGAGGTTCGAATTGAGTCTCGATTCAGCTGAATAGAGATTGATTACCATTCTGGGAATATGCCCTATTCTCGAGTACCTACTGATTCTACACTTAAACAGTGATCGACTGATTGACGCTCAAACTAGACTTGAGGAACCTTCTGTAATACGGACCTTAGTATTGTATAGTTGCACAGCACATTGTTATGTGAGTACTATAAAGCTACCATTTACTGGATGACTCACCTTGAGTGGGGGTAAGATAAAAACGGAGAAAGTTAAAAAAAAATAAAATAACGCCGAATGTCAAGGAATTTTTTTAATGCTGGTAACATCGTTGTAGACACCAATTTGTCCTGTCCCGCCCCTCAATGTGCATCAGTCGCCAAGTGAGAGCACATGTGTGTTTTGTGTGGATTTCCATAAGGACACATTTTCCCGCTCAAAATTGAGTTTTTTCATCTTACCCCGCTTGCTGTATCTCCTTACACAGGTGAGTAACAAACATTTTGATTTGATATTGACAAATATTTTTGAAATTTAATATACTATGTATTTATAGTGGTGATTCGTTATTTTCTCATATTTTAAGATTTATGATGTCTTTCCAACTTTCCCCTGCCAAATTTATCGGCGTAAGATGACATATAAAATCTTCGACCTTACCCCGCTTACGAAACTCATAGAAAAGGTCACAGGTTCGCAAACTGTAGAAATATTTTTTTAATATCCTCTCCTCTTTAAACTGGTTTGACACTTTACTTTTTTTATAATTTTGTGCGTGTAGTACCTACTAAGTTTTTTTACTTAAATATTAGAGAAACTAACCTTGATTTACAATCGGTAAATCAACAACAGTACGGAATACTAAATATTCAAGTTCAAATTGCATTTAACTTTTTATTTTTGTTTTAGGGTCAACATGCCTCGTAACTATATCAGGAAAACTTGTTATACCCCTGAGGACTAAGTTTAAGAAAGCAAGAATGCCTAATTTTGTTGTTGTTGTCAAGGACTGGCTAATGAGACACAATTGATTTTCTATTGTTTGACTCAGAATTGGTGTCGCGCGGGGCTTGGCCGGATTAATTGATTAATTATGTGAGGAAAGCAAAAACGTACACGTATAAGTACCTGATTTATTGATATTACTGATTTGATAATACGACTAATTTTCTTTGATTGCTAATATCCTTTGAAGTATTTTTTTTAGTAATTGTGGTATTTCAATTGTTGTATTTTACAAAAATGATATAATGTGAGTAACATGGTACTAAATTAAATCGTGTTTTATTCATCGACCTGACCCAAGATTCGACATGAGCCCAATATTTTTTTATTGTTAGCATCTTATAATAACATTTGAGAATCATAGACTACCAGGCGTTTCAACGGGGTAAGATTGATATATTTTTTTGATGAATTCTTTTTTCTTGCATTTAGAAAGCGATTTTTTAATGTGAATGGATTTCAAGCTATTTAGCTTGTCAGAGGAAAGGGTTGTTGAATTGTATTCATGGTCGTTATGCATGCGTGGTGAACGCATGCATAACGACCATGAATACAATTTTAGTCACTATGTCAATCTTACCCCTTTGCCGTTCCATCTTTCCCTTTTTTTTTTTTGAGGGTGGGAAATCATCAAATAACTTCTCCCGTTCTGGGCGGAGCGGGAGGGTGTGTCAGACTCTTACTGACTAAAACCCACCCGTATTCCTTCCTGTTGCCTGTGTTGCGGGGGCCTCGGTGACCCATAAGTACCTTCCCGCGACCCCGGCAGGCCCATCTTTCCCCTGCATTATTGTTTCGTAAGTGTAAAAAGGATTAACCTTTTTTTACATTAAAAAATATTTCAAAAAGCTTTCTGTCAGCATTATAGAAATAAGTTGACTATACTCTTTTACCCAAAACAACATTTTATGCGATTGACATGAATCCCTATAATTCACAACAGTTTAAAATCAACACTGCTTATCTAATCAAAAAAACATTCCTTCTTACCCCCACTCACCTTACGTCTTTCATTGACTTGAATGTGCCCTGGCGGCTGGGAGTATGTCGTGCTCACTCTAATGTCTCGCTGATGGTGGCGCATGTGTTGAAACATTTAGCTCCCTTCAAAATGGTTGAGCTGAATGGTGCTAATCCACGCGTCATGTTCGTGAACGGGCGCCGTCAGTAGAGACTGGTCATCTCTTAGCTGCCACGGCTTATTTTAATTTTTGAATTGCTTTTTTTTTTGTTAATCTTTTTATTACGGACGCTTTTACGTTTTGCATGTTCGTGCAAAATGAATGATGTAAACAATATTTTGTAACCATAATACGTTGATTTAAAAGAGTGTCCGTGGAGTTTCTTGCCCGTTCTTCTCCATAGGTACCTAAGTACTACGCTTTGGAAAAGGCAACTATGGAAAACTAGCTTCATCTTTCTGACTTACAGACCGAACCCTTGACAATTCAAAAGTGCCTGTAATTGGTTTATTTGAAATAAATGCTTTCGAGTTTGAGTTTGAGTGAACCCTTGACAATTCAAAAGTGCCTGTAATTGGTTTATTTGAAATAAATGCTTTCGAGTTTGAGTTTGAGTTTGAAACGTCTTCCCAACTTTTACGATTCCATATTGCAGACTTTCTTACAGAAAGATGTGAAAAATGACGTGTAGATTTAATATATACATGAAATAAAAACTTCAAATAAGTTTGTATGTAGATCCGTATACAGACCACCATATTTTCACTGCTATTATTTAATTTTATTTTCCTTCAGTCAATCGACACGAAAAGAAGATTTGCAAAAACTGGCTGAGAGGCCACTCCGAATATCCGTAAATTGATATGTCTATAAAATCAGTCAATCTATAAAGGATGTTGGAGGTGGCAATTACCTACATCATTATTTAATCGATAAGACGACGAACCAAAACCAACATGCAGTATTTTTGGTAACATTATTTTTTCTGCCTACCCTGTCTTAAAACTCTGCACGCCGCTGCCGGGACCCCATGGTCCCGAGATATTTAAGGACATAATAATAATAATAATAAACCATTTCACGATGTCTTCCGCGGCGGTGGTGTAGTGAAGACGGGAAATATACACCGGGGGTTGTTCGGCTTCGCAGCACGCAGTTTTTCATTGGGCTCCATAGGACCCGTGCCACAGCGGTTCTTACAGCTACTCTGTCGACACTTTCTCCTTTGCACCGTCACGAAGCCGTCATCATCAGCCGGGTTCGTTTCCATTATAGCCACGGGCTTTGCGGGGGGAGCAGTGGGGTTACTCACAGTGACCAACGGCTCAGATGGTCGCGTCTGCGGGGAGGAGCTGCGGGGACGGGAGCGGGGCTACGAGGCACGCTGGCGGCGCAAAACGCAGACTGCAATCTGCGCCGACGACAAACTGCTGACGCAAAACTCGTGACCGATGTGTCTAGGCAGCCGACACTTCGGCGCGTATTTACATTACTTACACGCGGCGCACAGAGTTCGAAATACTATAATTACGGGCTCATTAAGGCTAAAATAGGTATCTGTTCAATTTTAAATTAATCACGTATAAAGGCAAGCCAGGTAGTTGGTCACACCAAATTCTTATTTTGGAAAACAATGGCCCATGAATACAACACTAATCATATCGATGTATAGGAGCGACGCACGAACTCAATCAGTCGCGTGTATTCGCAGCTATAAGACGGTCGTGTTTGTCAGTGGTTTTTGAGTACTTACCTAAGGGTCAGAATTTATAATTTGGTGTCAAAATGACGGCTGCTTCTTCAGGTATTTATTTACATATTTTTTATTTAAATTTGTGGTTTGGCTAATTATTTTGGGATTATTAAAGTAACACTTAAATAAATGTTTTCTTTTTTTTGCCTAGTTGGTATAACTAAGTATGCCAAAAAAAAGTACGATTTGTTTCACTTTCATTTTCATGTGATGGTGTAGTACATGTATGTACCTTCCAATTGATACTAGGCTGTAATAGCGAAACTCGAAGAAAGTCACTTTAATTTATTATTTATTTCTTAGGTTCAAACCGTGCGGGTTTCAGTCGCCTACAGTTGGTCTATTTTCTTTGGGAAAATAAACTTGTTTCTCAAGCTAATACTACATAGCTCGGCGACAGATGGTAGAGCTTATCTGTTCAGCGATACCTGGTGCATCAAAAGAAGAAGTGATGATCAAGGTTTCCATATTTTCGAACAACTTTTTGATGCGGTATAAGAAAGCATCCCGTAAAAAAGACTACTTTCTGTCCAAATACGCAGAATGGTTATCTAGACATAATATGTCCTGATAAACAGCAGCACTGCCCAGATACCACAGCATCTACCGCTTCAGAACCTTCTACGTCATCAACACCTATGCCTGCTCGTCGAAAAAAAGAGTTTTCTACAACGAGCTCCTCAACGAAGAAAAGGCGTACAAAGTTATTGTTGACCACTCACTCTCCGGAAGAACTGATACAGGCTGCTCAAACGAGCTTCGTGAAGAAAGGGAAAAGAAATGTCGCTGCAGTCTTGAAAAAAGTCGTTTCATATAGCCCGAAATCGATTAGAACCTAAAATACCTGAAATGCGCCCATACACTCCACAAGTAGCTTTCGCTTTATTTATAAACGCAAAGCTAACTGTGGCACAGTACAAAGAAATAAAAAAAGGAGCCAAACTTAGAAACTGTGATATTTATCCAGCATATGATAAGCTACTAGAAGCAAAAAAGTAATGCTATCCAGAAAATATAAAAATATCTGAGATTTCGGCAGAAGTACCGTTACAGAGCCTTTTAGACCATGCTACAAAAAGACTTGGAATTGTTCAAAATGAAGTTATAACATGCGTTGCAACAGACGACGCACAATTTGAAATAAAATATAAGTGGGGCTTCGATGGGAGCTCTGGCCATTCTACATATAAGCAAAGATCTGCAGAGAACTCCACTGATTCAGTGGACAGTGACATTCTCGTTACCGCAGTTGTACCACTACAAATGTCTGTAAAATTGGAAAACGAACAGGTGATAATATGGTCCAATCCTCGAACTTCATCAACGCGCTTTTGTCTGCCACTCCATATTCAGCATATGAAGGAGAACCAAGAAACAACTAAGAAGGAAGAAGAGCACGTTTTAAGTCAAATTTCTGCGCTAAAACCAACTGAAATCAATGTGAGTGGAAGAAATTTAAAAGTTAATCACGTGTTAGTGCAAACAATGGTTGATGGCAAAGTCGTCAACACATTATCGGATAATAAGTCATCTCAGAAATGTTATATTTGCAAGGCAACACCGAACACTATGAATGACATAGATGCTGTTTTGAAGAGGCCCTGCAATAAAGATACGTTTCAGTTTGGACTATCGACTCTGCATGCACATATACGCATGTTTGAATGTATACTACATATATCGTATAGGCTGGATAAGAAAATCTGGCGTGTACCAGCTCAAGACAAGGATGATGTGGAAGCCAAAAAAACTGCTATCATTGACGAGTTCCGTAAACGCACCGGATTGCTTGTAGACATGGTGAAACAAGGTAGTGGAAATACAAACGACGGAAACACCGCGAGAAGATTTTTTGGTGATCAAAAAATTGCTTCACTAGTTACAGGGGTCAGCGAACAACTAATCTACAGATTTCATGTTATTCTTCAAGCAATCTCATGTGGCTACAAAATAAATAGTGAGCTATTCAGAGAATACGCACTTAATACGGCAAGACTTTGTGGAATTGTATCCGTGGTACAAGATGCCAGCCAGTGTACACAAGTTGCTTATACACGGAGCTGATGTGATGGACACACTGTTCCTTCCTATTGGGCAGCTCAGCGAGGAAGCTTTAGAAGCTATGCATAAAGAATGTCGCTACTATCGCGAGCACAACACCAGAAAAATCGGACGCCAAGAGACCATGGAAGATCTGCTGCACGCGCTATTGATATCTTCTGATCTGGTTATATCAAGTTTAAAGCCGGGTATTCATTAGGCAACATTTGTTTATAAACACTGTTTATAAACAGTTTATAAACAGTGTTTCACAATGTTTCATCATCTCTGTAAACAGTTTATATACAAAGGTGATGCAACATTGTTTATTAAACATGTTGCCATGCTCCCCACTTCGAGTGGAGAGCAAGACGAAACGTCTAGTTTATAAGCAAAAGTCAATAGGTGTGGACGTGTGTTGCGCGAGTTTATAAACATGGAAGTAGTGTGGTCCAACAACCAGGTTTCGATGCTCATAGAGCTTTACCAACAGCGTAATATACTTTGGGATGCTTCAAATAAAGATTATAAAGATAAATTTAAAAAAAATGATGCTTGGGCCGACATTGCTGCAGAATTGAATATGTCGCAAAAGGAAGTGGAAACAAAGATGCATATTCTACGCTCACAATTTTCTCGTGAAAAGAAAAAACTTAAGTCATCAAAAAGAACTGGAAGCGGTGCCGAGGAAGTGATTAAAAGCAGATGGCAGTGGTATGATCCGCTACAATTTTTATTACGTGGTGCAACGACATCTGGAACATCGGATACAATGGGAACGGTGAGTACCTACATTTTTATATTATTTGCTAAGTTGATAATATTAATGTAATTTTTTCATCTTTTCAAGGTAACGGGTTAGTAAATTTTAAATCAAACACAAAACTCTAAATTATAATCAGAACTTTATTTGGAAAAAAACAGGTAGGTACATAGGTACCTACTATTTTAAGTATTATGCATGAGAATTTTGCCACGGCACACTACCTTCTGGACTAATGAAATATTCAGCAAATTGATCTCTTACAACCGTAGCAGCTAGTGGGGGATGTCTTGCAATAGGTTGTAAATCCAACATGCTGTTGTGAGGGCCGATTTCTCTTCGCCAAAAACCTTCTATAATGTTATATTCTGAGTCTTCATAATCGAATGTTCCTGGTGGAGTATATATAGCCCGAGACTGTTTATTGCGCCTCAAAAAGTTATGCAAATATACACATGTCATTGTTACAATTTCGCAAGTAGCAGGCTTAAGAGGTATGGCTTTTCTGAAAACGCGAAAGACAGCACATAATATGCCAAACACATTTTCTACTATCCTTCTTGATCTGGAAAGACGGTAGTTGTAAATGCGCTTTATAGTTCCACGATTGTGAATACCAGGATAAGGCTTCATAATATTTTCGGATAAGGCAAATGCGCTGTCCCCTACTATTACATAAGGTAGATTCGGACCATTTGGTAAAATTGGTTGTGGCTGTGGAATATTCAAATTGTTTTGAGTAATTGCATCGTAAAATGGAGTTTCTTGAAATACTCCACTGTCGGAAGATCTGCCTTTAGCACCACAATTCGCATATATAAAGTTGTAATCTGCATCAACTATTGCCAGTAGTACAATGCTGAATTGTTCTTTATAGTTGAAAAAATCACTGCCAGAGTTAAATGGTGCTTCAATAACAATATGTTTTCCATCAATGGAGCCGATACAATGAGGGAAATTCCATAATAATTCGAACTGGCGAGCCTTGTTTTTCCATTCTTGTTCAGTACTTGGAACCTGTAACCAATTTAAAACAATGATTTACAGGATGGCAGTGCCTCAACGCAGCCGTCAAATACACCGCCAACTGTGCCGCCGCCACCGCCAACATCACAACTGCCACTGCCACCGCCGCCACCGCCACCGCCACTTCCACAGTCAAACAACTCCAAAAAGAGGAAGTGTGACGAGAATCTCAATGAAATGTATGAAATTATGAAAAGTGCCAAAAAGAAGATGGAGGAACCTAAAGACGAATTTGAAATTTATGGCCAGTATGTGGCATCTGAATTGAAAAATGTGAAAAACCAAAGAGCACTGTTACAGGCCAAGTATTACATAAATAATATATTGCTACAAGCGAGAATGGGCAATTTCGATAGTAATTATTTTGGTGGATATCAAGGCTATGGAGATGGATGGCTCGGCTATGGCGACGGATACCGCACCACATCATCAACGTCGACATATGCTGATGCATCTACACCAACGCAGACACCAGAACCCCAAGTCCATACTGCTACTGGTGACGAGTTGCGCTTTAGTAATCTTGACGAAATAGTTTCCCAGTTGGAAGATGACACACAATAAATAAATTGATGTGATTTGATTTAAATATTTGATAAATACCTACTTGAGTGATTTGAATTTATTTTATTTTACTCACCTTTACATAGTCCTTTAAAACTTTTGTCAATTCCTGACAAACTTCTCGTATAATCTTGCTGATTAATTGTTTTGATACTTTAAAAGTATATGACAGTGAGCCATATGAGTCACCTGTTGCAAGAAACCTTAAAGTTATAGCTAGTCTTCTCTGGGGCTCAATAGGATGCCGAAATTTCGTTTCCTGTTTTGTTATGGCTGGTCCAATCAATCTCAGTAAAATTTCAAAATCTGATGTTGACATTCTCGTGAAATTTTGAAAAGACCCATCAAATCCACGAAGGTCATGAAATACATAACTTCTATTTAAAAGATAATTTCGAATCCACCACCTTTTCTTCTTTTTTTTTCTAGTAGCACTCTTATGTAATATTATATACCTAAGCAGCACAGAGCATCACTACCTCCTCGGGCGACATCCTGGCAACAACTGAGAAGTGTGGACTGCCAAGTTTCAGAAACAGTGTTTACGGTAAACTTGTTAATAAACCCGTCATAAACAGTTTATTAACAAATGTTGCCTAATGAATACCCGGCTTAAGACCTCTCCCAAAACGGAAAACCAACAGATTGGATCCGGAAGTTGTAAAATTACTAGAAAGCCCAGAAGATCCAACAAGGCCTATGGATAATGAAGAAGTTCATTCTGAAACTGAATTTATGTACTTAACTCTAATGCAATATATGTACATGCTTTTCTTTGACTATGTTCTGTTTTATTTAAAAATACTTCCTTACGTACAACAACTACCGAACAAGCTTTTGTTAATCGAAGTCTGTTGTTTTCGAAAAAACATTTACTGTCCAATACTTTTTACCTGGAATTCTTGAGTCAATATCTCTGTTATCGTATAATTCCTTTGTTTTTAAAACAAACTAACCGCAAGAATAACGCAATGCGGGTTTTTTTAATAGTTTACCAAAGTACCGACCTAAATCCTTTTGTCTTCATAGAATAATAGGTTCCGACTTTTTTACCTGACTTAATTGTGTCAGGATCGTAGCGGATTTCAATATGTGGTCCGGTCTACCCCGCTGGAAGACAGGTGTTCGTTTATGCATGTACTTATGTTTTATTACAGGGTTTGTGTTAGAAAATACAAAGTGAGCCCGTAATTATAGCATTTCGAACACTGTGCGGCGGTGACCCAATTAACGCACAGAGTTGCGCAACTCATAATAATGTGTTGAACCATGTCGCAACGTCCGCAACGTCCGCCGTGTCGGTTGAGCGCGGCGCACAACCGACACGGCGGTGCGCAATGCTGGCTTACCATGGTTATGTATCAACCTTACTAAGATACGGCATTGTAACATGGGGTAATTCAGTAGATTTTGAATTTTTAGAGCTCAACAAATTTGAGTCCGAGCAATTTTGGAGCTCACTTTTTAGACAGCTTAATGCCACTATTTCAAAAACTTAAAATTCTACCTCTGCCATGTTTATATGAATGCGAGTGCCAATACAGGTGTAAAAGATCGGCGAATACGCGAATGAAAAACGAGAGTACTGAGAATAAAAGAGTTTATTGTGCGGCTACTACAGCCTGGCCAGGTGCGGGTGCGGCGCGCCGGGCGCGTGCGGCGCGTGCGGCGCGTGCGCGGCGTGCGGCGCGTGCGGCGCGTGCGGCGCGTGCGGCGCCAGCGCCAGCTCCAGCTCGCGCCGGCGCTGCGCCACGCGCGCTGTGAGGTAGCGCGCCACGCCCTCGCCCGCCCACGCCTGCGAGTAAAAGGCGCCCAGGCGCTCCTCCTCCGTGTTCCCCGCGGCCCCAGGCTGCGCCCCCGTAACTCCGGGCTGCGCCCCTGCGCCCCCGGCTGGCGCCGCCGCGCCCATGCTCTGCACACAAACACGCACGTGAGACGAGCGGCCGCGCAACCGCGGGCTTGATGAGGGACGTCACTCACCTTGAGGTCGCGCGACTGCGAGACGAGCCACTTCTGGATGAACTGCTGCGGGTCCATGCTGAAGCTCAGGAAGAACTCGCGGTTGGTCTTCAGCTGGTTGATCGTGTCCACCTGCAACGGAACGCGCACGTCGGTGAACGGGTGGGATAGATAGAGCGCACCGAACGTACAGTCGCGTCTCCAAAATCTTCTTCAGTTTTTTTCCTATATCATGTCAAGACATAATACCTTTTCCAGCAGCACTGATAGCCTGACCATTATTAGAGTTCCGTACCTCAAAAAGAAAAAACGAAACCCTTATAAGATCACTCGTATGTCTGTGTCTGTCAGTCTGTCACAGCCAATTTGCTCTGAATCTACTGGACCGATTAAGTTAAAATTTGGTACAGAATGAATTTATGTGACTCAAACAAGGACGTGTAACGTAAGTAAATTAATTTTGAATATGGGGGTCACTTTCGGGGGTAAATGAGAAAACAGAAATAAAAAGTTTTGCAACTGTACTTTGTGACATATCAAATGAAAGGGCTTGTTGTAAGGATTTCAGATATATATCTTTATAATTTTAAAATAAATGCTTTTAAAATAATTTAAGAAAATAAATGAAAATAAAAAAAAATCGACAATTCTACTCCCTTATTTCCTAAACTACTGACCCTAAAATTATGCAGAAAATAGTATGTTTTTTTATAGATTACAGGAAACCTATAAAAGTCTATGGTCTTAAAATAACATGGTAAATCTCTCAATATTGTGCGTACACACTTTTTCATTTGCAGTTGGAATGTATGAGGGGACATGTTTTTCAACGACAATGTTAAGTTTGTTCTTAGGATAAATTCATCCCAACTACGGAACCTGTACGGTCAGCAACCGCACATTGTACTTTGGCCTAGTTAACATACTGCACATTTTGTTAATTTATAAAATGTAGTATCGTCACGTACGCAAGTACGTCAGTCTTCGGTTTAATATCGAGCTCGCGCAACATCCAACATTTTTAACATTATTTAACATTTTATATTATTTTCTTTTTACATTAATTTAGTGCAATTTCGTATTAAATACCTTTTTGAACAGTAATTTTTATTTTATTAACATTCAACATTAAGTGTAAAGGCTCAAACCCTTCATTGTGCGTGGTCTGACACGCACATGGCCGGTTTTTTTTTGCGATTACAAACTTACGAGGTGCATTCAATAAGTACCTAGCCTCATCGCCAGAGGGCGCTGTAGTTTCAAAAGAGTTTTACCACAGTGTAGCACATTCTTTTTTAATTCTTTTTTCAAATTTTCATTACAATCCCTTCATTTGTTTTAATTTGACAACTTATGGAAGCGAACGTGTCGATCGGTTTTACAAAAATGGAAAAAGAGCAATATCGTTCGGTGATTCGATTCCTATTTTTGGAAGGGAAAACGCGCATCGAAATCAAAGAGCGCTTGGATGCTGTGTACGGTGACTCTTCTCCATCGATGGCCACCGTCAAGAATTGGTTCAACGAGTTTGCACGTGGCCGTACGTCGGTTTTTGATGAACCACGTCCAGGTGCACCGAAAACAGCTGCTACGGAGGAAAACATTAAAAAAATCCATGATTTCGTATTGGCAGATCGCCGATTGAAGGTTCGGGAGCTAGCTGAGACTGTAGGCATTTCAGAAGGAACAGTGCATCATATTCTTCACGAGGAACTCGGCATGAGAAAGCTGTCGGCGCGATGGGTGCCGCGTTTACTCACACCAGAAAACAAGCGCAACCGTGAGACCACATCGGAGACGTGTTTGGCGCTGTTTAAGCGGAATCCAGCGGAGTTTTTGCGTCGTTTTGTGACCGTCGATGAAACCTGGATCCACTGGTACACACCAGAGACCAAGGAGCAATCAAAACAATGGATCCAGACCGGGGAACGTGCTCCAAAGAAGGCGAAAACTGTAAAATCGGCCGGAAAAGTTATGGCCACCGTTTTCTGGAATTCACAAGGTGTGATCTACATCGATTACCTCGAGAAGGGTAAAACAATTACAGGGCTTTACTATGCCGATTTATTGGGCCGATTCGACGCCGAATTAAAGAAAAAACGACCCCATCTGGCGAAGAAAAAAGTGCTGTTTCACCACGACAACGCACCGGTTCACACGTCTGCCGTTGCCATGGCCAAATTGGTCGAATTACGCTACGAATTGTTGCCCCATCCACCGTATTCTCCAGATTTGGCCCCATGTGACTTCTTTCTGTTTCCTAATCTGAAAAAATCACTCGCCGGGAATAGATATGGATCGAATGAGGAGGTCATCGCCGCCACGGAGGCCTATTTTGCAGAGTTTGACAAAAACTATTTTTCGGACGGTTTAAAAAAGTTGGAGCTTCGCTGGGCTAAGTGTATCGAACTAAAAGGAGACTTTGTTGAAAAATAAATTGCCACTTTTCCAAAATTTTCGTTTACTTTTTGTAGGCTAAGTATTTATTGAATGACCCTCGTACGTTACGTTAACTTATGTTACGTTGTAAATTTGAGTACCTACCAAGGGTTGGTATTACACAGCTGCATTACTAATAAGTAAAGTAGCATTTACCTGAAAACATTAGTAGTACCTTATGAGGTTTCTGAGTAATTTATTTCATTGTAGTTGTGCAAGTAACTTTGGTCTGCACTTGATGGAAGGACTCATTCCTTCAACTATATTTCGTCACTGGACTCTTTAGTAAACACTTTCTAACATTAAATCAATTTTCTAAACCCTGATAACAGGTTTTCACAATTACTTAATTAGAACAATAAATATAATGTTTACATTCCAACTGTCATCCAGTCGAACGTCAGATTCTGTCGTTTAGAAACGACATCTGATGGTCGCCGGTTCACAGTTGTAGTTTAATCGATAATTGAACTTATTGATTGCCAACCATCGAATTAAATCGTATGGAACAATCCTTAATAATTTTCAGCTTTCAGTAAAACTTAATAATAAAATAAATAACCGAAAGCGGAAATGAAATAGTTTTTACAATATAGACTTTTCTTCTAGAAACTTCGGTGTCAAATAAATCCATTTTTAATCTGTGATTTATCTTTGACATAATGTAGCCAGGTTGTACGTTGTTAATTACCCCAATTAATATTTCGGAATAATTACCCCGATCAAGACAAGTTTTAGAATTGGGATTTATAAATAAATTGTTTGTTGGTCTAGATCATGAAGATTCTTATTGTTTCAGAGTTTAAACGTCACGTTGGAATGTTGTTAGTGATTTTCAAGAATTTATTATCTTGGTGTAGTATTTATCTTATAATCATTTTACCCGAAATATGGGAGATTTTAGAAATAGTCTGTCTATTTCCGGTTTGTAATCCGTGACAGGATTATTAAAGAGTGGTGGCGTCTATTTGCCCTTGAACACGCTTGAGTGATACTGGAAAACTAATTCCATGTTTTAAAAGGTAAGGATTTGGTGGTAATAGTGCCTAGAAGTGGTCTGTGAGCCCTTCCCTAGTTGTTAAAAGGATATTCTAGTGATCCATGGATATTTATTACAGGATTCCAAATTGCGCATACGCAGACTATTTTCCAGCCAGTCGAGGATCTTACAGTCAAGTGCTTTTTCCCTAAGCCAACCGTGAGTACTTCACCTGCTGACTATTTGCCTTAGATATTTCATAGGATATTCCTCAGTGTTAACAATGGATTAGATTCTTGTTCAGGGATACGCAACAAGTCCTTGTTGCGGAGTTGATGGATGCCACATGGATAATCCTCATTCCTATTGTCCCACCGCTCAGGATCAGGCAAACAGAAGTCGTAACTCGTTATGTGGTATTTGAAACAAGGCCAAGTTAACCGGCTAATGTGTTAGCCTTTTAGATTTCCAAGCTCAGTCACCTCCCGGAAGGTTAATTTGCTTCCCTTATATTATTAGGTCCCCGTATTGTCAATTCCAGGAGAGGCACCTCGAGAGATTCGTCTCGCCGCCAGGATCTAGAGGAGAGTCTGGGACCTGGACGCGAGACCCGTTCCTCGAGGCCACTCGAAGCCTCTTGTGGAGACGACTGTGCGGCTGGCAGACCCCGTCTAGCGAAAGCGCAGGCGGGACGGTTTTTTTTTATACCTTATTACTTTTTATTATAATACGGTTTCAGTAGGAACCTATTGTTTACCGCAGTCCGGTTTTCAATGGTGGAAACCGGTCTGACAACTAAATTGAAATTGAGGATCTTGGGTTCGACAATCTACGTTCATCCAGACGAATATTGGACACCTTCGTCGGCTCCAGGATCCGGGACTCTTCAAAGTCCCTGGCGCCCATTTAATAAATATTAACATTCATAATAACTGGAAGGTTAAACAATAATATTCAAATTAATAATATTAAATTAGAACTTTTAAAAGGAACAGTACTGGGTTTATCTCCAACTCCCCACGACCGTAGCTTTATCCACTGAATTATAAGCTGGCTGGCAAAAGTAGGCTTTCACAGTAGTCACCTACCTTATTTTTAAGACGGTAGCCCCGTATCGGCTGCCGTGTGTTATGTTGTGAAGAATTAATTTTATAATTATACTGTATTGAAGATAGTTTCTTGTTTGTTTTCAATTCAATACCCAACCACCTGGCCTCTGGGCTTATGTTAGTTTACCGCTAGGGGGAACAAAAATAAAAATATAACAATTTGCAGCTGAAAAATTGACCGTGATGTATAGGTATCGATGTATGGGAAAACATTTTTTAATAATAATGAACATCATTGTATACCATGTCATATTTGCATATGACATGGTATACAATGATGTTAAATATAATTATAATGGCACAAACATGTTCAGCTAGGATAAAACATGGCATGCCAAATTTTAGGGTTTTTGAAAATGTTACAACTGACAGGGCGTCAACATTTTTTATCAATAAATTCTTTTAACCTTTTGACCGACTATCGTCACAAACGAACGTCAATATCGAAAATCTGTTTTCTCTACTCCAAGCTACAAATTCTTTCTTTCATACCTACAAAATAATAGTCACGGCAAAAGTATACAGGGTGTTTGGCAGAACGTTGAACATACGAAAATGGTGGATAGGTGGGGTCATCTGCTACTTACTCAGCCCTAATTTGATTGACCCTTGCCCACTGGATATTTATTTTTTTTTTCTTTCTTCTAGTTTCACCACTTTCTTAAGAGCGTACACGCGGTCCGAGCGTGATTTACTTTGAAAACGTGATTTTTTCAAACCAGATTGTCCAACGACTACTTATCTTACAAACATAGGTACCAATTACTGGTACTTTTAGGAAATATTGTTGTCTAGTTTGTTAGTTAAGTGTTTGGGAATGACATCAAGATAACTGAACAGGGGTTTTCTTGATTTCACTTTCAGTGTCAATTTCAAAGCTAAAAATATCTGAAATTCCTGACAAATTTCGAAAAAATATTAACTAACTGCAAAGATCCTTAGGAAAATAGTTAGTTAAACAGATTTTTTGTTTTCGACTACATACTTATGAAATAAAAATCCAAACAATGTGATTTTTTTCTGAAATTACCGTCCAGAAAATGATTATTTTTACCAATATATGTTACTTAATTGAATATAATTAATATTTACTATAATAGAAGAACTTCTTCTTATAATATACACTTTAAAATTTTAACTAAATTATCTCTATTATTTTTCTATAAATATTTTAAAACTACTATAAAACTCTGCGTGCGAATCGATTCAAATCAGTCGGCCGCGAGCTCTTTCAGAGAGGACACGTCGCTGCGCGCTCTGCCTGACCCTTGTTGACCTTTTAAGGATTGTGCAAGCTTATAGTGTGATCGTCAAATCTTAATACTTTGGAAAGTAAAATATTTTATTTTTGATGACCGATAATATTTTATAGTGTCATCGTAAGTACTCTGGTAAGTATTTTCGGAAGTGAAAACTTCTTTAGGCGCGTTGAGCAATTTTTGGTAGAGGAATAACTTATGGGTTCATGACACCGACATACCCTGCCGACATGCTGTCGTAGGATTAATTGAAGTTTTAATTTGGAAAATTTGATTTTATTATCATTTAATTTGGTTAAAATGAAAATCCAAGATGGTGACTGCGAAAATATTCACATTATTCGTCATGGGTATCGTTTTCATAGTTTTCGAATAGGGCATGAATCTCGGAATCTCGGAATATCGTAATATCGGAATCTCGGAACGCAAGTTCCGTTATTACAATTCCGATACTGAATGATCCAATATCTACTACTAACTAAACCTATATTTTAACTCCTTGTGAAGGCAAAAGGAGTTAAGTTGCCAGCTCGCTAATCATGCGATACAAGATCTATAATAATGTTGGTTGTCTACCTCGCTCACTCTTTATCTGCGCGTGTACGTTTTGTTTATTCGCACAAACGAACAAAATATCCTGTCAATCAGTTGCGCTCGTGAACTGTGTAAGTTAAAGTGAAGACTGGGGCGATATCGCGGGCGCGGCAGGCATATTGCTGCCTGTCGCGCCCGTGATATCGCGCTACGTGTTTGTGTTTTATGAGGCTACATGCAACGTCGTCGCTTTGAAAGATGTAAGTACAAATTATTATATAATTGTTGTTTTCCAATTCAAGTGTTTAAATGGTTTTTTAACTGTGCTAGCTCAAGATAAAACAAAAAACACCGAAAATTATTCTTTCGGATCGTAAAGAGATTGTTTCTCCATTTTCATTTCGTAAACTAAAATTGTAAACAGAAGTTAAT
This sequence comes from Atethmia centrago, assembly GCA_905333075.3. Lineage (NCBI taxonomy): Eukaryota > Metazoa > Arthropoda > Insecta > Lepidoptera > Noctuidae > Atethmia > Atethmia centrago. The sequence goes on along the minus strand of HG995378.1, from coordinate 584,695 downwards.
AATTTATTAAATAAAGCAGAAAACTAAAAAAAAAGTTTGTACAATTATTTAGCTGCATTACATAAAACATTTTTTTTTTGCAGGACTTCAACAAACAGAAAGCCACATACTCACAATTTCTCAAGAAACGCTCATCAAATGTATGGGATCATTTTCATCGATCGGATGACGGCCAAACCGCTAAGTGCCAGATATGTTAAAAATAAAACTTAAAACTACTGGTAGAACTACTACGGGCTTGCACACACATTTACGAACTGTGCACTCAAACATCACTGCAGTTGGAACCCCTTCATCGGAGAGTACTCAAAGCAAATCAACATCACAAGAGCAGACGACAAAGCTCAAGAAACGGAAACAGATAGGTCTTCAGAATCAATGGAAGCTATTGTTTTTCGAATGACCGCTTTAAATGGTGCAAGTTTCAGATTCTTTGCTGAAAGTCAAGATCTTCGGCAACACTTCAAATAAATTGGATACGACTTACCGAAAACGCCAAATACTATTGTGAAAATGTTTCTTGAACAAGTGAAATGTTTTTTATTGTACTCAATCCAACCTCATACCGAATTTGTGCAATTTATTAATAAAATGTGCAATTTCTAACGATTTAACGAAATTCCGATATTAATATCGGAGTTCCGATATTGAGGTCTAATATCGGAAATCAGTATCGGAATTGAAAATCTTCCGATATTACATGCCCTATTTTCGAAGGTGCTAAAGCCGATAGTGAATTCAATAGGAAAATCCAAGGTGGCGGCAGCGAAAATATTCACATTTTTCGTCATGGGTATCGTTTTCGTAGTTTTCGAATGTGCTAAAGCCGATAGTGAGTTCAAAATGAAAATCCCAGATGGCGGCAGCGAAAATATTCTCATTTTTCGTCATGGGTATCGTTTTTGTAGTTTTAGAAGGTGCTAAAGCCAATAGTGAGTTCAAAATGAAAATCCAAGATGGCGGCAGCGAAAATATTCACATTTTTCGTCATGGGTATCGTTTTCATGGTTTTCGAATGTGCTAAAGCCGATAGTAAGTTCAAAATGTAAATCTAAGATGACGGCTGCGAAAATGTTCAAATTTTTCATCATGGGTATCGTTTTCATGGTTATTGGTGGCCTATATTTTTTTGATGAACGACATTATTTTAATAGTAACAAATTTATGTTACAGAGGGAATGGGAAACAAAACGAAGGGTTTTTTAGGAAAAAAAAACGCAAAAATTTTGAAAATATGGCTTAGGCAAAGGCTAAAGGGGGTTGTGGCTAAGTGATAACAGCCGCACGGGTCGATCGATCAGGTTAAGCTACGCTTGCCGCGGTTGGTCCGTGGATGGGTGACCATCTTTACATACCAAGACCCCTCCGTGCCTCGGAAAGCACATTAAGCCGTTGGTCCCGGCTGTCCTTTATAGATCTTTGACAGTCGTTACGGGTCGTCAGAAGCTCGAAAGTCTGACAACGTAAGTAACTGGGTTGTGGAGGTCAGATAGGCAGTCGCTTCATGTAAAATACTGGTATTCAGCTGTATCCGATAAGATTGGAAGCCGACCCTAACATAGTTGGGAAAAGGCTAGGCAGATGACGATGAACTTCCACTCGCGGCTTTCGCCCGCATGAAATGTACTTGAAATTTCGACTATTTAAAAGCAAATTTACGAGTAGGTTCAGACCAAAAAAGAATTAAATTGAAGAACAGTCGAGTAAATCCAATGATGCATTAAACTATGATGAATACGATGATACAGGTCATGTAACTGACGTTCGGTTGACCATGCTTATTAGGTAGATTTTAATTTTGGCATTTATTTTTTTCAGATAAAATCAAATTCATTTTCAATATTAAAAAATGTTTGAAGATATAGAGGATGTTTTGCAAGGCGCTGAAGTATATAATCAAGACCTTTGTTTTTTAGCTTTAAAGGGAGAGCTAAAAATTGCAACAGACGGCATCGGTGCTGCCGAATATTAGAACACTTTGTCAATTGCTCTGCACGTTTCCTATGACTACTAGCACTGCCGAGTAATCTTTCTCCACGTTACGCCGATTCAAGTCATATCTTCGCAGCAGGATGACAGAAAAGCATTTAAATGGACTGGCTTTAATGCATATCCATCAAGACTGCGACATAAATGAACGCTAATGAAGTGCTGGACATCTTTAGCAGGAAACAACATAAAACTGCCTGTATTAATCATGTATTTTATAAATATTTATATAAATTCATATTTTAATAAATCTTTATATAAATACTATAAGTTTTTTAATAAAAATATAAAAATAAAATATTTTTAACAGATATGATTGATTATTTTTGCCTGTCTGCCCCTTGTGGGGAACAAGGGGCAGAAATATATCCTGGATCCACTCTTGGTTGCCAGAGATGATCGACCCAAGAAAAAGTCGCTCAATGCCAACCTTAATAGATATGTGCGATTGTAAAATTAAATACTCACTTTAAACTTCGCTTGTTAAATTTATTTCAACAATTGAAAAAAAAAAAAAATCATAAATAAATAAAAGTATCAAAATGATTCGTGCAAACGGTTAAGCGCTCACGCACACAGAGAAACCATTGGGTGTGTCGCAGTGTGTGCCATTTGATAGATCGCGCAGATTTTGACTTGCGCTAAATTGAACGAAATAGTTAATAATGGTATTGTATATTTGTACACCATATGTTGTGGTAGAATGTATATTGACATACTGCATATGGACATACTTGACCAGCATCAACACCTCCGTCAACTTGTGTCAAATTTCCAAGAATGTAGTGACACCCACGAATTGGCTTTGAGACGGATATCTGAATTAGAACTGGAATTAAGCAGGGCCCACAACACAATAACCCGTTTGGAATCTCTCAAAGCCAGTGAAGAGTCTGCGATCACCTGCAGTCTATATGATGAGTTGGTTGGTAGCAGGTCCGGACCCACTTGTGTTGAGCCTGTTGTAACAATAGATTTAACTAATGATACAATCACTAAAAGCAATTTGTTTACTAGCCATAATAAGATAAAAAAGTATATTAAAATTAATAGGTTAATTAGAAAAATTCAAAAATCTTTAAAACGCCAGAAAGTAAATAAATTAAATACAAAACTTAGGCAAAAAAATTTAAATTTAATTCAAGAATTAAAGATGTGTAATAGTGAATTACAGTTATGTAATACTATGTATGATACTGACACTCAGCAGCTTCAGGATGAATTGTTTGTAAGGGAATATGCTCTAAAGGACATCTTTAGTAAATATGAGGCTTCACAACAAAACCTGAGTAAGCGCTTGCAGGAGGCCAATGAGTTGGCAGACCTGGTCAAGTACAATGCAGAGAGGTATGAGTCTCTGACAAATAACCTCTCTTTTAGCTGTACCTGCTCCCAGGCACCCCAGCCTCAACTTATTACACCCACACCCTCAGTGGCTCAGCCAGTAGGTAGCTGTATTAATGATGTCAATAATAGTATAAATAATTTAGTTAATACCACATATTTATTTTCAGACAAATTTGGCCAAGGTTTTGGTAGTATATTTAATCAGTGTTCACAACAGTATGTAATTAATAATTGTTTACCCGGTGCCAGTATTAGCCAATTAATTAGTAAAATTAAATTGACAAAAATAAACCCCAGTTCTACTGTTATTTTATTATATGGGGATAGTTTAGCTGTAAGAAAAAAGGACATAATTGAATGTGTCCATTTGATGTTACATCTCAATGAGACCAATAGTTGTAAATTTATTTTCTGTGCCTTGCCTTATTCTCAATATTTGTCTGTTGAGCAAAATAGGCACATTTATAATTTAAATATGTTAATTTATAATAGGACCTGTCGTCACAGTGACGCTATTTTATATTTTGATTGTAATCAATTTATTACTGATTACAAACTGACAAATTATACAATGTATTTGCCACCTAGTTGTAGGAGACATATTGCTAATCTTTTAGCATACAATATACACCATGACACTGGTACCTGTAGTGTACCATCGATTACTGTTAGTAGTGATACTAACACTACTTTTGATACGCCTTGTAGTTTAAACTATTAGGTGCGACAACGGGTCAGCTGCATATGTTGAATGTTGTACATCAAAATATGCAGGGTCTGTCCGGCAAAGAGCTAGAGTTAAGTTTATTTATGGAGAACTATGATGTTCAGGTGTTATGTTTAACTGAACACTGGTTGAAAGAACATGAAGTAGTGCTTATGAATAGTGATCATTTTACTGTACAAAGTGCTTTTATAAGAAAAAGTGCTATTCGCGGTGGATCTTTAGTACTTGTTGCAAACAAGTTGAAGTGTAAACAACGTTTAGACTTAGTTAATCTTTCTATCGAGCGCACTATTGAGTTGTCTTGTGTTGAACTCGAGCGATACGTTATAATTTGCGTTTATCGACCCCCCTCTGGAGATTTTATTCTTTTCGAATCGGTAATGGAGGATTCACTCAATAGGTTAAAAAGTAGTAACAAAAGTATAATTTTATGTGGAGATTTTAATATTAATATTTTAGATGTTACTCCATTAAGTATTAGGCTTCTCAATCTGTTTAGGTCTTATAATTTAATTAACTTGTTTTTTGAACCTACTAGGATCACGGCGTCGTCGTCCACTTGTATTGATAATATTTTTAGTGATTGTGATGCCAAAAACAAATTAGTGTTAAGTAACTTAACGTCTGACCACTGTGGTTTATTAGCTAGCTTCCCTATGCCATTACATAAAAAGCCGCATAAAATAGAATGCAGGCCTTATACAGCTAGTCGGTGCGACAAGTTTAAAAATAATATAGCTCATAGAATTACACCATCTATAGTAGAACACGTGAATCCTAATGATATCTATGGAGCTCTTTTTGATGTTGTGCACAAAGAGTACCAATCTACTTTCAAGACCAAAACCATTAACATTAATGGCACCTCCGCTGGCTTTAACCAATGGGCTACTCCAGGTATTTATAAAAGTAGAGCGCGACTATACGAGTTATACGGTTTGAAAAAATTGAGGTTTGACACTCCTTTTCTAGAGTATGTCAAAAATTATTCAAAATTATTTAAAAAGATTTGTGTTTTTGCTAAATCTAAATTTTTAAGCGATACAATTAAAAATTCCAATAATAAAGTAAAAACCACTTGGAAAATTATTAACAACGAAACGGGTAAGTCGGTTAAACAAGAAAAACAACTTGAGATTATGGTCGACAACAAATTAGTTAATAAAGCAGCTGACGTAGCTGAAGCATTCAATGAGTTTTTTGCCAACATACCTATAACTACGACTCGCTCCTTGAATTCGTCCCCGTCTAAAGCTGAAAACCTTTTGCATAAGTAGTGTGCCTAAATGTAGTCGCTTATTTAGCTTCGAACATGTAATACCTCGTGATGTAGTTAATATTTTTAACACACTTAAGTCTAAAAACACTGGTGATATCTGGGGTATCTCCATTAAACTATTAAGCAATATAATAGAAATCGTAGCCCCCTATCTAGCTGTTACTTTTAATAAATGTGTTGATTTGGGCTCTTTTCCTGACCTCATGAAGAGTAGTAAAGTCATACCTTTATTTAAATCAGGTAATAAAAATGACGTTGGCAATTTCAGACCTATTTCTATCTTACCTGCATTTAGCAAAATATTTGAAAAGTTAATACTCAAGCAATTGCTAAGACATTTTAATTTAAACAGCCTCCTTCATAATGAACAATATGGCTTTACAAAAGGTCGTTCGACTACAGATGCGGGTGTTGCACTGCTGAAACACATATTTGACGCATGGGAGAACTCGCAAAATGCTATTGGAGTTTTCTGTGATCTCTCCAAAGCCTTTGATTGCGTGGACCATGACACGCTTTTGCGTAAACTGTGTCATTATGGTGTCCAAAATGAAGCTCTCAAAGTAATAAATTCTTATTTACATAATAGGTTCCAATGTGTAGATGTGAATGGTGTAAAATCTTCCGGGTTACCAGTTCAGTTAGGTGTACCTCAAGGCTCAATACTGGGTCCATTCTTATTCTTAGTGTATATTAATGACTTACCATTTTATTTAAAGGGTATCTGTGACGTTGTATTGTTTGCAGATGACACCTCACTTCTTTTTAAAGTAAACAGGAATAGACAAGATTTTGATGACGTAAACAGTGCACTCTCAATGGTCACGGATTGGTTTACGACGAATAACCTAGTTCTCAATGCCAAGAAAACGAAATGTATAAAGTTTGCCTTACCAAATGTTAGGAATCTAGGTCCCAACATCGTCTTAGATAATGGGGTGCTTGAAACTGTAGACTCGGCAGTTTTTCTTGGTATAACAGTAGATGCCAAACTTCAGTGGGGCCCTCATATATCAAGCCTAGCGGGCAGGCTCAGTTCGGCCGCCTACGCCGTCAGAAAAGTAAGACAATACACTGACGTTGATACAGCTCGATTAGTTTATTTTAGTTATTTTCATAGCGTTATGTCCTACGGTATTCTGCTGTGGGGCAAAGCCGCTGAGATTCAAAATATATTCGTTCTTCAAAAACGAGCTGTTCGAGCTATTTACCAGCTTGGTGCCAGAGTTTCTCTGAGAGATTTTTTTAAAGATGTTGGTATTCTCACGGTGGCATCACAATTCATCTTCGCCAACATCTTATATATTAGGCAAAATATACACTTATACACTAAAAATAGTGATATTCACAATATTAACACCAGAAATAAGGACAAATTACGAGCTCCATTTCACCGGCTTCATAAGGTACATAACTCATTTGTTGGGCTTGGTATAACTTTTTATAACATGCTGCCCTCTTCTTTGCTAGATTTGCCTTTTAATGCGTTTAAAACTAAAGTAAAATCCACCCTTTGTTCAAAGGCATACTATTGTATCAATGACTACTTAAACGATAAGAATAGTTGGTCGCTGTGATTAACTCAAGACAATGTTTATGTTCTTTCTCCAGAATTAGCTTTCCTACTGACAGGTTATATGAGTTCATATAATTGATTATTTTTTTATTCGACTGTATAAGTCAATGTAATTTAATTTAGTTAAATTTTAATTTATTAGTGACATAATCTACTCATTACAATGTGTGTTTTATGAGTTGTATTGCAATAAGTGGTTAGCTAGCGTCCTCGACTATTGATTATACTATTCTTGCCTGAGCAATCGGCAGCAAGCTCGTCATGCTCCCTTAGATGTCACTGCCTGCGGTAGCGTCGGGGGTCGGGTTGCCTCCTTCCCTCCAATATGGCGAGCGGGGTGATGGCTGATCTTTGCGTTATGCTCGTGAACGGGTGCTGCTTGTGATGACTGGTCGTCTTGCTGATCATGGTTTTAATTGTTATTAGTAATTGTTTACTTATTTTACTTCGATGGGGTTACTAGTTTATCATTTCTCAATTCGAGCTACAGCAATTGCCTTATGTAAGCGGGCACGCCCTTTATGCCTGGAGGCTTTTATTTAGAAATTAAGTTCTATTTACGTTTTTTTTTATGTTGAAATTTTTATCTGCTTGAGTACAGTTTGTTCATTGTTTTGTTGGTATACTGGCGCGTGCTAGCTAACGTATGGCAAGTGTGTAATTTAATCCAATGTTTTGTGTATCGTAATGTTAATTACTTTGCATACGATTTGTATAGAATCAAGTTTATATAACTAAACAGACAGACGTGCTGCTGGGGAGTTTGTTCCACCACTTCTTCTTCCCAGCTAAAGCACTAGGAAGTGGTGACGGGCGGGCATTTTTGGGGGACTGTCTTATGTAACTTTGACGTTCGAAAAGTGCTGATTTTCAGCCTAGTTTGAATAAATGACTTTTGATTTTGATTATAACTAAATAAATATTAACACCATACGATGTAATACTACATTCTTACAAATAAATAAAATTCTAATTCTAACGCGCGCTCTTAACTTTAAAGTGTAATTTTTATAAAAAATGGGTAAAACAGACAATATTTTTTTATTTAATCTTTAATGTTGGCAGATTATTATAAAATGATTGCTTTATTCAGATGTTAGCTAGAAAAAAAGTTATGAGTCCTCAAATTTACAGAAAGATGTAAAAAATTCTTAAATCTTAATTTCAACGTGCATTTAAAAAAAAAAAAAAATGATTGAGGAGTTCCAATTCTAGCAAAACATCTCTAGTGTGTGACCTTTCTAATGGTATGTAATTTGCTTTTATAAAAAAAAAACCTTTAAGAGTTATTTCATAATTTTATCAAGTAGGAAATTTTCGACGAAACTCTACCTATACGGAAAGCGAAATGTTTTGCGAAATTTAATACTGCAAGGTCGGTAAAAATTAAATGATCGACGGCTTGCCAGTAGCAGTGGTGCAAATCGACATTCACTATAAGTCCCTTAGGACGACGTAAACTTTTTAAAAGTATTCTGTGGACGGACGAGTCGAAATTTGACAGAGAAGGGATTATCTTTATATATTATTATATTAATCGTATCAGAAACCGTTAAAGAAAACATCAACACTCTGGAATCGGTACTTACAATAGTTAAAGAACACGGTTTGACTCTTAAAATAAAAAAAATGTTCTTTCTTTTTAATTGACATCACGTGTGTTGGATATGAAGTAAATGGTAATGGTATCAAAAATCAAAATCAAACGTCATTTATTCAAACTAGGCTGAAAATCAGCACTTTTCGAACGTCAAAGTTACATAAGACAGTCCCCCAAAAATGCCCGCCCTTCACCACTTCCTAGTGCTTTAGCTGGGAAGAAGAAGTGGTGGAACAAACTCCCCAGCAGCACGTCTGTCTCTTTAGTTATATAAACTTGATTCTATACAAATCGTATGCAAAGTAATTAACATTACGAAACACAAAACATTGGATCAAATTACACACTTGCCATACGTTAGCTAGCACGTGCCAGTATACTAACAAAACAATGAACAAACTGTACTCAAGCAGATAAAAATTACAACATAAAAAACGTAAAAAGAACTTAATACCTAAATAAAAGCATCCAGGCATAAAGGGCGTGCCCGCTTACATAAGGCAATTGCTGTAGCTCGAAGTGAAATGATAAACTAGTCCCATCGAAGTAAAATAAGTAATCAATTACTAATAACAATTAAAACCATGATCAGCAAGACGACCAGTCACCACAAGCAGCACCCGTTCACGAGCATAACGCAAAGATCAGCCATCACCCCCCTCGCCATATTGGAGGGAAGGAGGCAACCCGACCCCCGACGCTACCGCAGGCAATGACATCTAAGGGAGCATGACGAGCTTGCTGCCGGTTGCTCAGGCAAGAATAGTATAATCAATAGTCGAGGACGCTAGCTAACCACTTATTGCAATACAACTCATAAAACACACATTGTAATGAGTAGATTATGTCACCAATAAATTAAAATTTAACTAAAATAAATTACATTGACTTATACAGTCAAATAAAAAAATAATCAATTATATGAACTCATATAACCTGTCAGTAGGTAAGCTAATTCTGGAGAAAGAACATAAACATTGTCTTGAGTTAATCATAGCGACCAACTATTCTTATCGTTTAAGTAGTCATTGATACAATAGTATGCCTTTGAACAAAGGGTGGATTTTACTTTAGTTTTAAACGCATTAAAAGGCAAATCTAGCAAAGAAGAGGTCAGCATATTATAAAAAGTTATACCAAGCCCAGCAAATGAATTATGTACGTTATGAAGCCGGTGAAATGGAGCTCGTAATTTATTTCTGGAGTTAATATTGTGAATATCACTATTTTTAGTGTATAAGTGTATATTTTGCCTAATATATAAGATGTTGGCGAAGATGAATTGTGATGCCACCGTGAGAATACCAACATATTTTAAAAAATCTCTCAAAGAAACTCTGGCACCAAGCTGGTAAATATCACGAACAGCTCGTTTTTGAAGAACGAATATATTTTGAATGTCAGCGGCTTTGCCCCACAGCAGAATACCGTAGGACATAACGCTATGAAAATAACTAAAATAAACTAATCGAGCTGTATCAACGTCAGTGTATTGTCTTACTTTTCTGACGGCGTAGGCGGCCGAACTGTGCCTGCCCGCTAGGCTTGATATATGAGGGCCCCACTGAAGTTTGGTATCTACTTTATACCAAGAAAAACTGCCGAGTCTGCAGTTTCAAGCACCCCATTATCTAAGACGATGTTGGGACCTATTCCTAACATTTGGCAAGGCAAACTTTATACATTTCGTTTTCTTGGCATTGAGAACTAGGTTATTCGTCGTAAACCAGTCCGTAACCATTGAGAGTGCACTGTTTACGTCATCAAAATCTTGTCTATTCCTGTTTACATTAAAAAGAAGTGAGGTGTCATCTGCAAACAATACAACGTCACAGATACCCTTTAAATAAAATGGTAAGTCATTAATATACATTAAGAATAAGAATGGACCCAGTATTGAGCCTTGAGGTACACCTAACTGAACTGGTAACCCGGAAGATTTTACACCATTCACATCTACACATTGGAACCTATTATGTAAATAAGAATTTATTACTTTGAGAGCTTCATTTTGGACACCATAATGACAAAGTTTACGCAAAAGCGTGTCATGGTCCACGCAATCAAAGGCTTTGGAGAGATCACAGAAAACTCCAATAGCGTTTTGCGAGTTCTCCCATGCGTCAAATATGTGTTTCAGCAGTGCAACACCCGCATCTGTAGTCGAACGACCTTTTGTAAAGCCATATTGTTCATTATGAAGGAGGCTGTTTAAATTAAAATGTCTTAGCAAGTGCTTGAGTATTGACTTTTGAAATATTTTGCTAAATGCAGGTAAGATAGAAATAGGTCTGAAATTGCCAACGTCATTTTTATTACCAGATTTAAATAAAGGTATGACTTTACTACTCTTCATAAGGTCAGGAAGAGCCCAAATCAACACATTTGAGATGGACATTTTAGCAGAACATGTTGCCGGGAAAAACTTCCGAGCATTCTGGAAGAGTACTAGGAAAATGAAGGGTAAAGTGAGCATACCGGCTTGTGTTGAGGGATGTAGCGATGCTATACCCAGAGCATCGCTACATCCCTAAAATTAGCTTTCTCACACCAAGCGCTTCATGCAAGATCTTCTGAATGGTTGTCCCTGAGATGCCTAATAGAGCCTCTGTCTCTCGATACGCCACATGACGATCTTCGAGAATTAGTTGTCTCACAGCAATGATGTTATCTTCAGTGAAGGCGGATTTTGGTCGTCCTTTTGGGCGTCCGCGAGATTTGTCACTAACACTAGTATGTCCACGCTGGAATTCTAAATACCAGCGTTCGACAGTCCGCAGACATGGGCTTCATCATTGAACACAGATGTTAGCTCTTCAAAACACTGGAGCCGTGTCAGGCCTCTTCTAAAGTTGTAGAAAATTATTGCACGAACATTTTCCTTAGAAAGATTCATTTTCGTACGTAACCTGACAGATTCCAATCGACGCTGTGACTAAACAATAGCATTAATCCTAATACTTTCAACTGTTTTGAGATTCAAAATTTAAACACATTCTAATATAGAACAGTTCCAAACTCAAATTGCCGGGAAATATGGAAACGACAGAACTTAAAAGGCATGCCTCGTAATGACGTTTTCACTACAGAAACAAGTGAAGTTCGACCTTGAGCTTGTTGTGGGTGTTGTGGTTGTGAAAATGTGGTTCATGCAGATAAAAGTGGATGAACTGGAAAGCTTCGGCTATCATGTGGACTGTGAGTCTTAGCATAGTGGTGCGAAGTCAGGGATCACACTTTTGCATGTGGTATTCGTGGGCTCAGTCGTGGGAACTCATTCAACATAAAGTAACATAATACCTATTATAGTCATCAAAACTAACGAATGTTTATTCTTGCAATTGCAGATGACGGTGTGTCTAGGGACAGACACAGTTCAGGAGGGCCGGATGTTGGCGTCACTGTTTCCGGTGACCAAACATAGCGCCAGTATGACGAGTCACCAAGTTTTTTTTCAACCCCGAGCTCAGTGGGCGGCACTCACTTGTCACCCGCGTTTTGTCGTAGAAACAACACTTGCATTGTTAATTATTGTCGAATACTTGTTGTAATTAATTAATTGGTCGTGAATTAAAAAGTGTTTAAGTGTATTGTCTATTTATTTACTTATTCTTACTGTAAGAAGACTCTACTTACATAAATACACGAAGTAAACATGAAATTGTGATACCCAAATTTATATTAACAAAAACAAGCAAATCATTTGTTATCAACAGTGTCCGCTTTTATAACAAGTTGCCAAAGTCGGTTACAGAACTTAGCGATGGAAAGTTCAAAACCCACATAAAACGTGTCCTTATCAAAAACGCATATTATAATATTAAAGACTACAACCCAACATAGTTGGGAAAAGGCTAGGCAGATGATGAATATTAAAGACTAAGTACGTTGAAGACAAGGAAGTTTGGCAATAATTCCTTCTGCACATGTGGCTTCCCTGATACATCATAAACGGCAAAACTATTTAAATGCCTACTAACCGCTCCCAAATTACGATGTTTATTTTTTTTATACATACTGTTTTGACATAATATTTTCATTATTTGACATTATATTTCTATAATTTTGATATAAAACTATTCATTAGTGGCTTTTGTGGACAAGATATTATTTAGACTTGTTGTGATGGCAAACATGTCATTTGGTTTAAATAGGTTTTTATTTTTATTATTTTATTAAAATAAAAATGGGTTTCTGGAATTTTGAATATTTTCTAAAATGGAGTGGAAATGGAGTGAAAAATGTTGGCTCTGCTGCAGGCTTAGCACGAGCACTGTTTTGTCTACGGAAGAATAGACAAAAATGACATTCCGTGTAGAAAGTACGACGACAGCAAAATCGAAAGAGTCAACTGCACTTTTTAAGAAATTCACTCTTTTACATAATTCGACGAAATCTTTGTTTTGTGATACGATTTTTTTTCTGTTTGATTCTCAATTTTTACTGATATTAACCCGGCGAGCATGATCCAGGGTATCTCATACCCTGTTAAAATTTAAAAGTACTGTATATTTTAAAATCCTCGTCTGGCGGCACTAGCTCGGTCAGTAGCTGGAGGTAGGGGCGTGCGGGACGGGGTAGTGGCGAGATCGCAGCAGGCGGGGTCATCTCATTGGGTAAACGTAGGAATGCCTACGGGGGCTAGACCTATGTCGCCATGTTCTCCTCTATTATAAATAAAATAAATAAATAAATAAAAATATTTTTATTCAGACAAAGTCCATTTGGTTAGTACAACACACAACTTAGAAACTAGTGTTAGTACTTATATCTACCCGAAGAACAAAAACAAAACAATTATTAATTATGCGCCACAGTGGCATGTAGGCGCATCCAATGCCCCAGTATGGGACTGTCCCACCTGTCAGCTATAGTTTTTAGGATGCTGTTGGGACTGAAGCGTACCCTGTGCATGATGGAGGCGCATCGCTTGCGCATGATGGCGTGAAAGCCATCAATGCCCGCTTCTGCGAACATGCCAGAAGCACTGCAGTAGCGCGGCAACCCCACCAACACCCTGAATGCATTGTTGTATTGTACGCGCAGAGCGCTGTATGCCCTTTGCGTGTAGTTGACCCACAGACTGCATGTATAGAACGACTGACAGTACGCTGTGAACAGTGTAGCCTTTACTTCAGTCGAGCATTTCGCAAATCTGCGAGCCAACATATTGCAGCGGACAGCCAACGCTCTGCGCTCACGCTCAATGTCCAAGCTGTCCTTTAGGCCCTCGGAAACCCAGTGGCCCAGATATTTGAAAGATGTGACTTGCTTTAAGGGACTTCCGCAAAGTTCCAGCTGTGGTGCAATTGGGTAGGTTTTAGTGCCTGCCTTGAATACCAGTACTTCGCTTTTCTTAACATTGTATCTGAGCCAATGGGCCTCCGCGTACCTTTCGCATATCATGAGCAGACTCATCATTGAGTTAATCGATGGGCTCAGCAACACCATATCATCAGCATAACTAATGAAAAACTATTTACTAACTAGCTATACTATTATGTGAGACCTAAAAACTTCAGTCTTCAATAATGACGTTTTCAAGGATGGCAACATAACATAAACTAAAAAGGTTGTTAAAAAGCTACCATTTGGTAGCAAGTTAGCTGATTTATTATTTCGGTTAATTTTATCAATGTTAATATTATTAAAATTGGATAAATATAATGTATGCATAATATAACAGAAATACGCTCGTATAGCGTAGGTTGTTACTATAAATAGACAAAAGAGTTATCCAATCAAGCCAATACATAAATAAATAATTAATTTAATTTACTGCAACGCATTGGGCAGAGCGCGGAGGCTACTTATTTTCTAAAATTAATTTAATAAAATTTAGTGGATAAGATTTTGTTAAATATACCTGGTAGCCCCAGTTCACAAGAAAAATTTCTGCCGGCGTGAGCGAATGAAGAATGAATCTAGGAAGGTAAGGTAATTATTTACTTTAGATGTTATTTCTTATGAATTCTCTTTTCGCAACGTTAAGTGTTATCCTCACCATTAACGACGTTGAGTAGTCTTTGACTTTTACAAATCAACCGCTAACTTACTGGCGTTGATATATTTCGTACCACCATGTCACTGCAGAGATTCGAGTTTCTTCAAAATGCTATACGTTTTGATGACAAATCCACTAGAGAGCAGCGTAAACAAATTGATAATATGGCAGCCTTCCGAAGCATTTTTGACCAGTTCGTTCAACGCTGTCAAAATACGTAAGCTCCAAGTGAGTTTCTAACTATCGACGAGATGTTACTAGCATTTTAGAGGTCGATGCCTGTTCCGCGTCTACATTCCAAACAAGCCAGCTAAATACGGCTTGAAATTTTTAGCTCTAGTCAATGCAAAAACCTTTTATGTTATGAATTTGGAAGTGTACACAGGCAAACAACCTTCGGGACCATATGCAGTCAGTAATAAACCCTTTGAGGTAGTGGACTCATTCAACTAGTTTCTGGTTCACACCGAAACATAACATTTGATAATTGGTTCACTGGATATGAGCTAATGCTCCATCTACTAAAGGAGCATCGCCTTACATCGGTTGGAACTGTAAGAAAGAACAAGAGACAGATTCCTGAATCTTTCATTAGAACTAACAGGCAACCGAACAGTTCACTTTTTGGATTTCAGAAAGATATCACACTTGTTTCCTATGCGCCAAAGAAAAACAAGGTGGTCCTTGTTATGTCCACCATGCATCATGATAATTCAATAGATGAATCTACAAGTGAGAAACAAAAACCTGAAATGATAACAATTTATAATTCGACCAAAGCTGGCGTTGACGTGGTTGACGAATTGAGTGCCAATTACAACGTTAGTCGCAACAGCAAACGATGGCCTATGACTTTGTTCTATGGTATTTTGAACATGGCAGCTATCAATGCTTGCATTATATATCGAGCAACCAAAAACGTTACGACCAAAAGAACAGAATTCATTCGTAATTTGGGCTTATCAATGATTTACGAACACCTACATTCAAGAAAATCTAAAAAATATATTCCATCGTACATCCGCCAGCGAATCGAAGAGCAGCTCGGTGAGCCCTCGCCTAGACCTGCAATTGTACCCGGACGGTATGTCAGATGCCAGGATTGTTCATATAAGAAGGATAGAAAACTAAACATTCCTGCAATGCTTGTGGCAAGCATTGCAGGAATGCAAAGCATTCCATATGTTTGGAACATGCAAAATTTATTTGTGAAAATTGTGCTGATCTCAACAGTACTGATTAATCTTATTTCAATCTTTTAAAAAGTTTGTTGTATGGCCAAGTCACGTTACTTATTTATTTATTTAGGTTAACCAACAACTGTTTACACTATATACATTTCTGATTTAATGACTACAGTAATATTTACAAGTGCAACAATTAATTACAGGATAACACCACATGCACAGAAAACGGCTTTACATAACTTATTTATAAATAATTGAAATAACTTGACTTGAGTTCAAAAATTAAAAATAGTGGTAATGTGATTAAGATTACATGGAATATCATTATAGTGAAACGGGAAGGTCAATCAATAGCAAGCCTGTAGTCACTACTTCGGTTGCATACCGAAGTAGTGACTACAGGCTTGCTATTGATGACAATATAATTAAATCAGATTCTGAAGTCGCCATGGCATTTGAAAATTTCTTTACAGAGATTCCCATATTAACTACAAAATCTCTAAACTCATCACCCACTGCCGCAGAGTCTTTACTTATAGAAAACATTCCAGTTTGTGATTCAGAATTTAGTTTCCAATATGTCACCTGTAAAGATGTAATTAAAACCTTTCACACGTTAAATGTTAAAAAGACCGCAGATCTATGGGGTAATTCTGTGGACGTTGCTAAGTCGATTATAAACATTGTAGCACCTACTTTAGCTGTTATTTTTAATAATTGTATTGACTGTGGTGAGTTTCCTGATCTTATGAAAAACAGTAAAATAATACCGTTGTTTAAATCGGGTAGTTCACCAGACCCTACTAATTATAGACCTATTTCAGTACTACCTACCTTTAGTAAAATTTTCGAGAAACTTATTTTAGATCAAATCCAAATATTTTTCAATAAACATAAATTAATGCAATAAAGAATATTTTTGTGAAATTCTTAATTTTTGTAAAACCTTAAACTATGTTCCTAAAATTACATAGTATATGATAAATATGAATGAATAAATCATTATTATTTTATAAAGAACTTATCTCATTTAACTCCATAAAAAAGTTCAAATTATCTGTTCCAGATGAAAACTTACAGCCTGCATAAATATGACAATTTAGTCAAACCATTTATGATTGTTTCATGTGATGGGCATATTATTGATGTTGTTGGACCATATGCTGCTACTCAAACTGATGCCGAGATTATGAATCATTTGTTTCAATCAGTCCATATCGACAGCTCTTTCAGCGTAATGATGTTTTTATTTTAGATAGGGGGTTCAGGGATGCTATACCACTATTAGAAAGTTTAGGCTTTCAAATTCATAAACCTGAGTCACTGGGCCCTGGTCAAACACAATTAAAAAGTGAACAAGCAAATAGAAGCAGGAAAGTAACATTATACAGGTGGGTAGTAGAAGTAGCCAACGGACGCTTCAAACGCGATTTTAAATTATTTCGGCAACGATTTTTCAATCTAGCTTCACCCCACCTGATGGAAGATTTTAAAATAGCTGCAGCTTTAATTAATAAATATCACATTGCAATAGCGGATGGTCCAAACTGTGGTGAAATAATAGAAAGAGTGGCACGGTTTACGGATCAGCCTAATCATTTAGGAACCTTTGTAAGAGAAAATTATTTAAATAGGCAAAGATCAATGTTTTTAAGAGTGGATGGCAACCTGCCCCAATTGGAGAATTTTCCAATATTGGAGCATAACCAATTATTATTGATGGCACTAGGACCATATCAGGTTAACCCTTTAAGCGCCGACACCGTAATATCACGGGCTCTGAAAACAATGCCCGAATCGCCACACACGTAATATTACGTTATTTTATTGAAAAAGTTCTTAATGCGCACAAACTCCATAAAAACTGTTGTCAAGTTTAAGATTTGGGGTGTATCTTTATTGATAAGTATATTTTTTAATGTTTCGAATGATAAATACTGTGAAATTTGAGGTTCAAATGCAGTGTGATCACTGCGTGCCTTACCTGTATCGAAAATCACGTAATTTTACGGGTACTAGAGATGAGCTAATTCGGAAAATACTTAATAGGTTGCCTAAGGATAAACAAGGTACTATTGAAATTACTATCACCATTTGCAATGAAAGTGGATACTTTCATTACAAAATAACCATATTGTTACTCTAGTCCGAGTATCTGTATACAATAAAGTGGATTAAAGTTTGAAATTATTTGATTTTTACGATAAAAATATAGAAATCTCGACAACGCAGAACCTCACTAGTTCAGACAGTCACCGGTCGCCGTCACCGTAATATTACGTGCGGCCAAAGACATTCAAGGTTAAATCCCGCCATATTGTCAGTTGCCTCAGCGCCGTCACCGTGAAATCACGTGTAAGCTTTATCGCTCTGGGTAACTAGTGTTGTAGGCCTTTTTCGTATTAGGTTAAACTCTAATAATTGCAAAAAAAAATGCTGGAAGACGAAGAATTATTAAATACTAGGTGCGCCCC
Source organism: Atethmia centrago (assembly GCA_905333075.3). Classification (NCBI taxonomy): domain Eukaryota; kingdom Metazoa; phylum Arthropoda; class Insecta; order Lepidoptera; family Noctuidae; genus Atethmia; species Atethmia centrago. Next base: position 566,512 of record HG995378.1, on the reverse strand, counting down.
GCGGTTTCACCCGCATAAGTTTTGACCCCGTGGGTATATCTGGTTATAAACTATCTGTTTCAAATTTCATCCAAATCCGTTCAGTACTTTTTGCGTGAAAGAGTAACAAACATCCATGCATCCATCCATCCTTACAAACTTTCGCATTTATAATATTAGTAGGATTTTGCAATCCAATAATGAATTACCAAGTGACGACAGTTCTGCAGATAGTGATGTTGATTTGGTAAGTTTAATTTAATGTTTAATTCGATAATTCGACAAGAAATTCGCTCAGAAGTTTACATGAAGATAATTAATATAATACGACATGCTCGTGGAGAGTCCGCACCAACAGAAGAACGAACAACGTGCCCATCTCCTGAGTACTGATATTGTCACTCTACAAGCACATGACATGTATTAATCTTATTAATAATGTGTAAATAAAACATTGATTATGTTTCCGACTTTTATTTTATTAATAAATAAATAAATAATGTATGCATCGATAGTAAGTATTCCCAACACTATTCTATCTTATACCTAAAGTGACGTGGCGCTGAAGGTAAGCCAAAGGTAGCAAATCTTGGCGGTTAAAGGGTTAAACAAGCCCGGTCATACTACGGAGAGCATATTAGAGGAAATGGTACTTACGAAATCGAAGTGTGCCCGGATCTTGAAAGGTGGATTTGGGTTAGGGGGATCAAGACCTCAACTTTTAAGAGGCCGAATCAGATCAAGGCATATTAGCCAAAGAATATACTACGTGTACATTTTATATGAAAGCTAATCAACAATTAATAATCCTTTAGATGATAGACTGTCATATTACTGCAGCTGTATTGTGGGGAACAGAACTCTGGGCTGTTGTTGTCATGTTATGACAGTGATTTGGTATCTGGGGTGGGCGAGACACCAGAACACATTATTAGCTCCGGCTTCATATTTAGATAATATTCTTGTAAGAATCACAGAATGAGGAATAAATAAATAAATCATATTTTTGTTGTTTTATTTCAATATATTTTATGTCCTTGGTTACTCAGTGCCTAAACTAGATAACGTAGTTTAGGCAGGATTTATCAATCACCACATACCTACCTACTAAACTAAGTCCCCCTGGCGCATTTATCTGTTTGCCTACGGATGTATCAACAAACAGATTTTGATGGGGTTATCAATAGTAGGTAGACTGGTTCTTCCGGAAGGTTTAGGCATACATTCGTGTAGGATAATGAGTTGAAGTAAAGACAGTTTTCACAGTTAATATATAAATAAGTGGTTGAAATGATGAACCTATGTGAAAATAGGGATTAATATTAACAGACATCAAAACAATTATAGATTTTTGTATTTGAGATACCTAGATATATAATTCCGCTAGGTAAGATACATTATTATGTACAGATATTCTATTTCACGAAGTCCGTTCGGCTTTGATTGTAGTAGTGACGTATCCCGACAAGCGCGCTTGTGTGTGTAAAAGTAGGTAACGTTAGCAAAAAAATCTGATATATATTCAAGTCGAGATTTAATAATCTAAATAAAATTTTGGTTTTAAAAGTATATACATTTTGTAAATAAATTAGATTAGGTTGCAATAAATACAAAAATATTAAGAATTTGTTGGCATTTAATTAAACATTGGTGTTACAGAATGGAAACGAAACAAGTAGGACTATTCAGTATTTTCAATCACTATCAGATAAATTTTCGATTTCCGATTCCGTTTTGCTGTCGTCAGAATCAATAAAACCATCCTTGGTTCCCGCGTGCACTAAAATAAAGCGAGTGTCTGTGCTATTTTTCTTTTAAAACGGAGTTCTTTCCTCTTTTTTTGCCCAGGTGTTGTTTCGCACGTGTCGAAAGGACGTAGCTCTCATCGGTGCACAGTGGAACGAATGTATGGGAGCGGTTGGACGTAGACATGTCCGAAAAAAAAGAGTAAAATTATGCCAAACTAATGATGCCATCTTATTCGATTACTTAATGCCTTCATAACTTGTGGTGATGAATTTCTTCATAACTCCCATATTTCGGGAGTAATTTGAGAAAATGTGAAATTTTACTATGAAAATGAGTGTATCGAGCTCTCTCCCTCCTGATTCCGGGCTTGTTTCAAGTAGCGGTCTCTAATATCATAATGCTAATACTAAGAGCTATATTTAATACTAAGACACATAGTGCGCCAAATGTGCACTTTCTGGGATAAAGAGTGATGTTTATTTTATAACACAATTTTTTTATTTTTTGTTTATTTTGTTGATTAAAACCGTTTTTCTAAAGGTTTACCTTATTACAATAACATTTCTGAGCAGCCAATTAGAGAAGATATAAGCTAATTAGGATATATAATTAGGGACTTAAGGTTTACATATAAAACTGATGCACTAATGATTACTGATAAGAACATTGCTATTATTTAATTACTAAATGGCTCTTAATACACTAATTTAGCATGCATCATTTACTAATTATCACAATAACTAATTACCTTGCAATATTTAACAAAGGATACCTGGGATACCTGGATTTTATATAAATAGGTCACTATTAGTAACTTTAAAATCAGTGTTGATTTACACCTCGTTGTATCCAAGCTAATCTCGCAATGTATTTTCCAAATTTTAATACAAATCTTGATATTCACGTTGCTTTATGCGCACGCGCACATAAAGATTTACGCGACTTTAACTATTTGTTCAGTGTTTTAAAAGATAACAGTTGTGTTCAGTTATGTGAAAGTGCTGAAACAAGTTTAAAAGACTGGTGTCGTCGATTTTGCTACCGCATTTATGCAAAATGGACACAGTCTGGAAGAAGCACAGATAAGTTTCGGAAGAAACATGAGATTTGGCTACAGGCTGCAATTCAATGGCCGGAATTACAGAATGAAAATATGGAACCTTCTACAGAAAATATAAGTGACGTCATCGAGCCCATAATTTCTCCTGCTAAATCTGATGCTTCAACTTGTACACATCCTAGTCCTCGTAAATCTTTTGAGGACCTTAGTAACCGGCAAAAAAGAAGACGCACTGAAGATAGTCTTTCATGCAGCAGTAGCAGCGCTGAAATTATGTTTTCGGCCGAAAGGGCGCTTCAAAAGGCAGGACAAAGCGATACAGCTTATGTTATGAAATACTTGACGGAGAATCCAGAAGAGGCCTCAAAAATCAAAGCCTTCATTGAAGGTAAATCAATTCAGGTACGGGAAATATCCCCTTTGAAGGCATTGGCTCTTTATGTATCGATGAACTTATCGAAATGGCGCTATAACACTCTTCGGGATTTCAACACTCAAGAAGGAGCTCTTCAATACCCGAGTTACTACATGTTGGTTAAAGAAAAAATTAAGTGCTATCCGGCCAAAGAAGATCTCACAGTTACAGAGAGCTCTGCAAAAATCAAATTACAAGCCTTGATGGATTTAACCTCAAGAAGACTTATTAGGTCGTTAGAAACCCCTGTTGATCCCAATCAACAGCTCGTATTGACCAGCAAATGGGGTTTTGACGGATCATCTAGCCAAAGCATTTATCATCAAAGGACGAGTGAAGATGAGCAAATCGATCTTGCTAGTAATTTTATGATTAGTCTTGTACCACTGCGGCTCGTCTCAAAAGGTGTAACAATTTGGGAAAACGAGCGACCATCTTCCACTTCATTTTGCCGGCCAATATTGTTTAAGTTTATAAAGGAAACCAAAGAAAATGTGCAGAGAGAGATGGCTGAAATCGAAGCAGAGATTGAAGCCTTAACTCCATCCACCATCACTGATGGAATTAGTGTCAAACACCAACTGCTGTTGACAATGATTGATGGTAAAATTCATTCCATTATATCCAATACAGCAGCTTCAGTGTGTGACATATGCAAGGCTTGTCCTAAAGAAATGAATAATTTAGAGTTAATCAAAGATAAACACGCAAACGAGGACATGTATAAATATAGCTTAAGCACCCTTCACGCTTGGATTCGCTCAATGGAATGCTTATTACACATTTCCTACAAATTAGACATAAAATCATGGCAAGTAAGGGGTGATATAGCAAAAAGGCAAGTTGATGACAGGAAGAAAAGAGTTCAAGAGGCTGTAAGAAGAGAAACGGGCTTACTTCTCGATGTTGTGAAACAAGGCAGTGGATCCACCAACAATGGCAACTCGGCAAGGAGATTTTTTGAAAACTACACTAAATCTGCTGAACTGACCGGAATAGATGCTATGCTTTTAAGAAAAATCTGTGTGATCTTGCAGTGTATTTCATCAGGAGAGAAGATCAACGTAACTAAATTCCGAGAGTTCTGCTTTGATACTGCTAAGCTTTACGTGGAGTTATACCCATGGTATTATATGCCTTCTTCACTTCATAAAATTTTAATGCATGGGCCAGACATAGTTCAGAACATGTCAATTGTGCCCATTGGTTTTCTATCCGAAGAGGCATCTGAGGCTAGAAATAAAGATTTTAGAAAATATAGAGAGGGGCATTCTCGAAAGCATAGCAGTATCTCATGCAATGAAGATATTATGCACAATCTTTTACTGTCTTCTGATCCACTTGTTACAAGTATCCGTCCAAAAGGAAATAAGTTTGTAAAAAAATCTTCTTTTAAGGAATTTTAAGAGCTTACGGATTCTGAGAAAAGTGATATCGAATTTGTTAACATAAATGATTTAGCGGACATCGATTCTGAATTTGAATTAATTGATGATGATGATGATGACGAAGATAATTAAATGATGTTATTGTTTTAAAATGTGTAACTTAGTAAATTAGAGCTTACATCTTAATTATTTATTGTACTTTTAATGAAACTAGGTAATTTATTATCAACTTACTTAAAAGTCATACTCTCATCAGTTCTTGTGAATATTTTTGTTAATATATATTTCTGTATATATATAATATATTTATAGACCTCTTAATAAGTCTGTCTGCGGTTTAAAGTAAATACAAATGGGGAAAAAACGTTTTTTTTTTTAAATTTTCATTTCCTTTTATCCCAGAAAGTGCACATTTGGCGCACTATGTGTCTTAGTATTAAATATAGCTCTTAGTAATAGCATTACGATATTAGAGACCGCTACTTGAAACAAGCCCGGAATCAGGAGGGAGAGAGCTCGATACACTCATTTTCATAGTAAAATTTCACATTTTCTCAAATTACTCCCGAAATATGGGAGTTATGAAGAAATTCATCACCACAATTTATGAAGGCATTAAGTAATCGAATAAGATGGCATCATTAGTTTGGCATAATTTTACTCTTATTTTTCGGACATGTCTACGTCCAACCGCTCCCATACATTCGTTCCACTGTGCGGTGTAGACAATGGGCCGACTTTGAGAGCAGTACTGTTATTTTTTTTTTATATTTTAAACGCCTCATTTGTATATCATGACGCTCCGTCAAGACTTTACGGTTGTTCTCTGTTTTGGCCCCTTGTAACCTAATTTCAATAGTAACTTGCGAACAGTTTCTAAACAACCTTCGAATCCGATTTTTTCATTCAATGCTGTTCTTAACTTAGCTAATGTTGGAATTTCTTTATGGACAATATGGAAATCTTGTACAGTACTGCGAACCACATCGGCTGTAAAATTATCTATATCCACTTTATTATCTCGCTTTCTCCTTTTCTTCATAGGTGAAGTGAATTTTGATGAAGTGGATGGCAATTCCTTCTCTTCTTTTAATATTCTTTGAACTGTTTTTTGGCTCACACCCGTAGCTTCAGCTGTACGGCGTGTAATGTCTCGTAAATGAGACAAATCACAGTTGAGTTCCATTAATGATTTTGTAAATTCATATTCTTCTCGCAGAAACACTAGCTATCATGTTTCGACCCTAAAACAAAATGTAATCAAAATAATTAAGTAATATAAACATTTTATAACACAAAAAAACATTCATTTTATAAATACTTCTATTGCTATATTAAGTATCTTTGTATAACATTTTAATTGAAAACGTATAAATAAATATTACCTCACTATGGACAACTCTTCTTCGTTTTGTTGCCATGCTGACCTTACTCCGTGAAACAATTTGGCACGAACTAAAAACCACTACTGATCCGGACCGTGTCCCGATCGACACTGAGCGCTCTCGAGGTTACGCACACAAAAACAATGTGCATGTGCACGCTTGACAACATTCATAGCCAAACGGACTTCGTGACATAGAACATCTGTATCCACGCGGGCGCGAGTGATTTTTGCGTGGATTGTAGAAAGCCCGTAATTACCTCTTTGTAGATATACGCTCACGTACCCGGTACCACCGTGCGAAATCGGGATGTGTCGCTAGTCAAAAATATCGTAAAACATTGCAGAAATATTCAAACGCCTAGGTAAAAGTTCATTGCAGTATGTCATTTGTTTGCAGTTTTTATACCTATTGACGTAGGAGTTACACGATTTTATTTTCAGGATAAAGTAAAGATATGAAAAGTTCTTGAAACTTTTTTCACATGAAATACTAATATTCAGCTATTCAGAATTACATATTGCAAAGTTCCATGTTTATACATTGCTGGGGCAGTCGTCCATACTTCCATTTAGCCATCTCCTTTACTTCAAATAATAACCCACAACATGCATCCAAAATATTTTCCTTCTTTATCTATCCATAAGTTTGATACTTTAAATTCGCTTATTGACATGGCTTCACATTTTGAGAGTTTTTTGCCAAGTACTTCCAAGTCAGTATCAGTCGTTACTCACGGCGTACAACTATATCCCAAATGCAAAAAGAACGGTCATACAAATCGTAACTTTCCAGATTTCCCTGTAAATTTTTAAGTGTCGGACTCCTGCAGGCTCTAGCGTGACGCTTTTTATTTCTTCGAAGAATAGACACGGCTCTTTCTATACAAAGTGACATTTCGTTTCTCCATTTTTGACATCTCACTGTAGAAATCCTTTTACAATCTGTCATCTTTTTTTTTTTTTGGGTGGGAAATCATCAAATAACTTCTCCCGCTCTGGGCGGAGCGGGAGGGTGTTGCAGACTCTTACTAACTAAAACCCACCCGTATTCCTTCCTGTTGCCTGTGTTGCGGGGGCCTCGGTGACCCATAAGTACCTTCCCGCGACCCCGGCAGGCATCGGCCCTAGTGGACCCCTACATTTGTGCTGACGACATCTCTTTGAGGCGCGCGTGGAATACAACGCGCCGTCGACCCGGGCCTGGTCCTTACCGGACGGTGAGCTACCCATTGCTCACCGTCCGCAAGCCCGCGCCTACGGTGGCCAGAAAACCGCCCGGGATTCCCGACGCCCAGGGCGTCTCCTGCGGCGGCTAGGGGCGAGAGGGCGCGAAACATGCCTTTCCCTCAACCGTCCCGCCTCCTTCTTCGCGAGCATTACTGCTTCGCAGAAGGAGGTGACGGCTGCCCATGCCCTCTCGCTCCGTACCATGGCCTGAACCAGGGCCGGACGCGAGAGATCTCTGCCGCCAATCGCCTTCACGAGGACATAGCGGTGCTCTGCCCAAGCCGGGCAGACCTCCACCGTATGCTCCATCGTGTCCTCCGGGCGATCCACACAGTGGTGACACCCGGGCGTTTCCTCCCGCCTTATCCGACACAGGAACCTCCCGAAGCAACCGTGTTCGACAATCTGTCATCTTGTCTTTCGTTTTTATCTACCTTTGTCTAGGTCCTTTTTTATGTAGAAGGATTTCTACGGTGGTATGTCAAAAAAGGAGAAACGAAATGTCACTTTGTATAGAAAGAGACGTGTCTTGTCTTCGAAGAAATAAAAAGCGTCATGCTAAGCCTGCTGGTGTAATAGCCCGTAATTGCCCGAAATGTAATCCAAAAAATGTATAAGCCATCGGCAGCACGTTCCCATCCCTAGAGTGTCGCCGGTGTTAAGTTCTAATAAGACCGATAACCGTCCCTTTATTGAAATATTATTATGTGGACGTATTGTTAAGGAAACCACAGGACCTAAACGCAAATTTTATAAGTTTTATAATGCCTTAAAGTATATGACCCACTGCAGTAAACAAATTCAGAAAAATATATGATATTCTTAAGGATATATTCTAGGTAGATAGTGTGTTGAAAACATGATATAACTAATTTGATACGATAGAAAAAAATCACGAAGATACCTCTAAAAATGTCTTTTAACGATTAATAACCATACTAATATAGATGCAATAATTCTGATTTTTTGTCAGATTATTCTACAAGCAACATATTAGCATAATAGTGTTTTCGATTTTTTATACAATCTATAGCTTTTTGTAATTCGATAATTGCTTCATATTTTGCAATAAATTACCAGCGTTTTTTCATCGCGCTTCTCTTTCTTTTCTATGCAGTCCGACAGTGACCGCGTTTTAGGTGTTGTCGGCCTCTTAAAGCTCTTCTTGTTTCATGTGCTCAGATGTCTAGTGATAATTTAATCAGTGAATTAGGTATATCTTTAAAATCATTATTCATAACAGCATCTGGTATACCTTTTTTCGATCACATAAAATTTAACTTATTAATTTCCTTTTTTTTTTACTCATCGTCTATTTTTTAATTATATGTTTTACAAGACACGTACAGCCTTTTTCATTCAAATTACACCCCAATATGTTACCTACTTCCTCGATTTTTAGGTAAATATACTCTACCTATTCCGATCTCTGGTTAAAATATAAGTTTACGGGACAGGAACGGAACGGTACAGGACCCACGACTCCTGTACCGTTGTATGCACCACTATGTTTTGCAGGCGTTCAATTGAGCGCTGCCATAAACAGTGATTTTCCACACAAAAAATAAAAGTCGTTTTCCAGCAATTATTTTTGTACAATGTCACTTAGTTTGATGTACAGAATGCGTGTTTGTCTTTTTACACCATGTAGTGCGCGGAGCAAACAGAAAAGCACAGCTGACGTACTATCTTTTCACAGGGAATGTAATCATATGTGATTCCGACGAGGTCAAAGCAATAATACTCACAGTCTCATGGATCTTGGAGTCGAGCCCCTGGATCTCCTGCTGGTTGGCCGTGCTCAGCAAGAAGTTGTTCATCTGCGTCTTCAGCGTGTCGTCCACCTGCAAGCACACTCGCGGGTCACATGACGGGCGGGGGGGGCGCGGCGCGGGGGGCGCGGCGCGGGGGCGCTCGCTACACTCACCTCCACGTCGATGTCGTAGCAGGCCGTCTGCTTGGTGTCGTGCGGCGGCTCCACGGCGATGACGTGGTTGATGACGATGGGGTCGGGCGGGTGCAGCAGCGCGCCCAGGCGGCCCGGCACCTCGGCCAGCTTCATGCGCGCGGCGCCGAAGATCTGCTCCAGGTACTTGTCGCAGGCCACGTACTCGCGCTCGTGCACGTCTTGCAGGCGGTGCGTCTTCACGTACTGCCACAGCGCGTTGACGATGACGGGCCGCGTCTGCGTGTGCACGCCCAGCAGGCGCGCCAGGCGCTGGTCGAGCTTGAACTGCAGCGGCTGGTAGTCCAGCAGCAGAAGGATGGTGCAGCGCACGTTCTTATATCCGGGCCGCTTGACCTGGAAACCATCTGTCTCCTGTGTCGTGAGCGTGCGGTGCCACTCCACCAGGTGGTTGTCGGGCCCGTACAGCTCCTTGTCCAGCTCGATCACCAGCGACTTGAAGAACGACGAGAACTTGCGCTTCACCTGCAACACCTCCGCACGCTAAAACTTCTTCGCTCTCCGTGTCGTTACCATACTCCATCCGATTCACACAAAAATGGGTCAAACTATGTATAAATAATTAAATACGTCAGAAGAAGCACATAAAGTTATAACGCAAATTAGAGAAAAATGGCGGTACAGTGGCGACGGTCGGCACGACTGACGTCCCGCACAGTAAAGCGTAATGAAATGAGTTACTTTGTTGGGGTCGTTCTTGGTGTCGTCGAGCAGGCGGCCCTCCACGCGCAGCTCCCACGACGGCACGGCGTTGTCGCCCTGACCTGCACACGACTCACGACATCACGTCTCACTCATACTGACACAGAAGGTACCTCACCTACTACCAACTGTGTAGGCCAGGGGTTCTCAAAGTGGGCCTCGTGGAGGCACAGCTTCAGGGCGCCGCGATTTTTCAATCGTCAAATGAAAGTTAAAATGTTTGTTCACTTTAAACCTAATTACCGTTTTAGTAATAATACTTACTAGGAAAAAGCGCTACGTGAAAAAAAACCATTCCGCATAGCTATTTACAATCATTTGATGCGCGGCCAAATCGAAAATATAAGGTTCGTTACACGCACGCAACAAAATGGTAGTTTTATGGCCGAAATCAATACTAAGCATGTGTAAATATTCATCCCAATTACGGAGCTTTCACAATGCATGCGGGTCCACGGTCCACTGGACATGCGGGTCCACAGTCCACTTGGCTGGTTTTTATAATTAATCACTCAATTTATATTTTATAACAGCACTTATTTTATGTTGCGAACTACTTAATAATGTAAAATTATTTACCACTTTAAAATATCCTACCATAAAATGCCACTCGTATGCCTCCTAGCGTTTAGGAGGAACGCTTCCGAACCTTAATTGTAAGGTGCGTTCAACAGCGTATCGAATGGTTGTGAATATAGGGATGCTGAATTGTGCCGTGGACTGAAAAACTTTGGGAGCCCCTTTGTACCTAATAGCTATAGAATCCGTCAAAGCATTTATACCTTGTTCCAAAAGTATCCGATGAAAGTTAAACATATGGTTCAGAAAACGTACCCGTGGATGCCGAGTTTTTTTTTTTGGAAGTGCCTTACTCGTACAAATTGTGTGCTTTGAAATGAATCAAATCAAAGCACACAGTTTATGACTCCCAAAATTCCAATTTTAAATCACTGTATAGATGTTTTTAATTTGACTATTGAGGTTAATTTTATAACCTCGAAGATTTTCAATTACAATTTAATAATGTTATTTAAACAAAAAATGTAGTTGCGTGATGTACGTAGTCGAGCAGACAATTTTTTTAAACATGGATTAGCAATTCCCTTCAAATCCATCAAATTGTGATTGAAAGTATGTAACACATTGGGGTGCAGGTTTGTTTACACTTTCATCAGACACTCTTGGAACAGACCATACTTTGGTATTTTTTTGTTGTAATTACCAAACAGTTGGCAATTTCAGTAAACAATGTTCATAGATTCACATACCCGGGTAGAATGTATTGGAAATGAATATCCTGAGCTTCCGCTTCTGCTTCATGGGTCGCTTGAGCGCCTCCTGGATGTCGAGGCGCTTGCGCATGATGGTGGCGTCGAGCTTGCGCTCGAAGGCCAGCAGGTCCATGTAGGCTTGCGACTCCGGCACCAGGTCGCGAACCTTCTGCGGCAGGATCTTGTCTGCCAGCCGCTTCTTGCGCTTCGACGTCGGCCCACCCGCGCCGCCGTACGCGTCCCTGTACAGACACGCGGTCAGACACGCTCGCACCGGTGCACAGAGCGTAATTATCATAATCTAGCTGACCGGAATCTAATTTAACTACTTACTTACAGAAAAATTCCAGTTGCACATTCTTGAAGTAGTTGAACCACACTTCCAAGAAATAGAATTTATTTTACAAAGATTCATGCCAAACAATAGAAAAAAGGGCCAGAACAACCGACTACCTGCTCGTTCCAGATCGGGTTTACCGAGGAACCGCGTCATTCGTCTGAATTCATTCGATGAATACGCTGGTGTTTCAGTTACTATTAGTTGTTGTGTGTTGTTATTATGTTCTTGTGGGCTTAGAGGTAAGTTTGTAATGTTTTTTACATTCCATTGTTATTTAATTTAACTGCAAACACCTTTACAATATATCATGTTTATTTTTTACTACAGTAATTCTCTCAATCACTTTGTACTTGAGTTTTAATACATTATATCGCATTATACAGTTCTCAAATTGTATTTTTCTGAAAGTATTACTTGTTAGCTCTATAACATATGTCAGTTTGTTTGCGAATGATTGCGACACTCATAGAAGTTTTTCTTAATTTTAGGATGGCTTCGCAAATTTTGCGTCGAAAATGTTTCGATGTTTGGTTTGCTAACGCAAAACAAAACAGATCAGATGCTTTTCTACATCTTATCATCTTATATTGCAAGAGCTGGGAGATCCTTCCCTTTCGGAAGACATTTTGAAGAGTTTGATAGTTACAATTCGAAGTGTTTGCCAAAAAATAGAACAACAATGATCGAAATCGGGAAGACATCGGGAACGATTTTTGAACGCAAATTCATCGTGGTTGGAAGAAAGTATATCACTGCCAGATATAGTGACAAACGCTGTCATAAGCGTTTCACTTCGTAGAACAAGTAATCGGGCTGGAAGACCACAAAAAGATTTCGCAAGCTGCAGCAATAGAACAAAAAGTCGGCGCATCCAACAAATGCTTGATACATCGAGTCAGGAAGAAATATCGATGGCATCTGAAGCCCAGCTCCGAAAGGAAGGAAAAAGAGATAGAGATATAAAGGGAATTGCTCAGTTTGTTAGGGCAATTTGGCTTAACGTGAACATTAAGTATAATATTTAATGACCAGGGTATTTAATAGTTTATGCCTCAAAGAAATGAATTATAGTAATAAGGTTGCAGGAGAGTGTAAAAATGGTTCATATTTAGCATGTCTAATGCTAAAACTTGTCGCTGAAAAAGTTACAATAATGAGTATTTATTTTCCAAAATAAATCATTTGCCTTTATAATAATGATATTCTCTTACTTTGAATCGCATTGGTTCCTCATTCCCACTAGGGGCAACCAGATCCTGCGCAGGAGCATCAGTGTTTATGCCAAGGTTGTCATTTAAAGCCGGTTCCACGTTTAACAAAACAGCGCCAGGGTCATCGTCATGAGCAGATTCAGTGCCCAAGGGTAAAGCCGGGTCTTCAATTGCAGCGGTATCGTATCGGAGTCCATTATAACAAAAACCAAAAACTTCGCAAAAAAACAACATTCACAGTACACGGAGGCAAAGCGAATGTTTTTAATTTCATTTCGTTGTCTGGATTTGTCATTATTGACAGTTATATTATAATCGGATGTAAAATGATTTGATGGCCAAAAACGATGAGTGTTTTGTTTGTTTTTAATGTAATTAAAGGAAAATAAATACAAAACCTTTTGAAAAATCACTTGGTTACAGATTTTCAAGAAAATACATACTTTTACTCAGATTTAGAAATCGATTATTATCTTTACTCATCTGCCTAGCCTTTTCCCAACTATGTTGGGGTCGGCTTCCAGTATTACCGGATACAGCTGAATACCAGTATTTTACATGGAGCGACTGCCTATCTGACCTCCACAACCCAATTAGTGGGTAACACGATACCCCTTGGTAAGACTGGTTGTCAGACTTTCGAGCTTCTGACGACCCGTAACGACTGTCAAAGATCTACAAATGACAGCCGGGACCAACGGCTTAACGTGCTTTCCAAGGCACGGAGGGGTCTTGGTATGTAAAGATGGTCACCCATCCACGGACCAACCGCGGCAAGCGTAGCTTAACCTGATCGATCGACCCGTGCGGCTGTTATTACTTAGCCACAAACCCCCCGATTATTATCTTTACTATAAGACGGAAATCACAATTATTATTAATGTGGCAACACAGAATCAGCCTCCAACCATAAAATGGCGACGCTTTTTGAACTCAATCGGCTTAAATTCCTATTTAAACGACATGTTTTTACATTTACTTTCCTGCAACGAGAATAAAAAAAATATTAATTTTAGTTTTAATTATATTTTTTCGTAAAAATACTTTTTACAGAACAACTTGTCCACGTTAAGCCAATAATGAACAATTCCCTTTATACTTTAAAGAATATCTATGGTACTCGATGCCTGCAAGTGTACACAAAATACTTTTTCATGGAAAAGACATCATAGCTTCTTGTGTCCTTCCAATTGGTCAGCTTTCCGAAGAAGCATAGGAAGCTAGAAATAAGGACAACAGAAAATTCAGAGAATTGTTCACAAGAAAGACGTCTAGTGTTAACACAAACACAGATCTAATTCATCGATTGTTGATAACGTCAGATCCATACATAGCAAGCTTACGTGCTCCTCCAAAAATTAAGCGTGGACAAATAACTCCTGAGGTAAGCCAGCTTCTATAAATAAGACCACCAGGAATTGAATTTGATGATATCCAGTCTGAATAAAGTGATGTCGAGCATGATGATCACGATTCTGACTAGGGCTTTCAATACCGGTATTCCGGGATCCCGTAATACCGTGATCACGGATTTTATTTTGGCCTTTTACAATACCGGTATTGATACCCCAATACCGTGATTACGGTATTACAAACATTAGATCTGAAAATTTTGTGATCTTATTTTCACACTTGTTTTCTACTCTCACTACTTACTTTAGCTACTTAGCTAGTTAAGCTATACTTAACTTACTTGCATTTCTACAAATAATGATACCTATGTTGATTCCTTATTTATTTTGTTACTTGTTTAGTTTTAGATATTTTGTTTTTTTTTTTATAACTTTATTATTAAGAAGGTTACTAAAATGATTACCAAATGATTGCTACTAGCTAGTTTAGCTTTACTTACTTACATTTCTATAAATAATAATACCTATATTGATTTTTACATGAGACATGATGACATTTAGGTAATAATAATAAATTTATATTTTTTTGATATTGTACAAACAAAGTCTATGTGAAATGCCTTCCTGCAAAAAGAGTAGATTAAGTTTAAGTTTTCATTATGTTCCTAATTCCTAGTCCTACCTAAATAATCAACCAATACCAAATTATTATATAAGAATTAAGAAAGCTATGTATGTATAACGTATTTATTTTATTATTTTCAATAAATAAGAACTACAAAGACATTTGAAAATATAAAAAGGCGTATTTTATTGGTTTTATTATTGTCCTAATTGAACTTACGTTCAATACCGGACTACCGGTATTGATACCGGGATCACGGTATTGACTTTTCCAATACCGGTATTGATACCGGTATTGAAATAATTCGGTATTTGAAAGCCCTAATTCTGACTGAGGCTTTCTGTCTATGTTATATTTTTTTTGCGTAATCCAGACTATGTATTTTGTTTTTGTTTGTGTTTTCTGCTTATTTGTTTTCAAACTTTTGTAATTTAAATATAATTGTAATATTTTGAATGTAAATATTATTATATGTACCTACTTGATGTTGAAATATATGTTTTAAACCTTGACATTGCCTTTACATTACTATTATAATGTTTTAGTGCATATTTTACTCATATTGCCAAGCCTAAATAAAATTGGCCAGCTAGATTGTGAAAATTACACACTGTGCGGTGGTGCGCGCGCTCGACTCGGTACTTACGGGTTGTAGAGGCCGGGCTTGTGCTGCGGCGGGAGGGCGGCGCGCGCGTCGGGCGGGCGCTTAGCGGGGGGCGCGGGCGCGGGCGGCGGCGCGGCGCGCAGGCCGGGCGCCGGCGCGGGCGCGGGCCCCCCGCCGTACGCCGCGCCGCCCGCCGCGCGCCCGCCGCCCGGCCCGCCCGCGCCCACCGGCGGCGGCGTGAACCCGCTACGTGCCTGTTCACATACATTATATACAAACTATTATGAAGAAAACAATGATTTAAAAACCAACGCTTTTATCGGTTAGCTGAATTATTTACAACCAAACACATCACTTGACATGAGTTTAATTTTAACACATCATTGCTTTTCCTTCCAGAAACCGGGTGTTAGTCACTCGTTCAGTTTTAACTACTTATGCGGCCAGTGTCGCAAGGTGACAATATCAATGACTAGGAGAAGACGAGAAACTGATGGACCAGTTGACAGTAGTAGGTCAACCGGAGCGTTTTCGCAGAGCAAACGTGTGGATGGTCAAGAGGATAGGTAGGTGGAGCTTAGACGACATAAGTGTGTTTAATTTACTAAGGTATTAAGAAATGACAAATTTTCTAATTAAATCTCAGGTCCTATCAATTGAGGTTATAAAATTATCCTCAATTGTCAAATCAAGTACTTCTTTACAGTCCCCGGCACGTAACATTGGCAAGGTTTTGGCGTAGTAGGGGTAAGTTCGCGCATCGTACCTACACTTAGTGGAACAAATAAAACAAATTATTAAAAAAACAAAAAACCTGACTGCAAAAACACATACCTGACTGAAAACAGAAAAACAAGCATTATAAGCTATAGAAATTTGGTATCACAGGCGGGGACAAACAAAAGTTACACCATATTTCAGGTTATTGGTTTGTACCCGCCTTTTTTCTTTTTTTTTTGGGTGGGATATCATCAAATAAGTTCTCCCGCTCTGGGCGGAGCGGGTGTGTCAGACTCTTACTGACTAAAACCCACCCATATTCCTTCCATTGCCTGTGTTGCCAGGGGCCTCGGTAACCCTTTAGTACCTTCCCACGACCCCGGCAGGCATCGGCCCTAATTGACCCCTACACTTGTGCTGACAACATCTCTTTGGGGCGCGCGTGTAATAAAACGCGCCGTCGACCCGGGCCTGATCCTTACCGGACGGTGAGCTACCCATTGCTCACCGTCTGCAAGCCCGCGCCTACGGTGACCGGAAATCCGCCCGGGATTACCGACGCCCAGGGCGTCTCCTGCGGCGGCTAGGGGGCGACAGGGCGCGAAATTTGCCTTTCCCTCAACCATCCCGCCTCGTCCTTCGCGAGCATTACTGCTTCACAGGAGGTGACGGCTGCCCATGCCCTTTCGCTCCGTACCATGGCCTGAACCAGGGCCGGACGCGAGAGATCTCTGCCGCCGCGAGGACACGGCGGTGCTCTGCCAAGCCGGCCTGACCTCCACCGTGTCCTCCGGGGGTTTGTCCCCGCCTGCAATTTCTATAGCTTATAATGCTTGTTTTTCTGTTTTCAGTTAGGTATGTGTTTTTGCAGTCGGGTTTTTTGTTTTTTTAATTATTTGTTTTATTTCGAACTTTTAAGTTTTATTAATATATATATGGAATTGGCTCATTACTAGCTTTTATTTGATATCAATATTGTTATGATTTACTTTAATAAAAACGTTTCCCTCCCTTTTTTTTATTTGCAGATGCAATATATAAAAATTATATATCACTTCCACAGTGAAGACGAATCTAACGACACCTTTTATGTTAAAATCAATCAAGCAGTTTAGGCTACAGAGCGTGCCAAAGAAATAGACATACATACATACTCTTGAAAAACATAACCCTCCTTCTGGGGCAGTCGGGTAAAAAGTGACCACTTATTGCTTGTCATTATTCTATGGTTATTGCCATCATTTATTTTTAATCATGAAGTTAAAGAAAGGATAGGAATTCGTGACATTTATATGTTATAAATAAAATATTATGCAGTTAAAAGTAAAAAAATAAAAATAATTAAAAATATTATCATCAAAAATTGTGTTATCGTCGTCACTATAAGTTAATAATACTGCTACCCCTGGTATCAAATTAGAAGTACCACTTGAGCTGGTGGAAGGAGTTGGCTCCTCATCCTCGACAAAACTATCTTCACTCTCGTCGCTGTAGCTGGAGGAGTCGCTGTCGTCACCGGTGTAAAAGACGAAACGTTCAGTGACTGTGTCGACTATATGGTCGCTTTTGATGTAATCAGCCTCAATTTTTTTAACTCTCCCACATAATTTCGACCATTCATCGGCGCCCATTAATAAAACTTTCTCCTTAACTAACTCCATTGCACTGGTCACATTCCACGTAATATTTTTACTGGCTACATAACCTTTGATTGCCGCCCATGCCATTTCTATAGGATTTAAGTCTGGATGGTAGGGCGGCAATCGCAGAACACTATGGTTGTGTTCTGCAAGTATTTGGTCAATACTGTATTTTTTGTATTGTGGTTTGTAGAATTTAATCAATTTGTATAATTGAGGTTTGAGCATACTTTCATCATACTTTCCCTTTTCCGTCAACGCAGAGGTGTCTGCATGTCCGCTTTCTTGGCATTCGAGGTAGGTGCAGGATGGACTGACTGCTTGTTATGATACGATTCGTTGTCGACTAACACCGCATTTTGCGGCAGGTTCGGGATTAGTTGGCTGCGAAGCCAGTTGGTGTAATTATTATAATTCATGTTGTCATGAAAGTCCCCGGACTTTGTTCCAGCTTTAAATAAGAGCAGTGCATTGGGAACAAATTCAGCTTAGGGTCCAGCATGCACTATCACATTCCGTTGCCCTTTCGAAATGGGTTTTTCAAGCCCCTTTAATGATCCATCTGACCATGCTTTAGAACCTGTAATAAGAGATATAATGATTATTTTTCATAAGTATATCTCTCGTAACGTCCAGACAATGTCACAGGACACAAATATGTGAGAACAAAGTATGATAATTGTTACATACCTGAATGAGATGAATATACGTTATACAAATATACGACTCATCTGTGTAAATAATCAGTCTTCCTTCTTCCCTATATTTACTAAGAGTTCTAAGGAACTCTATCCTTAGTAATGTAATGCTAGATTTTTGAATTACAAGTTTTCTATTGTTTTCGGCTTTTTAGCCTAAGTTATTCAAAATCCTGCGCAGACTGCGCTACGACCAATTAAAATTGATGTCATCTTTTAGTTTTTTTCTTAGCTTTTCTACTGTGGGCAGCTCTTTATTTGTAACGTGGTAATTGTGGATACAGGTTCTTACCACCGACTGGTCAAAAGTGTCGATCTCTGTAATCGGATTTGTTTTATTCCTCTTTTTTCCCGGTGCACAATATTGTTATTGCCTCGAAAAACGGGCATCCCCTTTTTTAACTTATCCGATAGAACAGGTTATTTTAAAAGTAAGAGTAAAATACCCGTGTGACAATTTTGTCCCAATCTGGAGATATAACTTTTTAATTTTTTTCGCAATAACTTTAGATCAAATTAGTTTTTGTTATATCTTTGATTGCAATTACTTGATGCTTTATATTAAGTAAATTACCAAGCAAACGCACAATTTTTATCGTTAACCGGTGGTGAGTAACATCGAATTAATCTAGAATTTACAGGACTCTGAAATTTAGGCGCTAGGGTTAGTAGCACTCGTGCGGTGTCCCACAGGGATCGGTCCTGGGTAGGGCTTCCAAAATTACGGAAATGTCAATTACGTAACTAATTACGCAACTTTTTTCTCCAATTCCGTAATTACGTAATTTTTCCTATTTTTTTTTAATCGACTATGAATAATACATATAATACATACATACATACATACATAAACTCACGCCTTCTTCCCATGGGGGTAGGCAGAAACTATAGAACGTGCTACGCTCCTTAAATACTCCTTTTGCTTCGTTTACGTTCATACATCTGGTCATACATGCACGCCGGTTGCGAGTACTACGCAGCTGACCTTTTTTAAGAACATCATTAATCGAGGTCATATATGTCTTTCTGGGGCGTCCCCCCTCCATTATTAGGCATTTCCACTCACATCTGCCTTTTTTTTTTTGTTTGGAAATCATCAAATAACTTCTCCCGCTCTGCGGGGCGGGAGAGTGTGTCAGACTCTTACTGACTAAAACCCACCCGTATCCCTCCCTGTTGCCTGTGTTGCCAGGGGCTTCGGTGACCCTTTAGTACCTCCCCGCGACCCCGGCAGGCATCGGCCCTAGTGGACCCCTACATTTGTGCTGACGACATCTTTATGAGGCGCGCGTGGAATACAACGCGCAGTCGACCCGGGCCTGGTCCTTACCGGATGGTGAGCTACCCATTGCTCACCGTCCGCAAGCCTACTCACGTCTGCCTTGTAAAATACCTTTTGTTAGTCGCCTTTCATTCTTCCTCTCAACATGGCCAAACCATCTAAGCATACTCTTTTCAATTTTTGTCACTACATCTTCCTTTAAACCGCACCGTTGCCTTATCACATCATTTTCCAGCCTATCATTTATAGTCACGCCACACATGCTTCTCAAGGAACGCATTTACTCTACTTTCAAGCTTCTTTTGCCACACCCAACATTCACTTCCATACATAAGTGTAGGCACCAGCACACCATTATGAACAGCCAGTCGAGCCCCTTTGGCATCGACTGGTTGGTCACCATCGCATGTATAGCACCATTAACTTTATTTCCCGCATTTACTCTCCTTTCCACATCTTCATCAATCTTTCCATCCCTTGTAAACAAACTCCCTAAATATACAAATTTACTTACTCGCTCTACACACTTTATCATTTATGTTCACATCACACACCATTATATGAATGATTTATTTGTGGCTTTTTTAGTGGTTGACTATTTTGATTGATTTATGAAACCAATAATTACGCAAGTACGGAATTGAAAATAGTTTAAAATGAGTTCGTAATTGCGTAATTACGTAATTACGTAATGGAAGCCCTAGTCCTGGGGCCGCATCTGTGGGACATCGGATACGACTGGGTGCTGCGCGCCGACCTCCCTAGCGGCGTCAGCGTAGTGTGCTACGCTGACGACACGTTGGTCCTGGCGCAGGGGAGGTCGCACCAGGCGGCGGCCGAAGTAGCGGCACGCGGGGTTGCGGCAATCGTCGAAAGGATCCGGCAATTGGGACTCGAGGTGGCCCTGCACAAGTCCGAGGCCATGTGTTTTCATGGTCCTCGCGCCACCGTTGGGGTCCCAAATAACTGTAGGAGGGGTTTCCATCGGCGTTGAGTCGACGATGAAGTACCTGAGACTCGTCCTCGACAGCCGGTGGTACTTCGTGGAGCATTTCAGACGTTTGGCTCCCAAACTGGAGCGGCCGGGTGCTGCATTGAAGCGGCTCCTGCCCAATCTAGGGGGTCCAAACGCCTCCTGCCGGAGGCTCTACGCGGGGGTCGTGCGGTCCATGGCCCTCTACGGGGCTCCTGTATGGGCGCGCTCTCTGGCGCTGCGGCCAGCCCGCCGGTTGAGTGCGCGAGAAATTGCGGTACAGCGGACGGAGCTCCGGCGGGATCTCATGGCGTCATGGAGAGTACGGTTGTCGCATCCCAGTGCTGGGCACGCCACGATTGCGGCGATAAGTCCCCTCTTTGAGGAGTGGCTAGAGAGGCGCCACGGCGTCCTCACCTTCCACCTGACACAGGTCCTCACCGGACACGGCAACTTCGGGAGGTTCCTGTGTCGGATAAGGCGGGAGGAAACGCCCGGGTGTCACCACTGTGTGGATCGCCCGGAGGACATGGTGGAGCATACGGTGGAGGTCTGCCCGGCTTGGGCAGAGCACCACCGTGTCCTCGTGGAGGCGATCGGCGGCAGAGATCTCTCGCGTCCTGCCCTGGTTCATGCCATGGTACGGAGCGAGAGAGCATGGGCAGCCGTCACCTCCTTCTGCGAAGCAGTAATGCTCGCGAAGGAGGAGGCGGGACGGTTGAGTTGGCCTTTCGCCCCTAGCCGCCGCAGGAGACGCCCTGAGCGTCGGGAATCCCGGGCGGATTTCCGGCCACCGTAGGCGTGGGCTTGCAGACGGTGAGCAATGGGTAGCTCACCGTCCGGTAAGGACCAGGCCCGGGTCGACGGCACGTCGTATTCCACGCGAGCCTCAAAGAGATGTCGTCAGCACAATGTAGGGGTCCACTAGGGGCGATGCCTGCCGGGGTCGCGGGAAGGTACTAATGGGTCAACGAGGCCCCCGCAACACAGGCAACGGAACGCTCCACCCAGAGCGGGAGAAGTTATTTGATGATTTGCATCCAAAAAAAAAGGGTTAGTAGCACAGGTCGAATTTTTTTAATGTTTTTTTTTTTATTGAAAAATATAATAACATCATAATAGGACCCTGTTACCGATACCGGTGGGCTACTATTTTTTTATATTTTTAAATGTTTATTGTTTTTTTATTTTAATAAATATTTTAAAATGTACAATAATATGAGTAAAAATAAATAAATAAATATCATTGATTTTGACATTGTTAGTGATAAATCCAACTATTTCCATATTATATTTTATAAATAACTAGCTGTTGTCAGCGGCTTCGCCCACGTGCTACTCGAAAATTATCCCACGGAAAGGTAATACCACGATAAACAGTATCCTATATGTTATTCCAGACTATAACCTATAATCTCTGAGTCAAATTTCATCAAGATCCGTTCAGCCGTTCAGACATGATTGAATAATAAACATCCATCCAAACATATAAACTTTCACATTTATAATATTAGTTAGATTAGTTAGATCAAAGCAAATTAAAATAAAATGAATAAACGGAATTATAATGCTAGTAACAGTAGTAACCCTACTAGACTTTTTTATTTTGTGTTTGCACCAAGTGCGACTCCATTTCTGTGTCCAGACAACCTTAAACAGACAGAAATTCTGTCTGTTTAAGGTTGCCTGGAAGTGATCGCAGAATGCGATAAGGCCACCTGTTGTATATTTTTGTGTTCTGTGATTTCCTGTAATGTGTTTGATGTCTCGGTGTACAGTAAAGAATTTAACAAAATTAACAATAAATAAATAGTTTCATAAATGTACATTTTTTTTAGCTGTTTAGTTATTTGTTTGGATATATTTTGTAAGTTATCTATCATACGACGTGAAATACGTATGATGTACAATAAACGAATTAAATTTCGTTTATCCAATGATGGGCAATTTGTGGTACGGGGAGGACCCCTTCCCCCTCGTTAGGCTTAAGTCAAAACCCTGTACCTATACATATTGCCTGGAGGAACGGGGGTGAGGCACCATGGAGCCGCAAAAGACCCATGGCACCAGTTTGCCTCAACAGGACTTGACCCGACCTGTTGAGGGATGTCTGTCCGGGCTCCGACCGGCTGACTTATTGCGAGGGCATGAGGACGCCAACCCTCATGTTGGTCCACGAGTGGCAGTTTATGAAGCTGTGGATAACGCCACAGCCAGTGCTCTTCAGCCTCCGGGAGTATCCGCAAATACACAAGGAGAATTCACCAGATAAGAAGCATTTAATTTACTGACGAAACTAGCCAAGGATGAAGGTAGTAAATTCCGCCCTATTGACGTAGATTTTACTAAAACTACTGTTGCTATTTTAAGAGCGCTGAATATGCCCCTTTCAAATAAAGATAATAAACAAGTCAAAATTGTGGTTTCTAAGTTTACTGCCAAATGTGAAAAACTGTACAAAAAATGTAAATATTCCATGAAATTTTTCACCAAAAAACACCATAAATGGTTGAAGGAAAACTTTAAAAGCGATTTTCCGAAAACTATCGAATCAGAAATGGAACAGGGCGATCCAGGTACTCTTCATAATGTACCTGGTTTTTTTTCTGTTGAGTTTATTACAGAGCCAGAAGATATTATCGAATCTGAACTTATACCTATGTCTGAGCCTGGTCTCAGTTCAAAGTACAATACTATTTGAAAGACAAAAGCGTAGATTGCAAAGATCTCTTCAAGACTCCCTTGATATAGAGCCACAATCAAAACTAGTCAGTTTTTCAAGCATAGTAGAAGCAGGTGGGCAGAAATTGCATCAAAAAACTTACAATTTGTGGTTAACACTTGTCTAGAAAGCCCAACAAAGTCGACCAAGATAGCCACTCAAATAAAAGGAAACAAGGAACCATAAGCCTCAGCCATATACCCTGAAGAAGCATATCAATTTATATTGACAGAAAATTTACAGTTGAAACATACCACTTTCTTCAACAAGATTGAAAATCCAGGGGGTACCCCGTGTTTCCACCATATAGGCAAGTACATGTAGCAAAAAAATTAAGTTACCCAAGACCCTGGCCTACTCTCTCACTTTTTCAAGGCTCGTTCTTTCATGTGAAGAAACTATTTCTTTATACTGTTCCCAAAAAAATACACAAACATTGAACAGTATTTTCGAAAGATCTTGGGGATTTAATGGGAGTACAGGTCAATCATTTTATAAACAAAGCTTTGCCGAAGATCGAGAAGACGAAAACAGCCTGTTTGCCACCACATTTATTCCTTTACGAATAACTTCAGATACCGGTCATATTTTGTGGATGAACATCAGTCTTACAGATTTTGTCGCCCGTTGCATATCCAGTACCGTAAAAAGAGCAAAGATTTAATACTTGCCGAGAAAAAAAATGGGTAGGAGACCAAAGAAATGAAATAGACATTTGTGTAAAATCGTCAAAAAACCTAACATTAACAGCAAAAATTCAACTTTACTTGACCATTATAGACGGTAAAGTGCTCAATATAATCACTAACACTGCGTTCACAACTAAGATGTCAATTTTGTAAGGCGACTTCCTCTCAATTTAATAAGTTAGACATTTTGCTTTCTTAATCCTCAGATGAATCGCTATGAAGTACGGAATAAGTCCTTTGCACGCGTGGATACGTGTCTTAGAATTCTTGCTTCATCTAGGATACAAGATGCCAGTAAAAAAATGGAGGATACCTCACAATTCCGCGGAGCATTTAATTGTGGAAAAAACTAATAAAAGCTGCAACAACAAGTAAGAGAAAAAATGGGACTTCTGGTTGATGTGGTGCGGCCCAACGCAGGCACCACCAACGATGGTATTACTGCTCGCATAGCATTGTCTAACAAAAACCGTGGAACGTTTGCAGACATATTAAACATTCCTCAATGGCTACTTGATGATTTATTTACAATATTAGTAGTTTTATCTTGTGGGCTACCAGTTGATACCGAAAAATTTGGGGATTTTTGTATGTCACGGGCTGTTAAATACGTTCAAAATTTTGAATGGTATCCTATGACGGTTACCTTGCACAAAATGTTAGTCCATGGTAAAGACATCATGCGAAACTCTGCAATGCCTGTAGGTTTAATCTCAGAACAAGCGGGAGAAGCAAGAAATAAGTTTTACGGTCAGACAGAGAGCATCATACTCGATAGTTTAATAGAATTTTTTTGGGACAAACCCACCGCACAATTCCCAAACCACTGCATCTCCTGAAAGCCAGAATCAACAGTGCCGACCGCCAGAAAAGCGCCGAGGCAATGAAGCTCGACGAAGTCCCGGAGAATGAATTTAACTGTCTTGGATCCCGCAACGAAATTAATCAGAAAATAATAAAGGAGGAGAAGGAAAAAAAAACATAATTTCCACTTCCCTCCATATTTAATCTCCGAACTTGGCTTGACATGCAATAAAGCATGAACAAATATTAGAATTTATATAAATAACTTTAATTCTATGTTTAGTTCAATGTAAAAATAATAAAAAGATAAAAGAATATTTTTTGTAAAATTTATGAGAGTGGGTGTAGGTATGTTATAAATTAAATCAACAGAAGATCTCTGGGGAATGTCTGTAATAGTCTGTAGATCTATCATCGAAACCATTACGCCCTATTTAACTTTCATATTTAACACAGTGTTGACCAAGGAGTCTTTCCAGATCTCATGAAACACAGTAAAGTAGTTCCTTTGTTCAAATCCGGTGATAGTAAAGAACCCAACAATTATAGGCCTGTGTCAGTTCTGCCAGTTCTCAGTTAGGTGTTTGAAAAGTTGATGCTCAATCAAATGTTACGCCACTTTAATAAAAATTCCATCTTTTATGAACAACAGTACGATTTCACCAAAGGGCGTTGTACGACTGACGCCGGTGTCACCCTAATAAAGAACATTTTTAACGCCTGGGAAGAAGCACAGGATGCCATTGTTATCTTTTGCGACCTCTCTAAGGCGTTCGATTGCGTAAACCATGAGACACTTCTGCTGAAACTAGAGCACTATGAACTTGAAATACAGCCTTTGATTTACTAAGGTCATACCTAAACGATAGAAAGGTTAAAGTTCAAGTAAACGGCGTAAACTCTTCGGGGTCTGAAATGGCAATGGGCGTTCCTCAAGGTTCGATATTGAGTCCATTCCTCTTTTTAGTTTACATTAATGATTTACCCCAATTACTTCAAAATCAACCGAAGATGGTGTTATTTGCAGATTACACATCATTGATCTTCAAAATAGACCGACGATCACAAAATCATGACGACGTGAATAACTCTATTCTTCAGGTCCATGATTGGTTTACGGTAAATAATTTGGTACTAAATGAAAAAAAAACCAAATGCATTAGATTTAAATTACCTGATGTTAGAAGTAGCGAATGTGATCTCATATTGAATGGAGAAAAACTGGAATTTATTAATCAAACGGTTTTCCTAGGAATCACTCTAGACGAGAAACTACAATGGGGACCACATATAACATCTCTTGCGGGGCGGCTAAGCTCGGCCGCTTATGCTGTTAGAAAGATAAGACAGTTGACAAATGTAGAAACCGCGCGTTTGGTCTATTTTAGCTACTTGCACAGTATTATATCGTACGGCATTTTATTGAGGGGTCGGGCTGCTGACATTGATTCCATCTTTATTTTGCAAAAGCGAGCTGTCAGAGCTATTTATAATCTACGTCGCCGTGAATCTCTTAGGGAACAATTTAAAAAGATTAATATTATGACAGTACCTTGCCAATTCATTTATGAAAATATTATATATGTAAGAAAAAATCGACATCTTTTTAACATGCTTTTACTAGGTCGACCTGTATGTAACTAACTATGTAATGGAATCTAAGGTAACTAATTTAACCATCTTCCAAGGGTAGTAGCGTAATGAAAATTGGCAGTTGTGTGTAGTTTTGATGACAATACAATAATATGGTACTGTCGAACTGATCTGATAATGGAGCCGGAAGCTAAGAACTGGAACTTCATGATGGAAAATCGTATCATAGCTGTTTTGGATTTCTTAGAAATGTCTTGTAATGAACTTTGACCACGATTAGGTTTCAAGGTCTGACGATGAAGCCGGAAGATAGGCACTGGCATTCCATGATGGAATATCGTATCATAGTCGTGTTTGCACTTGTGAGAAAGGCCACGTAATAGACTTTGAACACGATCAGCTTTCAAGGTTATAACAAACCTATTATACAGGGTGATTGGAAGATGGGTGCAAAGCTTTAAGGTGAAGATAGTATAGAAAATTTAGAACCATTTAAGCCATGGTTGTCTTAGACGAAGTCTTACCAAATTTTTTTAACCAAATTTTTATGTTTTTTTTCGGAAATTCTCAAAATTTAATGTAAACTGCATAATTATGGCCAAATTGAATGATAAATGAATAAATTTTTTATTTATTTAATTAAAGTAATGTGTAAGCAACAAAGCAAAACATGTTTTAGGCTTCTGTGTCATTAGACATTTTTTTTACAGATATTTAAAGCTCAGAAAAAATAAAAAAATTGTACAATACGTCTTTTAAAACTTATTTTTAAAAAAAACGGAGGGTGCTTTTTTTGTTCAAACCTTTTTGAAGACATGCTTGATAATCGCTCTTTCTTTTGAGGTATCATTTATGCGGGTATCTTACAAATTATTGAAATTAGGACCTACAAACCAATTCGAGGGAGAAATTTTAAATTTTAGGCAGTCTAACAAAACACAAAATTTTTGCTTAAAAGGTATTCTTTTAAGCAAAAATTTTGTGTTTTGTTTGTTTGTTTATGTGCTCGAAATGATAACATTGTTCAATTCTAAGAATTTTTGGCACATGCAGGAACCAATTGAGGGGAACCCATTGAGGGGATTCTCTAAACAATGGCCACCGAGCGCGGTGCGACGGCATTTTCAGGTAGAACGCCCAATGAATAGCAAAAAGCGATAAGAGTTGGTTTTTACAGCAAAATGGTCTTAGTTACTGAGGCAACAAAGTCGTTTTTCTTTAGTCAGGGTCAGTCGGTCTGTGATGAAGCCGTTACATCTTTTACTTATTAGTCAAACTACTGCCCTTGTGAGTGGACGTTGTCGTGTTGATTCACAATTTACCGTGTTCAGTTGTAGCCCTTTGCGTTCCTGCACGTGTTGTTTGCGTTAGTTTTGAACTTTTTTGTTTCACCGTGTCCAGTCGTAGCCTCGCGCTCCTGCACGTGTTGATTTTTGACTTAATTGTGTTGAGTTGACATTTAGTGCGCTCCTACGCCGTTTTTCTTAATTGTTAAGTGACTATGGCTACTTTTTCCAATCAAGAATATGCGGATATCGTATTTATGTACGGTAGAGCAGACGGCAATGGATCTTTGGCGCGACGGATGTATCAAGAGCGCTATCCGAATCGCAGGATACCGAATGTCCGAGTGTTTTACAACACGTTTCGTCGTCTTGCCCAAGATGGGTTTCACCGCGTGGAACCTGGAGTCAACCCGGGCAGACACGAAACTGCCGTCGACGAAGACATTTTAGCAGCATTTCAAGCGGATACTACCAGTACTAGAGCAGTAGCTCGAAATTTAAACATTTCTCAATGGAAGGTGTGGCATACAATGCACCAAAATGATAAGTATCCGTTCCATGGCAGGAGTGTGCAAGGTCTAGTAGAGCAAGATCCTCAAAGAAGAATTCAGTTCTGCCGTTTCCTCCTCAACAGAGACATCGAAGATGCGTGGTTTCTGAAATCAATCTTGTGGACGGATGAAAGTAAATTTTCAAGGGAAGGTATTACAAACTTTCACAACATCCATGAATGGGCCGACGCAGACAACAATCCACATTTTAAGAAGCAGGTGTCATTTCAGATGAAATTCTCTGTGAATGTATGGGCTGGAATAATTGGCAGAACATTGATTGGGCCCCACTTTTTGCCTGATCCATTGAATGGCGAAAATTATTTGCAATTTCTGCAAATTGATTTACCACTGCTGGTAGAGGAATCAGGTGTCCCGATCTTCGAAAGAGACCGAACAGTCATCTTTCAGCAAGACGGCTGTCCAGCGCATTGGACTTTAAATGTAAGGGAACACCTCAACAATTGCTTTCCTGATAGCTGGATCGGCAGGGATGGACCCATCCCTTGGCCCGCTCGCTCCCCAGATCTGACCCCGTTGGACTTTTTCGTGTGGGGCCGGGCCAAGGAACTGGTGTATAACAACATAGAAATAAACACTAGAGAAGAATTGATACAAAGAATAAATTCAGCGTTTGAGACAATGAAGCAGGAGATGATGTTGAAAATAATGACTACAGAAGTTAGAAGACGGGGCCGTGCTTATATTAGGAATCACGGCCGTCATTTTGAACATGAAAAATAAATAATTTTAATTCAAATGTTGTTTTAATTAGTCTGCCTAAAATAAAAAATTTCTCCCTCAAATTGGTTTGTAGGCCCTAATTTCAATAATTTGTAAGATATCCGCATAAATGATACCTCAAAAGAAAGAGCGATTATTAAGCATGTCTTCAAAAAGGTTTGAACAAAAAAAGCACCCTCCGTTTTTTTTTTTAATAAGGTTTAAAAGACGTATTGTACAAATTTTTTATTTTTTCTGAGCTTTAAATGTCTGTAAAAAAAATGTCTAATGACACAGAAGCCTAAAACATGTTTTTCTTGATTGCTTACACATTACTTTAATTAAATAAATAAAAAATGAATTCATTTATCATTCAATTTGGCCATAATTATGCAGTTTACATTAAATTTTGAGAATTTCCGAAAAAAAACTTAAAAATTTGGTTAAAAATATTTGGTAAGACTTCGTCTAAGACAACCATGGCTTAAATGGTTCTAAATTGTCTGTACTATCTTCGCCTTAAAGCTTTGCACCCATCTTCCAATCACCCTGTATATTGAATAGTGTAAATATTGACATAGATGCCTGTATAAAATGTATAAAACCTGTACATGGAGTGTGAATAGAATAATATTGATATATCTATATACGATGTATATTGACGTGTAAATAAGGTAGTAGGTTGTTTAAAGATCCCACATAAGCGTGTTAATAAAACGGGTGGACTACCGAGTAAATTAAGAATTTTCAAAGGGGCTAAAATCATGTTGCGTTCCAATATAGACGTGGAGAAGGGGCTAGTGAATGGGAGTATCGGATTCATCTCGGACATCGTCTAGCCGCACTTTAGACGCGACCAAATGTATGAAACCAACATACCGTCCATCAAAGTTAATTTTGGAAACGACGGTGAGCACCTAATTAAGCCAGCATCCAGTTCCCAGCCAAGTATAGCTACGGTACGGTGGAAAGGCGCATGCTCCCAGTGATTTTAAGTTGGGCATCTACCGTGTACAAGATGCAAGGCTGTACGGTAGACCACGCAGTGGTGTACTTAGGGTCCCGTACTTTTGCGGCTGGACAGGCGTATGTGGCCCTAAGTAGAGTAAAATCACTTAGTGGTCTCCAGATTGAAGAGCTAGATTTTTCTAAGCTGACAGATAAAACACCATGCAATACAGACGCACTGGCGGAGATGGAGAGGATGCGGGCTCATTCGCCTACTTAAAATAAATGTATAAATGTTAAAAATATTTCGTTATCAAAGACCAAAAAGTATAAAATAAATTAATAGTTTAAAAAACACTAGAAAAACACGCTTTTAGTAATGCACGTAAAAACAAAAAATAAATTATGGATCATACAAGTTGTCTCTATCAAGTTCTCTCTCCCACGCTTTTACAATCAAATATTATAATTAAAAGCACATAGTTTACACTTCAGCCCAGAAATAGAGATAACTTGAACGATCTATAATTTATTTTTTGTTTTTACGTGCATTACTAAAAGCGTGTTTTTCTAGTGTTTTTAAACTATTAATTTATTAATAAAATAAGTGACAGACATAATTTTAATACTAGAAATAAAGATAAAATAGATCTACCATTTTTAAGATTATCTAAAGTACATACATCTTTTATGGGGTACTGTGTCAAATGTTACAACAAAATACCTTGTGATACATTGCAATTAAATGAAAGAAAATTTAAAACTCATGTTAAAAGTACACTTTGTAAACAAGCATATTACAAATTATAGGATTATATCCAAGATAAGAATGCTTGGAAACATGCTGGTCCAGCTCCATAGGACAATCTAGAGTCTAGACAAAATCAAACTGGTTGCTATTTTAATTGTACAATTTATTATTTGATACAAATAATAATTTCATGTTGAATTTAAATTCTGTGATTACTTTAACTCACACACTGACTTTATTTATTATTTTTAGGAAAACGTATACTTTTACAATGTTTGTAAATATGTGAGCATCATGTACCTATCACAAATATATTTATCTGTCATTGCTTTATTTTTCATTCTTTTTTTTACCTCTTTTGGCATAGTAATTTTATTCTAAGTGCATCGTCTTCACATTTCATTTTAAAATGTACCTATACAAAATTTTATAAAACATTTTAAAAGAGTAACGGTGGAGTTTCTTGCCCATTCTTCTCCATACGAAACTACCTTTTGGAAGGGGCAACTAGATATGATAAGATATTTATTTCGCAAATATGGGTACAAAGCACGGTGACATAATAAAATATAATTAGCAACAGCCATATTTAATCAGAAGGCGTGCAAAAGTACAAAAATACACGAAAGATGCTAAGTACATAATAATAAAGATATACCTACAATGTCAATATAAAGATTGATTAATTATAATTACAATTTAATTATGAAGTGCTTTAATAGTTATTTGTATTATACACACTTCTTTTGCAGTCAACTTATTTCATATTGAAATTAAATTAAATAAAAAATAAATTAAAATTAAATGTCATATTTTTCAAATTCTAATCATTATAAAAAGTAATCAAGAAATTCCTTTCTCCATTAAAAATGCCGTCACACTATAATAGGCTTTGTCTACTAAAAAAATTCGAAGTAACGTCAAGTTTAATTCTTTCCAACTCCTAGGTAACATGACTGGCGCCATGTAGCAGACACTTTTGCGCATTAAAGTCGTTCTCGCACTAGGGAGACATAGCATCCGGAGGACACGGTGGAGCATACGGTGGAGGTCTGCCCGGCTTGGGCAGAGCACCGCCGTGTCCTCGTGGAGGCGATCGGCGGCAGAGACCTCTCGCGTCCGGCCCTGTTTCAGGCCATGGTACGGAGCGAGAGGGCATGGGCAGCCGTCACCTCCTTCTGCGAAGCAGTAATGCTCGCGAGGGAGGAGGCGGGACGGTTGAGGGAAAGGCAAGTTTCGCGCCCTTTCGCCCCTAGCCGCCGCAGAAGACGCCCAGGGCGTCGGGAATCCCGGGCGGATTTCCGGCCACCGTAGGCGCGGGTTTGTGGACGGTGAGCAATGGGAAGCTCACCGTCCGGTAAGGACCAGGCCCGGGTCGACGGTGCGTTGTATTCCACGCGCGCCTCAAAGAGATGTCGTCAGCACATAGGTAGGGGTCCACTAGGGCCGATGCCTGCCGGGGTCGCGGGAAGGTACTTATGAGTCACCGAGGCCCCCGCAACACAGGCAACAAGAAGGAATACGGGTGGGTTTTAGTCAGTAAGAGTCTGACACACTTTCCCGCTCCGCCTAGAGCGGGAGAAGTTATTTGATAATTTCACAACAAAAAAAAAAAAAAGAGACAGCCTACTATTATCACGCCTATTTCGTGGAAATACGTCAGCTATGCGGTCAAAACGATCAGTGTTCAACTTTACAAACACTGCCATTTCTAAAATATATATGCATGGTAAAGTTAAAATTTTCTGTTTAAAATATGGCACGCAGCTATCAGTTGTTTGTAGTTTAATAATGGACCGTATGCATCTTCTCTGTGCTTTGAATGCAGATTCTCTTTCAGTGGAGTTGCCCCAAAAGATAACGCCGTATCGTAGGTGGCATTCGACTAAACCATGGTATGCAGTCAGGAGTGCGTCTAGATTTACAATACACGACAAAGTATATAAAGCGTAAGCGCATGTGCTTAGTTTTTTACAAAGTGACTCTATGTGTTGCTTCCAACTAAGTTTATTGTCTATTTCTAGCCCTAGAAATTTATTACTTACTACATCGTTAACTGTATCATTATTATATTGCACATGCAGATTGCTCATAACTGGCATGCGTTGGTTAAAATGCATTATCTTTGTTTTGCTTAATTTTATTATTAAGTTATTTTCGTCTAACCATTTTATAATTGATTTTAAAGAAATATTAATGTCACTTTCACATGTATCTACACTTTTCGAAGGTATTGTCACGGTACTGTCATCTGCAAATAGGGTCAATGGTTGTTCAATGCATTCCGGTAAGTCATTAATATATAATACAAATAACAAAGGACCCAACACACTCCCCTGAGGTACGCCGTAACTAACTATTCGTTCGTCTGATCTAAATATCTGAGCTAAATTAATTCTATTAATTTCAGTTATTTGTCGTCTATAATGTAAATAAGACTGAAACAGGTCTAGAACATTACCTCTTATACCATAAGCTTCAAGTTTCTTCAGAAGCGTAGGATGGTGGACATAATCAAACGCCTGCGTCATGTCACAGAAAATGGCGCAGACTGGGTTTCGTTTATCTACATTATTAATGACATTCTGCATAAAATCAAAAATCGCCATATTTATTGTTCTGCTGGGTCTAAATCCTTTTTGTTGTTCACACAAAATATTGTTTTTTCCAACTATTTGTGTTTTTCAGTGACATTATTATTTTATGTATATCTTCTGGTATGCTTGGTGCATTGAACATTGACTCCCTTCTTGTGTCTATTTTCCTACTTGCTTTAGATTGGCTGCCACCCATTAATTTGGGCTGTATTTTTTCAACAAAGTAGTTATTAAATGCATTCGAAATGTTCTTTGGATTTGTTATAATTTTATTACTAAATTTAATTTTATCAATACGCTGGCTGGGAATATTGTGCGGTTTATATTTTTTTTATACAATTTACAATAGTTTTTAAACATGGTTTTATTGACCTGACTAGGATTTAACCTCAGTTGCCACAAAAGGCGTCATTTCTTTCTGCCGCATAATTTTACCTTTGGTTGTCCAAAGGTGTTAAATTATGCTTATGCACTTAGGTTTATTTATAATATTAATTTTGACTCGGCTAAGCGGGAAACACAAATCATAGAACAACTTAAAAATGTCGATAAATGCATTATAGGCTATATTGAGATGATTTGTCTCGTAGATCTCCGAAAAAGAAATACTTTTTATACAGTCTTTGAACTTAGTTATGTTCTCTGTATTACAGTCTCTTCTGGTCGTGAACCAATAGTTAATAGAACACGTTTTTTTTTACGGGGCATTGTATCAACTGCGCTGTGTGATCTGATAGAGCAAACTCTATTACTTCACCTTTACATGACTTATTATAATTGTGCGCAAAATTGTCTATACATGTCTGGCTGGCCATGAGCGTCGGCTGTTTAAATTCCAGTTTTAAATTAAAACTTAATAGAAGACATTCAAGCGTAGCAGAAATCCTATTCGACTTTAGTATATCAATGTTCAAATCTCCAGCGATTAAAATATTCTTACAGCTGGTCTTTGATATCTCTTGTACAAGTGTCTCAAGCTTATTCAAACATTCATTTAAATTATTTACATTTGGTACTCTATAAATACAAACGACAGTCATATTATAGCTAATAAGCTCAATGGCACAGCTCACCTGGAGATGATAGTTTCGCTATTTTAGATAAGACCGCCCATTGTGTCACCCCTTGTAAAATTTCAACATTTGTATCTGTAATTTTTATGGTGTACATAATAAAGAGTATTCTATTCTATTCTATTCTATTTTAGGCAGTTCTTTCCATTGGTGCCCGTTTTTAATAAGAATACAAGATCCACCCCTTTTTTTCGCCTTTCTGCAATAATACGCTGCTAAACAATAATTCGGTACATACAACTGATTCTCAAAGCCTTCCATAATGAAATGCTCGGTAATGCATATTACATCAATACATATTTTCTTATCAACTAGTTGATCTAAACATACAGAAAGATCATTTGATTTGTTTATTAAACCTGCTATATTTTGATTAACATACTCATTCGAGAAAAAACAACTCATTTTGCTCAGAGGCGTTGGTGGTGGCACTTGTTTTAGAGTTAGGGTAAGGTGAATAATATGTGTTTATTTTGCTCGAACAGCTAATATCTAAGCTAATTATTTGGCTTAAATTTTCAAAGATGTTGCTCATATCGTAGTTATTAAGAGACCCATTTCTCTTCGAAAACATATTAAAGTCATATGATAAATCTAGGTTTGAATCGAATAAATAAGCGTATTCATGAGTACATACATAAATATTACCAAATGTTTCTATTCTGCAATTGAACATAACAGAATGTTTTAAATATAAAGGTAGGTAAACAAAGTACGATATTTGTATGTTGTATTTTTGATAAAGTTTCCCGGATATTAATAACTAGGTCATAGTAGTTATTTGTGCGACGAAAATCTTCTTCACCGATGAAAATCAGACAGTAGTCATCTAGCGTATAGTTTTTAACTTTTATCTCGATGTCAGTAATAAGCTTCACAAGTCCACAGTTCGGTGTTAAGTAGTGATATATTTGACACTTTGGGAACGTGTATTGTAGAATCAACACTATTTGTTTTTTTTGTTAATTTTGACGTTCAAAAGTGCCGTTTATGTGCCTATTTGAAATAAATAATTTGACTTTGACTTATGTATACGTGGATAAGTAAATGATAAAATAAAATCCAACATAAAATTTAAATCTACAAACAAAAAAATATTATTTTTTGTGAAGTGATGACCCTAAAATCAGAATTATCAGAAAAAACTTTTGAAGTGAATAACTCCTAGATACCGCTAGATTTGGATGTGTTTTTTTTTTCTATTGATTGGTTGGGGTTTATATATGATTTACCATAAATATTGAATCCAACTAAGCAAAGATACAACCATGAAAAATCAAAATCTAAAAACACAAAAAAGGGATATTTCTTTAAATCTCTACTAGTTAGTACCCTTCTGTATTTCTTTTTAAACATCTTTAATATAGTTTTATAACTCATAATAAAGAAAAGGGTAAAATAATTTTTTTTAATTAAATAATTTAGAAAAGTTTAAAAAAACAATGTTTTTTTACTCGTGTTTGGTGTAAAATTGGCACACGGGTATTTTACTCTTACTTCTAAAATAACCTGTTCTATCAGATAAGTTAATAAAAATGGGATGTCCGTTTTTCGGGGCAATAACAATACTGCGCGGTGTCCAAAAAGTCAACAAAAACAAAGGGTACAACTTTCGTGCACGCAAGTGTAATCGGAGCGAACGGAATGTAGACGCGGTGCGGGAGGCAAGGGTCGACTGACGCACCAATCGCGTGCACAGATCGGCGCTACCTCATACCCCGCGTCCCGCTTGACCACCAAAGAGACTTAAAAAACGACATCTATCTATAGACTCTTGCCAAGTTACATGCCGGGGGCTGTAAAAAGAAAATAGAGAATCCATGGAATTTTACAGACCTATTTCGATTATTAGTGTTTTCTCCAAAATTTTTGAAAAGTATTTTTATAAACAATTAAATGCTTATTTAGAAAAACACAATATACTAGTTAACGAACAAAAAGGATTCAGAGAAAACCGAACTATAAATATGGCTGTTTATGATTTCCTACATAAAGTTATGATAAATGTCGATAGAACCAATCCCGTCTGCACCATATTCTGTGATATGACGCAAGCGTTTGATCACGGCAGGCATGATATTTTAATAAATAAGTTGGAAGCATACGGTATAAGAGGCACGGTTCTAAAATTAATAAAAACATATCTTGATAACAGAAAAGAGGTCACGGAGATATCTAGGATAAACGTTAAAACTAAATGTGAAGAAATATTTCATTCGCCCGAGCAAGTAGTCAAGTATGGAGTCCCTCAGGGTAGTGTGATGGGTCCACTACTATTCATAGTATATATAAATGACTTACCTAAACATGTAGACCAACCAGTTACACTCTTTGCTAATGATAGTACTATCACAATTCAATGTAATACTAAAGATAGCTGCAATAACGACATTAATAATCCTCTGACATCAATAATAAATTGGATGAATAATAATCTAAAAACGAATCTTAATAAAATGAACGTGATGCACTTCAGTCAACGTTTATCAACTATGACCGATCTTAACGTCCAGTACAATCATAGAATTATTACAGAAGTTGACAACACTAAATTCCTTGGAGTGACGATTGACAAAAAGCTAAACTGGAAAGCACACATCGAAGAACTCAGAAAAAAATGAGTAATTCTTGTTATGCGCTGTTCAAACTGGTCCCAGTGCTTAACACTGAATCATTGCTCACGGCTTATCACGGTTTGGTTTCTTCAAATTTAAGATATGGGATCATTTTCTGGGGCAACTCAACCGTCCAGGACATACCCTTTAAAGCCCAAAAACGGTGCATCAGGACTATATTTAAGTTACAGTCAATCGAAAGTTGTAAGCCCTACTTTAAAAAACATAAAATATTAACTCTGCCTTGCCTTTACATTTTAGACAATGTCATGTTTGTAAAATCAAATCGACATTTATTTCCACGACAATCAGAAGTGGTCGATCGCAACCATAGTAGACGCGATGACAGTATTGTCTGTCTACATAGATCGAAAACAGCATTAATGCACAAGTGTTTTCTGTATGGCCCCTAAAATTTTCAATAAACTCCCAAATAGTTGGAAGGAGCTTAATTTCAGTCAATTAAAAAATAAATTAAAGATACTGTTAGAAGGGAAAGCATACTACAGTATTCTAGAATTTCTTAATGACAACATCTAATACTGTGTAGTAAACAATATTATCAATACTCTTTGACATAATCTATATAAAGCAACATATTATTGCTATGATGATAATTTTAATTGACATTTAATAATTGTTACGTAACTATGACCATTATATTTAATTTAATTGTTTTCAAAATTGTCATTTACTGTTTTGTTCTTATGTAATCTAATACTTTATCCAATAACTTTTATAACTGAAATTAAAAATATTTGTACGACACTAAGGCCAAACATGACTGATCTTAAAACTATAATGTAATTAAAATTTAATAACTTGCATGCTCTTTAAGTGTACTCATGTTTTCACAAATAAATAATCTTGTATCTTGTAAGTATGGTTATTTAAAATTAGAATTAATGTTTTAAATAGTTGAACAATCAAATCAAATTACTAGTGATGCAACAAACAGTATATTCCGCCACAAGCCGTATAGCCAAATATTTGGCCGCAGGCCGTATACCCGAATATTTGGCCTGATTAATGCAGAATTGCAAATTAGCACACCACGTTATAACAAGAAGCTCACCCTTTGTCACATTACACTGCCAACAAAAAATATAAAAATAAAAAAAAAATATAATGAAAAGATAATTTATGACATTTGATTTAGCATTATCAAATACCAAGAGACATAGTAAGTGGGCAACCCTTATTTCAAGGACACTGCAGTCATATAATACTTCTTAGTTCATTATACTGTGGTATAATTAGTTATGCTGGCCTCTCTTTTTATTAGAATCCATCAAGCCCACATACATACACTCAAAAAATGGATATCCCTCCTGGATAAAAAAAACATTCACTAATGTGAAATGAAAACATAAAATGCCAGGAACTATAGGTAGATCTCATAAGTAGATCTCTAAAGTTCGAGCTATTTTTACAGGCAGTGCAATAAAGGTATTATTGCACTAGAGTTATGCTGCTATCTCTAATT
The DNA here is from genome assembly GCA_905333075.3 of Atethmia centrago. NCBI lineage: Eukaryota > Metazoa > Arthropoda > Insecta > Lepidoptera > Noctuidae > Atethmia > Atethmia centrago. The sequence continues at coordinate 528,085 of HG995378.1, read as the reverse complement.
AATTAAGCAAAATAAATTGATTTATTTTTTTACCATGTTTAATTCTAATGTTATTATTTTGAGTACCTTTGTTCTAATAGTTTTTGTGCTGGCTTATGAGAGCTGTTAGCAAAATGAAGTTTGAATAGGTATATAGTGTGTGGGGTATTGCACTAGATATCTTTCGGAGCTACCTTACAAACTGAAAACAGTGCATCATGATAGATTCTTACCTGAGTGATGAGGAAATCATATCCTACAGCGTTCCTCAGGGAAACAAACTACGCCCAACCCTATTCCAAATCTAAGTCAACGATCTGTGTAAGTTGAACCTTCCAAATTGCAATATTTACCCCTATGCTGACGATACTGCACTCCTAGTCCGTGGTTCAACCTGGGATATGGTAAAGGCAAATGCAGAAGCTGCAATGTCTAAAATAATGATATGGCTAAACTCTAACCTGCTGATCCTAAACCTAAATAAAACCACTTATATTCCTCTCGGGTTAAGGTGTGGTAATACTCCTGGATCAGATTTCACCCTTGGAGCTCACTCCTGTCCTGACCCCACTGTACCTTGTACCTGTCCCACAATAAGCCATTCAGACGCAACAAAAGAAGTAGAAGAAGACAAAAGTATTTGGGTGTACAGATCGATTGTGGACTAAAGTGGGTTAAGCAAATTGATACCCCACCTCAAAAACTATGCATTTAATCCACATTTTCAAGTCCCTCAGAGATTCTGCCGACAGTACTACGCTGAAGATGATTTACTGCTCCCTCTGCCAATTGTTACTCAGGTACTGTATAACTGCATGGGGTGGAGCAGCTAAAACCTTTTTTCTTATAATAGAAAGAGCACAGAGAGCAATACTAAAAGTAATGACAAGAAAACCTTTTAGATATCCAACATCTGGCCACTATACCGACTGTAAAGTGCTAAGAGTGCGGCAGCTTTTTGTGTTCAAGGATACATAAGTACCTTCCACTTCCAGACCAGACTAAACATGCTCAAATCTTACCCATTTTACATTCTTGGTTCCTATTTGTACAATAAAATCAATAATAAAATAAAAATAATGGATCTTAACACAACTTGAAACCCAAACTGACTGATTGGCTACTGCAAAAAGACTACTCATTCACGGATTCATTGATTAACAATCATAGAATAATCCCAAAAAAGGTCATTACACTACCCGACCCATACGCAATACACTATCACTCATTAACACTGCATACACTCACTCACGCAAACCCTTCGGGGTATGCACACACTCCCATACTCACCACTCATACACTTACACATGCTTGTGCTGACACTGGCCTAACACTGTCTCCTAAGATACAAGACTACCTTGTTTAGGAGACAGGCTTACATGATCTGTGTAGATTTATGTAGATATACTATGTTATTTTGTACATCTGCTCTTGTGTATCATGAATCTTGTGTTTCATAATAAAGATTATTATTATTCTATAATATATGATTCATGATTCAATTCGTCGCCACGGCACCAAGCACATAAGAGAATGTTTAGGTAATTATGTAGATACAAAATTATTGCTCGTTATAATCCGTAGTCAAAATGTACGTACCTACGCTACATACGAAGTAAGTTTTAACGTAACAAATCTTACAGGAAAGTTGGGTCCCGAGTAAGGCCTGGGCGGCATTGGGGAGCTCTGAGGCTGCGCGGGCCCCGGGTAGCGTTGCTGGGGCTGCAAGGCGCCGGGAGGCGGCGCGGGACTCGGCCCGCCGGCAGGAAAGCGTTGTGCCATGATTTACACTGATTATATATTAAGCTTTATAAGTACTTATAAACCACATTACTTAGCAAGTTAGATTAATTTGCTATTAGGTTACAGCACATATTTAATTTCACCAACTAATTCAATACTGTAATAATACGGTTCAATCAATACTGTCAAAGTGCTGTCAAGTCAATAAAATGTCAAACATACACACGAGTACAATAGACAACAAACAAGCAAGGAGGTGCTAACAACCACCATGGAATTAGTATGTACCCATAGATTATGAGGTAGCCAATTGGGCAATCTCAGGCGACGCGAAGACGACAACGACAGAGGCCAGAGATAACATATTTTTTGTTTATATTGCTGCCACTTGATAGCCTGCAATTCTGAATCTTCGAAAGCGAGAACACACAATACATTTTTAATAAAATTCTAATGATATTTATTTTAGAAGTATATATGTATTGCAAAGTGACCTCTGCGACTTCAACCTATTAATTATATTTTTCTAGTTCATATAACTGGTCATCAATTTTTTATATATTTCAAATTTATATTCTATTTTTTTCTAGTTCATATAACTGGTCATCAATTTTTTATATATTTCTAATTTCTATTCTATTTTTCCCTATGTCAATGTGTTGAGAAAACTTAAATTACAATGAATTTAGTGTGAAACTTGTTGACAAAATATTAGTACACTGAAACAAACAGATAAAAGTGTTGTTAGTTAAATATGTACATAAATTAACACTAACCACACAAAAATCAAAATAATTTGAAGAAATGAAATACATGCCATTAAGGAATGTTTAATATGTCTGCAAACGTTCTACGGTTTTTGTTAGACAATGCTATGCGAGCAGTATTACCATCGTTGGTGGTGCCTGCGTTGGGCCGCACCACATCAACCAGAAGTCCCATTTTTTCTCTTACTTCTTGTTGTAGCTTTTTTAGTTTCTTCCACAATTAAATGCTCCGGGGAACTATTCTGCAAATAAGTTTAAATAAAATTGAAAACAATTTTGACACAATTATATTCAAGTTTGACAATCGTAAGTTGAGTAAACCATAGGCCAAAATAGAGGTAACATTATGCGTTCGGCACAGATTATATTCAAAATAGTCGAATAAAAAACAGAATAAAACCATGATTTTTGTATCTGTCGTGACTTCGACAGCGTCAGGGTATATGTGTTTTGTGGACAAAAGTAAAATATTTCATTGGTCAAAATTCGAATTTGATTTTACTAATTAAAAAAGTTTATTTCAATGTGTTTGCGATGGTAGTAATGAAAATATATATTTTTTTTTTTTACCAACATTTATTTACAATTTTACATAACCAAATTATGAAAATAATAAGTTCCAATAAATTGGAGCTCCATTAAATAGAATACAAGTGCCTCAAGCTGACCATGTGAAATACCTTGGTATAAACCTCGATAGACGTCTTCCTTGGAAAAAAATAAATTTTCACAAAACAGGCAAATTGGCCTGACACTAAGAAAGTTCTACTGGATAATTGGTCACAATTTGACCTGAAAAATGAAACAAAGCTATAATCGAGTCTTTATCCCTATGGCATTCAGCTATGGGGAACAGAGATCATACAGCGATTTCAGAACAAGCTTCTGAGAACAATCACAAACGCCCCATTGTTTGTACCAAATGAAGCTTTGATAATATAGAATACACCATGATATAAAAATACCGACAGTAAAGAGGAAATAAAAAGCTATCTCAAGTCGTATAAAGAAAGAATTACTCGGCACCCATATATCCTGGCTAACCACCTCATGGATAAAAAAGGAATACACAGGCTAAAACACAAAATTCCACAGGATTTCATCGGACAAACTTAGCTTGTTGTTTCATAACTACTAGGATGTATCAAAGGACACATACCAAGCAAGACATTAAAACATGTCATGAAAAACTGAATGCCCTAATACATAGTGACAGATTGTAAGAAAAAGGTGACATAAAGAAATTGTCCAACATGAAAAGGTATTTATCTCTGATTTTATATCTACTTACTAGAACTGTCTTACTTAATGTAAACTGACCAAATAAAGTTAAAGCAGTAGCTGATAATAGCTATGTATTTTCATGTCCTATAAGCTTGTTAACACAATTATACTATTTAGAAATATATGTATGTAGGTACTAATGTCTATTTTATATTACTTCCTATTGCTTTTGCACCAGGGTTTCAGTGCCTTTTAATAACAAATTATACTTGTTTACAGGTACGTGTTTGACTGCTGCTATGAAAGCCACACCAAGGACCAATACTATTCAACCTCGCAAAGACAGCGAGGGAGGAGACCATTCTATGTGAAAAAGATGAGGAATGAAGGTGGCATGAGAAAAGAATGGCACCCATGTCTTATATTTTTGTGTAACTACCACAACGTGGCTTTAGTTCTGCTGTTCTGTTGAGCTGGTGTCATAATATGGGTACATGGGATAACACATTGGATAATCACTATCTCCGATGAGCTTCCTCACTAACTCATTCCATTCAAACCTGAGCACCTACTGAGCCTCCTCCTGATTGAGCTTTCTCTATCAATCCAGTTTATCGTTCAGTAAAAATCTCCAGTATTCTCGTCGCCGTAGGAAAGCCCTATCAAGGAAATCTTGAATTAGTCTGTCCCAATCTAGGGAGTCCAAAAATCTTTTTTCAGGCATTTGGAATGGGTTGTAACGGTCTCGCAATGTTTCCAACTGATAGTTGAACTCTAATAATAACTGAACTCTTTCTTGATAGTTGAACTCTAATAATAACTGAACTCTTTCTTGATAGTTAAACAAAAATAGTTTCTTATTTCACAGAATCTGGAAATGGATTTATCCACTTGTTTTCCAAATTATACACATACACACATGCATACATAAACCCACGCCTTCCCATGGGGGTAGGCAGCTGGTTGCGAGTACTATGCACCTGACTTTTTTGAAAAACATCATTAATGAGGTCACTATATGTCTTTCTAGGGCGTCTCCTCTTGGCATTTCCACTCACATCTGCGTTGTAAATACCTTTTGTTAGTCGCCTTTCATTCATCCTCTCAACATGACCAAATCACCTAAGCATACTCTTTTCAATTTTTGTCACTACATCTTCCTTTAAACCTCATTGTTGCCCTAACACATCATTTTCAGCCTATCATTTATAGTCACACCACACATGCTTCTCAAGGAACGCCTTTCCACAGGATTTACTTCACTTTCATGCTTTTTCCAAATTATAATGAAGTCATTAGATGTTCAGTACAAAAATACCTCTAAGTTATCACGAATGAATTTCGTATTGTGTTCTAATATCAATAATTTTATTATTTCTTTCTGCCGCATCGACAACAGCTGCAATCACATAAGCGTCCTTACTGATCTAAGATTTTCCAAACCCACAAGCATCCAAACTTTCAAGAAATCTAAGAGAAATGTGGTTTGTAAATTTTAGTTCATGACAACTAATTTTATTCCACACCTGTTTAATCGCGATTAAAAATAGTCTGATTTAGTTTGAAAATTACAATTTTAGGTGAAAAACGTCAAATTCATAATAGCAAAATTGCCATTTTCATGAATAACTAAAATGACGAGTTATCAGCTGTCCAAGTTGTCATAAAAAGCATGTTTCGCAACTATTAGGTTATGTTTATATTCTGATATGATTTATTGACTGATTAACAATTTGTCGAGTGGTAAAGGCTTAACACGTGCTTTTTTTTGTGTTACAAGTTTTTTAGATTTTAGTAAGTACTGTTCTGGTACTGTTTCAGGTACTGTTCTGCACCCTGTTAAATTTGGTATGTTCTTGACACAAAATAATTACAGCAACATACTCCTAGGCAGTGTCAAACGCGTAGGAAGAAACCGGGTTTCAGTCGAGTTCAAGTCTCACCAGGATGCTAATAGTTTTTTAATCAGTCCCATTTTAGTTAAAAATAATTTCATTGCTTCAATCCCACAATTTAACATCACTCGTTTAGGTCTTGTCAGAGACGTTCCCATAGTATGGACTGAGGAAGAAGTTATAGAGAACATCAAGGTTCCCACTGGATGCGGCCCTGTAATTAAGGCTAGGAGAATGAGCCGTAAGGTGATTTCTCTAGGTGTTACCGAATGGAAACCCACTCAAACGGTTGTTTTAACCTTTCACGGCCAAATTTTACCTAAGCGAGTCTTTTGTTTCTACTCTGCTCTCTCAGTTGAGACATACATGTACCCAACCATCCAATGCTTCAATTGTTGTCGATATGGCCACACACGCACAATATGTCGCTCAAAACCCCGCTGTTTTAAATGCGGTCAAGACCACCCAGGTGTTGGATGCCAAGTTACCTCTGATTGTGCCTTTTGTGTTTCCTGTTTTGGCAATCATTATGCTAATGATAAGACTTGCCCTGAATTGGGGCGACAGAAAGGCATAAAAGCTCTCATAGCAGAGAAGTCAGTCTAATATGCGGAAGCAAGTCAGGTCTTTCCATCGGTTTCAAGATCATATGCTGAAGTGTCAAGAATATCTCAAAAGACCAAACTAGTAACCAGTCCATCTCATTCTCCCAGTCCTCTCCCCGAAACTCCAAAATCTCACCGCAAAACGGTATTTCTTAAACCACAATCCCATGCCCCTCTTTCACCTAGCTATGATAAGCAGGCACATCAAGCCCTCACACAGAACTACTCCTTCTCCCCTTCCCAAAACGGTTGCGCTTACCCTAGGGAAGGTGCAATCAGTCCTGACAACTCAGAAAATATTCTGAATATTATATCCAGTATGCTAATGACTGTATTAGCAAACCCAATTCAATCCCTACCTGACTACGTTGCCGACAAGCTGACATCCATTGTTAATTACATCCACAATGTTCCACCCCCTGGCATTCCTTCAATGGAACGTGAGGAGTGTTGCTCCTAGGAAGCCTGACCTCCTCTTCATAATTAATAAATTTAAACCATTAATCTGCGGCATCGCTGAGACATGGCTCCGTTCTGAAAGTAATTTCAGGATTCCATGTTTCAGTGCTGTTCGTCATGACAGATCAGATGGATATGGAGGATGTGCTTTGTTCATCAATAACAAAGTACCATTCTCCCCAATTCTTCTACCCTTTCTTGGTGACAACATCAATGCTGTTGCTGTTAAGGCTGAGGATATAAATATATTTTGTTTTTATATTGCACACCCACAAATTGAAGATCTTTTTACAATTAAAAGCTTGCTGAGTAATGTACAAGGCCCATTACTTATTATGGGTGATTCTAATGGACATCATTTTAGATGGGGATCAGAAACCTGCGACAACTTTGGTATAGGCCTGGTGGACATAATAGATGAGCTTAACCTATGTGTAATCAATGATGGCAGTCCCACACGTAGGTCTGCTCCAGGGCAGAACAACAGCTGCGTTGATTTGACGTTCTGGTCATCTAGTATAGCCAGCATTTTTAATTGGAGTCGCTTGAATATGACTTATGGGAGTGAGCACTATCCCATCATGGTTGAAATCCCTTCCAAGACTATCCCTGACAAAATCTCCCCTCCTTTATTAAAATACCAGCTGAACTCAGTTGATTGGGACCTTTACTCAAAAATTTTGGACTTACGTGTCTGTTCTCTTCCATCCATTAACGCTGAGACTGCTCAGGAATGCTTTTCGTCATTCTCCAACACCATTTCTTCTACAGCAGATGACTGCTTCCCTTCAAAAAAACCGCGAACGGACAAAATCCCATCCCCGCCATGGTGGGATAGGGAATGCTCTGCTGTGATCAGGGCCAGGAATGAGGCTGAAATTAATTTCAATTCCGACATGAACCTGGATAATATCATTGCTTTTCAACATGTATTGGCTAAATCCAAGAAATTACTAAAACATAAGAAGAGAGAAGGTTGGCGGAAGTATTGTGGCTCACTGAGTCCATCCACTCCAGTGTCAGCAGTGTGGCGTAAACTGAAATGTTACAGAAATAGTTTGAAGCCGCCCTCCGGGAGCGTGCTGGCTGCGGAACTGGGTAACTAGTTTTTCTGTAAGCTCGCTCCAGTCTATGTTCCTCATATGGATGAATGTGTCGCTTCAGGCTCTCAGTTGATATCGGATGACCCTCTGGATAGACCATTTACTCTGGAGGAACTTAAATCGGTCCTCGCCCATGTAAAGGATTCAGCTCCTGGAGTGGATGGATTCCCTTACTCCTTCACCACTAAAGCTGGTGACAAGACCCACCAATATTATCTGGATTTAGTCAATTATTGTTTTACCTCCGGTTATATTCCTCCCGATTGGAAGGTTCAAGTCGTAATCCCCATACTAAAAGCTGGTAAAGATACTAGTGACCATTCTTCTTACAGACCAATTGCTCTATCGTCCATACTTATTAAGCTGTTAGAACACTTGATTAAAAACCGACTGGAATGGTTTGTCGAAAACAGGAAGCTGCTGCCAACGACTCAATTCGGCTTTAGGAAAGGCCTGGGTACTGCTGATAGTGTGGGTACCCTCACTTCAGAGATCCGGCTGGCCCTCAGTAGGAATGAGTCTGTGGTAGCCGTTTTCTTAGACATTTCAGCTGCCTATGATTCTGTCCTCCTCCCAGTTCTCAGGCAGAAAATGCAAGAGCTGAGAATCCCGGCGAGGATTCGGCAAATCATTTGCAGCATTTTTTCTGATCGTAGCGTTCAACTCAGGATTCCAGGGGAGGGCTCTGAACCGAGGTCGGTTTGGAGAGGCCTACCTCAGGGATCCGTACTTAGCCCCCCCTTATACAATATTTATACCTCTGATCTTCCTTCTTGCCTAAATTTTAACTGTAAAGTACTTCAGTATGCTGACGATATTGCACTATTGGTCTGTGGCAGTTCCATCGAAGATGCCGCTCACTCCATTAACATTTCTCTGTCCTCATTAAACCAATGGCTCTTAGATCACGGGCTATCTTTAAGTGCTCCAAAGAGTACCGCAGTAATCTTTACTCGTAGACGCTTTGTCCCCCAGGTTGATATTAATATTGACGGTCAAGCTATCCCAGTTGAGGGTTTCTGGGAGACCCTGGATTACAGATTGTCGGGAATGGATCACATTAACACCACATTAAAAAAATGTGAGCGCTCGGTTTCAGTCCTCAAGGCTTTGGCAGGTGTCTGGTGGGGAGCTCACCCATACACCTTAAAGCTAGTTTACAATGCACTGGTTAGAAGCGTGTTGGATTATTGCAGCTTCCTAATTGAGCCCTGTAATAAGGAACCTTTGCGTAGACTGGATTCTATCCAGTCCAAATGTCTGAGGATCATAATCGGTGCCATGAAATCCTCCCCCATAAATGCTCTCCAGGTTGAATGTGCAGAACCCCCTCTTAACCTTCGAAAACAATACTTAGCGGATCGTTTCTTGTCAAAAGTTTTCTCCCTTTCGTCCCATCCTTTACTCTCCATTTGAAACAAATCTATCTCTCTCTTAACGCGTCTTCTTACTGGAATAATAAATCTATTCCGTTGATGAATAGGTTCAGAGAGCTTAAACACCTCTCCTCACCTGTTTGTCAATACCCCTCTCTTCCTGTATTTTCTTCCGCGTATGAGGTGGTTCATTTCAGGCCAAAGGTCGTTTTGGGACTTGGTTTTTCTAAAAATTCCCAGGACGTAAAGGGCGACTTTGATCGGGTCATTCAGAGATACTGGGAGGGTTGGAATTTATTTTACACAGACGCATCCAAATTATCGTCAACTGGTTGTACAGGTGTTTCAACATATTTCCAGAACTCTAAAATTGCTCTTTTATTCCAATGCCCACCAGAGGCTTCCGTATTTACGGGTGAATGTATCGGTATACTAGAAGCCATCAATTTCATTTTAACCCACAATATAAATCGGTAATTTTCTCAGATTCTCGCAGTAGCATTAAGCCTTAGCTCAGTGTCAACTAAAATCCAAAATTCACAGTAAAATCATTTCCGACATACTAAATTTATTATTCACTTGCTCGAACAAAGGTTTAAGCATTGAAATAGCTTGGGTGCCCAGTCATTCGGGTATTGGTGGCAACGAGTGCGCTGACTCACTGGCTAAATTTGCTTCATCTAACCCGGTGGATCGGAAGCACTACATGGTGCAAAGTTACGACCTACGAACTGACACCAAATACAAGTTGTATAATTCGTGGTCAGCGGTATGGCAAGTAAGTTCGAAACTCAAAGGGACGTATTACGCCAGTATTCAACCTGACATCCAGCGGAAACCTTGGTTTTTTAAATGCCCCAAACTGTCCAAAAGAACTGTTACATCCTTGTGCAGACTGAGACTTGGTCACTGCTGCAGTCCAGTATTCCTGAACAAGATTCGTGTTCGTGACAGTTCCTTGTGCGAATGCGGTCTTGACGATGGTACTCTGGATCATATATTTTTCTCATATTCTCTGAATTCCCATTCCTTTGACTTGTACCATAAGCTCCCCAAAATAAAAATCCCTCTTCCTACTAACTTCCATTCCCTACTGACTAACTTTTCTCCTAAACTAATCCAAGTTCTATCAAAATTTTTAAATGTAAATGATATCAAGATGTAGTCTGGTGTGTAGTTATAATAACCTTGTAAAAATATGTGTTGATTTGTAGTGTTTTAAAATATATATATATATTATTATTATTTTTGTAGATAGATTTACTAACAAAAATTGTCTCGTCCTTTCAACTATTAACAAATAACATACCTAGACAACTACCACAAAGTGCAAAGTTCGACGACTCACCTGTCGTCACCACATGACGCTGGCAGAATAGTCGACATCGGCTCAGTTGCCAAAGAAGAGAAAAAAAAAACTAAAAGACATTCGTACTAGTGATGGATTAATTAGCATTAGCATTCATTGTTAGCTTGCGAAAGCTCATTTAGCATTTAGTAAATTAAATGTAGTTGCGAAATTCTGTGAAATTAAAAAGTTACGAAAATTAATTTCAATTTTCGTAATTTTTTAATTTAATGACTATCATACGTCAGACTCGTCAGAGCGTCGGCGCACGCAGCGGTAGCGTGCGCTCTCCGTCGCACCCACGGGAAGTCGGGAATACTATATCGGTTTCACGTGACAGTGACCTTGTTCGCTGAGAACTTACGAATAATGGGTTAAGCAATTGTTATCTTATTATCTTTGATTTGTGCGTACTTAAGGTTGTATATTGAATGAATGCTTGTGCTTGTTTAATGTATTTAAATTATGGGTGGTGCGAAGAATGATGTTTAGAAATTATTACCTTATTGTCTTTGATTTGCTCGTATTTAGAGTCGTGTATTGGTTGAATGAATGCGTGATTGTTTAATAATATATTTGCATGGTACGCGCGTGGTGCGCGTCGTTTTGTGTTCGTTCAGTACGTTTTGGCAAGTGATAGTGAGATTTTGGTTTACGTATTCGTTATACAGTACTTACATTCTTTCGTTTTGTGCATAATATTGTACTTATAGATAATAGCGTGAACTCAATACCTACCTACCTGTAAATAATAGGAGGTAGTAAGAAGTAGTGTGTAGTGAGAAGTGGCATGTATAAACGTGTAAATAATAATTTTAAGTTTAGTATATAAATATTTTAGTGTAAATAAACTGTTGAACGGACTTGAACGTGAGAATGTCTCACCGAACTAAGACTATATGGGATTATTTTTCTAATATTGTTAGTGAAAATAAAATTGCTAACTGTAATCAGTGCTCTAAAAACCTTTCTTACCGAACATCAATCACCAATTTAAAAACCCATCTAAAACTTAAACACTGGCCAATACAATAACTTTTTGGTCGAATGTGAACCGACTCGGTCCCGTTCGGTACAGGTGCGTCAGGTGCAGAATGCTGATAATTATGTGATCAATCTTAACACATTACATAAGCAAGTGTACTAGCACAAATAAAACGTTATCGGCGAGTAAACTAAACGCACGCTAGGAGACGTCCTAAGGCGAACGCGCTTTTTAATTCGCATAATTTAGCAAAATTCACATACTTCATTATTATCAATTATCGTCATTTTAGCAAATAGCATAGCAATAGCAACTATCATGCTAAGACTCACGAATTAACATGTTAATGAAATTTATTCGAAATCGCATTAATTGCCATTACTAATTCGTGCTGTCAAACTATAATATAGTTAGTTTAGGTCTCTTTAGTTAATTTCAGAATGGGAAACGTCGTTTGACAGGAATAAACGATTTTTATCATTAGTGATTTTTGGTCTAGTTTAGAGAAATTTGTGACAAGAGAACCGGCACCAATGTCTAACTTATTAAATTGAGAGGAAGTCGCCTTACAAAATTGACATCTTAGTTGTGACGAAGTGTTAGTGATTATATTGAGCACTTTACCATCTATAATTGTCAAGTAAAGTTGAATTTTTGCTGTTAATGTTAGGTTTTTTGACGATTTTACACAAATGTTGTCTATTTCATTTCTTTGGTCTTCTACCCATTAATTTCGGCAAGTATTAAATCTTTGCTCTCTTTACGGTACTGGATATGTAAAGGGCGACAAAATCTGTAAGACTGAGGTGTAGAGTTCATCCACAAAATATGACTGGTTTCTGAAGTTATTCGTAAAGGAATAAATGTGGTGGCAAACAGGCTGTTTTCGTCTTCTTGATCTTCGGCAAAGCTTTGTTTATAAAATGATTGACCTGTACACCCATCAAATCCCCAAGATCCCAAGATCAGAGAAGATGTATTTTTTTGGGAACAGTATAAAGAAATAGTTTCTTCACATGAAAGAACGAGCCTTGAAAAAGTGTGAGAGAGTAGACCAGGGTGTTGGGTAACTTAATGTTTTGCTACATGTACTTGCCTATATGGTGGAAATACGGGGTACCCCCTGGATTTTCAATTTTGTTGAAAAAAATGGTATGTTTCAACTGTAAATTTTCTGTCAATATAAATTGATATGCTTCTTCAGAGTATATGGCTGAGGCTTATGGTTCCGTATTTGAGTGGCGTATCTTGGTCGACTTTGTTGGACTTTCTAGACAAGTGTTAATCACAAATTGTAAGTTTTTTGATGCAGTAGTCTGCAATTTATGCCCACCTGCTTCTACTATGCTTGAAAAAACTTTGACTAGTTTTGATTGTGGCTCTATATCAAGGGAGTCTTGAAGAGATCTTCGCAATCTACGCTTTTGTCTTTCAAACAGTATTGTACTTTGAACTGGGACCAGGCTCAGACATAGGTATAAGTTCAGATTCGATAATATCTTCTGGCTCTGTAATAAACTCAGGTTCGGTAATAGGCTCAGATATTGTTGGCTGAGCTTGCTTTCAATGAAAATAAGATGTCATTGTAACACAGTGGTTTAATAAAGTTATTTACATTTTATTGAACTAAAATTAACTTCATCTAAAATACACAGGATGACATGAAGAACATAACAGTTGCTAGGCAACAACTTAAAAAGACTTATAGCATAGTACATTAAACCGTCATGGTACAACACCCCCACTTAATCCACTATGCCGTGTGCAGAACACTCAATGAAAATGTGAATAATACCATTGATACAATAAACAATAACACAGGAATCGATGATATGATTCAAACAAGGGATGAAGAGGGTAAGTTATCTTTATTTATGTGTATAAGTATGATTTTGTTATTTTTGTTTAATAATTCTTGTTCACGTCGCTTAGTACGCCGTATACTGATACAACTACAGTTACACCAGTATACGGCGAACAACCTATAAAAAGAAGACACTTGACTCATCGGGCTATAATAATGTATTAGTTATTTTTTTTTATAGTTTTGTGTTAATTGTGTTATAATATTTGTTTTTATTAGTTAAATAAATAATGTATTAATTATTATTGTAATGTTTAATACAAAAATATGATTTCTTATGTTTTTAATTTTATTTTTTGTTTGTTTTAGGGTCTCCATTGCCACCTGATGCAAATTTTACGAAAGAGGAGCTATCAATACTTGATGATGTTGATTTGAATGACAGCAAGGATGTATTGCAAAATATTCCTTCTAACGCTTCCATATTATTCCCGGATGATATTCCTTGCTCGTCGCCTTGGGTATCAAATGGAGATCATAATAGAACTCAAAACGGAGACCGATCGCCATCAGTAATAGAAAACACACCGGGCAATTCGCCAATCCAGAGTAACTTTATTATTGAAAATTATTGTGATATCACTCTAGTACCGTCGCCGTATAATTCTTTTGCCCCATCACCTGTTAATTTCGAGTTATTTGACAGTCCTGCGGTCGCCACCCCTGCATCTGACAATAATGATATCACATACTCACCGTGCAATAATGACAAATGTCGTCGTAGGCGGATTTCCATAGCTAAAAAAGATAAAGGAAGGCTAAGAGAACGTTTTTAGAAAAAATGGAAAGATCAAGAGCGGAAATATAATGTTAATAGACGTTTGGAATATGTCAGTAGAAACGGAAGAGTGCATGGTAAGAGAAATATGAAAACTTCTTGCCCCGTAACTTGGCGAAAAAAATGCAGTGAGAAATTAACAGCAGATATTCGGCAAAGAATTTTTGATATGTTTTGGAGTATTGGAGATCACTCAAGACAATGGGATTTTTTGGCAAGGTATGCTGTAAGAGCTGAAAAAAAAAGATTTACTGTGGATAAAGAAAATTCAAAACGTCTTCATACTATTTCTTATTATCTTCCAAGCAGTCAAGGAGATAATATTGAAACTACAAAAATACCGGTTTGCAAGACCATGTTCTTGAGAACCCTTTCTATCAGTTTTAATTTTGTTTATACAGCTTTAGAAAAGTCCGATAAAGGAAATGGATTTATTGAAACAGATCAGCGTGGTAGACATTGTATTAATCATCCAAAGATTATCAACGAAGATATCGTTCGTAATGTTATAGATCACGTTGAAGCATTTTCCTCTGTAGAATCACACTACACTCGCCAAAAATCAAGTAAAAAATATCTTGAGGCCTCTTTATCCTTCCCACAAATGTTCAAGTTATATAACGAATGGTTTGATTCTAATAAATACTCTTCAAAAGCGACTACGGTGAGACAATACCGAGATATCATTAATAAAAATATCAATATTGATTTTCATAAACCCAAAAAAGATGTTTATGAAAAATGCCACATTTATGAAAATAACAAGGAAGTTACACAGACAGATAAAGAGAAGCATGAAGAGCATTTAAAAGAAAAATAGAAAACTAGGAAAATGAAAATAAGATCAGAATCAGCGATACAAAATAATGAAATCCTTACAGCAGCATTTGATCTTCAAAAGTGCCTTAATGTACCTCACGGGAACGTTAGTACTTTTTATTATAAACGGAAACTTTCTTTGTATAATTTCACAATATTCAATCTGGGATCTCGTCAGGGTTATTGTTTTTCATGGCATCAACAGACAGCAAAGAGAGGCGCTAATGAAATTTCCAGCTGTGTTTTCAAGTTTATAAGAGTATACGGTGGGTAATGGTGTCAAAGATTACCGGTTCTGGTCAGACAACTGTGGAGGCCAAAATAGAAACAGAATTGTATTCTTAATGTATATGTTAGCTAGTTCGAAGTTTGTTATAGGTATTAGTCATCGCTTTCTAGTAGTGGGTCACACTCAAAATGAAGGCGACAGTATGCACGCTTTAATTGAAAGACAGACGAAAGATAAGATGCTTTATACGCCTGATCAATGGTATACAGCTTTTAAATTTGCCAAATCCGATGAAAAGCCATACAAAGTTACTGAAGTGTCTCAGGATTTAATTAAAGACTTTAAATCAAAGCTAAAACTTGTAAACAACTGGACAACTATCAACGATGGATCAAACATGCCTTGGAATAAAGTAACGGAAGTACTAGTTAAAGCGGAATATCCATTTAGGCTGTTTTATAAAACGAGTTACCAAGATGATGCTTACAAGTGGATAGATTGTGTAAAGAAACCTAAAGCTACACGAAATCGAAGAGAGTTAAATATTGATATAGATAATATTTCTTTAGCTTATCAGACACCCATTCTTATTGACCAAAATAAGCACAAAAACTTGATGGATCTTTGAAGACACTGGTAATTCCTAAGGAGTATCATTTATTTTTTAATAATTTGATTTCAACGAACTCTAATGCAGCTAACGACAGCGATTCTGACTGATCTCTAATTTGTTAAACCTTATATTTTTTGAGCATTAGAAATGCCTAGACTGTTGTGTTATTAATTTCTATTATTTTTATTAATATTGTTTAACGTAAGTTACCATTTTTAGTTCTTATTATTTTTATTGACGTACTAGAGAAGTACCTGTTTTAGTTTTTTTTTTATTTTGATTGATTGTTTATTGTTTTTTTTATGAAACTTTGATGATGGAACATTGATAATTTGTTAAATGTTGATTTGTTTTTACTTGTAGCTTTTAGTAAGGCTACTATGTTAAAAAGAAATTCGTACTTAATTATAGCGAAACATAGGAATTTCATTTATTTTTTAATAAATTAATTGATTTCCACTAATTCTAATGGATCTAACGACAGCGATTCTGACTGATTTCTAATTTGTTAACCTTATAACTATTTTTTGAGCATTAGAAATGCCTAGACTGTTACGTTATTAATTTCTATAATTTTTATTATTGTTTAACGTAAGTTACCATTTTTAGTTCTTATTATTTTTATTGACCTACTAAAGAAGTACCTGTTTTAGTTTTTATTTTGATTGATTCTTTGTTGTTTTTTTATGAAACTTTAATGATGGAACATTGATATTTTTTTTAATAGTGATTTGTTTACGTTGTAGCTTTTAGTAAAGCTATTAAGTTAAAAAGATATTCCTACGTAATTATGGCGAAAAATACATTGTGATTCTTCAAAATGAGTTGTTTTGGTTTATGATTCTTGTTCTTCTTCCTAGCTTTTATTAACCCCACATATCGTAAGGTATTACAAAAAAATACTAATAAAAAACTTCGGTAAATTACATTGGTCCAGTATACGTTGAGGTTTCAAATGTTAACATAGCTAAGTACTTTCCTGGTATAATGAGTCAAGTGATATAATTTCAACATTTTATTATTAAGTGAGACAGAAAACCCGGAAAACAAACAAAAGTAAAATTATATTAATAAAATGAATGATTTTGATGGACAACGTACATGAATATAACTGGTAAGTAGTTAAACCATTTCACTATTGAGTCCCGCCGGCGTATACCCAGTCATGTACATAAAATGTTATTTAAAAACAAAAATCTGCAAAATCATTTTATACCAAAGGAAGAGCTTACAATTTTTATTAAAAAAACATTTACTTTATTTCGAATTAATTTGATTTCATTAAAATACAAACGATATGCCTTCAAATCACTCTCCTATAAAATAACTATAATGTCAGTTGACTCATTATACTTAGGAGGTATCGATATCAGGTCTTGTACAACATGCTAGGTACTATCGGCCCAAGTTAAGCATGCTCACTTAAGAAAATATTCCTGCGAGAGCGCAGCTAGTGAAAAACCACACCCCTTCCTAGTTTCCCCCAATTAGAGACAATATGCATTTGTGTGAGTAATGAGCGAGTAACATAAAATAACAAACATTAGCTAGAGCGCGGCCCCCCCCGACCCTTGCTCGAAGAAGTGCCAGCCCGCGCCGCAGCTGAGCCTGTAGCTTTAAATTCCCCGATTAATAATAATAATATTAACCAGATCCAGCCTGTCCCATCTTGCTGTCCTCCCCCCAGCGACGCCCTAAGCCGAGGTCCGTACCCCACAGGGGGTGCCCTTAGCGTGCAGTCGCTTAGTAATATAAGAAATTCGCCCCTGGCTGGAGGCTTTGAGTTCGCTTAAGGCAGCCACAGGAAAGTCCGGTTAAGTAGTCACGACCTCTCAAGGTCAACTACGAGATGCCACACCCAAAAAAAAAAAAAAATAGAGCGCGGCAGTGCCAATTTGCTCTCGCTAATTGTTGACGCTTCCCTTAAATTCCTATCGCCATTTCATTTTACGACCTGTTTATTTCTATCGGACTGATTGCCTGCCTAACTGTGACCTCTGCTTGTATACCGGACTGTGATCGAAAGCCTCTTCTTGACCCTAGCTTGTATCCTGGACTGTGTGTGTATTGTGTGTGGGCTGTGACTAACGTGGTGCAACCATGACGACCCGAAACCTGATTCAGGAAGAAAGGAATCAAATTATTGTTTTGCATAGACAAGGGTTAAATATATCCCAAATAGCAGTGGAGTTGAACATGCAAGTAAGTTATGTTTTTGTATTCAGATAGAGGGAGAGATATAGAAATAAATAAAGTGATAGTAATATTATTATTTCATAGTTTGCATTTTTCCTTATATTGCAATTTAAAAACAAATTCCATGAAAAATATTGGTATTCAGCTGCATCCGGTTAGACTGGAAGCCGACCCCAACATAGTTGGGAAAAGGCTAGGCAGATTTATATATAAAAATAATAAAATTATTATAACTTTCAGATGGATTCTTTTTAAAAGTCTCATAAGATATTACCTACTTATAGTAATGCATTCAAATAAGTTTGTTCTTTTTATTTATTTTTGCTTTCAAAGACGTTGTTGGAGCCTTTTATGACCCGATAATAAATCCTAAACCAAAACAACCTAAACAATGGTGCCTTATCTCACAGCGTCGTTGCCGCATTTTAATTAGAAAAACCAGAGCGCATTCGTCGCATTTCTAGAGGCTTGATCATTATATTTCAAACTACAATTTTTTTTCGCCCAAGCACAAGATAATTGTTTTTTATAATTATTTTTAACATTTATTTTATCATAATACTGCAGATGGAAAGTAATTGACAATAATGTAAATTTTTGTTAGTAGTGCTCGTAAATACTTACCAAAAAAACTTAAAAAAAATTGCACACATAGTTTTAAATACTAACGATTTAGTGCTTGGCTGGCCGATAAAATAGCAAGTACTTACTATTTTTTCGGCCAAGCACTAGATCGTTGGTATTTAACCACGAAAAACCTTTAGAAATGCCACGTTGCCAGCCCGCACGGGATAAACACTTTTAAATAGTAGAGATAAAGCACAAATTTGCTTGGGACAGTTTCATACAATGTTGGAATTTACGCTATGCCATTTTTCTTACTCATAGGTATACGAGGTGTAAATTGCAATATCTGAAAACCTCTTAAGGGGTCATTGTACTAATAATTATGAACAACTTTTACTACGGGACCAAACCTGAAATCGCGAAAAAAAAACAGCTGTTCCCTACATTTATGTTCGCGTAACTCGTCAAAATGTATGGACCAGCTGCTTTTTTATCGCGATTTCAGGTTTGGTTCTCATAGTAAAAGTTGTTTATAATGATGAGTAATGACCCCTTAAGAGATTTTCAGTTATTGCATTTACAACTTGTATTTTAAAATATAGTTATGAATGTTATAACTACTTAAATTAGTTATAGAAAAGTTAAGAGTTTATTTATCATGAAGTCAACCAAAATGCACACCTTAAGTATTTCAATACTTATAATTTTTATTTATAGTTGTGCCCTTTGAATAAGACTTTTGTAGTGTACTCGTATTATTATACTTAGTTCCTATATTATGTAAAAAATCGATGCTGATTGTTTTTTTTTTTTTTTTTCGTTAGAGAACAACGGTGCGCCGCTGGGTGCGAAGATATGAAGAAGGAGAAATTACAGAACGCGTTCGTGCACCTCGACCCCGGGCTATAAACGAAAACGAGTTAAATAATATGATAGCCACGTATGAAGAGAACCCGTTCACACCCACTCGCAGTTTCGCACAAGAATACGAAGTTTCGATGCAAACTATTAGAAACGAGTTGCATCGAGCTGGAGTCCATCACAGACGTCCCGCAAAAAAAAATATTTTGACGCAGGAGCAGAAAGCTGCTCGCGTGCGATTCGCTCGTGACTACAGGGACTTCGATTTCTCTTACGCCATATTTTCTGATGAAAAGTGCTTTAGGTCTAGCCAACAAGGTCGTCGGAATTTATGGCGTGTAGATAACACAAGATACGAACCTCGAAATGTGAACCCAAATGCAGAATCGGGAAGAATTGTAGTGAACATGTGGGGCTGGATGAGTGCTGCTGGACCAGACGAGCTCGCTTTTATACCAGGGAGGGCAAACGGCCAAATGTATTTAGAGGTGCTACAAACCATCATGGTACCCACAGTGCGCACGGTGTATCCACAACTGGACGTGCCAGAATTTTATTTTTTCCAGGACAATTGCCCGATACACCGTGCGCGGGTTGTTCAAGAGTGGTTGCGAGGGCAACCACAAATTAAAACAGTGCCATGGCCCTCCCGATCGCCAGACTTAAACCCCATTGAAAATTTGTGGGGTTTAATGGTCCAGAGATGGGATAGTAGAGCAGAAAGAACGAAGGAAGCACTTGTCACACATTGCGAACAAGTTTGGGACACATTCAGAGGTTCGAATTTGTGCGAAGTCCTGGCTAGGTCCATGCGTAGCCGTTGCGATGCTGTGATAGATGCGGGAGGAGCAGCGACGAAATATTAAGTTAATATAATTTTTAACATGCACTATGTTAATTAACGAAAGGCGTTCCCGTTAACCCGCAATAGTCCAAACATGCTACAATTAATATTACCATTTAAAAATTCGCGAAAAAAAATCAGCTGCTCCCTACATTTTGTTAAGCTAGGTATGCGAACATAAATGTAATGAACAGCAGATTTTTTTTCGTGAATTTTCGAATGGTCATATTTTGGTAGCATGTGGACGCTATACTATTGCGGGTTAACGGGAACGCCTTTCGTTAATTAACATACTGTATAATTACATTATACAGGGTTATTTTTCTAACACCTGGTAGGACTATATTAGTACAACCACTTTGGATCTATGACTTTTTAGAATACCAAAAGTAAACTTTCAAGTTTTTGTTGTAATATTTGTAATAACACTTTTTAGATCTGTATTTTGTAGTAAGTACCGCTGCGACCCTGCATTCGCAACGCACTGTTTGTTTATTTAACTACTTACATATTTTGGTACCGCGTAGAGTTGTTCAAATTTAGAGCGATCAAAATAAATATTTTTAATTGTATTATGAAATTATTTTTTTATGAATTATTAAAAGTCATACAACAAAAGTTGTTATTTATGATGTTAGTATTATAGTCCTACGAGCTTATTAGTGTTTTATCATCAAATGACTTCTCCCGCTCTGGGCGGAGCGGAAGGTCGTGTCAAACTTTTACTGACTAAAACCCACCCGTGTTCCTTCAGTTGCCTGTGCCAGGGCCATGGTATCTCTTTCGAACAACCCGCGACTCCGGCGGCTTGCAAATAACCCTGTATAGCTATTTTTATTAGGTTTATTTTTATTATTCCAATTTGTATTATATTACTTCGTTGATTAATGTCACAGGGTAGACTGTAGACCGTAATCATAGTTTAAAATATTGCCAACGATTTTGAAGTCTTCTTGTAAAATTATTGATGTCAATTTAGTGTCATGTTGCCTTTATTGGTGGATTTGTTGTTTTATTTACAATCAATGTTGTCTTATGCCCCGATCTCGTTAGTTTGTTATTTTACATATTCAGTAGTGTCATCATATCCGTCCACCTCATAAATAATTGATCTCATTTGCTTGATAAACCTAGTCTGTAGTGTAATGTAATTATTGCAAATTATAAAAATTATTAAGATTCTTAAATTGTACTAATCTTAAAACTTTTCAATTTCATTAGAACTGCACGAGCAATATTCTCCTAATCTTATTTACTGACAGGCTTTTTGCCTGTTGTTGTTGTGTTGTCTGTTTGTCATTGTTGTGTTGATTTCATATTTTGAACTTTACGATATAAGTGTAGATAAATACAGTTTATAAATGATATTATGAGTAAGAATCTTTTCACTTATAATATTTTGCATTTTGATGATAATTTCTGTGTAATTTTTTGTTATAATATGTTAATTTCTGGATGAATCTTTAATGTTTTGAAAAAGTCTATTAAAAATAAATTAAGTTACTTATATTGTTTTTTTTTCTACAACAGCAAATCCTTAAAATTGTTCTCAAGTAGATTTTAACTAACTGTTTATTTTTTCACACTGAGATTACAGCCGATAGTTTCATACAAAAAGCACTTACTATACATCTTTTATTATACAGATAAGATTTAAATATCAACCTAAATAAATCTTTAATCCTGCATAATGTTAAATGAACACAAACTAAAAATATATATTTCACTAGTACCCAACATTTTATTTCAATCCTTTCACTCTCACTGCTGCCAAGGCACAAATTATAGTTCAGTTTAATTACTTGATAAGCTTCTGAATTTTAAAGTGGCGTAGGAACTGAATCATTGTTAGATTTGTCAAAAAAAAACTTGACATGCATGATTTCGCTTAAAATCATGAATTGTCAAACTATGACTAGAGCATGAATTATAAAAGAGTAAAGTGTTGGTTTGATTATAATCCAGTCTTAAAGTGCTCATCCTGCACGGCATGCCTGGGCATTTTAATTGCAACGATACCTTGTTCGTTATACAGGCTGAAATTTAATTCAAGGGTATCCTCTTAAGGGGTCATTGTACTCGTCATTATGAACAACTTTGACTATGGGAACAAATATGAAATCGAGAAAAAAAAATTGCTGTTCCCTACATTTTGTCGAGTTATGCAAACATAAATGTAGGGAACAGCTGATTTTTTTTTCGCGATTTCAGGTATGGTCTCATAGTTGAAGTTGTTCATAATGATGAGTACAATGACCCCTTAAAAGGATGCCCATGAATTCAATTTCACCCTGTATTATTTTAATGAATAAAAGGTAATATTACAATTACCTACTGTTAAAAGTATTAAACCAAATACAAGGAACAACTGCAAAACATTTGAGATAATCCTAAGGTAATAAAAAAACGTATGGCCCTTGTATTAAGCCGTCCTCTATTGTTTAACCGAATTTCCAGACATTCCCACTAAATAACAATGGGTCTTAGATAATGAACTTATTTTTATTTCAGTTGCAAGAGTTGTGCGGCTTGCGGCCTTGCGTTAGCTACAAACAAAAAGCTCTGATAACATTGTATGAACTGCGCAGAGTATTGGTTCAAATATTACTGTAATTTTCAAGTATTCCCAAATTGCCCAAGTATAAACAAACACATAGAGATTTAGATAGTTATTTACTTTTAATAAAGTCGATTAAACACAAAAAATTTCAATATAAACATTTGATACCTTCATGCAGTGCCGGTCAACGCACCTATACCCTAACGTATTCAGGGAGCCGTGAGATAAAAGGTAAACAAACCATAAATGTCCGTTCAATCGATTTTGAATGCTATTGTGTTGGTGGCATGACAAATGGCAGCTGCAGTAAACAGTTGGTATTGTAACCACTTTTTTGCCTTTAATGCCATCCATAAGCCTACGGAATAGAAGTCAAAATCGGTGGAACGGACTGTAATAAAACGGTTCGTTTCAATGTCTCATCTTATTGTGAAGGGAATATGGTGCGGTTGCTGCGGCATGCGGCATCACATAGGATATGGTGAAAATTGGAGAGGCAGTGAAAGTGTTCATAAATAACCTATATCTATAGACCCGATAGAGAGAGGAAAATATTAAAGTGGATTAATACATATAAATTGTAGTTTATTAGTTATTACAAATTATTTTTGTAAATACTGCAATATCAATAATACATTTTCTAAACCAAACAAACAGAAGATATGAGTACTAAAATTAATTCTTGTCAATAATAAAATAACAATTCAATTCAATAACAAAGAGCTCACGCCGCCGCCGAGCCGCGCTGGCCGTGCCCATTAAAAACTCGTCTCTTAGCAGAAACAAGTGAGCATAGTACGCTCCTAGTGTGAGTGTCACACATTCTATACATGATTATACTAATACGAACACCACTAAAATACGCTTTGTGCATCCTATTGGTCAAAACTCGTGCATTGTGCGATCGAGTCGTGAGTCGTGCTATGCGATTATCGCCTTTAAGGTGAGCATGCGGAACTTTGGCCGATAGTACATTAGTGAACCGATAATTTCTTGATACCGCGTGTTGTTATTCTTTTCACCAGATTTCAGGCGAAGATTCACTTCAACTGGTGTACTAACTGGTTTGCAGTCCAACATTCCATTTTTCTCTAAGATTTCTGAAATATATTTCTTATGAGACAAGTGTAATTCACTTACACTCTTCCTCTCGATCCGGACTCCAAGACATTCTCTTGCCTCAACCAGATCCTTTATTTTGAAGAATCTTCCAATCTGATGTATCACCGTCCTGGCTTCTACAGCTTTATTTGTGAATATATAAAAATCATCCACATACAGAGCTATGACAGTGAAAGTGTCTTTATAATTCTTTGTGTAGACACACTGGTCATATTTAGAACGATAAAAATCCATCTTTATTATATGCTCATGAATCTTTTGGTTCCAACACCTGGCAGCTTGCTTGAGGCCATATATGGCTTTCTTCAATTTGCAAACCTTGCCTTCATTCCCCTCTTGAACAAAAGATTGCGGCTGTTCCATAAAAATCTCTTCATGCAAATCTACGTTCAGAAAAGCGGTAGTAACGTCAATATGATGAACGCTCAGGTTCTTTTCAACTGCCAGTGCTAGTAGAAGACGAATCGACGACATCTTGACTACAGGTGCAAATGTTTCAAAATAGTCTTCACCAGGTTTTTGCGAATTAATAATAATAATGACACTGGCAACACCGTGTCAACAGAACGTCTCCGTCTCCGTTTTCCAAATTTTACTAAAGATAATAATTTCGACAAATTTTACAAGAGTTTTACAATATATACAAAACCAAGAACAGAAAACCATTGAAAATTTAAAAAAGACCATTACATATTATATAACAGCAAAATGTAACAAAATTTAATTAAAAACCGCCGAATCGGAGGTGACATGACAGATGTCACCTCCGATAAAACAACAATACAGAAAATATGGAAAATTGGAATAATAAAGAATGTTGACAAGAGCTGCTGCTGCACGTAGAGCACGCCTACCACCTCCGGACTCTTCGCTCAGCTCCGCCTCGCCGCCGCCGGTACCCAGCCCCACTGTGAGTGCTGTGACGACACCGGCCGCGGTAGTTGCGTCGAGCTCGAGCGACGAGTATTTCTCTCCGCACACGACGCCACCACCTGTTCGTCGACGGGGAGGACGCCGGCCGCCGGACTGTTTAGGACCTCGAGGCCCACCGGCCTCTGATAGGGTCCCAGCTCCCGGCGGAAGTGTGCAGCGCATGAGATGGACACGATCTATCAATGAGAACGTCATGCGCTCATACTATGGGGCTACAGAGGGGGGAAACAATCTGACCGCGTACCGTGTTCGGATGCTCTCTCTTTTTCAGGTGCTTGAGCCAGCTGTCAACGTTTCGGCACAACGACTGTCGGATCAGGTGCGGGTTATCCAGCGTAATCATATGTTGGATGACACTGTACTTGAGCGCCTGCGAAGTGAAATACAGAGTAGCCATGTCATCGCCCCCCCGTCGCAGACTGTTGTAGTTTTACCTCAGTTAGACACACATCAAGCTGACGAGGGGAGTGATGACAGGGCTACAAACGTAAGTACCCAGTGCAATGTGGAATTGAGGAGTGCTTTGGAGGATGCGATTCGAGAATATCGGTTCATGTCGCCCGAAGTAAGGCCACGCTTACCTCGTTTGCCCATGCATAAGAAAAATAGGGCGCTAGTGGCAGTTCTGGATTCGCAGTTGTCAAACTATTTTGATGACTGCGAAGACCTCACTGATACTCATTCGATTCTGTACTGCGCGGCTGTAGCGGTATGTCGTGTAGCTCACGTAATATTTCCTAACGATTCTAGAGCTACACGACCGAAACCAACCGTACCAATTTGGCAGTGCAGAATTGAACGCCGTATTGGTGGGGCCAGAGCGCTCATCGGCAAACTAATCTGCTTCAGGGAGGGCAATACTCGCCCTAGAGTGATGCGCTTTGTGAGGCGGGCGTTCTCAGGGACTGATATCAGCCCTCAGGACTATATGTCCCGTGTCACAGAGCGCATCGACTTCCTGAAGCAGAAAGTGTATGCATGGGCGAACCGTATTCGTAGGTATAAGCGGCGAGTTGACCGATACACTCAGAATCGCACCTTCCAGAGCGATGAAAGGTGGGTTTATAGGGGTTGGGAGCAGCGAGACCAAGGTGTGACTGACACGCGCCTGCCAGATGACGATGTCATGTGTTCGTTTTGGCGCAGTATCTGGTCGGTGCCTGTCAGTCACACCGAAGGTGATTGGGCTCGAAAGGTCGAGCGAGCCTGCGATCCATTACCAGAAATGGGGGCTATTACCATCTGCCCCCAAGATGTAGCTCGTGCAGTCCGTCCGTTACCTAACTGGAAGTCTCCAGGGCCGGACGGGCTGCACAATTTCTGGCTCAAATGGTTTTTAGGGTCGCACACTCGCTTGGCGGCTCAGTACCAGACTGCTTTGGAATCTGGTTCGCTGCCCCAATTCCTAACGATAGGCGTTACCCACCTGCTCCATAAATCAGGTAGCACCGCGGAACCCAAAAATTATAGACCGATCACGTGTTTACCGACGGTATATAAAGTTCTTACATCCATTTTGAGAGCTAAAATTAACAAACATATAGACACCAATTCCATCATGTCTGCCTCTCAAAATGGATGTAGGAACGGGTCCCGCGGTACTAAGGAGTTACTCCTCATTGATATGACCATTAGCCAACAGGTTCGTCGTTTCCGAAAGGATCTGTCGACATGTTGGATAGATTATAAAAAGGCCTATGACTCGGTGCCACATACATGGCTCATGAGGGTGCTGGAGTTGTATAAAGTAGATGCAACTCTGCGCACCTTCCTGATGTCGTGTATGGGGCAATGGAGGACGGTCCTTCGCTATCCAGGATGTCGAAATATCCAGAGGAATAGCGAACCGATAAGGATCGAGCGGGGCATTTTTCAGGGCGATAGTTTGAGTCCGCTTTGGTTCTGCTTAGCCTTGAATCCTCTAAGCACGCTGCTGGAGGATTCAGGTCTAGGCTGTCGGTTGAGGAGAGGTGGTCAGGTAATATCTCACCTCCTCTACATGGATGACCTAAAACTCTTTGCCTCCAATAATTTGCAACTGATGGAGCTACTGAAAATAACTGAAACTTTCAGTAGCGCCATCAGGATGGAATTTGGAGTGGATAAATGTGCGGTCATGCATGTAAAGCGAGGGGAGATGTGGAATCCGTGGGAACCCAACTCTCGGATTCCATAAACCTTAGAGCCCTCTCCGCATCCGAAACCTACAAGTATTTGGGTATGTCGGAAGCGTTGGGCATCAATGTTACTGACATGAAGCAATCGTTGAAGCAGCGCTTTTTTGACCGCCTGAAGAAAGTATTTATTAGTCTTCTATCAGGCGGAAACAAGGTGCGCGCCTTCAACGGTTGGGTCATGCCCGTTTTGATGTACTCTTTTGGCATACTCAAATGGACTCAAACCGAACTCGACGCCTTGGATAGGAGGGTCCGTACGCTGTTGACTGCATATCGAATGCATCACCCACGGTCATCGGTAATGAGACTGTATATCCCGCGAAAGTGTGGAGGTCGAGGCTTTTTAAACGCTAAGACCCTCCACAATCGCGAGGTATGCAGTCTCAGGGAATATTTCCTAGAAGCCGACGTGGGGATGCATCGAGATGTGGTCGCGGTGGACAAGGGCCTCACCCCACTCTCCTTGGCTAAAGAGAACTGGCGCAAGCTTGTAGTGCTTGACACTAACGATCGCAGGGAGGTATGGCAGAGTAAGGAGCTTCACGGACGCTTTTTCCGGGCCCTACATGAACCCGATGTAGATTTCCAAGCGTCCGTAGCCTGGCTTCGTTTCGGTGACCTCTTTGGGGAAACCGAAGGTTTTGTCTGTGCAATTATGGACGAAGTTATCATGACGAAGAATTACCGGAGATTTATTGTGAAGGACGGCACGGTTGACATGTGTCGGGCATGCCACCGTCCGGGAGAATCAATCCGACACATTATCTCCGGGTGTTCTCGTCTAGCTAACGAAGAGTATTTGCATAGACACAATCTTGTAGCCAGGATTATCCATCAGCAACTTGCTCTTAAATACAGCCTTGTAGAATCTGAAGTGCCGTACTACAGGTATGTGCCCGACCCAGTTCTCGACAATGGAAATATCACTTTGTACTGGGATCGATCCATCATCACTGACAGGACTATTGTTGCCAATAAGCCTGACATAGTGGTGGTGGATCGAACAGAGCGGCGCGCAATGATTGTTGACATAACAGTCCCTCATGACGGGAATCTCGTGAAAGCCGAGAAAGATAAACAGATCAAGTATCTTGACTTGGCTCGCGAGGTTGTCGACATGTGGGATGTAGATTCAGCAATCATTGTGCCGATAGTCATATCAGCCAATGGCTTAATTGCCAAGAGCCTCGACCAACACCTAAGGAGGCTCACGTTGGACGGCTGGATTAAGGGCTTGATTCAGAAAGCGGTACTTCTGGACACGGCCCGCATTGTTAGGAGGTTCCTCTCTCTGGAGCCCTGACCGCCGCGCCGGTAGCTTGGACCCTGTTCCCGATACCGGTGGGCCACCATTTTTTTATATTTTTAAATATTTTTATGTATTTTTGTATATTCTAATATTTAAAAATATAATTATATTGTGTAAATAATGAAATAAAAGAAAATAATAATAATAATCATTTATTTGTCAGAATATGGTACCTACATTATAATATGGTCTTAGGTTTAGTCGATGGTATCATCACATTCTGCCAAGTGTGGCGAGCAAATATTAGGTAGGTACATATAATTATTACAGGATAGAGATTACGTTAGTATTAACATTATTGATTGCATAATTACGAATTAAAATTACAAATTGAGGCTCATCAGTTAAAAATAATGTCCTATACACACAATTTATTGAGGATGTTAAAGTATAATTTCATGTCAGAGTATCAAAGAGTTAGATGTCAAAGTAAAGGAAAAAAAAAATATATACTATTCAATTAGGATGTCAAAGTATCATTCAAATAGTCGTTTAAACTATAATAACATTTATTACATAGCAAGTCTTTCAGTTTCTTTTTAAATCTATTTAAATTTAACTCTTTGATTGATTTTGGTATTTTGTTATAAACCTGCGGAGCTATGCAGAATATGCTTTTCCACATTAAGACGCTGACAACACCTAAACCGCGGTCCCTGTCAGATTGCATAGAAAAGAAAGAGAAGCGCGATGACACAACGCTTGTAATTTATTGCAAAATATGAAGTAATTATCTATTTACTCAAAATTGAGTTGAGTAATCGAAAATAAAAAACAACCAAGTTCTGTATTCAAATAAGACGTTCTTGTTATTAATTAAATACGTAACGTATGTTCATATTTGATACAGATATTTTGGATTAGAACTCAATGTAAGAGGTTAGTTTAACGTTAGTTTGTATCGAGATTTTGTTTTCAAAACGTGTTTTGGTAACAACCAAGTTCTGGGAAATATGTTCAAAATTAACATATATTTTTTCCGCTACCACAAACTATACAGATTTGGCAATTTTTTTTCTTAAGAGAAGCCTATTTTTGTCAATTGGGTCTTGTCAGCCCCTTAAGGCTGTTTTGGCTCGCCGTCCGCGTAACATATCATTCCGTCTGTTACGTTTAACAGTATCTGATAGGTGGGGAAACAAGTGTGCATTTAGCTTTACAAATAAGGCAGTTTCATAAATATACAAAGCCGGGAGTGTCAGAATTTTGTATTTTTTGAAGTATGGTTCACAACTGTTCGTTACTTGTAGTCCAAACATAGCTCTGATGGATCGCTTTTGCGCTTTAAAAGCGGCTTCTCTGTTTCTAGAATTACCCCAAAATATAATACCGTATCTTAATACAGATGCAACAAGACCATGATAAGCTGTGAGTAGTGCATCTGTGTTAACTGTTGGATCAAGTTTATACAGGGCATAGGATGAACTACTAACTTTCTTACATAGCGCTTCAATGTGATCCTTCCAGTTGAGCTATCTATCAATAATCAAGCCTAGAAATTTTGCACGGTCTACATCGTGAATTTTGTTACTTTGGTATTGAACCTCCATTTTCGAACTGGGTTTTTTATGGATTATTCCGAACCTGACCCGAAATCCTAACCCGGTCGCGGGTTAGGTTAGGAACTTGAAAAAAAATATAATATTTGTTCCGAACGTAACCCTCTTCCTAACCTGACCCGATGTATCGTTCCTATCATAACCCGATTTGCGATATGGTAAGTTTCCCTTTCCTCTTTCTCAGAATGAAAGGTACCAATGTGTCAAATCAGAGTTTAATATTCACAATACGTTATCCAAATATTTTTCTTTAAATTGCAGTTTCCTCCAATTTTTTTGTTAATCCTATTGTGCCACCATCCCATCATTTATTAAATTTCGGGGTAGAAGAGGCAAAGCAGTGCACAAAGCTACGATTCGGTATTGGAGCCTAGTTTTGTCTAATTTTAATTCTTTTGCTCGTTCCTTCACAGCTTTTGCCATATGGAACTGTGTGGCGGACGCTGGTAATAAAACCACATAAATAACACTTTAAAGTGGACTGTATTTTAATAGAAATAGTTAAAGGTGTTACACTGGCAGATTGCGAATGAAGACTGACTGTTGACATATGTTCGTTCACTTGAACGGAATGAGTGAATTATTATGTATGCTTCATACATAAATGGCAACGCCGACAAAGAAACCAAAAGGCTATAGTTTGAATACAAACCAAAATGTAACTTAATCTTAAATTTACTGAATATTAGACAAATAGGAACATTTGTGTCCTTTTCACAAGTATAAATAAACTGTTTAAACTTGGGTACTACTTATTTACTATTTTATAATATAAACAAAAATGCTTAACTATTTAGGTACCTACTTACTGGATGCTTCAATTCTTTTGAAATCCTTTAAATTGTTATGTACAGAATTACTAAGGAATAATCTAACAAAGTAAATTTAATTAATCAATAACTGGAAAACTACTTACTAAATTGTTGTGATTATAAAACCTATTGTACTTATACATACATAACATACATTAATGTTACGTTCATTTAAGTACCTATGTACTATGCATTTTAAATAGGTTGGTATGTGTCTATTACAAAATAGATGTGCACATATTTATATTACATTTTACCTTCTTAAAGTATAATTATGAATCTATTGAGTATGCTATATCTGTTTACATCATGTTTAAGTTCAACTATGATTATTAATTTAAGTGATTTTTTTTAACAGAAAGTTGGCTTAACTAACGATATTTATACCCTACGTATTTAGCCTAGTAAATGAACAAGTTCACATGACATGTCCAGCAGCCACACAGAGGTAAATTATTAAGTATAATTTATTCATAAATAGGAAGTACACAAACTTTCATAACACTAGTACGCATGATTTTACCACTATTAGTTCTTACAGATAATGCCCTGACCTTGCCATCTGATCCAGGGAAAGTCTGTTCTACTCTGGCCACTGGCCATGTTAATGGAGAGGTGTTATCAACTCTGAGTAGCACCAATACCCCTTTTTCAATATTTGGTACACTATTGTGCCATTTTGGCCTATTTTGTAACTGAGTCAAATATTGTTTTGACCAAGTTTTCCAAAAGGATTGAGCCATGTGAGTACATTGCTGCCAAAATGACAAACGGTTTGTGGGCACATTTGTTACATCAGGTTCAGGGAATGATGTAATAGAAGCACCTGTCAAAAAATGAGCAGGAGTTAAATAAGACATGTCATTTGGGTCAATACTTGGCAAAGAAAGTAAAGGCCTGGAGTTCAATAACCCTTCTATTTGAATTATCACAGTATTCAACTCTTCATAGGTTAGTATCTGTTTGCCTACAACTCTTTTTAAGTGATATTTAGCACTCTTAATTCCTGCTTCCCATAGGCCTCCAAATACTGGTGAATAAGAAGGAATAAAACTGAATTCAATACCAAGATCTGAAGTTGAGTTTATAATTTTCTCCTGATGTACCTGATTAAAATGTAATGAGTATAACTCATGCAACTGATTATTGGCACCCTTGAAGGTAGAACCATTGTCACAATAAATAATAGATGGCTTATTGCGACGATAAATGAATCTTTTTAATGCCTGTAAAAAACATTCAGTTGTTAAATTTGATACCAACTCAATATGAATGGCCTTTGTTGTGAAACAAACAAATAATGCTATGTATGCTTTTAAAATTACTGGTTTCCTAATACGGTGTAATTTTATTGAAAACGGACCGCCATAATCGATTCCTACCTTTTCAAAAGGTCGGCTGGGGTTCACCCTGTCTGAAGGAAGAGATCCCATCATTTGCTCTGATGCCTTGGCTCTTAGCTTGAAACACAGTAAACATTTGTGAATTACTCCTTTGACTTCTCTAAGTCCATTAATTAGGTAAAACCTTTGACATAAACTGGCTAGGGTCAACTTCTTCCCAGCATGTAACAAACATTTGTGTTCATTGTTAATTATTGAACGTGTAATGTATGATTCTTTGGGTAATATGATAGGATATTTCTGATCATATGGTATGTTAGCATTGTGTAACCTACCTCCTACTCTGAGGATACCTATTCCATCTAAAAATGGATTTAAGGATTTCAAATTGGATTTAATGGGTTTCTTGGACATGATACAATTCATTTCCTCACTTAAATGTTGTTTTTGATCTTGTCTAATTATATTTTTGAGTGAAAATTGAAGTTCTTTTATTTTTAGATGTCCGGAGACCCTATCTTCTTTCTTTACTTTGCAATTGTTAAAAAACCTGTAAATATAGGCAATAATTCTTTTCAATTTGTTAATATCCGAATAATATGAATATAAACTGAAATCTTTATTTGATTCAGAAGTCAATGTAATATTACAAAGCTTAAGTTCAGGAATTTCCTTAGGAATTTTGATATTTGTAGATTCATGTGTGTAATTCTTACTATGTAAAAATTGTGGCCCATGCCACCATAACTGGTTGTTTTTAAGTAAGTGAGGTTCTATACCCCTAGACAAACAGTCTGCAGGATTCTCAACGGTACTGACATATGACCATGAGGCATTTTGTGTGAGATCACAGATAGTTTTGACTCTGTTTGCAACATAAACAGACAATTTTGTGGGCTCTGTGTTAAGCCAAGCAAGAACAATTTGAGAATCTACATATAAATGTACCTTAATGGCAAAATTATTTTTAATTAGTTGATCATACAACTTTTTTGATAGTTTTGCTAGTATCAAAGCGCTATTCAACTCTAATCTTGGTGTGGTTAATGATTTTATGGGATTTACCCTTGATTTTGAGCATAACAACTCAACATTTACTTGATCATTGCTGTTAATGGTTCTTAAATAAACACAACAACCATAAGCCTTCTGAGAGGCATCTGCAAACCCTATTAGTTCAATACATGTTGAGTTTTGTGTGTCAATATTTCTTTTTACTTGAATACAACCTGTTCTTGATAAATTATCAACAAAACATTTAAATTTTTTATTTAAGTTCAGTGGCAATGGTGAGTCCCATGAAACCTTCTCTAACCATGTTTGTTGCATGATTATTTTTGCAAGTACAATAATTGGACCTACTAGACCCAGTGGATCAAAGAGTTTGCTAATGAAACTTAATGTCTGACGCTTGGTGTAGACATCTAACAACTCAGTTTGTGGACAGGAAATGTTCAATACATCCGTTTGTGTGTTATATTTGATACCCAAGGTCTTCACATATTGATCATCACTTTTGCATAAATCAATTTCATTTGAAATCTGTAAAGCACAGGGAATGTCCCTTAATATATGCTCACTGTTTGAACTCCATTTATGAAGTTTAAAACCACCAAGGTTTAAAATGGCAATTAATTGGTTTTTCATATCAAGTAATTTTTGTAAGTCGTTACTACCGGTACAAACATCATCGACATAGCATTGATTCAATAATATGTGTGCACCTTCAGGGTAAGTATGCGCAAATCTGAAAGCTAACTCATTTAAACATCTTGTAGCTAAAAATGGTGAGCTTTTAAGTCCATAGGTGACTGTTTGCAACTGAACACACTGTATTTCCTTTTGTGGTGAATCTCTCCACAATATATTTTGAAGAGCACAGTGTGCTGGGTTGAGGTTAACTTCTCTAAACATTTTTTGAATGTCAGAAAATAACACATATTTATGTAATCTGAAGAGAATCAATATATTAAATAACTCATTTTGGATGCAAGGCCCATTGAGCGACATGTCATTTAAAGAAAAACCTTGATTAGTAGCCATTGAGCCATCAAAAACGACTCTTAGTTTTGTAGTTTTGCTATTTTCGTTTAATACTGGATGGTGTGGTAGAAAGTATACCTGACCAGCTTTTAAATCATATGTTTGAATATCAATGTATTTAGCATGACCCATTGAAATGTAAGTGTCAATGAACGCTTTATAACCTCTGAAAAGTTCAGCATCTTTGTGAAGTCTTTTTTCTAAATTGTTAAAACGTTGTAAAGCTCTTATGAAAGAATCTCCCATGTTTAATTGATCAAAATTTTGTTTTAAAGGTAAGTTAACTTGAAATTTATTGTCTTTCAATATTACAGATTCAGAAAAGATTTTTTCAGCAAGAGCTTCTTCAGAAGCCAACTCAGTGAAAACTTCTGTCACTTGCTCACACTTCCAAAACTGCTCTAAAGTCTTTTCTATATTTTGGGTGCTATCACATTCACTGTTTTTTAAAATGTGTTTGGTACACTTACTTACCGGAGAGTAACTTCTAGTCTTCACCCTTCCAGCCACAATATACCCAAAGTGGGTGTTGTGTAAATACAAACCTTTAGGGATAATAGGTAGTTGTTCACGCAATAAGATTTTAAAGAAAGCGTCACAACCTAATAAGATACTTATTTTTCCAGTTTTATAAAATTCTGTGTCAGCTAACTTGACGTATGAAGGAATTTTTAAATTATCTGTATCTATCTCACACTGAGGTAAATCACTAGTGATGTTTGGCACTACACAGCATACTATTTGAGTCTTGTAAGTGTTGAGAGTAGAAGAGATGTTAAAAGTAGCAGTATGAGGAACTGTGTTGGATTGACCACATATTCCTTTAATATAGGTATAGTTATTGACTAACCTGCAATCAATTTTTTCTGTTAGGTCTGATAACACAAAGGAAACCTGACTACCTGAGTCACAAAGAGCCCTAACTTGAAATTGTTGACCTAACTTGTCAGTTATGTTTACCTTTATAGTAGGCAATAAAACATCAACACATTTATTCATAGATAATGAAACTTGCTTTAACTCCTGTTCAGGCTCATTTTTATGCAGTAAACTATTATGGTTTTGTTTGCAAATTGAACACTTAAAGGCAAATTTACACTTTGACAGGTGTTTGTTTAAGCATAGGGTACACAACTCATTGGTCTTTACATAGCCGAAACGATCAGATAGCGAGGCAAGTTTAAATTTTTCACATTTATATAGTTGGTGATTTTTAGTCTTACAAAATTTGCATACTTGTGTATTTTTGTTTACCTCCTTAGTGGCTACCAAACCTGTCCTGCGGCCGCTGTTCACTGCACAATTTGAGGATGTTTGGCTGTCTGCCACAGTTTCAAGTGCTGCTGCCCGTTGTTCTAAAAATTTAAGAAGTGAATTTAAGTCAGGGTCAGCCTCTGATTTTGTTTCTAGATGAAAGCACCTTAATGTGTGTATGTCGAGCTTGCGTTGCAAAATGCATACAATAATTGCATCCCAATGTTGAACGGGTATATTTATGTTTTTTAAGGCAGCTAAATGCTGTCTGGTTTGAGAAATGATTTCTCTTAAAGCTAAGGCAGTGCACTTAGAAATAGGCTTTAGGTCTAATATAGAATTAACATGATAATTAACGACCTTGTTTTTATTATCATATCGCTCGCTGAGCAATTGCAGTGCGGTTGCATAGTTATGTGCAGTTAGCGATAAATGTTTAATGAGTTCGGCGGCTTCGCCACTTAAATAGGTTTTTAAATAATAGAATTTATCACATTGTGATAGTTTAGTGTTCTTGTCGATGACACTTTTAAATAGGCTGATGAAGTCGTGGAAGTCACCTACCTCACCTCCAAACTTGGAAATATTTATAGGTGGGAGACGTTTCATAGCGTCTTTTTCTTCCTCGTCACGCTCTGCTCCGGGTTTCGGAGATTTACCTGGGCTAGATTTTTCTTCGATGGCATCTTCGAATGCGGCTAAGGCACATAAATATATGGATTCATAGTGGCCAAAGTTTTCATCGTTATTTTCATCTAGAACAGATATATCAATGTTAAATGAGCTATATTCTGAAAAGGCGGTGACCAACCTGTCCTTCTTGACCATAAGCGCCCTTATAGGGGCTTTGTCGATATCCTCGGACTCAACAAACTTACATAATGTGGTTATCGTTCCTTTTGCCTGGCCCCTGGCCAGTATTAGGCGTTTTAAATTGTTTGCCATGATGGCTTAAAAGGTTTGTGTAACTACACAAATTATAAAAACTTGCAATAATAGCAATTTTGCGCATATATGGATGCTACTTAGTTGTACAGAATGCAATGATTGCACAATGCGGAAAAAAATGAGACGTGTGATTCACTTCACTTGATAGAACACCACAAAAATGGCGGATTATGGCGTCGGACAATGGATGAAGATGTTGAAAATCGGCGGATAACTTCCGGCAGCTATGGAGTTTGCTAGAAGTTTCTGGAACTCTCGACGTCGCCGACCAACCGGCGGCCGAGTTGATCGCGGTTCTCGTTCGCACGCGTACACTCTTCTCGCTCGTCCGCGTAGGCGCGCTGTCTGCTGAGCACGCTGTGTTTAGACTCCGTACTCCTCGCACGCGACGCGATAGTTGAGCGGTGCGATGAATGACAACTGATGACAACGCGGGTTTGTTGATGACCGCTTCCGCTAGTCCACGCCGACAAAATTGAGTCACACTCACACAACATATAGAGTTGATTATCTGCCGCGAACACTATTTTCGTCGAAGGACCATTTTTATGTGGCGGACGCTGGTAATAAAACCACATAAATAACACTTTAAAGTGGACTGTATTTTAATAGAAATAGTTAAAGGTGTTACACTGGCAGATTGCGAATGAAGACTGACTGTTGACATATGTTCGTTCACTTGAACGGAATGAGTGAATTATTATGTATGCTTCATACAAACTGACCGCCCTTAATCTCAACTTCAGGAAAAAATAATTTTATAGCATTCATAACGGCTTTTTCAAAATCCAGTGTAAACTTGAGGAGGTTTCCAGTTTGGTATCATTGTTTTGATTAAATCAAAACATAATTGCACTGCTTTGCCTCTTCTACCCCGAAATTTAATATAAATGATAGTTGGAATTACATTCTGGAAGTTATGAACTCTGATGAAAAGTTAAACTCATTCACTGATTATGATTAAGCAGTGGTTAAAAGATGAGAAGTTAATGGAAATCTGGTGTGTAAGCAAGGAACGACATAGGACAACCAATTTTCAAGACAATTTGTTGTCCTACATCGTTCCTTGCTTACAAGGCAAGGCACAATAGGATTAACAAAAAAATTGGAGGAAACTGCAATTTAATGACAGTTTTAAAACTGTCATTAAATTGCATGCAATTATGACAGCGCTGTCGCTTTTTAAATTAGTTATTAATGCACCAATCTCATTTTCATCAGTGGGTAGACAAACGAATGAATTAAGGCACGATTTTGAAATTTTTGGTTGTTTTTTAATTTTTGAGCTTAATATTTTTTCAGCTAATGATTTACCAACACTTGCAAAGTAGTTGTTGACACTGTTGATAGATTTTAAGAGGTTTTTTTGTGTATATTAGTTCAGATGGGGTATCTTTTGATTTTACGGTATATGTAATCTCTTTTATGGATTTCCATAATTTCTTGTTGTCTTTATTTGCACTTTGTAGCTGTAGTTTTTCGTATTCTTCTTTCAGTTTTTTTAATAAGGAGGAGCAAAAATTTCTATATCTCTTATACGTAATTTGTAGTATATGGTTATTAGGATCCTTTTTGTATTTTTTATGTAAATTATCTCGGTTTTTTAAACATTTTAATATACCAGGTGTTATCCATGGCTTTAGAAGTCTTTTCCGTGATGAGGTTTTAATTTCTTGAGTATTACGAATAATTAATGTTCTAAGTGTATCAATAAAAAAGTTAGTTGCCACGTTAGCATCTGTTATCGTATATCAATGACTAAAGTCCACAGCTGTTAAGTCTTCAGATAAACTTGAGTTGTTTATTCGACTAATTAACCTCACTGGTTTATGTCTGTGTCTAGTTTTAATGCTGAGAGCAACACTATTATGATCTGTGACCGTTGAATGGAGTACAAGACTATGAGCTGATAATTTGGTTTTCAGCATCACATGATCAAGGCAAGTTTTACTGTGGGTTAGGAGTGTATGTGCCGGTAGAATCCCATGAAATGCTAACATGTTCAGATATGTGGACGCGTCTGAGTTTGTATTATTTTCGGAAATATCAATATTGGTCTCCCAGTACTATAATATTTTGCAGACTAGAGTACCTCATTAACAAGTTATTTAACGATTGAATAAAGTTATTAACATTTATGTATCTAGGAGGCCGATAAATGGCCAACGCTACTGTATCATTGTCAAGTTTTATGGCTAGGCAATTGCCTCTGATAATTGTGGTTCTTCAATCGATATAAGTAACTCGCTCTTATAGTACACCACGACTCCTTCATTTTGCGTAAGGTTATTAGTAGTAGCAGAATGATTATAACCATTTAAGGTTGGTATATTAGGATTGGATGGTAACCAGCACTCAGTTAATACAATATAATCCCAACTCACGCCACTTCGGACGATTAAGGGAAGAAGTCCGGCAAAGTTACGTTTTATACTCCTAATATTCTGTTGAAGTAATTTAAAGCCTTTGTTTGAGTCTGGGATCATTGTCTGAAAATCTTCCACATCACAGTAGGCAGATTCAGCAATATTATAAAATTGGGTTGTCAACGAATGTAGTGCTGAGTCGGACCCATAATGTACTGGGGTAGTTTGACTAGCACTTTTTGGTGGTGTTCTACTGACAGACATTTTACAGCTCAGCAGAAAAGTGTTTTAAAATTAGCAAAAAATATTCACCTCAAAAGGATTATATTTGTACGACGGTTGCCCGCTAAACGCTCCGCTTGTGAAATTGTGGCAAACCCGGACGATGACGCTGCGTATGAGTCGACGGCTCGTTAGTACTTGTGCGCAGCGTAGCTTAGCCAAAGCGTCCTTCACTGCTGTTGTTGTCCTTTTCACACAACTACTGCTTTTGTGAATATTAAACTCTGATTTGACACATTGGTACCTTTTATTCTGAGAAAGAGGAGAGGGAAACCTACCATATCGCAAATCGGGTTATGATAGGAACGATACATCGGGTCAGGTTAGGAAGAGGGTTACGTTCGGAACAAATATTTTTTTTTTTTCAAGTTCCTAACCTAACCCGCGACCAGGTTCGGATTTCGGGTCAGGTTCGGAATAATCCTTTTTTATGGCCAAAGAGCATTATTTGAGGTTTTTTTAGATTAATTCTTAAATTATTCAAACTCAAACTCAAAGCATTTATTTAAATTAAACCATTTACAGGCACTTTTGAATTGTCAAGGAGTCGGTCAGTTAGAAATATGAAGCTAGTTGCCCATTCCAAAGCGTAGTAGGTACCTATGGAGAAGAACGGGCAAGAAACTCCATGGACACTCTTTTAAATTAAATTGATACATAAAGATTAGTACAAAAATAATGTTGAAATTATAACTAAATGTGAGGACGATGTAAAATAAAAAAACGCGTCCATAGTAGAAAGAGAAACAAAAACAATTTCTAAATAAAATAATTACAAATAAGCCGAGGACGCTAAGAGGTGACCAGTCCCAACTAACGGCGTCCGTTCACGAGCATGACGCATGGATTAGCACCATTCAGCTCAACCATTTTGAAGGGAGCTAAATGATCCAACACACGCGCCACCATCAGCGAGACATCTGAGTGAGCATGACACTCTCAGCCGCCAGGGCCCATTCAAGTCAATTACATAACCGGTAAATGGTAGCTCTATTATACATAGTACTCACACCTGTGCAATGCAATTATACAATACAACGTAGGTTGAATTTATACAATGCAAAGATAGTCTTACAATATTCAGCTGCTCCAACAGTATTTTCAAATGTTAATTATTCAATTGGTTGTGGTTGTGGAGCAGGACCAGCATTGAGCCAAGCATTTTTATCAGCGATGTAATCACCCAACTTATAATATGCCTGCCTATTATTATCCAGCAAAATATTAATGAATTGACCGCGTTGTTGACATCAAATTCATATAATTCAGGTCTTTTGCAAGGTATTGTTACAGTACTATCGTCAGCAAAGAGTGTTATGGGGAAATCTATTGCTTTGGGCAGGTCATTAATGTAAATCAAGAACAGTAAGGGACCCAATACACTACCCTGTGGTACTCCAAAATACACTGTACGTTCGTTGGACAGGTATGTAACTTCTTCTTTAGTCTTTGAATTTAAGTCTGTTATAGCAGTAAATTGTTTTCTTTTTGAAAGGTAACTGTATAATAAGTCCAGAATGTTACCTCTTATACCATAGGAGTCGGCTTTGTTTTTTTAAGATATTGTGGTCAACACAGTCAAAAGCTTGCCTCATATCAATACACAGCACAAACAGGTGTCTTTTATCAATATTTGTCATAATTTTATTTAAAAAGTCATAAATAGCCATATTAATAGTCATATTCCTCCGGAAACCTTTTTGCTCGTTACAAAGAATCATATGTTTATCTAAGTATGCGTATAGCTCATTATAAATATATTTCTCATAAATCTTGGAATAAATTGGCAAAAGTGCAATAGGTCTATAGTTTTGCAGTAGCTGTTTATTACCCTTTTTAAATATAGGTTTAACTATGGAGATCTTCAGACGGTCAGGAAAAACACCCTGGCTAATACACAGGTTAAGAATATGACATAAGTGATTAGCAATTAAATCGGCAACTTGTTTTATAATCTTAGTTGAAATTTCGTCATACCCTACACTATTAGTGTTTTTAAGACCTTTTATAATGTTAAATATTTGTATCGGTTGACATGGAGCCATGAACATAGATTTTTGTTTATTTAATATATAAGCACTCGATCTTTTACCTGATCCTGGTATTGGCGTAATTTTATCTACGAAATAGTCGTTGAACTTATCAGCAATTAATTGAGGTTTGTTGATTGTTTCATTGTCAATTTGAATTGTATTTATTGAGTCATTAGGTAGATTTAATTTAGGGTTTTTTATTATTTTCCATGTCATTTTGCTTTTATTGTCAGAAGTTTTAATATTGTAGTTATTTTGAGATCGCTTGGCCAGTTTAATTATTTTTTTAAATAATTTTGAGTAATTCAAA
The DNA here is from genome assembly GCA_905333075.3 of Atethmia centrago. NCBI lineage: Eukaryota > Metazoa > Arthropoda > Insecta > Lepidoptera > Noctuidae > Atethmia > Atethmia centrago. The sequence continues at coordinate 486,779 of HG995378.1, read as the reverse complement.
TATTTCGTTTTATTTATTTGAGTAGGTTTAAGTCTAGACGTCCATAATAATTGCCTTTTCTTGAAGCTACATAATTTAAGTCCTAGCGATATCCATTTTGGTTTTTTGCTTGTCGGTATTTTAATACGTCTACGGGGGAAGCTTAAGTCATAAAATAATTTAAATTCTTCGATAATTGAGTTAAATGCATAATTTGGATCGTCATTGTCGTAGATTTCAGAGAACGTTAGTTTCTCAAGGCAGGTTCTAAATTTTACCATATTTTCTGGGCTAAAGTCCCGTTGTGATTTATACCAATATTTCAAAACACAGCTAATAGGTACGGGACACTTCAGCAATCTCGTCGCCAATCCCGCAGTGTTTGAAGACTAAGGTCTTTAACCAGTGCGTCCTGCCCGTTATGACATACGGTGCCGAAACGTGGACACTGACAGTCGGGCTGGTCCACAAATTCAAGGTCGCTCAGCGCGCCATGGAGCGGGCTATGCTTGGAGTTTCTTTGAAGGATAAGATCAGAAATGAAGTTATCCGGAAGAGAACCGGAGTTACCGACATAGCCTGCAGAGTAAGCAAGCTGAAGTGGCAGTGGGCTGGCCATATTTGTCGAAGGACCGATGGCCGGTGGAGCAGACGAGTCCTAGAGTGGAGACCGCGTATCGGCAAACGTAGTGTGGGACGCCCCCCAGCTAGATGGACCGACGACCTTAAAAAGGTGGCTGGGACAGACTGGATGCGGAAAGCGGAGGACAGGGTGTTGTGGCGCAGCCTGGGAGAGGCCTATGTCCAGCAGTGGACTGTTATAGGCTGAGTTGATTGATTGATTGATTGACTTCAGCAATTGCGCAGTGTGATCCGATAGGGCAAATTCTATCACTTCCGTCCTGCATTTTTTCTCGAAATTGTGGGCAAAATTATCAATGCAGGTTTGGCTTTGTATTCTGGTTGGTTTTTCAATTGCTAGTGTCAGGTTAAAACTTTTTAGGAGACATCTTAGTTCAGAAGTTATATTATTTTTTTTCAATACGTCAATATTCAAATCGCCTGCTATAATAATATTCACACAATTTCGTCTTGCCAGTAATGTCAATAATTGCTCTAATTTGCTAAAAAATACATTCAAATTCCCTGTCTTTGGTACTCTATAGATACATATTATTACAATTTTATAACTTGTCAGTTCAATTGCACAGCATTCTACTACATTAGTCAATGAAAATTCTGAAGCCTCTGGTAGCTCCCTCCATAAATGTTCAGACCGGACCAGAGTACAAGATCCGCCTCTTTTACTATTTTGTCTGCTGAAACATGCAGCCAATCTATAATTAGGTACCACAAGGCGGTCTTCATGACCTGACATCATAAAATGCTCCGTTACGCATAGTACATCAACGTTCTGAAAATTCATTAAGACATATAGATAGGGTGTCTGCTTTGTTAAGCAGTCCCGCTATATTTTGGTGTAGAACACATAGGTATTTATTCACGAAAAAGATCACTACGAACAGTATTATCCTCTAAAGACTGATTATTTCTAGATGAGTTATTATTACAAATACTTTTTTCCACATTTTCGGTCTCTATATTTTTATCGTTTGTAAAGTCAGTTTGTACAGATTTATCTACATATATTTTTTTTACTTTTTCTAATTAATAAATTTTGATATTTGTTTGATTTATATTTATAGTCCAATTGCAAAATTTCCTTTAATAAAGATCTAGATAAATTAAGTGCAAAGTGTGTTCTCCGAGGCCGATATCTAGAGTAGTCTATATCCATAAAAATAACATTGTCACACTTTCCACAGATAAACCTTAACATGTAATTGAGTTTTGTTTCAATAAGATATCTATTTGATGGAACCTCGCTTATAATTATATTTGTGTTCTTGATGTATGATAGCCATGCATGTAAGTACATTTCCGTGTCATATGGGTTGCGTTCATGGCGGCCCCCAACAACAGTGACATAGTCATTCATATTGAATTTCGCTATTTCATTTTTAGATGAATTGGTGAGGTTTTGCAATGTAGTACCAGATTTTATAAACGAGAGTACCGTATAATCTGATCCCAATAGCTGATTAAGTGATTGACGTAGTCCATTACCTTGTTCATTACATAATATCATAACTCTGTTTTTTGTTTTATTATCTTTGTAATTGCGTGAGGAAGTATTTCTACTGCGTGGAGGATCGTGAGTCAATTCATCAATAGGTGTGTGCAATATATTAGTACTTGCTTCATTTTCACAACTGTCCTCTTTGGAGAAATTGAGAATAGTTTTGTTTAAGACACTATCCTGTAGGTTTTCAGCCATACGTGTGGCAGCTACGAATGAGAGCCGCTTATCGACACCGGGAAACTTATTTTTGTCAGCTACCGAATTGTTCCATACATCAGCTTTAGGACTTATCAAGTTTAATGCCTGTATTGTGTATTCTCTGGAAGAAGTCCTAGGTAATCCAGTTTTCATTAACAGTGTCCGTACTCTCCGCTGATATTGAGGTGAATAGAACAGCCTAGGTAAGTTTTCTTTATTTGAATTTTCTTGTATTCCTATCGATTTAAGTATTTTTATCTTCTTTCCGCAGTCAAGTAAATTATTTTTGAGTCAGTTATTTTTCAAAGCATAGGTTATCAATTTCTGTGTTGGCAGTTTGCAACTCCAGTCTTAGTTTTGCTATATCCTCCTTCAATATAGTAATATCATCACTATTTCCTACTACGTTAGGTAGACTTTGGTATGAGACATCCATATCGAATTCGCTGTCACTAGTAGTCATATTTTTATTAAGAATATTTTGTTTCTTCTTTGAGTAACGTTTTCATAATCATCCATTATTGTGTGTGGTTATTGATTGTTCAAAGAACAGTGTTATTTAAAACTCTCAGTTAGTATAGATTGTACTAAATTTCTAAACTTCCAAAAAGACGTTCAGTTGGTGAGATTCATGTGTTGCCCTAAGGTAGATGTCGTACCAAACAGGCCACTGGAGCAGTTATTTTAAGTGATGAAATTAGTGTTATGTTTCTAGTAAAATACGTAATTCGTTGATGACCGAGTCATTTAAACATTTTTTCCATCAACTGCCACTTAGATTTAACAAAATTGTTTTTGTTATTTTTGAAGCACTTTTTGATGGTTTGCACAATTTCTTTCCAAATTACTATTTGTACTATCATATATTATTAGAAAACAGTATTATTTTAACACAGATTTTAGCTAGTTTATAGATGATATTAAAATGTTGTTATTATTTAGAGTTAAAGGGAATATTATGTTCAGATAACACTTTCACACACGGGTTACATTGTTTTTTTCACGTTAGTTGTAGATTAGTCACTAAATAGTTCAATATTATATTTTTAAAACAATTTAATACGGGAGCACAATGTTTGCGTGACGACTACCGCCTTTTTTTTTTTTTAGTAATATCCCTTAGCAACCAGCCTGGCCTTATGGCGCTGGGTGCTGCCATCAGCTCCAATCTTCAACTTGAAAACCCATTTCGTTTTGATAAAATTAGCATCTAATGGTCGATCAACTGAACTCATCCTTCATCGCTTCCACCCAAAACTTCTTGTCAGAACGCTCCATAGCATCTTTAACTGAAATAGGATCAGGATCATCTGACATATGGAAATTGTATACCATGTCTTTCTCCCGCTTCGGAACCCTATTTCGAGCAGGGTAACGTCTCGAACTTTGCAAATCTTCTGCCACAAGGCGCTCTAAGTTGGCAGAAGCTGAACTTTGCAAATCCTCTGTCATAGGATTCTCTACGTCAACCGAGTCGTAAAAATTCTCTCCAGAATCCCATCTCGTCAGTGAACTAGCCCTCGCTGTACTAGATGCTCTTCCAGATTCTTCTTCATTTACATTCGAACTAGCCACTGGAACCCCCACAGCAACAGGACCAGCAATCCTTGGAACCTCTGGTTGAGTGGTGGAACGACTAACTCCAGGAATGTCATAATGCAAATCTATGATCACAGCATCCTTCTTAGAAACAGGAACCGTGATATGTTTCCATGCCTACTAAAAAAAAAAACAAGATATTATCTTGTTTTTTTTTAGTAGGCATGGAAACATTTTCCATAAATGTAGCATCTCGAGCGATGATAATCCTCGTTGGATCATCCTCCAAATTGATAAAACGGTACGCCTTCGAATTGGTCGAATACCCAGTCATTATCATTTGTACCGTCTTTGGATCAAACTTCTTGCGACTATGATCCTTTACCAGAACCTGAGCTCTACATCCGAATATTTTCAGATTCGATAGATCGACTCTCTCTCCTGTAAAAACCTCTGAAACTTTATCCTTGAGCGCCATTGTTGGAGAGCGGTTCTTCGGGTACACGGCACAACCAACAGCTTATCCCCAGAATCTCTTGTCCAAAACAGCCTCATGCACCATACATCTAGCCTTCTCAGTTATTGTGCGTATTGTTCGTTCCGCCACTCCATTCTGTTGAGCAATGTAGGGTACGGATCTCTGGTGTTGGATCCCATGTTTCTTCAGGAAACGTTGAAATTCTCCATTGGTATATTCAGTGCCATTATCACTACGAAATTTATTTATCTTCTTTCCCGTCTGATTTTCAACTAGTGCCTTGAATTCCATGAATTTAGCGAAAATTTCGGTCTTGGATTTTAACAAATAGCCAAATGTTTTTCGGCTGAAATCATCCACAAAAATCAGGTAGTACCTATTACCGCCCCAGGATTCCACCTCCATAGGACCCGCTAAATCCGAATGCACGAGTTCAAGAAAGTCTTTTGCTCTCTTGCTTTTACTTTTGGAAACATTTTGACGCACTCCTTCCCTTTACAACACCCTTCACATTGTTCCGTGCTCACCTCTCTAAAAGTCAGACCATCTGCCAAACTTTTCAGCTTCACCATCAGAGCTCCACTCAGGTGACCTAGTCTTCTGTGCCACAAATCAAAACAGGCACGTGAAGAATCTTCTGGAGGACAAGTCAGAACCATCGCTGCTTCTTTATTTAAAACATATAAACCTTGTCTCAGTGGTGCTGTCAATACTGGCTTTCCAATTACTTTAACTTTGTAATCCTTTTGGTAAACCTTACAAGAAGCCTCATCGAAAACAACAGTGCAACCCTTAGTACACATTTTACTTACGGACAGCAAGTTTGTCGTCAAACCTGGAAGCATAAGTACATCCTCGAACCTCACAGAACGCCCCATGACATACACATCCCCTTGTTCACTAGACACAATTTTATCATTGTTCGCGGTCGTTACTAGCTTAGAACCAATGTACTGTCTATCTTCAAGAATGTGCACGTTAGACGTCATGTGTGATGTAGCTCCGGAATCTACGACCCAATGGCCCTCACCAACCGTCATAGATAGAGCGGCCATTAGACCCGAGGTCTACTGTCTCTCTTCTTATGTAAAGATGTCTCTTTGTTGTCTTCAGACTTGTTTCCCGTCTTACGACGTTGGCACTGCCATTTATAATGCCCTTTCTTTTTACATAAATGGCATATAACACCCTTCTTGGACTTTGACATCAGTGCCGTTGCTGTGTCATCTTCAGTTGTGTTCGTTGTGCTGCTTTTCCTCAAGCTTTCTTCGAGCAACGTTGCCTGTACAGACTCTGTCGTAATCTTCATACCGGAATGCTCCAATGTCATCACCAGAGGATTGTATACACCAGTTAAACCGGCCAGCATAATAATCCTAACAAATTCGTCATCTAGACCTGCCTTTATGCTAAGTAATGACTGACTGGTTGACTGGATGTCATTGAGATATTCCTCCATTGTTGAAAACATTGTCAATTTGACGTTGAATAATTTCCGCAACAGATATAGTGTCAATTTGACGTTGAATAATTTCCGCAACAGATATAGCCGTCGCAGTAATCCACCATCAGCATATGATTTTTGCAACGCTTGCCAAGTATCTCTTGCTGTCTTGAGATGCATGATCATGGGATAAATATTTTCTTTACACATGAGGCAGATCTTACTCCGAGCTTTGGCATCCTTCCTTTTAGCCTCCACCGAGTCTGCCACGAACTTCTCGTCCACACACTAACACAGATCGAGGTCGGTCAGGACCATCTCCATAGCAATTGCCCACGTACCATAATTAGCTTGGCCTACCAATCTCTCAATACTCTTTAAAACAGCTTGTTCCATATTTGAAATTTAAATCAGATACTTATCCGCTCAGATATCACACCAGATCACGTCTGGGCCCATAACCTGTTGGCTGAGCTTGCTTTCAAAGAAAATAAGATGTCATTGTAACACAGTGGTTTAATAAATTTATTTACATTTTATTGAACTAAAATTAACTTCATCTAAAATACACAGGATGACATGAAAAACATAACAGTTGCAAGGCAACAACTTAAAAAGACTTATAGCATAGTACATTAAACCTTCATGGTACAACAGATATTGAAATAAGGTTAAGTTCGGGATTAGGGTTTCGTTCGCAAATAGACTCAAGTTCGGGAATAGGCTCAGATTCTGAAGTAAGGTTAGGCTAGTTTCAGGTTCGGAAATAGGAGTCAGAATCGGGAGGTGAACTGCGTTCAGAAAAAAAACCAGGTACATTATAAAGAGTACCTGGATCGCCCTGTTCCATTTCTGATTCGATAGTTTTCGGAAAATCGCTTTAAAGTTTTCCTTCAACCATTTATGGTGTTTTTGGTGAAAAATTTCATGGAATATTTACATTTTTTGTACAGTTTTTCAAATTTGGCAGTAAACTTAAAAATCACAATTTTGACTTGTTTATTATCTTTATATGAAAGGGGCATATTCAGCGCTCTTAAAATAGCAACAGTTGTTTTAGTAAAATCTACGTCAATAGGGCGGAATTTACTACCTTCATCCTTGGCTAGTGTCGTCAGTAAATTAAATGCTTCTAATCTGGTGAATTCTCCTTGTGTATTTGCGGATACTCCCGGAGGCTGAAGAGCACTGGCTGTGGCGTTATCCACAGCTTCATAAACTGCCACTCGTGGACCAACATGAGGGTTGCCACCCTCATGCCCTCCTCGCAATAAGTCAACCGGTCGGAGCCCGGACAGACATCCCTCAACAGGTCACGTCAAGTCCTGTTGAGGCAAAGTGGCGCCATGGGTCTTTTGCGGCTCCATGGTGCCTCACCCCCGTTCCTCCAGGCAATATGTATAGGTACAGGGTTTTGACTTAAGCCTAACGAGGGCGGACCCCTTCCCCGTACCACAAATTGCCTTCATTGGATAAACGAAATTTAATTCGTTTATTGTACATCATACGTATTTCACGTCGTATGATAACTTACAAAATATATCCAAACAAATATCTAAACAGCTAAAAAAAATGTACATTTATGAAATAATTTATTTATTATGAATTTTGTTAAATTCTTTATTGTACACCAAGACATCAAACACATTACAGGAAATCACAAAACACAAAAATATACAACAGGCGGCCTTATCGCATTCTGCGATCACTTCCACCAGGCAACCTTAAGTAGACAGAAATTGCCTGGACACAAAAATGGAGTCGAACTTGGTGCAAACACAAAATTAAAAAAGACTAGTAGGGTTACTACTGTTACTAGCATTATAATTCCGTTTATTTATTTTATTTTAATTTGATTTGATCTCACTAATACTATAAATGTGAAAGTTTGGATGTTTGGATGGATGTTTATTATTCAATCATGTCTGAACGGATCTTGATGAAATTTGACTCAGAGATTATAGGTCTGGAATAACACATAGGATACTCTTTGTCGTGGTATTACGTTCCCGTGGGATAATTTTCGAGTAGCACGTGGGCGAAGCCGCTGACAACAGCTAGTTATTTATAAAATATAATATGAAAATAATTGGATTTATCATTAACAATGTGAAAATCAATGATATTGTAACTTCTTTCAGATAACCATGTTATTATGTCTTTATTTATTTTTACTCATATTATTTTACATTTTTTAATATTTATTAAAAGTAAAAAAAACAATAAACATTTAAAAATATAAAAAAATAGTAGCCCACCGGTATCGGTAACAGGGTCCTATTATGATGTTATTATATTTTTCAATAAAAAAAAAAACATTTAAAAAAATTCGACCTGTGCTAACCCTAGCGCCTAAATTTCAGAGTCCTGTAAATTCTAGATACCATAAGATTTGGATATGATATTTTTAAATGGTATTTCTTAGTGCCAAAGGAACAGGTTTTCTCGATATTGAATCCAAATACCATGAAATAAGCCATAAAATCGAAAATATGTCATATTCGATGTTACTCACCACCGGTTAACGATAAAAATTGTGCGTTTGTTTAATAATAATAATAATAATAATATCGTTTATTTGCATGAAATATGGTGCTTACAGATCTCATAATACAATACAGTGCTTCATATTCCGCCTACTAAATTCAGCATGCAAATTTAGGTTGTGCCATAATTTTAATTAATTAAATAAAAAATTGCATTTAAATATGTCACAATGGGAAAAAAAAATCATGAAATTAAAATACAAATGTCAACTATGAATATTACACATCTATCAAACTATGAAAAATTACAAATGTCAAATTGAAAATTACAAATGTCAAAGTACGAAAAATTACAAATGTCAAACAATAAAAATACTAACAATTACAATGTTCAAGATAAGCTTAGAGGAATGCCAAAGTCAATTTAATTACGTTATTCATGTCTGTAATAAATTATTCTTTGTATTGAAATTCATAAATTCATTAATAGAATAGAAACAATTTTCAATAAGCCATGTTCGGAGTCTTCTTTGAAATAGATTCGATGGCAGTTCTCTAATTATCTTAGGTATCTTATTAAATATCTTCACTGCCATTCCGACTGCAGTTTTTATGGCAAAAAGCTGTTCTACACCTAGGCATAGCCAATCTGGTTCCCTTGAGTGTTTACCTATTTTGTGTACGTGTACACTATCGGCTTTACTAAATAGGTTAGGGTGTTTTTTTACAAACACGCCCATTTCCAATATGTATAAGCATGCCAGTGATAATAATTTATGCTCTTTTAATATGGGTCTGCATGATTCTAATGGACCTGCACCAAACACAGCTCGTAAGCACTTTTTTTGTACAATAAAAGCTCTATCACTGTCTGTAGAATTGCCCCATATTATTATGCCGTATCTAAGCACGGATGAGACGTAACCGTGGTAAGCGAGTAGAGCGGCTTTTACTCCAACAGTTTTCCTTAGGTTTCTTAGTGCAAATGCAAAGCTATTTAGCCTGTTGCATATGTTGTCTATATGTTTTTTCCAATTACAATTCTTATCAATTTCTATGCCTAAGAATTTTGTATCGTCAACTTCATCAATGTCATTGTCACGTCCAATAATTTCCATTGTTTTATTTGTCATCTTGTAATTACAGAAATTAATATCTTATTTTGTTTTGGAAATATTTACGCACAAATTATTTTGTTCGAACCAATCTAGTATGCTTTCTATGGCAGTATTTATTTTGTCCTCAAGCTGTTCATTTTTATTTGCGTTACTTATTACTAATGAGATGTCATCTGCAAATAACACGCATTTATCCTGTGTTACTTTAGGCAAATCGTTTACATACAGAAGAAAGAGCAATGGCCCCAAAATGCTACCTTGAGGCACGCCATACGTATTTGTCCTAAACTGAGATTTATAACTTAACACTTCTCTTTCTTTGTTCATACCTAAGACTTCAACACGTTGTTGTCTGTTACTTAGGTAGTCTTTAAGCCAATTTATCGCTTTACCTCTTATTCCGTAACTTTCACATTTTCTTAACAGTATGTCATGTTTTACAGAGTCAAACGCTTTGCTCATGTCAAAAAATATAGTAGTGACCGGTACTTTCTTATCTATATTCTCGGTAATTAATTTAATTAGTTGATAGCAAGCTAGTGTAGTTGACTTCCCTCTCTGAAAGCCATTTTGTTCCGGACTTATTATATTAAGTTTATATATAAATGAGACAATCCTATTACACATAGCTTTTTCATATATTTTTGAAATCACCGGAATTAAGGTAACTGGTCGGTAATTATTAACATCATATTTGTTATTTTTTTTGTACAAAGGCTTTACTACTGAAAACTTTAGTTTGTCAGGATACTTTTCTTCAAAGAAACTTAAATTAATCAGATGAGCTAAAATAGGTGACAGTATATTAACACAAGATTTTATAATATGTGTTGAGATCTCATCATATCCCACAGCGTTGGTATTATTTAATGATGCTATTATTTTGCTTATTTCATTTGGCGTACAGGGTTCTATATATATACTATTACCTTCATTGTTAGTATTAAAAGTGGATCTATTTTTACTACTATTTGTTATGTCAATGTTTGTAGAATCAGTAAAGTAATTATTGAAAGCTTCAGCTATTTTTTCAGGTTCTCTTATTAATGTATCGTTTATTTTAATAACTTCTATATATTGCGGGTCTCTACAGTTAGGTTTATTTTTAATCAAATTCCAAGTTGCTTTACATTTGTTTTTTGCTTTCATAATATAGTTGCCGGATGTTTGTTTCCTAGATAAATTAATGCATTTTTTTAACAGTTTAGCATATTTATTATATTTGAATTTATTTTCTAGGGATTTATTTTTATGATATTTGAATTTAAGGTATCTTTTAGAGAGGCATGATTTTTTAATACCTTTAGTTATCCATTTCAAAGTAGGTGTTTGATCTTTTATTTTAACTTTTTGCAAGGGAAAATTTAATTTATAGAATAGACAAAAAATTTCATGAAACTTATTAAGAGTCGTATTTGGATCCATTTCGTCATAAATATCCTGAAACGTAAGGCTCAAGAGACACTCTTTAAATTTATCGATATGTTCTTGACTATAATTCCTCCTATATATAAAACAATGCGATGGAGCAGGCTTATTTAGTGAAGTATTTGATGGGAATGTTAATATCTGGGCAGTATTATGGTCCGAGAGGTTTAGTTCACATGTTTCACCAGAAGAATCAGGTATATTGCTAATAATGTGATCTATGCAAGCGGTATGCCGAGTTGGAGTTTTTATTTTTAAAGTTAAATTATAATTTTTAAGAATATCATTTAATAAAGTAGCATTTTTATTCGTGGTGAGGGTATTTATGTTTAAATCTCCTACAAGTATAATTTTGTTGTTTTTCCTGTCGGTAAGTTTATGTAGTAGTAGCTCTAATTTATTTAAAAACATTGCTATGTTCGAATTTGGTGTTCTATAGATACATACAATTGTACAATTATACATTGGTATTTCTATGCCACAGCATTCGAATACTTTCTCCACGGCCATTTCTTTGCATAATTGTAGTATTTTATAATCTAAGATTTTTGGTGATTTACTTAATATAATGCATCAAGTAATTGCAATCAAAGATATAACAAAAAGTAATTTGATCTAAAGTTATTGCGAGTTCTATGGTCTTTATGAAAACCATAGAAAAAAAAATTTAAAAAATTATATCTCCAGATTGGGACAAAATTGTCACACGGGTATTTTACTCTTACTTTTAAAATAAACCTGTTCTATCCGATAAGTTAAAAAAAGGGATGCCCGTTTTTCGAGGCAATAACAATACTGTGCAGTGGTGATATCTACACTATCCAATACATTAACGTGTCCGCGTTTTTGTGCGTGACTCCCGCTCAAACTCAAAGCATTTATTTCAATTTAAACCATATATAGGCACTTTTGAATTGTCAAGGAGGCGGTCAGTTAGAAATATGAAGCTAGTTGCCCATTCCAAAGCGTATTAGGTACCTGTGGAGAAGAACGGGCAAGAAATTCCATTGACACTCTTTTAAATTATATTGATACATAAAGATTAGTGTTACGTAGGTACGTAGGGCACAAGTGAAACTACTGACAGCTGTAAGCACACTGTTTAGTTCTTAGATTAGAGCAGGCCAGGGACGCAGCCCACGCACACATATGCAATGTTGACACACACATAGGGTATATAACATGTCCTCCCCATATTTGACCAAAAATGTTACAAAGCTGTGCACAAATAATTGGGCTTAATAAATAAATGCAGTCTTATCAAAGTTACAGAAATGGTTTGTAATCTACCCTGGGAATGTTTCTCAATAGTCTGTCTGGATTCCTTGAAACCTGATCCGACACTGTGTCTGCGTCTGCAGACAGTGGTGATTGCACATTTGCCTCATCAGTTTTCTCCCCCGCGGAACTCTGTACCTGAGGGTTGCCAGCTGACGGCTCGCTATGACAGTTGTTGAAGTCGTCAAAGTCATAATGGTGATGCGACTGTTTTGAAACATTACCCCTGTCACCTTTATATAATATTATTTACTCAATACTCAATACTTTATTGCATTCCACATGTAGTACTTAGGTGGTAAAACTTAAAATTAGATCACATGGACCCTGTCGGGCACAGCAAATAAGTGAGTTAGGAGAGAGGAAGCACTTGTAAATTATAATTATTATACAGTAGGTAGGTAATTTCTAAGATAAACTAATAGTAGGTATTTATAATACTTATAGAATATAAATAGGTATCTATTGGGAGATCTTGTAATAATTAATAAATATAATATAAATATTTAATTTTGACTACTAAAACTATGACTTTATATGTATATCACTTAAATATTCATTTAATGAGTAGTAGCTTTTCTTTAACAAAAAATCTCTTAGTTTTTTTAGAAATGTGTGAGTTTTTTCTTCGTTTTTTATTGATCCGGGTAGTTTATTATATACTTTAATGGACATTACATAGGGACTTTTTGAGTGCATTTTTAGTCGAGAACTTGGTATGTTTAGCCTAGATCGGTGTCTGAGTAGATAGCGCGACTGGATGTCTTCACGTTTTGAGTAGAACTCGTGATGTTTTCGCACAAATTTGCATGTTTCTAAGATATATATACACGGAAGGGTTAAAATATTGTGTTTTTGGAAGAAAGGTTTACAACTATCGGTTTGCTCAATGTTTACCAGGATTCTGACCAATTTCTTTTGCAGCGTGAACAGTATTTGTGCATCTGTACTGTTTCCCCAAAGAGTGACACCATAGCTAAGCCATGCATAGGCATAAGCATAGTAGGTGGTGAGGGCTGGTATTAAAAGTTTATGCTTTCTAAGCTCAAACATGCACCTGTAAAATATTATTTAAAAAAAATAAGTATAAGTACCTCCGAAAGGTCACTGAACTTTTATAAAAAGTGGATTTCAGACAGGAGTTGATGAAATTATATTTTTATTAAATCTTGATATATTTTATCTTTTTATTATTTTAATATATTGCTAATATACTCTATTTTAATAATAAATCATAACAACATAATCTAAAAATATTATTTGTTGATAAACATGGAAAAAACACGCAGTGCTTCTAAATGCCCAATATTTGGTGAATGTTGTGAGTTAAAACGCCCACAAGACAGATGTCGTGCTTTTTTTTTTTTTTCGAGGGTGGGAAATCATCAAATAACTTTTCCCGCTCTGGGCGGAACGGGAGGGTGTGTCAGACTCTTACTGACTAAAACCCACCCGTATTCCCTCCTGTTGCCTGTGTTGCGGGGGCCTCGGTGACCCATAAGTACCTTCCCGCGACCCCGGCAGGCATCGGCCCTAGTTGACCCCTACCTATGTGCTGACGACATCTCTTTGAGGCGCGCGTGGAATACAACGCGCCGTCGACCCGGTCCTGGTCCTTACCGGACGGTGAGTTACCCATTGCTCACCGTCCGCAAGCCCGCGCCTACGGTGGCCGGAAATCCGCCCGGGATTTCCCGACGCCCTGGGCGTCTCCTGCGGCGGCTAGGGGCGAGAGGGCGCGAAACTTGCCTTTCCCTCAACCGTCCCGCCTCCTCCTTCGCGAGCATTACTGCTTCGCAGAAAGAGGTGACGGCTGCCCATGCCCTCTCGCTCCGTACCATGGCCTGAACCAGGGCCGGACGCGAGAGGTCTCTGCCGCCGATCGCCTCCACGAGGACACGGCGGTGCTCTGCCCAAGCCGGGCAGACCTCCACCGTATGCTCCACCGTGTCCTCCGGGCGATCCACACAGTGGTGACACCTGGACGTTTCCTCCCGCCTTATCCGACACAGGAACCTCCCGAAACTGCCGTGTCCGGTGAGGACCTGTGTCAGGCGGAAGGTGAGGACGCCGTGGTGCCTCTCCAGCCACTCCTCAAAGAGGGGACTTATCGCTGCAATCGTGGCGTGCCCAGCACTGGGTTGCGATAACCGTACTTTTCATGACGCCATGAGATCCCGCCGGAGCTCCGTCCGCTGTGCCGCAATTTCTCGCGGCAGCGGACTCACGCCCCGGCGTTTCGCCTCCTCGCGCCACTCCCATACGTGTGCGAGGACTTTTGCCTCCAGATCCCATGGCGGCAATCCGGCAAGGAGGCTCGCTGCCTCACAGGAGACCGTGCGGTATCCCCGGACCATCCGGATGGCCATGACCCTTTGGGCCGCGCTCAACCGGCGGGCTGGCCGCAGCGCCAGAGAGCGCGCCCATACAAGAGCCCCGTAGAGGGCCATGGACCGCACGACCCCCGCGTAGAGCCTCCGGCAGGAGGCGTTTAGACCCCCTAGATTGGGCAGGAGCCGCTTCAATGCAGCGCCCGCCCGCTCCAGTTTGGGAGCCAAACGTCGGAAATGCTCCACGAAGTTCCACCGGCTGTCGTGGACGAGTCCCAGGTACTTCATCGTCGACTCGACGCCGATAGAAACCCCTCCTACCGTTATTTGGGACCCCAACGGTGGCGCGTTCCGAGGACCATGAAAACACATGGCCTTGGACTTGTGCAGGGCCACCTCGAGTCCCAATTGCCGGATCCTTTCGACGATTGTTGCAACCCCGCGTGCCGCTAATTCGGCCGCCGCCTGGTGCGACCTCCCCTGCGCCAGGACCAATGTATCGTCAGCGTAGCACACTACGCTGACGCCGCTAGGGAGGTCGGCGCGCAGCACCCAGTCGTATCCGATGTCCCACAGATGCGGCCCCAGGACCGACTGTGGGACACCGCACGACATCTCTTGCCGGTTCCACACTCTCTGGTGATCGGGGTAGATGACGGCCCTGTCCGTCAAATAGACCTCGACCACACGACAGAGGTAGGTCGGCATCCGGTGATACCGGAGTGCCTCCCTGATGCAACTCCAAGGTAGGGTGTTGAAGGCACCGCCATGACGACCCCATCCTGGGCAACAGCATTCCACGTCGTCAGGGCTCGCACACGCATGATGGCGTCCACCGTAGAGCGCCCTCTGCGGAAACCAAACTGGCTCTCCGCCAAATCCGGCCCCACCTGCACCAGCTGGCCGACGAGGCGGTCTGCAATGACTCTTTCAAAGAGCTTGCCCACCTCGTCTAGCAGCACGATGGACCGATAAGCGGACGGAGAGTCCGCAGGGCGCCCTGCCTTCTTTATGAGTACCACTTTCCCCGTCTTCCGAAGCGGGAACTGGCCCCTCTCCATGCATGCGCTTAGGAACTCCCTAAGTCGAGGCCCGAGAACCTCCAAGGCCAGGACCCAGGCCTTCCCAGGTAAGCCGTCGGGTCCTGGGGCGGTATTTTTGGCATTAAGCCTGCGTACCGCCGCTCTCATTTCTACCTCGGTCACCTCCGGAGCATCGTCGTCGTCGTCGTCGTTTGCGGTGTGGTCCGCATCGGGCACCGCAGTAGGCGGAGCCATAGGTTGTGTTCCCCTCGGGAAGGGAACAAAGCGCTCACCACGTCCTCCACAAGCTGGGGCCGGAGACTGCGTCAGCGGGGGAGCCCATGGGCGGAGTTTATCCCGCACCACTTTGTACGGGCGTCCCCACGGGTCCCTGTCCAGAGTCCCCAGCGACTCCTCGCGGGCCAACCCCCTGGCCCGCAGGATCTCCGCTTGGAGGGCGGTCTTCGCCGCTCTGTACCCCTCGTACAGCTCCGCCTGAATGGCTTCCGTATCCGGAGGTTTGATACGGAGCCTGCGGTGCCTGGTGTACCGGCGTCGCGCAGCCACGCACGCATTGCGCAGAGCCGTCAGCTCCTGCGACCACCAGTACACCTGGCGCGAGGCACGTCCAGGCTGGACCCGGGGCATTGCCACGTCACATATGTCGGACATGGCCTCCCGGAACCACTCCGCCTCGTCGTTGATGTCGGCAGGCCTGTCCGGTGGTGACACCCAGGCCTACACGACCGAGGTTTCCAGGAGGAGCTCCCGGTCCAGCTGCTTCAGCGCCCACCGCGGACCACTCGGGGCCCGTCGGACCGGCGCGTCCGAGGTCTGGGCGGAGACGTCGAACCGGATATACCGGTGATCGGAATAGGTCTCCACCCCCTCCATGACACGCCAGTCAACTACACGCGGCGACAGAGCGGGGCTGGCGAACGAGATGTCCACCACTGATTCACCCCGCATCCGCACACACGTGGGGGCAGAGCCCCGGTTTAGGACGACCAGGCCTGTCTCCAGAGCGCAGTCCTCCACCATCCTACCCCGTGTGTCCGTTAACCGGGAACCCCAAGCCAAATTCTTGGCATTGAAGTCCCCGAGGACGAACACGGGGAGGGAACCAAACCCGACGACGACGTCTCTCAACTCCGTAAGGGAGTTGTGGAACTCGGCAAGAGTTTGGTTCGGAGAGAGGTAGACCCCTACCACGACAATCTCCCCAAACCGTGCTGCTACGCAGCCCCGTCCTCTCTTGACGGCCTCGAGGGACGGGGTACCGGCGGCGGCCTTTACCGTTAGCATGCATGTATATTAAAGAATTGTGCCTATTAGTACGACAACTTCCTGAAAATTTTTTTAAGCATAGAGATGTAACCAAAAGGAATGTTGCCTCTAGAGATAAACATAGGCTCTGCTTGCCACAATGCAAGCTCGATATATATAAAAGAAATTCGTTTATAATGGCTATTAAGATATACAATAAATTACCAAACGCCTTTAAAGGACTACCTTTGCTTATGTTTAAAAAAAAGCTGATTCAGTGGCTTCAAGAAAAATGTTTTTACACTGTTAATGAATTTGTGTCACATGTCGAAGAAAGAAAGTAATGTCATACTTGGTTTATTTAAATTTTATTTGTTTTTTAATTTGACATTTACTTAATATTATTATTTTTATTTTTGACATTTTAACAATATTCATGGACATTATCATTTCAATTAATATATAAAATCTGACACTTTATAAAGATCATATTGGTAACTGATGTAATGATATGACATTTTTAAATTATATAATGTACCTATTGTGAAATTAAATATTTGTAATTAATTTATTTAATCTGACTGTTTGTAACGATTATAGTGATAACTGAAGGAATATTATGACATTTTTAGTAATTTAATGTATTCTGAAATTAAATATTTGCACACCACATGTAATGGTAGAATGTAAACGGGCCACATTTATAATAACATCATACTACTTTGTACACCTACATTTTGGAAAATAAAGTTTTATTATTATTTATTATTATTATGGCGTTTATTCATTTTTTTACATATAAAATATTGTTTTAAATATTTCTTAAAAAAGATATAAAACAAAATATATATTTAAAAAACAAAAACCCGACTGCAAAAACACATAACTGACAAGGGAAAAACAAGCATTATAATCTATATAATTTTGGTGTTATTGTTGTTTTGGTTCACTTTTGTGTGTACGGGAAACTTGTTAGAAAATCACAAATGCGTCTGTCTTTAATGGTGTTTATTAGCGACTAAAGAAATGATTCTTACGCAGCTACTTAAATATATAAAATGAAGCTAACGACGCAACATACCGCCCACCAAAGGGACAACAAGGCCCTTTATAACAATGCTTAGTGGACTGTATACACATATTTAAAAATAAACTTAATAAGCAGTATGTAACGTTTCCAAGGATCAAAATTCAAACATACATTATTGTGACTACGGTGTTATTAATTTGCTATGAAGATAAATTATTACAAAACGAATAGACATACATAATGCCGGCATGCAAAATAGAAATGAGGTTTGACAAAGATAAACAATAATAGTTAACAATTAGTTAGTGTCGACAGGTAGAGGACATAGTTTCGTGACAGATCTCTTCACAACGCCATTGCCAGATTTAATACACTCGTGTGAGTCCATCTTGACCGGGATGCTTGTCTACAATTCGACCTAGTGACCATTTTCCTGCTGGTAATCCATCAGTTTTAATCAGAACTATGTCACCAACAGTGAATTCTTGTTTCTTCTTAAGCCAGACAAGACGCTGTTGTAGACTTGTTAAATATTCGGCTTGCCATCATCGCCAGATGTCGCCTATGAGCTTTTGAGTGTATTGCCATCGTGTTCAATTATGAATTTTTGTGTCTTTAAAATCTGGTGAGGGCACAACGATTGAGACTTCATGTATCAAGAAATGACCAGGCGTGAGGGGTTCTATAGAATCTGCATCTGAGTCATCAATAGGACAGAGAGGTCTTGAATTGAGACACGCCTCGATTTGGCACAGTATTGTTGTCATTTCTTCGAAAGTGAGATTTGTTGTCAATACGCGTTTTAGATGAGTCTTCAGGGACTTTACACCAGCCTCCCAGAGGCCTCCAAAGTTAGGACTGTATGCTGGTATAAAATGCCACTGTGTACCTTCCAAAGCCAACTTGTGTGCAATGTCTTACTCAAAATTCAAGTTAGCTTCTTGCCATGCAGCGGCTAAATCCTTTTCTGCACCAACAAAGTTTCTCCCTTGGTCGCTCCTCATGTAGCTGCATTTACCTCTTCTTGATACAAAGCGTTTGTATGCTGCTATAAATCCTTCCGATGTAAGGTCTCCTACCAGTTCAAGGTGTATTGCCTTTGTAGACATACAAACAAATAATGCAATGTATGCCTTTTGTGTTTTCATGCCTCTTCCCCTTGACATTAATATGTGGAATGGACCGGCATAATCCACGCCGCTATTTAGAAAGGCTCTAGTAGGGGTGACTCTTTCCTTTGGCAGATCTCCCATGATCTGAGTTCGTGCACTAGCTCTTTGCTTTGCACACACTAAACATTTACGATTGAAGTTTTTTATTAATCCCTTTGCTCGAATGATCCAATATTTAGAGCGTAAAACGCACAACATTAACTGAACACCACCGTGTAGTGTTTGAGCATGAGCGTCTGCTATCAATAAAGGAATTAAATTGTTGTTATGTCCTAATATTATAGGATGTTTGCCTTTATCGTCTAATCTTGCATGTCGAAGACGACCACCCACCCTGAGGATACCATCTATAGGTCTAAGTATGGGGTAAGTGTTTTAATGTTACTATTTTTCTTCACATTTTTATTTATTTTTAATCTGTTAATTTCATCTGTAAATTCTTCACTTTGTACCAGCTTAATGCATTTTATCAATGATGTAAGTAATTCTTCTGTTGTTAAACTTCGGCAATGTTCGTAAGTATCCAATTCTTTTATGTAATTAACAAATCTTCGACAGTATGTTATCACCTTTAATAATTCTCGTAAGTTATCAAATTGCTTAAATTTTACTGTGAAATTATGTTCTTTTTCATCTTGAATTTTAATATTTATTTGTATTTTATCCCTTTTCTGTTCCAGGTCTGTGACGACTACATCAGGCTGTTTAAATATTATTTTCCTTTCAGATAACCATTTTGGACCGTTCCACCATAAATTTGATTGTTTCAGTTCAGCAGGTAACAAGCCTCTCGACGCAATGTCTGCAGGATTATCTTCTGATGCAACGTGGTACCATTGGTTGTTATTGAGATTTTCAGTAATCTCTGCGACTCGGTTGGCTATAAATGTTTTCCATCTATGTGGTTCTCCGGATAGCCATGCAATAACGATTGTAGAATCCGTCCAGGCAAACATTTGTGTTGTTGATATTCTCATAGCTTTTCCTATTTGATTCAGTAATCGTGAAAGAAGTAGTGATCCAGAAAGCTTCAAACATGGTAACGATACAGTTTTCAGTGGCGCGAGTCGTGTCCTCGCTGCTATTAGTTTTGTTGTAATATGGCCGTCTTTAGATTCAATTCTTATGTATACAACGGCTGCATAAGCCTTCATGGACGCATCGCTGAAGCCGTGAATTTGTACATCGTTTATTTCTGTGCTATAGGTTCCTAGCCATCGATCAATGTAAATGTTGTTTACATTTCTGAATTCTTCACGAATAGTCATCCATTCGTCTTGTAATTCAGGGCTTATTGTATCATCCCAATCAACCTTTTCCAGCCACAGCTTTTGTATAAACATCTTAGCCATCACTACACTTGGGGCAATCCATCCCAAGGGATCGAATAGTCTTTGAACGTCTGACAAGATTGTTCTTTTTGTGATGTTGACAGAAGTTGTTGGTAGTTTCAATTGGTATTGAAATTGGTCTGTTCCGAAATTCCAAATCAAACCTAGTGCTTTTACAGTGCCATCCATTTTGTTAATATCTAGGTGTGCAACAGAACTTCGTTTGTTTGTGTCAATAGATTTCATAAATTGCGGACAATTAGATAACCACTTCGAGAGTGTGAATCCACCCTTCTTCAATATGTGAGATACTTCTCTTGCAGATGTTATGGCTTGATCTGTTGTATCTTCACCCGCTAACAGATCGTCAACGAGAAAATTTTCTTTGATGATTTTGACTGCATTCGGGTAATTTTGTCCTTCATCATCAACAATTTGATGGAGTGTTTTCACCGCGAAATAGGGTGCTGATGCTGTTCCGAATGTAACTCGAAGCAAGCGATATTCCTTAATGCTGTCATGTTCTTCATCTCGCCACAGAATACGCTGATACTTATTGGCGTCTTCTGGGTAAACACATATTTGCAGGTACATTTTTGTTATATCGCTAGCGTAACAAACACGTTTCATTCTCCATCTCATGATAATATTTCTGAGATCTTCCTGAAGCTGAGGACCAACCATCAACTCGTCGTTGAGTGAGACTTGATTTGAACCCTTCGCCGATGCGTCAAAGACCACACGAGTCTTCGATGTTTCTTTATCTTCTCGGACGACGGCATGGTGAGGTAAGTATACAACCCTTTCATTTATGACTTTCTTTTCAGGTATTGCTTCCATATAGTTTAAGTTTAAGTATTCTTTCATTACTTTCTTGTAGTTTTCTTTCAGGTTGGGTGATCTTCTAAATTTTCTTTCCAATTGTAGCAGTCTGTTTTTGGCTATTTGTTTTGTGTTTCCTTCTAGACATGTTGCCTGTAGTGTTTTAAAAGGTAACTTTACCATGTACCTTCCCTCTTCTGTCCGTGTGTATGTTTCTTCATAAAAAGTTTCACACAATTTTTCTTCTTTTGTTAGGTTTCTTTTGTTTTCTGTATCTATTTCCCACAGAGATTTAAGCATGATATCCATATCTACTTGGTGATGAAGAACAAGAGCAGAATCGTCTTGTGACGTTGCATTTATTTCACCGAAGAGAATCCATCCAAGGTATGTTTTCTGTGCACATGGTGTACCCGGTGGACCCTTGATAAGTTTTTCTTGTACGATTTGAGAGTATTGTTTAACACCTAGAAGTACGTCTATAGGGCCTCGTGTGTCGTAGTTCGAGTCAGCCAGGTTGAGTCCTTCTAGATGTGGCCAGTTATCAGCAATAATTGTTTTAGGAGGGAGTTTAGTGGTAAGTTGTTTGGACATGACGAATGCTTCAACATCTATCTTGAAGTTTGTGTTCCAGCGGGAACCAATTTGCAGCTGTACCACGTGGTTTACATTTGTTTTTGTTGAACCCACCCCAATGATACTTCCTGTCGTTGATCGTTTGGTCAGATTGAGCATTTGAGTTGCTTTCTCACTAATAAGTGCTATCTGCGAACCTTGGTCCACTAATGCGCGTAGTACAACAGTGTGATTTTGCTCGTTTCGTACTGTCACTGTTGCCGTAGCTAATAGTGCTATGCCTTGTCTAGTACTGTGGTGTGAGGCGAACGTTGTATTGACGGTAACTACCTTTTGTTCTTCTACATTGTTTTGAGCAGTCTTCGGTTGCGTGAAGGTCTCTTGTACCGAAGTCTCAGGTTCTTTGTTGAGATGTAGAAGGCTATGGTGACGCCCTTTGCATATACGACAGGACACTGGTAGTCTACATTTTCTTGATGAATGTCCTGGTACTAAACATTTGTAGCATAGGTTGTTCGTTTTTGCATAATTAACTCGTTCAATAGGTTGCAGTTTTGTGAATTCTTTACAGTGGCATAACGTGTGATTTTCATTACATAGAACACATGTTTTTCCTGACGGTGGCGATGACGTACTTGAGATATGAACTGCACGCTCTTTTGTTGTTTTATTTTGTGTTCCTGGTATGACAAGCTCCAATGTTCGGTATGTGGACTGAAGAAACTTTTTCAGATCTGTCCATTTGGGTAAGTCATCGACATCTTCTTTGTATGCGTATTGTTCCCAATCCTTGTGTGACTCAGGGTCCAATTTCTGAACTACCAGAAAAATAATTATAGGATCCCATGAATCTAAGCATATATTTAAATTTTGAAGGTTATTTAAACAATCTGTTGTGGTGTCCAATAAACTTTTAATTAGATTAGGTGATTAAGAACTCATTTTCTTTTGAAATACTTAACCGAGGTTATAGGGGGCGCCTCGCTATCAGCATGGTCACACATGGCCGTAGATTAAAAATAACACTTCGAAAACTTGAAGCAACTGTGTATTTATTATTTCACACACACTAATTACAACAATGTTCAAGGATTGAGCCGATCAGAACAGATTAGAATGGGAAACGCGGTAAATTCGATACAGCACGTGGTTACAATCGAAAGCACGACCGTTCGCCTTTATGTCTCACCAAAGAATGAATGTCCGCTCCCACCGTTACTGTCATTTTCCGCCAGATGACAAATGTCTGTGATTGACAGATGTCTACCGTCAGTCATGTGCCGGCTGTCAATTAAATGTCACCACAGCTGTATCGACCTTACCCAAGTGTCACACTTGACGTTTCCGTTTGATTAATTTACATTGACGTACGTAGCTTCTTAGTTTCTTAATCAAGATAAAAGATGGAGCCATGATGATGCCATCGCTGCGACACGGCCATCATGACAACTCACACGACGTCGTGTGTGGATTCTGAAATAAAGAAAATACCTTCGCACAGTACAATTTTCTAGCTCGGCCTTCCTGACCAATGAGTCAGGATAATTTAACACTTAGGTACTCAAACAAAATAATTTATTTCAAATATTATGAGGGTTTAATTAACACTATTCGTTTTGTCACTACAGAATGCAAAGCTCAGCCAATATTACCTCAAAACATCAATAATCTCTCCAGGAAAAGAAAAAAATAATTAAGCAGTCGAGCAAAAGTCAAAATTCTACTATATCAGCTCAAAAGCATTCAAATGAAATCCAGTATGCAATACTCTACAATACAACACTTAAGCCTCCATCCGGCCACTTGGGCTACCTTCTATCGGTACCCATTTCAACACATCGCCTCCATCCGGCGGTATCATCAGCGAGCACCTACATATCCAAGCCAAACGCACGCCACACACCTTCGTGGCCGCACTGCGACGGGAAATGAGGCCCGATTTTACGCCTACGCCTACGAATGGCATGGACATGGAAGCGATCTGAGCGACTTGCATACTATTTTACAACTCGTAACTCGAAGGTCCATCCCCTTCGTCAATTAGATTCCTCGAAGGTCCATCCCCTTCATCATCAAAGTTCATCGCATCGATTTTGTCAGTGTCAGAGTCTTTGTCGTCAGGATTGTCGGCGTCAGGCATTTTTCGTAGTCGGTCATGTGCGTATTTGTAAGTTCGGTTTGAGTTAAGAGCTTTAAGGATATAGCGGTCCCCTTCAAGTACTTCTGTAACCTTGAATGGTCCTCTATACTTAGGGTCAATCTTGGTCTGATTGCGCTCTTCATTTTGTAACAAAACAAAGTCACCTACAGAAAAAGGATTTAATTTAGCTTTAGTGGAGTCGAAACTTACCTTATCGTATGCAGAAGCCTTCGCCATATTCTCTACTGCCTGTGATCTGACCTGCTCAATGTCGCATTCTGCTTCGTCATCACCAGCGAGCAACATATCTAAAGGCCTTGCAACCTTACCAACAAGTAGTTCTAGTGGACTGGCCTTCGTTATTCGATTCATGGAGCAGTTGAGCGCGAGTTGCACGTCGGGCAAGGTGTCCTGCCACGAACGTTCACTAGTTTCTACGGCTGTGAGCATATTTTTTAAGGTGCTCATAATACGCTCCACCTGACCGTTAGCTCGTGAAGAACCCGTTGCTATCAAATGAAGCTTAATATTGACAGAGTCACAGTAATCTTTAAAATCTCTGCTGGCAAAACACCGGCCCTGATCAGCGATCAGGCGGTTAGGTGCACCAAAAAACGAAACACTAGCTTTCAAAGCTTTAATGCTGCAGGCTGTGTCAATATGAAAGGTATGGTGAAGCAACACATACTTAGTGAAAGCATCGATTAGCACGAAGACGTATTCTTTCCGGTCGTTCTTACCGCTTAACTTTCCAGTGGCGTCGATGTGTATCGTGTGCCAAGGTATTGCTACTTTTGGAATGGGGTGCATTTCAGCCTGAATTTTGCCGGTACGTGTTTTAGATATTTTGCAGGTTACGCAATTATCCACAAATTTCCTTACAAACTTCGTCATGTTATCGAACCAATAAAGCTCGTAAACTTTTCTAAGGTCTTTTCCCATCCCAAGTGTAGCAATCCCTCGTGCACATTATTAATGACAGACCATCTAAATGACCTAGGTACGATTACCAAACAACGAGTCCTACCTCGTCGTTGAATTTTCCGGTGCAAGATACCTGATCGGAGCTCGTAAGTTTTAGCTACATCAGATTAAAGTTTTCCCTGTCTTAAATCTGACATAAGCTTTGAAAGATCCTCATCTTTCTGCTGTTCCGCCATCAGCCAGTTGTCAGTGAGTTCCGCTAGATTCATTATTTTGGGTTCTACCTTGTTAACTGGAGTGTTCTCATCGTTGTCAACGGACAGCGTTGACAACTGCGAGAGTCTCCAACTCGTAGGAGTGGTATTTCGACTCCGCGGCCGTCGTTCGTTTGCTGAAATAAGCAACTGAATGCGACTTACCTTCCTTCAACTGAATTAAAACTGCACCGTATCCAACAGCACTCGCATCCGTGTGTAGTTCTGTTTTGAGAGCAGGATCGTAAATCATAAGCACCGGCTCACTGGTCAAAATAGAGATTACCTGCTGTCTAACGGTCTCATGTTCAGGCTTCCAATTTATCCTGCCATGCCCGGAAGTCAAAGCATATAAAGGTGCCATAATTTCGGAAAACCTTACCACAAATTGTCGAAAATATGATGCCAGGCCGATGAACTGCCGTAGTTGTGTTACCGTCTGAGGCGGTGGTAATGCAGCCAAGGAGTTGATCTTGCGATGATTAGGGCCTATTTGCCCCTGACTGACTTCGAACCCAAGGTACTCTACCCTTTGCTTAAGAAAAACACATTTTTGGTAATTTAAGGAAAACCCCTTTTCAGCCAAAACGCGAAGAACGGCTTGAAGTCGCTGAAGCGCCTCCTCAGCATTTGTGGCTACGATGAGTACGTCATCCATGTATACCACAACGTAGGTGTTCACCAGATCCCCAAGAGCATGAATGAGTGCCCTTTGGAAAACCGTAGGGGCATTCCGAAGTCCGAATGGCATTGACAAATATTCAAATTGCCCATCAGGTGTAACGAAGGCTGTCCGTTCAATAGATTCAGGGTCAATGCGAATCTGATGAAAACCTGAGGTTAGATCTAAAATTGAAAAGAAATGTGCTCCATGTAACCTGGCTATTTGGTCAGATATAAGTGGCAAAGGGAATCTGTCGGGTACCGTGTTATCATTTAATTCACGGTAATCTACACACATTCTGTCGGTGCCATCCTTCTTTTTTACAAGGAGTATGGGACTCGCGAAAGGGGATGAGCTGCAGCGAATTATGTTAGCCTTCAACAACTCTTCAATTTTACATCTAACAACCTGTCGTTCTTCCAGACTCAGTCTATAAGGGCGTCGATTGACGGTTTTATGGGGGTCTATTAAACGTATTTTCATAGGCTCAGATTAGCAGAGGAGGTAGGAAAACCAGTGATAAAACAGTGTTGAAAAGATTTCAAAATGTCTAACAGTTGAGTTCTATTTTCAGAAGGAACGTCAGTGTCAATCAAGTCAAAATTTGTCTCGTTGTTATCGATCACGTCACAAGTCTCAATCACTTTAAGCCTCTGAAATCTCAGTTTGTCCGATGACATGTATACTGCTAAACCAAGAGCTAAAACTTCTCGTCCAATCATAATTCTATATCGCAAACAATGGTCAGGCAACACATGCAAAAGAACTTCGAAAACTATCCCGTCAATCTCAACAATAGTTAAAATCTGTACAGTCGAAGTTACAGAGGTTTGTCCAATACCAGTCATAGTCACGCTGTCATAAAATCGTTTACCACTGAACTTGATGAAACAGATTCTTTAATTAATGAACATTCGGCGCCCGAATCATAATTAAAAGTATGCAGCTCACCAGAATGACGTAGAGATCCAGTTGGTGCACCGACGATGCATACGTCCACTCGCTTTTCCTTAGAAGAACCAGCTGCAGCACTGCTGCCCACCTCTTTGCTGCTTCGTTGGGGGCAGTTGGATGCATAGTGTCCTTGTTCATGGCATTGGAAGCAGGTAACCCGGTCAGCCCTCCCTGTGGACTCGTTACTCGAGCTATGGTTGTTGTAAGGAGTTTTGAATCTAAACCGATCCTCTCGTGGCTTCAGATCCTTGTTAGCGCGACAATACATCGACTTGTGGCCTAGTTTCCCACAGCTAAAACATTTGGTAATAGTAGGCGGCCCATTTGGTCGTAGTCGTTTCGCATCAACACCATCACGATCGTCACTAGAGGAAGCGTGTCTCTTCAGAAACGATACGGCCTTTAACTCCCTTTGTAATTCACTACGGGTCTTAATATCCGTGGTAAATGACAGTCTTTGCACACGCGGATCGATCTTCGCAACATGGGCCAAGACTGTAGCGATCGCAATCTGTTCCGTAGTAAGGCCGTTCCATCTAGACATTATAGAAGTCATGAGGGTAGCAGCATATGCGGCTAGGCACTCATATTCCTTTGGTTTTTTATTATTTAGGTTGATTAGAAAAGAAGCGGTAGTATCACGACAGTCATACCTTGCTATAAACAGCGCCTTGAATTCACTCCATGTCATGCCAGGGTAAGACACAGATGAGAGCCAAGTTGAAGCTTCTCCTTTAAGCGCGCGACTCAACGAAATCATTAACGATGCGCCTTGACAATGTTGATCGGTCACGCACATGTCTGCAGTTGTTACCCAGGCACGAGAGTCAACGTCCTGTTTTTCTGGGTCGAAATCCGGCAGGCGAAGGCGATCCGTGCCTGACGATGATGTTTGCATTGCTCGTACAGCATCCAGAAAATTGCGCTTCTGCTGTTCTAATAGTAAAAGCCATTTTTCGTCACTTTTGCCACTTTCATAAGCACGCGTTTCGTTATTACACGAATTCCCGTTCGTCTCACCGTTCGCACCATGTGGGTCGTTAGGGTTACATCCCACTTCTGATAACGAGGTTACAGGGGGCGCCTCGCTATCAGCATGGTCACACATGGCCGTAGATTAAAAATAACACTTCGAAAACTTGAAGGAACTGTGTATTTATTATTTCACACACACTAATTACAACAATGTTCAAGGATTGAGCCGATCAGAACAGATTAGAATGGGAAACGCGGTAAATTCGATACAGCACGTAGTTACAATCGAAAGCACGACCGTTCGCCTTTATGTCTCACCAAAGAATGAATGTCCGCTCCCACCGTTACTGTCCTTTTTCGCCAGATGACAAATGTCTGTGACTGACAGATGTCTACCGTCAGTCATGTGACGGCTGTCAATTAAATGTCACCACAGCTGTATCGACCTTACCCAAGTGTCACACTTGACGTTTCCGTTTGATTAATTTACATTGACGTACGTAGCTTCTTAGTTTCTTAATCAAGATAAAAGATGGAGCCATGATGATGCCATCGCTGCGACATACTAATTGTTTTAGCACTGAGTTCAAAATCAAACGTTTGTTTCCATACCTAGTTTTTAAAATGTCCCAAGCTTGTTCATAATTTTTCTGTGTTACCTGGATATGTTTCAATAAAGTCTCTGCTGCTCCAGTAACACTACACTTCAAATAATGTAACTTTTGTACGTCACTAATAGTTGTGTTCGTATGCACTAACGATGTAAACAAATCTTGAAATGTAGGCCATTCTTCATATTTTCCACTAAAAGATGGCAGCTGTATTCTAGGTAACCTCACTAGCGCATTTTGTTGATCAGGATACGTCGCGATACTAGCATTATTTTGCGATGACGTCGTCGGCGCTGTTGTATTTTGTTCATTCAACATATCACGTAAATCAGCCAACAAAATTAGATACAAGTCTTCATAAATATAAAACTCCTCATTAGCAAAATATGGTAATATTGCCTTTTGTTCCTTCGGCGTTATTTTTACCAAAGAATGATGAGCGTTTTTGAAAGTAGCCCAATAATCCTCTATCGCCTTTATACGGGTTTCAATATAACCTTTAGTTAATCGCGATTTCGAGCATTTCTTGAGATTAACTTGAGTTTTTTTGCAATAATGAAGCAGTATGATCCAATACATTTAATAATTCCTTCGTAGTAGTCATTGTTACAAATCCTTATCGCTCAGGAATGCGGTGTCCTATTGTTCTCGCGAGCCGGCCGCTCGACACCTGCGCTCCGTAACTGGTTAATGATCCGGCGAGATATCGACCAAATGTTATTGTTGTTTTGGTTCACTTTTGTGTGTACGGGAAACTTGTTAGAAAATCACAAATGCGTCTGTCTTTAATGGTGTTTATTAGCGACTAAAGAAATGTTTTTTTTTTTTTTGTGGCATCTCGTAGTTGACCTTGAGAGGTCGTGACTACTTAACCGGACTTTCCTGTGGCTGCCTTAAGCGAACTCAAAGCCTCCAGCCAGGGGCGAATTTCTTATAGTACTAAGCGACTGCACGCTAAGGGCACCCCCTGTGGGGTACGGACCTCGGCTTAGGGCGTCGCTGGGGGGAGGACAGCAAGATGGGACAGGCTGGATCTGGTTAATATTATTATTATTATTAATCGGGGAATTTAAAGCTACAGGCTCAGCTGCGGCGCGGGCTGGCACTTCGTCGAGCAAGGGTCGGGGGGGACAATTACGTCGGGGTTTACGCGTGGGACCTCGGCGGCGAGGTCGGAATGTAGGTCGGTGTGATTTGTGCACTGTACTCGTTGCCCTATTGCTTTCCTGGAGGAGGGTAATGGGGTCATCGGGGTCGGAGAGGGTATGCCTTGGACGGCGAATAGAGCTAATGGTGGAGGGCCTATAACTGGCGGCCTGCACAACCAGAGGGTTGCGGTGGGTGGTGGCGGAGTCGAAGAAGCGCTTCGTGATGCGCTTCATGAACTGCTTGATGGTGGGGATTTTAAGATCGAGATGGAGGATCTCGTTTCGGACGAACCAGGGGGCTCCCGTTGCCTTTCGGAGGAAACGGTTTTGGAGGGACTGCATCCTGTGGATGTGGTGGGGTTTAGCATGTGCGAAGACTGCACAGGCATGTCATGATGGGACGGATGCACGCTGTGTAAATACGCAATTTGCCCTTAAGGGACAATTTGCTGCGCGCATTTAGGACGGAGTAAAGTCTACCGAGAGCGAAAGCGGCACGCGAACGCACCTGCTTGATGTGCTCTGAGAACGAGAGATGGTGGTCAAGGGTCACGCCTAGGTATTTGGCTCGCTTCTCCCAAGGGATAGGCTTGCCGAACATGGTGAGCGGTCGGGGGGCGATGAGGTTTCTACGCTGTTTGGTGAAGAGAACAGCCTGACTTTTGTCGGGATTGACCTCGATTCTCCACTTTCTAAACCAAGCGCCAAGCTTGTTGACCTCGGTCTGGAAAGTGCGAGATATGTGGTCGTGGACTAACCCGGTGTAGTAGATGGCCGTGTCGTCTGCGAACAGAGCCAACTGCGCCTTTCTACTTTTCGGGATGTCGCTGGTGAAGAGAGTAAAAATGAGAGGGGATAGTACAGAGCCCTGAGGGACGCCTGCACGGATAGGGTGAGGGGAGGATAGCGCTCCTTCGATGCGATAGCGGAAGGTGCGGTTTGACAAGAAGTCTCGTAAGATGAGCACGAGACGATCGGGCACACCGAGTTTGTAGAGCTTATATAATAAGCCGTTGTGCCAGACCTTGTCGAACGCTTTCGCTATGTCGAAGAATACACCACCGGTCGTAAGACCACGTTGAAAGCCGTGGCTTATGTGTTCAACGATGCGGTGGACCTGTTGGACGCAAGAATGTTGGGCTCTAAAGCCGAACTGCTGGTCGGGGATGAGGCCCTTTGTTTCCGCAAAATCTCTGAGGCGCTTTAAGATAAGCCTCTCATAGACTTTGCCGAAGACATTGAGCAGACTGATGGGCCGGTAGCTGGTGGGCTCCGTTTTCGGCTTACCGGGCTTCGGTATGCCGATGACGGTGGCCTTCTTCCACTCTTGTGGGAAGATGTTATTGCTCAGGGCTCCATTGAAGACGGTGGCCATGAGCATTATGAGGTGAGCGGGGAACAGTTGGAGCACCCTATTGGTGATTCCGTCTGAGCCGGGGGCTTTGCGAGGTTTTAGACCCTTGATGATATCATGCACTTCGTCTGGAGTGACGGGAGGCAGAGGATAGTCAGGGTCTTCAACGGGCGGGAGGAAGGCTCTACGTTCGACTTCCGCGTCGACCTGGGACAGGTGAGCTTGGTCTCAGGCTTTCACGCCCTACCGCCGGCCTCGCCACCATCGAGGCGGTCCGGCCAGTGCTCGAGCCCTGGCTCGGGAGGAGGCACGGCTCCCTGTCGTTTCGGGTGACGCAGGTGCTCTCGGGGCATGGTTGCTTCGGGAAGTACCTGTGTCGCATAAACAGGGAGCCGGACGCCCGGTGTCACCACTGCATCGACTGTCGGGGGGACACGGCGCGGCATACGCTGGCAGAGTGTGCCGCTTGGGAGGAGCCACGCCGTGCCCTCATCTCAGGAGTGGGCAGTGACCTGTCGCTGCCGGCCGTGGTCGAGGCGATGGTCGGCAGCGACGAGTCCTGGGACGCGGTGGTATCCTTCTGCGAAACAGTCGTGTCGCAGAAGGAGGCTGCGGAACGGGAGCGGGAGATCTCTTCCGCTCACCCGGCCCGCAGCAGGCGCACCGGGCGTCGGCAGAGGGCAGACAACGCCCTCTTCCGGCCCCCCTAAATGGGTCCAGGGACGGCGGACTTGGGGACGTCCGCCGCCCCCCATCACACTGGACCCGAGGTGGCGGCGCGTAGTGTTCCACGCGCGCCCCTTTCAGACGTCGCGGGGGGGGTTTAAACACCTCACCCCCCCCCCAGACTTGAGGTGGCCCGCAGAGGCGGGCCGGCACTAGCTGGGGATCGTGGAAGTCGCATTAGATCCCATGATCCCCGGTGCAAGTGTGGGACGGGAACACCGGGGTGGTTTTTAGTCAGTAAGAGTCTGACAGACCCCTCCGCCTACCCCAGGGCGGAGGACATCCATGAGGATTTTCCACCCCGGCAACAAAAAAAAAAAAAAAAAGGTGAGCTTGGTCTACTGGTTGAGAGCTAGGTGAGCATTGAGCCTCAAGACTATCGGCTAGGCATTCTGCCTTGTCGACGTCATCGAAAGCGATGGTCTTGTCGGGGCGCACCAGGGGGGGCATTGAGACGACTTCGTCGGATTTGAGTTTCCTCTGAAGGTCCCAGAACGCTCGGTGAGTGGGCTCTAACTCGCTCAGCATCTTGTCCCATCCAGCGTCACGCAGCTCCGATAGGCGTGTCTTTACAGATCTCTGTAAATAGCGCATATGGGCTTTGTTCGCGTGGTTGGGAAAGTTACTGTACGCACGGACAACCGCGTTCTTCTCATTCAACAGTTCGCGTACATCGTCCGGGAGCTTCCAGCGATGGTCGTCCATCGCCGGAACTTCCCTTGAACAGTCGTTCAGGACTGATTGTACGTGCACTGTGAATGAGTCGATCGCGGCTGTCGTGTCAGCGATAGAGTCGAAGTGGTCGGGAATGGAGTCTAGTCGGGGACCTAACGTGGTGGATTTCAGGCAGTCGCTTACTTTCCTCCAGTCTGTAACTAACTTGGTGAGAGGGGGTCTATCAGGGTCATGGAGACCTAGGCGTGGTGCCAGCTTTACAACAACTGGACGGTGGTCAGAGGAGAGTTCGTCAAGCGCCTCTATAGAATCCAACCGTAGGTTGATACTCTTTAGAAGCGCTATGTCAAGTACGTCGGGGGTATGGCTAGGGTCGTGGGGAAAGTGAGTGGGAGTCATCGGGGCGATGATGTCGAAGTTGAGGATGGGACATAGGTCAAACAGGTGTTTGCCTCTGGTGGAGGTCCTGGTGCTGTTCCAAGCATGATGTTTGGCGTTGAGATGGCCCGTTATGATAACGGAGTCACTCAGGCCAAGTAAAATGGAAAGGTCGTCAGAGAGGGGGGGAAGGGCTAACTCCGATGAGCAAACGGGGGGAACATAGGCCGATACTATGGTGATCGGTTGATGGCCAGTCATGCCTAGCTTACATATGGACACTTCTAAACGCGAGAGAGGGGGCGGGTCCATTGGGATGCAGTGGAGGGACGTTCTAAAATAGATTAGGGTGCCGCCCTTGTGACATCTAGTCCTGTCATTGCGAACTATACGATAGTTGGCAATTGACGGGTTTTGACGGCTGGGCTTTAGGAATGTTTCCTGTAATAGGAGAATATCAATTTGGTGGTCGCGGAGGAATGCAGCGATTTCATCGCGTTGATTAATCATGCCATTGGCATTAAAGAAACCTAACTTTAGGTATCGGGGTTTGGTACGTGCTTTGGGTTGTATATCCATTATTGGGGTTTCGCGAAGTTTTCAAGGGCTTGCGTAATCTCGGGATACGCGTGGAATATACGCTGGATCTGGGCGAGATCGCAGGAGTTACGGGCGGCAACGAGCTCGTTGGCCATTTTACGCGCGCGGGGCGTGAAGAATAACGCGAAGGTCCCAGAGATCACGCTGAACGGATCTACTGGGATGGACGGGCCGACCACCGGAGTGGATGAAGCGGCGACGGGCCGTGGCGCAGCGGTTGCGGCAGCGGCCATGGGAGCGGGCGCGGGTCTCGCGGGTTGTACGGGCGCGGAGACGCGGATGCGGGGGTCCATCAGCGGTCTGATGGGAGGCGGAGTGGGTCTCGGCTGAACCATAGCAGGGAACGCCTGCTGGTGGTTCATGTAGTTCCATGGGCTAGGCCTTTGCGGGCTTAGCCTCAGGGGGAGTTGGGGGAGTTGAGGGAAGGTCTGTGATGGGGGGGGGGAAGAACCCATATGATGGGCACTCTCTCTGCTGGCGGGCGTCTGCGCGCTTCGCCAGTTTTGAGGAAGACGTCTTGGGGGCCATACGACAGCCCCGGTAGTTTGCTGGATGCCCAGCCTCACCGCACAGTACGCAGCTGGGCGGCTCGGTGTACAAAGACCGGTCTTTAGGGCGGGGGCAGTCCGACGTGCCATGCTCACCCAGGCACTTGACGCACCTGGGAGTCGCATGGCAGTTCTTCTGCGCATGCCCGTACAGTTGGCAACGATGGCATTGCCCGACGACGCCGCTCTTCCTGGGCTTCTCGATCACGAGGCCCGTGAGATGGCAGATAGCTGTGACTTTAAATATAGGGTGATGCCCTTCAGACGGGGGGCATACGACAAGGACCATGTCGTATGCTGATCCTCCCCTGGCGCGGTGCATGCGATGCACTTCGTCCACGGGGACGCCTTGGGACTCAAGGTCGGCCTTGATGTCGGCCGTGGGGATTTCCTTTGGGATCCTACGGATCACCACGCGGATCTGGCGTTCCTCGGGGAGCGAGTAGGTGTGGTATGACACACCTCTCGCCCGGAGAACTCTGGTTAAATCCCGATAGTCGCGGGACGTGGGGACAGATATTTTGATACCCTGCTGGGTGGTGGTGGCTTTTGAAAAGCCGATTTTCTGGTCGACGCACCATTTGGATACGTCCAACCATTTTGATTTGTCCTGCAAGATTACAGGAGGGGGAGGGATCTTTTTAGGGGCCGGAGTGGCCGGAGTGTCCTTAGCGGACGAAGCGGTCGGGGTGGGGATAGTAGCGGAGGGCGCCACAGATGCTGGGGGAGAGGGGGCAGAGAGAACCTCCGTGGCGGCTATTTTAGTCGCCTGCGAGGACGTCGCCTTCCTCTGCTTCCTCTTTTTCCCCTTTCAGGTGACGGCCACGAAGCCGTCGTCCTCGGAAGAGGGAGCAGAGTGGGCAGAAGAAGAGTCGACTGACTCTACGTCAGAGTAGGAATAAGGGGTCGGGCACCTCTTGTCTTGCGACAAGGGCTCCTCAGTGTCCATAGACACTGAGGGGCTAGGAGGGGAGGTCAGGGTTGCGGCCGTGGGAGCCAGGGCATCGCTGAAGTCAGCGATGGAGTCGGTGGGAGGCGGCTGGCTAAGAGCCGCAAACCTAGCGCCATATCTGGCGAGAAAATCTGGGTCCTCTTTGAAGAACGCCACTATAAGGGCGTCCTCCATGACGGGGGAGGGGGGGGGGATTACGGGGCGAAATTGTGGAATCTAAATTCCTCCTAAAAAAGACCATTAGGTCTTTTTTAGGAGGATTAATAAAATTTTAATCCGGCCGATTAATAAAATTAATCGACCGTGGATCGGAAGTAGTCGGCGACTACTGAGAGTTACGGCAGCGTAACGAGATCCGGAATTCGATGGGCGCAGTGAGCGAGTGCAGCGAGCGGGAGCGGCAGCACGTCCGTTCACGGCGGGTGTCGAGCGCGGAATGAAAGAAATGTTTTTTTTTTTTTTTTTGTTTGTGGCATCTCGTAGTTGACCTTGAGAGGTCGTGACTACTTAACCGGACTTTCCTGTGGCTGCCTTAAGCGAACTCAAAGCCTCCAGCCAGGGGCGAATTTCTTATATTACTAAGCGACTGCACGCTAAGGGCACCCCCTGTGGGGTACGGACCTCGGCTTAGGGCGTCGCTGGGGGGAGGACAGCAAGATGGGACAGGCTGGATCTGGTTAATATTATTATTATTAATCGGGGAATTTAAAGCTACAGGCTCAGCTGCGGTGCGGGCTGGCACTTCTTCGAGCAAGGGTCGGGGGGGACAATTACGTCGGGGTTTACGCGAGGGACCTCGGCGGCGAGGTCGGAACGTAGGTCGTCGGTGTGTTTTGTGCACTGTACTCGTTGCCCTATTGCTTTCCTGGAGGAGGGTAATGGGGTCATCAGGGTCGGAGAGGGTATGCCTTGGACGGCGAATAGAACTAATGGTGGAGGGCCTATAGCTGGCGGCCTGCACAACCAGAGGGTTGCGGTGGGTGGTGGCGGAGTCGAAGAAGCGCTTCGTGATGCGCTTCATGAACTGCTTGATGGTGGGGATTCTAAGATCGAGATGGAGGATCTCGTTTCGAACGAACCAGGGGGCTCCCGTTGCCTTTCGGAGGAAACGGTTTTGGAGGGACTGCATCCTGTGGATGTGGTGGGGTTTAGCGTGTGCGAAGACTGCACAGGCATAAGTCATGATGGGACGGATGCACGCTGTGTAAATACGCAATTTGCCCTTAAGGGACAATTTGCTGCGCGCATTTAGGACGGAGTGAAGTCTACCGAGAGCGAAAGCGGCACGCGAACGCACCTGCTTGATGTGCTCTGAGAACGAGAGATGGTGGTCAAGGGTCACGCCTAGGTATTTGGCTCGCTTCTCCCAAGGGATAGGCTTGCCGAACATGGTGAGCGGTCGGGGGGCGATGAGGTTTTTACGCTGTTTGGTGAAGAGAACAGCCTGACTTTTGTCGGGATTGACCTCGATTCTCCACTTTCTAAACCAAGCGCCAAGCTTGTTGACCTCGGTCTGGAGAGTGCGAGATATGTGGTCGTGGACTAACCCGGTGTAGTAGATGGCCGTGTCGTCTGCGAACAGAGCCAACTGCGCCTTTCTACTTTTCGGGATGTCGCTGGTGAAGAGAGTGAAAATGAGAGGGGATAGTACAGAGCCCTGAGGGACGCCTGCACGGATAGGGTGAGGGGAGGATAGCGCTCCTTCGATGCGATAGCGGAAGGTGCGGTTTGACAAGAAGTCTCGTAAGATGAGCACGAGACGATCGGGCACTCCGAGTTTGTAGAGCTTATATAATAAGCCGTTGTGCCAGACCTTGTCGAACGCTTTCGCTATATCGAAGAATACAGCACCGGTCGTAAGACCACGTTGAAAGCCGTGGCTTATGTGTTCAACGATGCGGTGGACCTGTTGGACGCAAGAATGTTGGGCTCTAAAGCCGAACTGCTGGTCGGGGATGAGGCCCTTTGTTTCCGCAAAATCTCTGAGGCGCTTTAAGATAAGCCTCTCATAGATTTTGCCGAAGACATTGAGCAGACTGATGGGCCGGTAGCTGGTGGGCTCCGTTTTCGGCTTACCGGGCTTCGGTATGCCGATGACGGTGGCCTTCTTCCACTCTTGTGGGAAGATGTTATTGCTCAGGGCTCCATTGAAGATGGTGGCCATGAGCATTATGAGGTGAGCGGGGAACAGTTGGAGCACCCTATTGGTGATTCCGTCTGAGCCGGGGGCTTTGCGAGGTTTTAGACCCTTGATGATATCATGCACTTCGTCTGGAGTGACGGGAGGCAGAGGATAGTCAGGGTCTTCAACGGGCGGGAGGGAGGCTCTACGTTCGACTTCCGCGTCGACCTGGGACAGGTGAGCTTGGTCTACTGGTTGAGAGCTAGGTGAGCATTGAGCCTCAAGACTATCGGCTAGGCATTCTGCCTTGTCGACGTCATCGAAAGCGATGGTCTTGTCGGGGCGCACCAGGGGGGGCATTGAGACGACTTCGTCGGATTTGAGTTTCCTCTGAAGGTCCCAGAACGCTCGGTGAGTGGGCTCTAGCTCGCTCAGCATCTTGTCCCATCCAGCGTCACGCAGCTCCGATAGGCGTGTCTTTACAGATCTCTGTAAATAGCGCATATGGGCTTTGTTCGCGTGGTTGGGAAAGTTACTGTACGCACGGACAGCCGCGTTCTTCTCATTCAACAGTTCGCGTACATCGTCCGGGAGCTTCCAGCGATGGTCGTCCATCGCCGGAACCTCCCTTGAACAGTCGTTCAGGACTGATTGTACGTGCACTGTGAATGAGTCAATCGCGGCTGTCGTGTCAGCGATAGAGTCGAAGTGGTCGGGAATGGAGTCTAGTCGGGGACCTAACGTGGTGGATTTCAGGCAGTCGCTTACTTTCCTCCAGTCTGTAACTAACTTGGTGAGAGGGGGTCTATCAGGGTCATGGAGACCTAGGCGTGGTGCCAGCTTTACAACAACTGGACGGTGGTCAGAGGAGAGTTCGTCAAGCGCCTCTATAGAGTCCAACCGTAGGTTGATACTCTTCAGAAGCGCTATGTCAAGTACGTCGGGGGTTTGGTTAGGGTCGTGGGGAAAGTGAGTGGGAGTCATCGGGGCGATGATGTCGAAGTTGAGGATGGGACATAGGTCAAACAGGTGTCTGCCTCTGGTGGAGATCCTGGTGCTGTTTCAAGCATGATGTTTGGCGTTGAGATCGCCCGCTATGATAACGGAGTCACTCAGGCCAAGTAGGATGGAAAGGTCGTCAGAGAGGGGGGGAAGGGCTAACTCCGATGAGGAACCGGGGGGAACATAGGCCGATACAATGGTGATCGGTTGATGGCCAGTCATGCCTAGCTTGCATATGGACACTTCTAAACGCGAGAGAGGGGGCGGGTCCATTGGGATGCAGTGGAGGGTTGATCTGAAATAAATTAGGGTGCCGCCCCTGTGACATCTAGTCCTGTCATTGCGAACTATACGATAGTTGGCAATTGACGGGTTTCGACGGCTGGGCTTTAAGAATGTTTCCTGTAATAGGAGAATATCAATTTGGTGGTCGCGGAGGAAAGCAGCGATTTCATCTCGCTGGTTAATCATGCCATTGGCATTGAAGAAACCTAACTTTAGGGATCGGGGTTTGGTACGTGCTTTTGGATGTAAATCCATTATTTGGGTTTCGCGAAGTTGGCCATTTTGCGCGCGCGGGGTGTGAAAAATAACGAAAAAGTCCCAGAGATCACACTGAATGGATCAATTGGGATGGACGGGCCGACCACCGGGGTGGTTGAAGCGGCGACGGGCCGTGGCGCAGCGGTTGCGGCAGCGGCCATGGGAGCGGGGGCGGGTTTCGCGGGTTGAATAGGCGCGGAAACGCGGATGCGGGGGTCCATCAGCGGTCTGATGGGAGGCGGGGTGGGTCTGGGCTGAACCATAGCAGGGAACGCCTGCTGATGGTTCATCGCATTCCATGGGCTAGGCCTTTGCGGGCTTAACCTCAAGGGGAGTTGAGGGAATGTCTGTGATGGGGGGGGGAAGAACCCATATGATGGGCACTCTCTCTGCTGGCGGGCGTCTGCACGTTTCACCAGTTTTGATGAGGACGTCTTGGGGGCCATACGACAGCCCCGGTAGTTTGCCGGGTGTCCAGCCTCACCGCACAGTACGCAGCTGGGCGGCTCGGTGCACAGAGACCGGTCTTTAGGGCGGGGGCAGTCCGAAGTGCCATGCTCCCCCAGGCACTTGACGCACCTGGGAGTCGCATGGCATAAAGAAATGTTTCTTACGCAGCTACTTAAATATATAAAATGAAGCTAACAACGCAACATTTGGTATCGCAGGCGGGGACAATCAAAAGTTACACCATATTTCAGGTTATTCGACTGTCCCCGCCTGCAAGTCCAAAATTATATAGATTATAATGTTTGTTTTTCCCTTTTCAGTTATGTGTTTTTGCAGTCGGGTTTTTGTTTTTTAAATAATTTATTTTATTTCAAGCTTTTTAGTTTTATTAACATATATATTTGAAAATTACTCATAACTAGTTTTTATTTGATACCAATATTGTTGCAATTAATTAAAAAAAAAAAAAAAAAAAAAAACCATTCCCTTCCTTTTTTTGTATTTGCAGGTGCAATTTATAAATTTTATATAGCCTATGTCACTCCCACAATTAAGACGAATCTAAGGACACCTCATATGTCAAAATCCATCAAGCCGTTTAGGCTACAGAGCGTGCCAAAGAAATAGACATACATACATACATACATACATACTCTCGAAAAACATTACCCTCCTGAAGCAGACGGGTAAAAACATTTAAAAATATAAAAAAATAGTGGTCCGCCGGTGTCGGGAGCAGGGTCCAAGCTACCGGTGGTTAGGGCTCCAGAGATAGGAACCTCTTCACAATGCGAGCCGTATCGAGGAGTACTGCCTTCTGAATCAGGCCCTTGATCCAACCGCCTAACAAGAGCCTCGAGAGATGTTCGTTGAGGCTTTCGGCCATCAGGCCATTGGCCGTTACGACAATCGGCACAATGACAGCCGAGTTCACATTGCACATGTCAACAAGTTTGTTGTTTTTTTTCTCAGCTTTCACGAGGTTTTCGTCATGTGGAATGGTAACATCGACTATCATTGCGCGGCGCGCTAATCGGTCTATCACCACTATATCAGGCTTATTGGCGACAATAGTCCTGTCAGTAATGATAGACCGTTCCCAGTACAACGTGACATGGCCATTTTCGAGAACTGGGTCGGGAACATACTTGTAATACGGTACCTCAGAGTTCACAAGTTTATATTTCAAAGCAAGTTGCTGGTGAATAATCCTAGCCACTTGGTTATGTCTGTGCAAGTACTCGCCGTTAGCCAAACGAGAACAACCAGAGATAATATGTCTGATAGACTCACCTGGACGGTGGCATGCCCGACACACGTCAACCGTCTCGTCCTTCATAATACAAAGTTGATACGACAGAGAGGCTTTCCTTTAAACAGCATAAACTAGGTACCATTTTCAAGCTCTGTACCAAAAATCAATTAAATAGGAGCAATAGTTTAGTCGCAAATGATTTTTTAAGTTTTTGCCCCGTTTGAACACGATGTATCTTTTCTAACAGCTGATTATGTCTATACGCATAGGTCATGCACCTTAAATCGATTTTGAGTATACCTACGATGCGTTGTTGCCGCTCTGACGCAAGTCACAAGTACAACCAAATATTTTCGCTAAAAGATGGCAATGCAAACAAGGAAGCAAAATAAATACACACACGTGCACTTTCACTGCGACAGTGACAATCATAGCAAAACATCCCGCGCGTAAAAGAGATAGAAATAGGTCACTGTTTTGCGTCTTAAATCCTAGCGATCGGTAAGTGGGGTGCCTAAAAAACTTGTTTTTTCAGTTCGCCGGCGCTACCCTTTGGTGACGGAACCTCTTGCGCTGATTTTGTTTTGTCGAACTCGCGCGCTGACAATTGTAATTTTGTTTTTGTGATAGGACACTAAATAAGTTTAAGACAGACAGTACTTCTTTTTTTTATTGTGATAGGACACGTAACTTGGAATTATTATTATTTAGTGTTAGGTAGTGTTTTTTTTTTTTGTGATTGTTTTGTTAAACTTTGGTTGTGTGTGTGTAATTAAAGTGTTCCACAATGCCTCGTGTAACTTACACGGCGTCAGAATACACAGACATGATTTTAATATACGGCGAATGCCGTGGAAACGCAGCGGAAGCTCTGCGAACATACCGAGAGAGGTATGGTGACAGACGCAATTGCCCTAGAAACGCCCGCACCATACAATTAGCAATACAAAGAATACGGGACAATAAAAGTATAGTGCCACAACAAGAGGGAGTGCCACCGCGGCAAATACCTGCTGCTTGGGAAGAACGAATTTTAGACCATTTTTCCCGCAATCCGACAACGAGTCTCCACCGAGCGGCCCGGCAGTTTAGGGTTTGTCATAGAACCATCCACAAGGTTCTAAAACGTAACAAACGCAAACCTTATAAATATCGGAAGGTGCAAGCTTTGTTATCGAGAGACTTGCCGGTCAGGAACAGTTACTGCCAATGGTTTCTAAATAAAACAACCGAAGACGGTGATTTTTTATCCAATTTAATATGGACCGATGAAAGTACTTTTACTCGGAACGGCATCTGGAATCGGCAAAACCTCCGATACTGGAGTTCGGAAAATCCACACGTGTTTCGAGAATCTGAACACCAGTACAGATTTTCTCTCAATGTGTGGGCTGGTATCCATAATAATAATATTATCGGACCAGTTTTTATTGACGGCACCCTTACAGCGGCGAAATTTTTAGAACTGTTAAGTGGTCCTGTGGCCGAGTACACTGACCAACTGCCTTTAGCAGTTCATCGCAAGTTGTGGTACCAGCTGGACGGAGCGCCTCCACATTCTGTGATGGCTTCCAGGGAGCGGCTCACAGAAATGTTTGGGCAGCAATGGATCGGTCGATTCGGACCTGTTCGGTGGCCACCACGATCTCCAGACCTCACTCCCATCTTTCTTTTTGTGGGGGTACATTAAGGGTGAAGTGTATGCCTCAGAGGTAAATACAATTGATGAACTAAAAAATAGGATTATTTTAGCATTTCATAAATTAAAGTGCTTAGCGATGGACAGTGATTTAATTAGAAAAATAAATAACAATATTCTCCGTCGGTATAATTTGTGCATTAATGTTAATGGAGGACACATCGAGAATTTAAAAATTTAAGTGTTTTTGTTGTTGTGCGCGTATTTCAAAAACTAACATAAAAGCCAGCGCTCGCGGAGGCGTAGGGCGCCGCCCGCATCACAGGCGCCACCGCGCGCCGGCCAACCGCTTTGACACGAGAGAACACACGCCGCGCCGCGCTCGCGCGCGTGCGACGTTGCCAATTTTTTACCTAGGTATCTAAGGTCAGTTAAATTTATTTATAAAGGGTGTTTGCGTTTTACTCCGATTTGTAAGCTATTTAGTTGGTTTGAAAAAAAATCCTCATTTTTGGTGCTTCTTATTTTTGTACCGTATTGAATTAATACTAAACACGTATAGCATACGTAGTGTAATTTAATGCCCCTCTCTCATATCAACTCTGTATGTCTCCGGTAGTTATTCGTCAAAATAACTTCGTCCATAATTGCACAGACAAAACCTTCAGTTTCCCCGAAAAGGTCCCCAACACGTAGCCAGGATACGGACGCTAAGAAATCAACATCGGGGTCATGAAGAGCCCGATAGAAGCACCCGTGTAGCTCCTTGCTTTACCATATCTCCTTGCGGTCATCCGTGGTAAGTACTACAGATTTGCACCAGTTCTCTTTAGCCATGCAAAGAGGGGTGAGCCCCTTGTCCACTGCGACCACATCACGGTGCATACCCACATCGGCTTTCAAAAAATACTCCCTGAGACTGCATATCTCGCGGTTGTGGAGGGTCTTCGCATTTAAAAAGCCTCGACCCCCGCACTTCCGCGGGATGTACAGTCTCATCACCGATGATCGTGGGTGATGCATCCGGTTTGCGGTCAACAGTGTACGGACCCTCCTATCCAGGGCGTTGAGTTCGGTCTGAGTCCATTTGAGTATGCCGAAAGAGTACATCAAAACCGGCATGACCCAACCGTTGAAGGCGCGCACCTTGTTTCCGCCTGAAAGAAGACTAATTAATACCTTCTTCAGGCGACCAAAAAAGCGCTCCTTCAACGATTGCTTCATGTCAGTAACGTTGATGCCTAACGCTTCCGACATACCCAAATACTTATAGCTTTCGGATGATGAGAGAGATCTAAGGTGTACGAAATCCGAAAGTTCAATTCCTTCGGATTCCATAATTTCCCCTCGCTTCACATGCATGACTGTACATTTGTCCACACCAAATTCCATTCTGATGGCGCCACTGAAAGTTTCAGTTACCTTCAATAGCTCCAACAGTCGAAATTTGTTGGGGGCAAAGAGTTTCAAGTCATCCATGTAGAGGAGGTGAGATATGACCTGACCACCTCTCCTCAACCGATAGCCTAGACCTGAATCCTCCAGCAGTGTGCTTAGAGGGTTCAGGGCTAAGCAGAACCAAAGTGGACTCAAACTGTCGCCCTGAAATATTCCCCTTTTAATCCATACAGGCTCATCATTTCCCTGGATCTGTCGACATCCTGGATAGCG
The DNA here is from genome assembly GCA_905333075.3 of Atethmia centrago. Taxonomy (NCBI): domain Eukaryota; kingdom Metazoa; phylum Arthropoda; class Insecta; order Lepidoptera; family Noctuidae; genus Atethmia; species Atethmia centrago. The sequence continues at coordinate 443,554 of HG995378.1, read as the reverse complement.
AAGCACCGTCTTCCATTGCCCCATACACGACTCAAGGAAGGTGCGTAGAGTTGCATCTATCTTGTATAACTCCAGCACCCTCATGAGCCATGTATGTGGCACCGAGTCGTAGGCCTTCTTGTAATCAATCCAGCAAGTCGACAGATCCTTACGGGAACCACGAACCTGTTGGCTAATGGCCATGTCGATAAGGAGTAGCTCCTTAGTACCGCGGGACCCGTTCCTACGAGCAGATCTCAGTTAATGGTTCTGCAACCTTCAGTGAATGGGCAACTAAAGGGATATTTAATAGTAGAATCAAACTTTTTGAACTTTATGAGGAAAGAAATTATAATAAAAGTAAAGAATTTTATCAATATGTTAAGAACTATTCCAAATTATTTAAACAAGTTTGTAGCGAAGCTAAGAGTCGATATTTAAGTTTAAAAATTAAAAGTAGTCAAAATAAAATAAAAACGACTTGGGAAATTATAAACAATGAGACTGGAAGGGATAGGAAGCGTAATTGTGAATACAGCCTTAATATTAACAATACAGTTATTAACACGGATTTAGAGGTTGCCACAGTTTTTGAAAATTTCTTTGCAGATATCCCAGTCTCAACCACTAAATCTTTAAATTCCACCACTGTTGCTGAGTCCATATTGAAAGAAAATGTTAATGTTTTGTAACCATGAATTTAATTTCGACTATGTTAGTGCTCGGGATATTATTAAAACTTTCAATACACTCAATGTTAAAACAACAGCTGATCTATGGGGAAATTCTGTGGAGGTTGCAAAATGCATAATTAACACTGTAGCGCCTGAATTGGCAATTATTTTTAATAAATGTATTGACTATGGTGTAATTCCTGACTTAATGAAGAGTAGTAAAATAATACCTTTGTTTAAATCGGGCAGCACATAAGACCCCACAAACTTTAGACCAATTTCTGTGCTTCCCACCTTTAGCAAAATATTTGAAAAATTGATGCTAGATCAATTGCAAAGACATTTTAATAAACATAAATTATTAAACAGTAAACAATTCGGTTTCACAAAGGGTCGATCGACTACCGACGCTGGTGTGGAACTTCTTGCACATATTTTTGAGGCTTGGGAGAAGTCAGATGATGCCCTAGGTATTTTTTGTGACTTATCTAAGGCTTTCGATTGTGTTTCTCATGATACATTGGTCAGGAAATTGCATCACTATGGTGTTAGAAACACTGCCTTGGATCTTCTTATTTCTTATTTGGATAATAGGATCCAAAGAGTGGACGTTAACGGTAAGCGATCGCCGGGTTCTATTGTCACTATGGGACTTCCGCAGGGCTCAATTCTTGGCCCTTTTTTATTTCTCGTATATATTAATGACTTGATAATTAATTGAGTCGTGCTCATTCGCAGTGTGCAGACGTGCTCGTTAGCAATATTTAATCATTACTTTAGTAATAGTGACCTCCTTTAGTGCATTACTAATGTGATGCAACTGTAATTTTGCTTAGTGTGTAGTTTCAGTGAATAATGGACACGAAATAGTGAACTCGAAAAATACAAAATGGATAACAGCCCCTTTGATCCAAGGAGGCCAGTGCACTCTTCCGTCTCGCCGTCGAAGACGACGACGCAAAACCCAGCCCTTGAGTCGGTCCCGGTTGATGTTGTTTCAACGCCCGAGATTCAAAAATGGATGTCAGCCATCGAACAGCACTTAAATGAAGTTTGCTCTATTGCCGCGGATGGCAAACTCAACTCGGAGCAGAAAATGAAAATTTCTACGCTATGCCGTAAAGTAGGATCTGGAACCTCACAAATGGCAGTCCTATATCAGCCACTCAAGCAGAAAGCCATTCACGCGTATAACGCGGTTGATGCCCTTCAAGAAAAGCGCGTCCTGACGGAACATATTTTGGAGCTCAAGCAAACGATTAAGGACTCTGGTTCTGCGGGAAATGTTTCGTTTGCCGATATGGTGAAGAAGGGAACAAATGATTTCATTCGGCCGAACAATTTAAGCTCTGTAGCTATTTATCCCAACGATAAATTAAAGTCGAGTGAAGAAACAAAAGACCTCGTGCAAAAAATCATTCGCCCTGATCAAATGAAGCTGCACGTACGTGGTGTCCGCAAAACCAAAAATGGAGGCGTTATTATTAGTACAGAGACGAAACATGACGCTGATAAACTCAAACACGCAGTCCAGCTCTCTACATCTGGACTTACCGCCGATGAACCCAACAAGCGCAAACCTCGGATCGTGGTTGTAGGTGTGCCGACTGCATTGGCTGAAACTGAAGTCTTCAGGTGTATTTACGAACAGAACGTAGCCGACAAGTTTCCAGATATGTCGATGGAGTCCTTTTTGACTTTGGTTAAATTAAGCCACAAATCTGGGAAGAAGGATGCGTCGACCTGTAACTACGTTATTGAAGTTACAGCTAATATACGTAAAGCCCTATTATCCCAATCAAGGCTCTTTATAAATTGGACGTCCTGCCCTGTCAGGGATTTCACCCTGGTTACCAGATGCTACAAATGCCAACAATATGGTCATGCAGCAAAAACATGCAGAGAGCTGAAATCTACGTGTGGCCACTGCGGTGAAGAAGGACACTCGATGTCAGAGTGCGCAAAGAAAGTTGACACACCGAAATGTGCATCTTGCTCACGCTTTAAAAAGCCCAATAACCACAGAACGGGAGATGCTGAGTGTCCTGCTAGGAAAATTGCGGAAAACAGGTACATCAACTCTATCGACTACGAGGGCGCCTAGAGCGTCATACTCAAGGCCAGACTTCCGTATTTAATCCCTGCTGCTGAATCAACAAACCACTGCACTGGCCTACAAACCCTCGATTTTGATGATGTCTCAGTATATTAGTTGCATGCAGCAAAAATCCAATATACACATAGTCTTGAACGTGATGTGTTGTGCAACATTGACTTACCAATTCTGCTGACGCAAAATTATATCACGTGTTTAACTAGATTTTAAGTGCAAGAAACTATTTTACGCAAACTAGGAACTTACGTTTATAACCCTTTTTGTTGTTTTTATGTTTAAAGTAAATAGTAGTTTTTTTAGTAAATTAAGTATAAAATATTGAATTAATTACATTTTGTCACTATTTCAAGTCTTCTTAAGTTAAATATTGTTAAGAATTGTATCGTCCTATACTTACCATAAAGTAAGAGCTCATGCCGCCTGTGATACAGGTTTATCCTAGTACAGGCATCTAACATCATAATACCTTTGTTAATTATTTCGAATATTTTGTGTTAATATTTTACCAATTGTAATACTGAATAAAAAAATAAAAAAAATAAATGACCTACCTTGCCTTATAAAGAACAGTCATGAAATAGTGTTATTTGCAGATGACACCTCATTTTTTTTAAGCTTAAACGACAACAGACAGTTACTGACGATGTAAATAATGCTCTCTCTAAAATAGTACATTGGTTTAGTGTTAATAATTTACTTTTAAACGAGAAAAAGACCAAATGTATTAGATTTCTGACACCTGGGTAGAAGTCAAAATAATCGTACATGGGTTAAAAAATCACATGTCCTCTACCTTTATTGGCCTTTTTGAAGATCAAGAGAGATCAAAAGCTTCTATTAACAATTTTTTATTTAAAGTCCATTAATATTCTATATAATTTAATCATTTCTGTAATGGTTCCAATGTAATTAAACCGAAAAAATATTTTTTAACATGAGTCAAGAATTTCTGGTCCATACAAATAGAAAGTGTCCTCGCGCGTTCTGCCAATTAAAAAAATATAAAATGATCTAAATTATACGGTTTTAAGCTTCGTTTTTTTGATAAAAATGTAAATCAATATCGCAACAAATGTTTTCTTTACATAAAATTGTAATTTATCATTTATTCCATTATAAAATTCTTACTTAAAATAAAAGTACAAATATTGATCCTGTGAATAACTCCAGGTAGATAACGGCGTTTTAGTTGTACCCAGTAATAAAAACTACCAGTTCGCACTTTTATTATCCTCTAGCAACACTTTTCTAAATATCACGTGACTTTCAAGACGCCATCTTGTCGCGTCTTTGAGTTTTGGACGAAAAAGTGTACGCACACAAAAAAAAATTAAAAAAAATCCTGTGAAAAACGAGAAGTTTCTTCGAGTTTGGATGTGAATTTAGGAAATCTAAATACGTTAACAGTTAGAGCATACTATAGTGATTGTACGGCACACTGGTTTATGATCAAGGTAAGATGTTTTAAGTTATTCATGAGTATCCATTTTAGAGGTTATTCCTTTTTTTGTTCCTGTAGATAACGTAACACAACTAAGGGCTACTTCATATTGCACAATGTTACTCACAGGACTTGTGAATAACACAAATTATTCACTGATATTTAACACGAGGTAGGTAAATAGTATATTATTATTTATATTTATTATTTTTATATCCATATAAGGTGACTGGCAATTAGTGTACGATACTTAAACACGTGATTGTGCTCATGATATCAAACAATTTTTATTATGCTGTGCAGTACATTAGACAAACATAAATGTACTGAACAGTTGATTTTTTTTTCGAGATTTAGGTTTGTTTCCATAGTAAAAGTTGTTGGTTACCATGAGCACAATCACGTGATTATGTATCGTACACTAATTACCAGTTACCCTATATAATTGTTCTATGTCAAGAATATTTTTCTAAACAACGCGCGTATTTTTCTAAACAAAGTTGAAATTATAATAACAAAATATATAATTATTATATATTTTGTTTTCGAATCATGTTTCATTTATTGGAAGTATTTCTACCCATCGCCGTGGTGGCCGAGTGGTAACGGTTTCGACTTACGAGTTGTAGGTCGCAGGTGCAAACCCAGTTAGGCGCATTACTTTGAGTAATGTATTTCATCACCACTGGTCTCAAAACAGTGAAGGAAAACATCGTGAGGAAACCGACATGTTCTAGAACCAAAAATTCGAAGACATGTGACATTCACCAACCCGCACTGGGCCCGCGTGTTGGATTACGGCCCCTTCCCTCTCCTAGAGAGGAGGCCTGTGTCTCAGCAGTGGGAACATTAAAATGATGATGATGATTTCTACCCAAAGACCTGCAACTTTTTCGGATTGGAAAAGAGTATGAATTAAATGGTTGCTCCACCTTTTCTGCGATGTTGTCTTTCATTATGCTATCTTCTTTTAACCAAGCTTGTAAGATCCTTGATACTTAGCTTTGACGTCGATAAATGTTAAAAGAATAACTTACATTACCTACACATTTTAATGAAAATTTTGAATCTTTGAATCTACCCTGTAAAGGAAAATATTTACTTCCCTAAAATAATACCTAACAAACAAGATATATTTTCAGATGGCGCCAATGTCAAATGCCGAAAGGCAAAAAAAATACAGGGAAAAACTAAAAAAGGATAAAGAGAAATATGAAGAAAAGAAGAAAAAGCATAGAGAATACATGAAAACTGTTAGAAAACCAATCGCAGAAATGAGTGAAAGAGAAAAAGAAAATAAGCGACGAGAATGGCGAAATGCAAAAAAGAAGCAAAATGATGTTGGTGTAACAAAAGCAAAGAAAAACAAATGTTGTGAATATAATGCAAGACTATGTGCAAAACTAAAGAAACTAGTAGCAGATCAAAAGAAGTTTATAAAAAATATGTCACTGCAAAGACAAGCTTTACAAAAACAACTATACCGAAATAAAAATACAATAAGAAAGCTGCGTGAATCAATAGCAAACTCAGGACAAAATAAAACTGAAACTGTGGAAAATATTTCCACTGACAGGGTTTCTTTAATAAACTCATCACAGAGAAAAACCAACAGCGCACCTGAAGTCTTAAATATTGGCGCATCAACATCTTCATCAGGAATGACCATAGCGGAAAATGAGATTGTACCTCTTTATTCCTTGATAGAATCTCCGAATACCCCTTTGACTAAAACGATGTCCTTTATAAATGAAAACATTCCATTTGTATCCACTCCTGAAAAAAATAAAGTGAAAAAACAGATACTACAACTAAATGTAATCAACACTTCATTACAAACTGCATATGACAAACATGACAACAAATCAAAACGGATACTGAAAGACATTGTTTCATCCGAAACAGTAGAAAAATACACTCGGACTAAAGGGCAGATTAAGAAAATATAAGGAAAAACATAGGACTTACAAAGAAGAAGAAAAGATTCGTGCTTTTTTCAACAGAGATGATAACTCAAAAATGTCAGCGGGAAAAAAAGAATGCGTTGGTAGAGGTAATGATAAATTAATAAAAAGATATTTGCTCAGTTCTTTAAAAAAACTTTACACAAAATATGTACGCGAGGAAGGAAAAGCTTCATTTTCAACTTTCCGACGAAATAAACCAAGAAATGTGGTACGGCCGAAACTGAGTGACAGAAACACCGTTGCATGTATAAAGCACAGCAATTTAGCCTTCAAAGTTGCTCATTTAAAGAAAATCGGTGTTATAGGCACTTCTGATTTGGAAGAAATACTTGCAATGTGTGTGTGCAGCATTGAATCATATGATTGTATGTATTTTAACTGCGAAAAGTGTAAAAATACCATACCTGAAATGAATTTGACTCAAATTACAAACGATACTGAATGCACGTGGATACAGTGGGTTAGAAAAGAATTTACGTTTGAGAAGGGATTAGACAGAAAAACAACTACAACTAAGAAATATGTTAAAGATAATATATTATAAAGGACACATTTTCAAAACTCAAAGATACGTTTTTGACTGAGCTCCACGTTTTTCGACAGCATTATTTTAATATCTCTCACCAACACAAAAAATATCGAGAAATAATCGACAATTTGAAACCAAACGAAGTAGCTTTAATAATAGATTTTTCAGAAAATTACTGTTGCAAGCTTAATGAAGAAATACAGGCTCTACATTTTGGAGCATCAAAGGGCCAAATTACAATTCACACAGGAATGGCATATTTACATAACAAAAAAATCCCTTTTGCATCCTTATCTGATTGTAACGTCCATGACCCTGGAGCCATCAGAGCGCACATAGAACCAGTAATTGAGTTATTAATAAAATTAAATCCGGACATAGATATCATACACTTTTTTTCAGATGGTCCAAGTACTCAGTACAAACAAAAAAAAAATTTTTACCAAATGACAGAGTTATGCAAAAAATATAAATTGGTTTTCGGTACTTGGTCATTTTTTGAGGCTGCTCACGGGAAGGGCGCTGCCGATGGAGTAGGTGGTGCTGTAAAAAGACTGCTCGACCAAAATGTTGCCTGTGGCAATGATGTGACCTGTGCCGATGATGCTATATCTATTTTAAATGAAGAATCATCAGTTAAAATATTTTCTATTCCCGAATCTGTTATTCGTCATGCTCAAAATGAGATACCTGATGATTTAGAACCAGTACCAGGTACTAATAGATTACACCAAGTTACTTACCATGTCCCTTCATCAACCCTACGGTACCGCGATGTCAGCTGTTTCTGTGAATCATCCTTGCCAAGAGGAACTTGTCGATGTTACAATCCGAAAACTCACTCCTTAAAAAAAGATACTGTTCAAAACGAGAATGCTTCAAGGAACATTAAAAAACGAAAAATAGGCAATAGGGCAACCAAAAAATCAAAACTATTTCATGACACAGACTCTACAACTTCAACTGACTCTCATATTACATACGCCGAATCTAATGACAGCTATACTTTTGAGGACGAACAATTTTTAACTAATGACAGCTACAAGAACATTTCTTTTTCAAATACAGTAACGAAACTTTCAGATGTTAAAAATACAGCAGAAAATAAAGCTTACTTTGATTTGTCCAGCTTCTTAAGTCTCGAAGGGATTGTACCACAAGTGAATATTGATTTAAAGCAAACTTCTCCTCAAAATAAAAGCAAAAAAGTAGCCTCTATTTCTAAGGGAAAAGGGATAGGTAAAAAAACCAAAGTTCTTCAAACTGAAAACAAAGAAGGAAAAGACTATGAAGAAGAAAATAAAAGAAGTGGAAGATACTTAGAGCGTCAAGAAAATGTGCAAAAAAGGAAAATAAATAAAAGTCTTCAAAAGGGAAAAGAAAATTGTGATAGAGCAGACAAAGTAATCATAAACAAATTTCTGAAACGAAGAAAAACACGTGAAAATGTCAGAGAAGATGAAGAAGAAAATCAAGAGAAAGAAAAAGAAGAAATATTGAAAGAAATACACGGTGAGGAAAGTGAAAAGCATCAAAAAGAAAAAACAGATTTACAGGAATTTCAATATTATGAAGACGACGCTATACATGCTGATGTACGATCTGTTGATCTGTTAAATTGTGCTGTAAATTTTACAGATAAGAAGTGGTCACCTGCTTTACGTGAAATCAACAACGAAACGGCATTGTTAGATGATTTGCAAGAAGAAAGGGTATTCATAAACGAAATTATGGATGCAATAAATTTGGAGAATATGGATATTAGTAAGACGGCACTCCTAACTAATGATCCTTTGGCTATTTGTGAAGAAGTTGAAATTTCAACAAGTCCAAACAAAGTAGATAATCTTAAAATGAATCAGGTCGATATGAAAGAAATTAAAGTAACTCCCTCTACGTCGATGATTCACAACGAAAATATATCCTCAACAGAAACGAAAAAGAAGAATATAGTTATATTAAGCAATGAAAGAGTGTATTTTCCAGAAAACGTATCATTACCTAAGAAGAATAACAAAAACAAGCGACCAAAGAAAAATTATTATAATAATGATAAAGATATTCTAAAGATATTAAAAGACTGAAAGTTTTGAAGAAAGTAAGATTTTTGTTTAGTTTTTAAGATTTTTCATTCATATTAGGCAATACAATATTTGGTAGCTTATATTTTCGAGATCTCAGATAATCTATTATTGTTGAATAGTTGATAGGTTATTATTTTGAAAAAACATTTTAAATCGGGTGAAACAGCGCAAAGAAGCTGATTTTTATAAAAATATAATTATGTGATTATGTATCTGATTATATTCTGTTACTGATTGTTACTGATTGTTACTGATTTTTACTGATTTTTACTGATTTTTACTGATTATACCCGATTATATTATATAAAAATAGGTGTTATTAATTAGCATACTATAAAAAATGAACCTCAAGCTGATTAAAAGTACATTAAAATAAATATTATAACAGATAAATAATACTAATTATAATGTTCAGAAGCAATAAACGTTTAGTTATTAGACTCATTTATATACTCAACATGCATATAAGTATTCTTTAATAAAAGTTATTCTTTGTAAAGTATTTTGTTTCAATCTGAATGCTTCCTAATTTTTCCGTGAGTTACATTTTAGTATATGTGAGTAACGTTACTAACTGGAATTCACATGAGTTGCGGTTGATTATTTTGACTTCTACCCACCTAACGTTAAGCAGGTAAAAACCAATGTACTAGTAAATGGGGCGGAGTTGGATCTTGTGGACACCACTGTGTTCTTAGGTATTACTTTGGACTCAAAGCTACAGTGGGGCCCACATATAACCAAATTGTCGAAGCGGCTAAGCTCTGCAGCCTACGCGGTGTATAAAATCCGGTATTTGACTGATGTAGAAACAGCTCGATTAGTATATTTTAGTTATTTCCATAGTGTAATGTCGTACGGCATTTTGCTGTGGGGAAATGCAGCCGACATTCAGGCTATATTTGTGCTGCACAAAACGAGCCATTCGAGCAATTTATAACCTAAGTTGTAGGCATTCACTGAGGGATACATTTAAGGATATAAACATAATGACAGTCGCATCTCAATATGTATATGAGAACGTGATTTATGTCAAAAAGAATATTAACCTATATTCTAGACACAGCGACATTCATAGCATAAATACTAAAAACAAAGACTTACTTATTGTGCCCAAGACTAGGCTCCAAAAAATTAGTAATTAATTTAAGTGCCAAAGTATACGTTTTTACAACAAACTCCCAAGCCATGTCAAAGAACTGAGCCTCAATAAATTTAAATCATTTATTAAACAGAAACTCTGTCAAAAAGGTTTCTATAAAGTTAAAGATTACTTGGACGACAAAAAGGCTTGGGATTAATTAAGCTACTCCAATGTACCCCCAGGCAACAAACTAATTTTATACTAAATCTATTTTTATACTAAGTGTGACATTGATGATTTTGTTATACTTTTTGAAGTATTATATTCTTTTTTAAATTATTGTGAATGTGAAGACTATGTGGATTATTGTTTTTATTATTTCTCTCAGGTAGTTTTCATCTTAGTCTGGCAGTTTGAGTCATTTATGCGGCCTACTCAAATGTCCTTTCTTTGGTATTATTCGTCGAATCGTTGAGCTCCTTAAGTTCTGAGTTGAGCTGCACGATTACTGACAAATGCGTGTACTGACTGGATAGGTCCACTCAATCTGTGTGGTTTTTTCCTCAAAAGACCATTTCAGACACCAATCTACATGGTCTTCACATGATCTGACCAAGATTATGTCTGGACTTTAAAATAAAAGAGACTGTGACCTCTGAGTTTGTTTCGGCCTTTCTTCTCAGAGTAGTCAGATAGGAAACGCCGAGCTCATCTAGTTTTTTTCTAAATATGATTGACGTGTAAAAGTGTTTGTATAAACCTACTTACAAAAAATAAAATCATTTAATTTCATTTCATCATTTCATTTCATTACAACCATTTTGAGAGGCAGACATAATCGAATTATTGTCAATGTGAGTATTAATTTTCGCTCTCACATGTGATCGGTCTATAATTCTTGGGTTCCGCGGGATTACCGACTTATTATTATTATTATGTCCTTACATATCTCGCGACCATGGGGTCCCAGACCTTTGGAAGGTGTACGAGGGGCCGAAGCCAACTCGCAGAGGCCCCTTGGACAATTGTAATGGAATGAGGTACCAACCGACGATTATCCCTGTTTGCTCTATGAAGGTGCACCAAAGGACAACCCCCGGTTGATGCAAGACTATTGCAGAACATGGAAACAAAAAATATTAGGCTATGGGTTTGGGAGGCTATAGTAGATCGGTTTCCTAAGACTATAGAAAGGCTATGGCCCCTACCTGACCAATGCTTTATATAAAATATACCGACAAAATGGCAGGGGGTGACTTGCACACTCAATAATGGGCCCCCGAAAACGGCCGCTAGCACATAGTGACGTAGTGACAAGGTGGCAACACTTCCTGAGGTGCTTGAGGAGTGGAGAGGTATTCCACGGCTATCAGGACAATCCCGGAAGTACGGTCAAGATCCCTACCAGCATCTTACTGGAATACTTCCTTCCTCTGAGCACGTTTGCTCTTGCGAATCAACACTCAAGCCGGCCAATAAAGGCAAGAATGAGGTGGGAGCTCTGTTCCTCGTCAGTGTTCACTCCAGCCGGCCAATAAAGGCAAGCCAGAGATGAGGTACAAGACTTCTCCCAGGAGATAGGTTCCGTGGGGTCGCTACTGCCCAACAGCTCGCCACATGCTGCCCTGCGGGTTTCTGTATCACTCTTAGTTTGGCTCCTTATCCAAGACCTGTTCCGGCAAAGTAAATTGTACGGGACAGACCTGGAGTTTGGAGTGCGCAAGCCCCACCACGACGTCAACGTAGAGATACGGCGGCGGGGGTTCTTTAATTAATTCTATACAGTTCTATTATTATTGCGTAATATTAAGCATTAAAGTGCTAATTATTGTTAGAGTCAAGTGGAAATGTGAAAAAAGTAATAATGAAATTAAAAGGAAAACTATCACAGCTAAGTGGGCTTCACCAGTTAACGAGTTAGTCGACCTTAAATTTGCAGTTGGAGAATTGACCGTGGCATATATCGATCTATGGGAGAACATGTTTTTCAACTAAGTTACTACAAGAACTATTGTATAACAGAAAAGTAATGAACAGTGACTAAATTTTATGTAGCGAAATGGCCAAGCCACATATTTTGACTAAGGTGTGGTTTGTGACGTTAGGGCTTGTAGAGTTAGGGCGTGTAGAGTTAGAAGCTTGGCTCTATATGACATTTGATAACTTTTTGACAGTGCAAGCCATGTGGTGTCGTCTTGACAACATTTTACATGAAAATGTTTTTGTTGGGATTTACTTTTTATAAGATTTCTACAACAAATAAAGACAGACTTGGGCTGATCCAATATGAATTTCGTGGATAATATTACATTCTGCCGTCCTTGAACAAAGTCGGATTCAACTCTTAACGACATTGAGGTAGCTACTAGCCAAACATTAAATGAGACCGACATGAGTGTAGCGGAAATATCCGATTACGAAGACGACGAAATTAAGAAACTACGAGAGCAAATTTTGACACTTAAACAAGATCTACAGAGCGCTCACTTATAAATTGAAACACTGTCTTTAGAAAACAGCAATCTCAAGGCATTAAACGACATAAATAAATTAAACGAATAAAAACCTTTATAATAAAGTGACAAGCAGTACAGTCAAACTGAAGTCATCTAGCAAAAAGAACAATAACAATAAAACCAAAGAAACAGAAACTGAAGTGCCAAAGCCGGAGGTAAATAATAGTGCTACCCCAGTAAATCAGAGCAGAGGCAATTTGGACAAAAAATAGCCGGAACGTAACAAAATATACAGACAACAAGAATGAATTGCAGAAAACACTTTCGAGACCTGTGAACCTTGTCACTACATCACACCTCGTGGAAGTATCCAACTTCTGTTAAAAGGCACCAGAGCAAAGCTGGCATACACTTCACTGGACTTCTGTATTGTACTACTAGAAATTATACTACTGAAGAGTCTTTGAAGTCACAAACAGATATTTTGATAATATCTTGGAAATAAGACAAGTTTTGCAAGAAATCACAAACAGATAGAATTATCTGCACTCCAATGTACAAATTTTTCACTAATAATTACTTTTACAACTCAAGAGTGAAAACCTTTGATAATTTATTATATTTAGATACAAATACTCACGAATATGCCGACTTTTTTGATAGTAACAAGAATTTAAGATATGACGACACTATGTTTGTCAGACGCACTGGCGTAATAAATAGCTCCGGAATCTATTTTTAAGGATGTTTATGACACGATTATTTATTTTTAATCTATCAACACTGATTATCATTATGAAGTTGAAAGAAACGAGAACATGTCATGTCGGGAATCAAGACAACATCAATGAGCAGCAACCTGCTTCGCAGAAGCTTTTTCGGTAATAAATATTTCACAATATTGCACAAAAATATTGCAGGTTTGAGGAGCAAGTCCGATGCACTAACGGTCTGCTTACAAGTATTATCGGACAATAACACTGATATTGATGTAATTTGTCTGACTGAACATTTCATGATGTCGAGCTATGAAAATATTTGTGTGATACCCAATTTCTGCCTAGCTGCCCACTTCAGCAGAAGTAATTCCAGCAGAGGAGGCTCATGTATCTACGTAAAAAAGGACATCAATGGAAACCGATTTCGAAATCAGTGTTATTCACCGAGTACTCAACTTTTTAATGCACTGCAATAGAACTGATAGCTTATAAATTGATTATTATTTGTATATATTCGTATAGGGTTCCTTTAACTAGTAACTTAGACAATTTTTTGCAAGATTAGTTAAAATGCTCAAGTATATCAATAAAACCTATAATATGCATAGTGTTGTATTAGCTAGTGGTTTTAATATTAATATTTTAAAACAAAATAATACGAATTCAGAATTTGAATGTTTACTGCTCAACTTTAATCTAAGGCTATAATAATAATAATAATAATAATAAGCTGGCAACACCAACGTCAACACGTCAAGAAATTCGGTTCATATTATTTAAACATCAGTAATTTTAGAAGCTGTTTTTTTATTTTATTTCATTCCAATTTCCAATCCCTACAACAAGCCTTGAACCAAAATAATCACGACATAAATTAAAAAATAGCAAAATGAACCATAACATATACACTTTAATCAAAAACTACAGAATGGATGGTGACATGACAGATGTCACCTCGCGTTAAAATAGCATGAATACGGATAAGAAATTGAAAGAATGTTGACTAGAGCAGCTTCGAAACGAGCACGCCCACCACCTCCGGACTCTTCGCTCAGCTCCGCCTCGCCGCCGCCGGTATCCAGCCCCACTGTGAGCGCAGTGATTACACCGGCCGCGGTAGTTGCGTCGAGCTCGAGCGACGAGTATTTTTCCCCACCGACGTCGCCAACACCTGTACGTCGGCAGGGGAGAGACCGGCCACCGAAGAGCTTGGGACTTAGGGGCCATCCGGCCCCGAGCCGGGTCCCCGCTGCCGGTGGTTGTGTGCAGCGCATGAGATGGACTCAGTCCATGAACGAGAACGTCATGCGCGCATATTATGGGTCTACAGAGGGGGGAACTAACCTCACTGCGTACCGTGTTAGGATGCTGTCTCTGTTTCAGGAACTAGAACCAACCGTCAACGTCTCGGCCCAACGATTGTCGGATCAGGTGCGGGTCATCCAACGCAATCGTAGGTTGGACGATGCCACACTTGATAGGCTGCGTTCAGAGGTACTGAGCAACTATATCATCTCGACTCCGGCACAAACCGCGGTACATACCCCAATTATTGATGTAATCCCGCCGCGGTCCAATCACGGTGTTGAAGAAGAGGATGATAGGGCTGCCACAGTAAGCAGCCAGTGCAACGTCCGATTGAGGAGCGCACTGGAGGATGCGTTTCGCGAGTATAGGTCCACTCCAACCGAACTTAGACCCCGACTACCACGCCTACCCATGCACAAGAAAAATAGGGCACTGATGTGTGCCTTGGACTCGCAGCTTAAGGTTTTTTTCGAGAGCAGCGAGGATCTCGTTGATACACACTCGATCCTGTATTGCGCGACTGTTGCGGCATGTCGTTTAGCGAATGTCAAGTTTCCAAACTCTGACGGAGCTACTCGACCAAAACCAGCCGTACCAGCCTGGCAGTGCAGGATTGAGCGTCGTATTGATAAGGCCAGGGTACTCATCGGCAAACTATACTGCTTCAGGGAGGGCAATACACGACCACGTGTGATGCGCTTTGTAAGACGGGCATTCTCGGGGACTGGAATCAGCCCTCGAGAATACATGTCTCATATCACAGAGCGCATCGACTTTCTGAAGCAGAAAGTTTGTGCATGGGCGAGCCGTATTCGGCGGTATAAGCGGCGGGTTGATCGATACACGCAAAATCGCATGTTCCAGAGCGATGAGAGGTGGGTATATAGAGCTTGGGAGCGACCTAAACAAAACGTGACAGACGTGTGCCGCCCGGATGATGCCACCACAACTGCGTTCTGGCGAAGCATCTGGTCGATACCTGTCTGCCATGTTGAGGCTGACTGGATGCGGGATGTCTGTGAAACTATACCAGAAATGGAAGTAGTCATTATCACGCCATCAGATATAGCTAGAGCGGTCCGTCCGTTACCGAATCGGAAATCACCGGGACCGGACGGACTGCACAACTTTTGGCTGAAATGGCTAACTAGTTCACACACTTGCCTGGCATCTCAGTTCCAGTCATCCTTAGAGTCTGGGTCACTACCGCAGTTTATGACGACAGGCATTACCCACCTGCTCCATAAGTCAGGTAGTCCCGCGGAACCCAAGAATTATAGACCGATCACGTGTTTGTCGACGGTCTATAAACTTCTTACATCCATTTTGAGAGCGAAAATTAACACACACATTGACAGTAATTCCATTATGTCTGCCTCTCAAAATGGATGTAGGAACGGGTCTCGTGGCACTAAGGAGCTACTTCTCATCGACGTGGCCATTAGCCAACAGGTCCGTCGATCCCGCAAGGATCTGTCGACTTGCTGGATAGATTATAAGAAGGCCTACGACTCGGTGCCACATACATGGCTCATGAGGGTGCTGGAGTTGTACAAAATAGATACAACTCTACGCACCTTCCTTGAATCGTGTAGGTATGGGGCAATGGAGGACAGTCCTTCGCTATCCGGGGTGTCGACAGATCCAGGGGAATGATGAGCCTGTATGGATTAAACGGGGAATATTTCAGGGCGACAGTTTAAGTCCACTTTGGTTCTGCTTAGCCCTGAATCCTCTAAGCATGCAGCTGGAGGATTCAGGTCTAGGCTATCGGTTGAGGAGAGGTGGTCAGATCATATCTCACCTCCTCTACATGGATGACTTGAAAATCTTTGCCCCCAACAAATTGCAACTGATGAAGCTACTGAAGGTAACTGAAACTTTCAGTAGCGCCATCAGAATGGAGTTTGGTGTGGACAAATGTGCAGTCATGCATGTGAAGCGAGGGGAGATAATGGAATCCGAAGGAATTCAACTTTCGGATTCCATACACCTTAGATCCCTCTCCTCACCCGAAAGCTATAAGTATTTGGGAATGTCGGAAGCGTTAGGCATCAACGTTACTGACATGAAGCAATCGTTGAAGGAGCGCTTTTTTGGCCGCCTGAAGAAGGTATTGATTAGTCTTCTTTCAGGCGGTAACAAGGTACGCGCCTTCAACGGTTGGGTCATGCCGGTTTTGACGTACTCTTTCGGCATACTCAAATGTACTCAGACCGAACTAGACGCCCTGGATAGGAGGGTCCGTACACTGTTGACCGCAAACCGGATGCATCACCCACGATCATCGGTGATGAGACTGTACATCCCGCGGAAGTGCGGGGGTCGAGGCTTTTTAAACGCGAAGACCCTCCACAACCGCGAGATATGCAGTCTCAGGGAATATTTTTTGAAAACCGAAGTGGGTATGCACCGTGATGTGGTCGCAGTGGACAAGGGGCTCACCCCACTTTCCATGGCTAAAGAGAACTGTTGCAAACCTGTAGTACTTACTACCGATGATCGCAAGGAGATATGGCAAAGCAAGGAGCTACACGGGCGCTTCTATCGGGCTCTTCATGAGCCCGATGTAGATTTCTTAGCGTCCGTGTCCTGGCTACGTTTTGGGGACCTTTTCGGGGAAACTGAAGGTTTTGTCTGTGCAATTATGGACGAAGTTATCTTGACGAATAACTACCGGAGACATATTATGAAGGACGGGACGGTTGACGTGTGTCGGGCATGCCACCGTCCGGGTGAGTCTATCAGACATATTATCTCTGGTTGTTCTCGTCTGGCTAACGGCGAGTACTTGCACAGACATAACCAAGTAGCTAGGATTATTCACCAGCAACTTGCTTTGAAATATAAACTTGTGAACTCTGAGGTACCGTATTACAAGTATGTGCCCGACCCAGTTCTCGAAAATGACCATGTCACGTTGTACTGGGATCGGTCTATCATTACTGACAGGACTATTGTCGCCAATAAGCCTGATATAGTGGTGATAGATCGATTAGCGCGCCGCGCAATGATAGTCGATGTTACCATTCCACATGACGATAACCTCGTGAAAGCTGAGAAAGAGAAACAAATAAAATATCTCGACTTAGCACACGAGGTTGTTGACATGTGGAATGTGAACTCGGCTGTCATTGTGCCGATTGTCGTTACGGCCAATGGCCTGATGGCCAGAAGCCTCAACCACCATCTCTCGAGGCTTGCGTTAGACGGCTGGATTAAGGGCCTGATTCAGAAGGCAGTACTCCTCGATACGGCTCGCATCGTGAGGAGGTTCCTGTCTCTGGAGCCCTAACCACCGGTAGCTTGGACCCTGCTCCCGATACCGGCGGACCACTATTTTATATATTTTTAAATGTTTTTTAATATTTTTTCTAAGAAATATTTAAAAATGTATTTTATAAGATAAAAAATCCAATAAACGACATAATAATAATAACAAACAACAACAACACCGTGTCAACAGAACGTCTCCGTCTCCGTTTTCCAAGTTTTACTAAAGATATTAATTTCGACAAATTTTACAAGAGTTTTACAATATATACAAAACCAAGAACAGAAAACCATAAAGAGACCATTACACAACACCAAAATGTAACAGAATTGAAATAAAAACCGCCGATCGGAGGTGACATGACAGATGTCACCTCCGATAAAACAACATTACAGAAAATATGGAAAATTGGAATAATAAAGAATGTTGACAAGAGCTGCTGCTGCACGTAGAGCACGCCTATCACCTCCGGACTCTTCGCTCAGCTCCGCCTCGCCGCCGCCGGTACCCAGCCCCACTCTGAGTGCTGTGATGACACCGGCCGCGGTAGTTGCGTCGAGCTCGAGCGACGAGTATTTCTCTCCGCCCACGAAGCCACCACCTGTTCGTTGACGGGATGGACGCCGGCCGCCGGACGGTTTAGGACCTCGAGGCCCACCGGCCTCTGATAGGGTCCCAGCTCCCGGCGGAAGTGTGCAGCGCATGAGATGGACACGATCTATCAATGAGAACGCCATGCGCTAATATTATGGGGCTACAGAGGGGGGAAACAATCTGACCGCGTATCGTGTTCGGATGCTCTCTCTTTTTCAGGTGCTTGAGCCAGCTGTCAACGTTTCGGCACAACGACTGTCGGATCAGGTGCGGGTTATCCAGCCTAATCATATGTTGGATGACACTGTACTTAAGCGCCTGCGAAGTGAAATGCAGAGTAGCCATGTCATCGCCCCCCCGTCGCAGACTGTTCTAGTTTTACCTCAGTTAGACACACATCAAGCTGACCAGGGAAGTGATGACAGGGCTACAAACGTAAGTACCCAGTGCAATGTGGAATTGAGGAATGCTTTGGAGGATGCGATTCGAGAATATCGGTTCATGTCGCCCGAACTAAGGCCACGCTTACCTCGTTTGCCCATGCATAAGAAAAATAGGGCGCTAGTGGCAGTTTTGGATTCGCAGTTGTCAAACCATTTTGATGACTGCGAAGACCTCACAGATACTCATTCGATTCTGTACTGCGCGACTGTAGCGGTATGTCATTTAGCTCACATCATATTTCCTAATGATTCTAGAGCTACACGACCGAAACCAACCGTACCAATTTGGCAGTGCAGAATTGAACGCCATATTGGTGGGGCCAGAGCGCTCTTCGGCAAACTAATCTGCTTCAGGGAGGACTTCTCGCCCTAGAGTGATGCGCTTTGTGAGGCGGGCGTTCTCAGGGACTGATACTCGTATCAGCCCTCAGGACTATATGTCCCGTGTCACAGAGCGCATCGACTTCCTGAAGCAGAAAGTGTATGCATGGGCAAACCTTTTTCGTAGGTATAAGCGGCGAGTAGACCGATACACTCAGAATTGCACCTTCCAGAGCGATGAAAGGTGGTTTTATAGGGGTTGGGAGCAGCGAGACCAAGATGTGACTGACACACGCCTGCCAGATGACGATGTCGTGTGTTCGTTCTAGCGCAGTATCTGGTCAGTGCCTGTCAGTCACACCGAAGGTGATTGGGCTCGAAAGGTCGAGCGAGCCTGTGATCCATTACCAGAAATGGGGGCTATTACCATCTGCCCCCAGGATAGTGTGTAGCTCGTGCAGTCCGTCCGTACCTAACTGGAAGTCCCCAGGGCCGGACGGGCTGCACAATTTCTGGCTCAAATGGTTTTTAGGGTCGCACGCTCGCTTGGCGGCTCAGACTGCTTTGGAATCTGGTTCGCTGCCCCAATCCCTAACGATAGGCGTTACCCACCTGCTCCATAAATCAGGTAGCACCGCGGAACCCAAAAATTATAGACCGATCACGTGTTTACCGATGGTATATAAAGTTCTTACATCCATTTTGAGAGCTAAAATTAACAAACATATAGACACCAACTCCATCATGTCTGCCTCTCAAAATGGATGTAGGAACGGGTCCCGCGGTACTAAGGAGTTACTCCTCATTGATATGACCATTAGCCAACAGGTTCGTCGTTCCTGAAAGGATCTGTCGACATGTTGGATAGATTATAAGAAGGCCTATGACTCGGTGCCACATACATGGCTCATGAGGGTGCTGGAGTTGTATAAAGTAGATGCAACTCTGCCCACCTTCCTGTTGTCGTGTATGGGGCAATGGAGGACGGTCCTTCGCTATCCAGGATGTCGAAATATCCAGAGGAATAGCGAACCGATAAGGATCGAGCGGGGCATATTTCAGGGCGATAGTTTGAGTCCGCTTTGGTTCCGCTTAGCCTTGAATCCTCTAAGCACAATGCTGGAGGATTCAGGTATAGGCTATCGGTTGAGGAGAGGTGGTCAGGTTATATCTCACCTCCTCTACATGGATGACCTAAAACTCTTTGCCTCTAATAATTTGCAACTGATGGAGCTACTGAAAATAACTGAAACTTTCAGTAGCGCCATCAGGATGGAATTTGGAGTGGATAAATGTGCGTTCATGCATGTAAAGCGAGGGGAGATTGTACGTGGGAACCCAACTCTCGGATTCCATAAACCTTAGAGCCCTCTCCGCATCCGAAACTTACAAGCATTAGGGTATGTAGGAAGCGTTGGGCATCAATGTTACTGACATGAAGCAATCGTTGAAGGAGCGCTTTTTTGACCGCCTGAAGAAAGTATTTAATAGTCTTCTATCAGGCGGAAACAAGGTGCGCGCCTTCAACGGCCGACGTAGGGATGCATCGAGATGTGGTCGCGGTGGACAAGGGCCTCACCCCACTCTCCTTGGCTAAAGAGAACTGTGGCAAGCTTGTAGTGTACACTAACGATCGCAGGGAGGTATGGCAGAGTAAGGAGCTTCACGGACGCTTTTTCCGGGCCCTACAAGAACCCGATGTAGATTTCCAAGCGTCCGTAGCCTGGCTTCGTTTCGGTGACCTCTTTGGGGAAACCGAAGGTTTTGTCTGTGCAATTATGGACGAAGTTATCATGACGAAGAATTACCGGAGATTATTGTGAAGGTCGGCACGGTTGACATGTGTCGGGCATGCCACCGTCCGGGAGAATCAATCCGACACATTATCTCCGGGTGTTCTCGTCTAGCTAACGAAGAGTATTTGCATAGACACAACCTTGTAGCCAGGATTATCCATCAGCAACTTGCTCTTAAATACAGCCTTGTAGAATCTGAAGTGCCGTACTACAGGTATGTGCCCGACCCAGTTCTCGACAATGGAAATATCATATTGTACTGGGATCGATCCATCATCACTGACAGGACTATTGTTGCCAATAAGCCTGACATAGTGGTGGTGGATCGAACAGAGCGGCGCGCAATGATTGTTGACATAAAGAAAGAAAGGAAGAAAGAAAATACATTTATTTGCGGTATACATGACGCAAGGAAGGAACACAAATACAAAAAAGAAACAATTTGGGGGAGAATATGCGTCACGTCCACGCAAAACGGCCAACGCTCAGCATAATGCTGCGACCCTATGCGAGACAGAGCCCCAGCGCTGGTTTTCAGCGATAGCCGGCGTTGACGTTAAGACGTAAACAGTCCCTCATGACGGGAATCTCGTGAAAGCCGAGAAAGATAAACAGATCAAGTATCTTGACTTGGCTCGCGAGGTTGTCGACATGTGGGATGTGGATTCAGCAATCATTGTGCCGATAGTCGTATCAGCCAATGGCTTAATTGCCAAAAGCTTCGACTAACACCTAAGGAGGCTCACGTTGGACGGCTGGATTAAGGGCTTATTTCAGAAAGCGGTACTTCTGGACACGGCCCGCATTGTCAGGAGGTTCCTCTCTCTGGAGCCCTGACTGCCGGTAGCTTAGACCCTGTTCCCGATACCGGCGGGCTACCATCTTTTTAAATATTTTTAAATGTTTTTATATATATATTTTTTTATATAGCAAGTCTTTCAGTTTCTTTGTCAATCTATTTAAATTTAACTCTTTGATTGATTTTGGTATTTTGTTATAAACCTGCGGGGCTATGCAGAATATGCTTTTCCACATTAAAGCTGTTTTGGCTCGCCGTCCGCATAACATCATTCCGTCTGTTACGTTTAACAGTATCTGATAGGTGGGGAAACAAGTGTGCATTTAACTTTACAAATAAGGCAGTTTCATAAATATATAAAGCCGGGAGTGTCAGAATTTTGTATTTTTTGAAGTATGGTTCACAACTGTTCGTTACTTGTAGTCCAAACATGGCTCTGATGGATCGCTTTTACGCTTTAAAAGTGGCTTCTCTGTTTGTAGAATTACCCCATAATATAATATCGTATCTTAATACACAGATGCAACAAGACCATGATAAGCTGTGAGTAGTGCATCTGTGTTAACTGTTGGAGCAAGTTTATACAGGGCATAGGATGAACTACTAACTGTCTTACATAGCGCTTCAATGTGATCTTTCCAGTTGAGCTGGCTATCAATAATCAAGCCTAGAAACCACGAAAATATCCTATGCAACCTTATGCGCCAAGCCTTAAAAATAGTAGAGGACTGGTGCAATAAGCACCAACTATCAGTGAACCCTACAAAAACCGAATTGATTCTCTTTACAAAAAAGAGGAAATTGCCAGCACTACAGCCACCACGATTCTTTGGGACCATCCTAAGCCTATCAACTGAAACCAAATACCTGGGCATCTTTTTAGACAAACAGTTGAATTGGGCAAAACATGCCAACTACATTATCACAAAAATATCTCTGGCAGTGCAAAAAGCTGCTCGGCAAGAACTGTGGAATTAACCCCAAGATTACCCACTGGCTATTCACCACAGTTATCCGGCCAATTATCACATACGGCTCACTAGTCCGGTTGCCCAGGACAGACAGACTGAGCACAGCCCAAAAAATATCTCGAAAAATTACAACGGTTTCCTTGTGTAGCAATCACGAGCTATATGAGTCTACTGCAACCTTGCAGGCAATGCTTGAACTGCCGCCTCTGCACCTCATCTTGCGAGAGGAGGTGGCCCTGGCCGCTTTTAGGCTTAACATAACAGGAACCCTGAGCAAAGAGTCAAGCACATACGCATAAAGGAGAATGCGATTAAACGACGACCAATGATAGCATCACCCTGCGACAAAGCCCCGAAACTACACTGCTTTCAAAAGCACTACAACTTTTTACAGCACTACTTTTTTTTCCTACGTGGGTAGGCGTGACATAAACACGTAATTTTGTAACTTCATTATTTATTATTTATTTTAAATTAGTTAATAGTTCTTTTCACTATATTTATGTGCTAATTATCCAATAAACCCACCTTCGCTCGGAACTTTCCTTTTACTTTCACACTTCATCACCACAACACTTAAAAATATTGCAACTAAGCATGGACAGCAAGCTTGTACACAGTATGGAGGAACTGGAGAAGCTGTTTAGCTCCCGCATGCGTGAGTACGAAGATAAGCTGCAGAGAGCTACAGCTGGAACTGAACCTGCTCACTCGGATTTTGCTGCGCTGTCCCTGGACTTTTCTGAGTTTAAATCCTTTGTTTGCAAAACTTTCTCTCTCCTCAAAACTCAGATCGAACTCCTGTCGTTGAGCCTGGACACACATGAGACTGCAATGCGAAGAAAGATCTTGCTGTTTCATGGTATTCCAGAGAAACCTAATGAAAAGCTTTGTGACTCGATTCTCCTGATTATACCCAAACAACTGATGATTGACGACATTAAATTGGATCATTTAGATGTTTGCCATAGATTAAGAGCCCCCCAGGGTAAAACCAGACCTGTGCTGGTGCGATTTAATGTGATGGAGCATCGTCGGTTAGTTTGGGATGGTAAAACTACACTCAAGGGCAGCGGCATCACCATTTCTGAGTTTTTGACACGGCACCAGGTATTTATTGCTGCTCGCAAACACTTTAGCATCAACAGCTGCTGGTCTGCAGAGGCAAAGATTATTGTCTTGACGCCTGACAAGTCACGCCGGAAGATAGCGACCATGGGTGAGCTTGAAAAGTTAATCGCGCTATTCCCCGCTCCCGCCAGTGCTGCTGCATATAATGATCCGAAAAATGAAAAATTTGCCGCTTCTCCCTCGCCAGCCGTTGCATCAACATCGCCTGTTTTAAGTTTACTCATTTAGATATCTTTTGGAATGATACACCATTTCAGTACAAATAATATGTAATTTTATAACCTTGTACACGTACAAACTTGGTGAAATAGACCAATAGCAATTTTTGTAACAAACTAACTTAATAATTCTATATAATATTACTGAGGACTTTTTGTAGACAACCTTTTGGTTCCGGGGCTCGATGAGAATTAACTTAGCAAATAAACGAGGCTCTAAAGATCATGTTTCCATTCCGTTAGATAAAACCAGTACTTTTTCTGTTACTGTCAAATGAGATACTTTTAAACTTCATGAATACACTGATGCAGAAATCATTTGAGACAAATCACATACTTTCAATTTTATATTTAGTATTTAAAATCAACAAAATTTATTATTATTTGGAAATCATGACATTCGGCCATCCGACACTGTGTTGCCTCCTGGCACACGCAACAATCATACATTTTCAATTAAATCATGACATTCTTGCTAGCCCAAACAAAAATGAAAAAAAATAATATATATTCCTATAAATGAATATACAAATCATTATAATACGTTTTACTAGATCATTACTACAACACAACACTATACTACATCATAATATACAAAACATGACAATACATTATTTTTCTTAGATCATCACAACAACAACAACAAAATATTATACTACATTATAATATACAAAACATGACAATACATTTTACTAGACCATTATAACAACAAAACCTTACACTACATTATAATATACAAAACAACAATACATTTTCCTTTAATTAACAAAATATATTTTTTTTTTATTAAATGAGACAAACATAAAGTATTTTAATTTAGCTTTGTTAAGTTACTTTTATCAGAGCTACTTTCGTCGGAGCTATGTAGTTTCAAAGCTTTTATGTGTATCCATGTTCGAATTCTATCAGCTGCAATTACGGTTTTGTAAGGTTTGCCCTTCTTAACAAAACCAGGGACATCAGTTATTCGATAGCGGTCATTGCCTAGGACTTCAGTGCCTTTCTAAGGACCCACAAATTTCGACAAAAGCTTTGTACTTTTCTTATCATTATCAAAATTATTTCGAGAAATTTTAACTAAATCATATGATTTGCGTCATGTCTATTTTTTTGTTTCTTTTGGTCTTTTTCTATATTATTACTAATTTGTTGCATGACTTGTTGTAACTCTAAATTACTACATGCATTATTTTCAGCGTTAAGCTTATTCGACAAGACATCACGCAATTTTGTTCCGAACATAGCTTCAGTTGCGGTTTTCTGTGTTGAAGCATTAATAGTGTTGTTAATGCCCCATTGAATTTTCCCCAGACACTTGTCCCAGTCACGTTCATGGCTTGAAAAGTTTTGAGAAGACAATGAATTTAAGATAGTTTGATTAAATCTCTCTGCCTGGCCATTAGCTCTGGGACAAGCTACTGCGTTCAAAATATGCTTAATACCATGTGTATGATAAAAGATTTGAAAAGCTGTTGACGTAAAACTCGTGCCACGGTCAGACACGATCCTAGCCGGAACACCGAAGTCGTAAAATATTTTCTCTAAAACCTTAACCGTAGTTTTTGTTTTTACATCTTTAACCGCTCTTACGAAGACATACTTTGTGAAAGCGTCTACCAACTTTAGAATGTGAGTATTACCGTTTTTACTTCAAACAAAAGGCCCAAGGTGATCCATATGAATCGTGTGAAATGGTATTTGTACTTTTTCTATTGGGTACAGATGACCTGACTTTTGTTTTGACGCATTATCTTTATTATAAGTGCATTCTAAACATGCCGCAACATACTTTTTAATAAATTATCTTAGTTTAGGGAACCAGTATAAATGTTGTATTCTCTCTAGGGTTTTTGCGTACCCCAAGTGACCGATTTCATCGTGGTTGGCTCGGCATATTTGCCATCGAGCACTTCGCGGAACAACCAGACATAGCCTATCGTCTACCCTTTTATACACAGTGTGGTCTTTTATAACAAAGTTTTTACGAATGTCTCTGCATTCCTGATCATTTTCGGGTTTAAGGATCTTAAATATACGAGATATTTCGGGGTCTGCTAATTGTAATGATAAAAGCCAGTTCTCTGTGCCTATAGTATATACGCCAACCGAGGGGCTATCATCTGGTTCCGCAGATAATCTAGTGTTTCTACTTAATGCATCGACGTGTGACATCTGAACGCCATGCCAGGTCGATATTCAATATCAAACGTGAATTCGCTTATTTGTAGCCACCACCTCGCTATCCGCGGAACGAGATCCTTTTTGGTTAGTGTAGTGCGAAAAGTGGCACAATCAGTATAAACTTTAAAATTAATGCATAACAGATACACACGGAATTTTTTTAGGGAACATACAACAGCTAGTGTTTCTAGTTCATAGAAATGCAGTTGTTTTTCTTCAGGTGTAGTCTGTCGACTAAAATAAGCGACTGGTTTTAAAACCCTAGCGTCCTTTTGCCATTGCATAAGTATACCTCCTACACCCAGAGCACTAGCGTCGGTATGGAGTTCGGTTTCAAGGGTAGGATCATGAGCTAAAACAGGCCGACTGGCCAGTCGATCCTTTAAAATTAAAAATGCCTGGTCTTCCGAATGAGACCATTGCCATAAACAGTCCTTTTTTAATAAAGATGTTAACGGACGAGCGACCTCTCCATAATAAATTTTCGGAAATAACCAGTCAACCCAAGAAATTGTCGAACTTCATGGACATTTCGTGGTTTTAGGAATTCCTGTAGAGCTAAAATTTTTGCTTTCTCGGCTGAATGCCTTGTGGAGAGATTACATACCCAAGGTAGCTAACAGTGCTATCAAAGAATCGACATTTGGTTAGGTTTAAGGTTAATCCATATTGCCTAAAAAGTATTAACACATCTTCTACACTCGCGAGCAACCAAATCGACTCAAGCCTTGTCGGCGCACACATACATTGATACAACTAAAATTATGAATGGAAATTATTAAAATGATATGTCATTCGAAAGCTTAAGATGTCAGCTTTAATTTGATATCATTATCATTGAAATCTATCCATCATTTTTGAAATAAATGATGTCTGAACGCAAGAGTAGGAAAAACGGGAATTTAGGAAAAAGGGTATTTGTCTCGTATTTGACAAATTAAACAAAAAATTTAAAAAATACAATTAATTAATTTAAATCAGTATTTCGTATTGCCCCCTCTAGCCCTAATTACATCCCGCAGTCTGTTTTTCATGGACCTTATCAATTTTTTGACATTTTCTTGAGGAATGCCGTCCCACTCCTCTAATAATGCTGTCTTTAGCTCGTCTACGCTTGAAGGGACTTGATTTCTGGCCCGAACTCTTCTTTTAAGCTCGTCCCATAAGTGCTCGATGGGATTCATGTCAGGACTGAGCGCAGGCCAGTCCATCGTGCGTAATTCGACCTCTTGCAGAAACTGTCGAGTGACTCGTGCCGTGTGGCAGCGGGCATTGTCGTGCATTAACACGAAGTCTTCACCGACAGACCCTGCGTAGGGCACAACATGATCCAGTAGAATGTCGGTGATGTACCGATCAGCTGTTAGCCCGCCTCCACGGCCGCCCCCAAGCACGAAAACAAGTTTGGTTTTTCCCTCTAAAGAGATACCAGCCCACATCATGCAGGAACCGCCGCCATATGCCACTGTTTCAGCGAAACAACATTGGGCAAATCATTCCCCCGGACGCCTGTAGACTCGGCCTCTCCTGTCACTGCCATGCAGACACATTCTGTACTCATCAGTAAATAAGACCGATCGCCATTGCGCAACGCTCCATTTGAGATGCTCTCGAGCAAATTGAAGGCGCGCTTGTCGGTGGCCTGCAGTCAATTTAGGGCCCGTCGCAGATCTTTTTGGCGTCAAGTTGGCTTCCTTCAAGCGTCTTCTCACTGTCCACTCGCTGACAGCTGCACATCAACGCCCGTAAGGTGTCGATTACGCAGCGAGGTTGAGACAATGAAGCGGTCGTCTCTCTCTGAAGTGCACCGGTGGCGGCTCGTTCTTGGTCTCCGATTGAAGGCACCAGTCTCTTGGACCCGTCTGTATACTCGGAATACAGAAGACTGGCTCAAGTGGAGCTGGGCAGCGACTGCTCGCTGACTTAACCCTTGTTGCAACAAGGCAACAACTTGAGCGGCTTCTTCTGGTGTGGTATCCATGGGTTAGCGAAAACAAGGATTGCAATTTATGGAGATGTGTACCGGTCAACTTGTAACAAGCAACGGATAAGATAAACCGGAAGTGGGGGGGGGGGGTTTATAGCGGGAGCAGGTAGCGCAAGTCGTGGATTCCTAAAGAGGTAATTTACGCTGACGGCCAATTAAAATGTGTCAATACATCAGCGCTTAGTTTTTTTTTAAGGTATTAATGTTAATTGAAAGCCTAATTCTTCAGCTTTCGAATGACATATCACTTTTGTAATTACCATTTATCGTTTTAGGAAAATCAATGTATATGTGCGCCGTCTAGGCTTGAGTCGATTTGGTTGCTTGCGAGTGTAGTCTATGAAACATCTCATCTACAGTTTTTGCGGTAATTAACACGTCATCTAAATAAGCTAACGCGTATTCAAATCGTCTGTTCCCGAGCACTTTGTTAACCATTTCTGGAATACGGCTGGGGCATTTGCTAGGCTGAAAGGCATTCTTTTGAACTTGAAATGCCCATCGGGTGTAACAAAACCAGTAAGATGTTGGCTTTCTTTAGCCATGGGTATTTGATAATACCCTGAAGCGAGGTCCAGAGTCGTGAAGAAACCATTGCCACTGAGGTTCGATATTTGGTCTTCTATAATTGGTAGCGGAAAACGATCTTTTATAGTTTTATTATTCAGGGCTCGAAAGTCCACGCATAATCGCTGCTCACCCGTTTTCTTTTTGACCATTAAAATCGGGCTGGCGTAGTCGGATTTCGATTCCTGAATAATATCGTTTTGAAGCAATTCGTCAATGGTTTCTCGGACTCGTTCGCGTACATAATTTGACAACCGATATGGACGGTAAACAATTAAAAATACTAAAAGCACCTCGCAACAGACGAAACTCTTTACCCGTTTCACCAGCGTTGTAACCTTCTATAAATACATCTCCCGTGAAGTTACCGTTTGAATAAACAGGGACAGTACTGATTTTCAAGATTCCTGTCCTATCAGTAATATATAGCTTTAAAAGTCCTTGTGGATCGTCAGATGAGGCCAGGCCTGGGCTATTATAAAATGTAAGTTTTGAGCTATCTTTTAAAACAGTGATAAACGGCAATTCCATAAAATTCTGACCAATAATAAGTGATGTCTGCATGTGAACGTCATCTACAACTAATACTTCAATATCAGATTCAATTTCATCTATCCTAATAAACACAACCGTCTTGTACATGGGTACAACTGAAGACTGTCCGAAACCCTTAACAATCGGAACGTTATCAAAGCTCTTAACTAAATTAAGTAGTTCTGCATCGGTTCTGCGCAAGAGTGTACACTCACTACCAAAGTCAATATATGCTTCAAAAGACTTATCATTTATTACTACGGACTTAAAGTATTTGGCATTGCCCTCATTATAAGAATCAATTTTTAAAGTCCTTTTTTCCATACTTTCTACTTGGTTAGATTTTGAATTCGAAGAGACATTGGGTTCCAATTTACATCCGTCATTATCGTGCCCTATCCAATTGCATCGTCTGCATCTAATAATGGGCTTAGTACATTTATAAAAAGGATGACCTTGCAAATGACAATTGTAACAAGTGATTGAATTGGTGTTAGCACCATTTGAACTGGCGCTGGTATTGCTAGAGCTTGGCTTTTGCGTTGTACGCTAACGGAATTTATTATTGATGGAATGAAGAATATTATTAAATGATAGGAAATTTATATTTGAATAGATTACACTGACAACAAATTAAATAAGCAAAAATAAAAAATAGGTATACTATAAAAGCGCGGCACGGTCCGAGTAGTTCGGAAGACGGTTGACGTAGTACTGTGTCCTCGCAGCCTGGCCCTCGCAGCGGTGGATGTGCGTGCACGCACACTTCTTGAGTCCAAGGCTGGTGCCGCCGTCGCCACTACAATAATCCCGCGCACCGGTGTGCGCGCGGCGCGTGTAAGATAATTGAGGGCGCTCAGTGCAAACATCGTATGATCTGCGTGTTTGGCCCAATATTCATGAGCGGAGCGATTCCGCTCTAAAATGTAAGGTGGTGGTCCAGTTGATTTATTGTTCCGCCACATATTCCCCCCGGCCAGACCGTAACTACGGTCGATAAAAATCGGGGAATCTTACTCGTCGCCCACTTCTTGTCCTCTTCTCAGTGTCTGTTGTTGTAATTGGTGTTGGAGCTGTCGCTGGGGTTGACTTGACTTCTGGTTGCTTTTCCTCGTCCTTCAAAATGTATGCGGACTTTAATCTGTCAACAGAGACGTCAGTTGTCTTTCCTTTTACCTGTATTGTGTAATACTTTGGATGCCTTTGTATTACTTTGTAGGGGCCAGCGTAAGGTGGTTCCAGTGGTCTTCGGACGTAGTCTCGGCGTAGAAAGACGTGTGTAGAGGAATGCAGATCTCGTGGTATGTAGAAGGGAGAAGTTGTGTGCCAGGAGGTTGGCCTGGGAGTGAGTTTAGCCATGTGTGCACGAAGACGTGTTGCATACTGTGTGACATCGGCTGCAGTGTAATCTGTAGCAGACAGAAACTGGCTAGGTAACTGAAGAGCTTCACCATACACAAGCTCAGCAGGCGTGGCTTGGATGTAATCTTTCCAAGTGTTACGCATGCCGAGTAGTACCAGTGGTAGAATTTCTGTCCACTGCGAAGAAGTGTGGCACATGCGGCTGCTTTGAGCTGGCGGCGTAGTCGCTCAACGATGCTATTCGCAGCTGGGTGGTAGGCGGTGGTGCGGAAGTGTTTGCACCAACCATGGTAGTGAGGGCCTTGAACAGGTGGCTCTCAAATTGGCGACCACGGTCTGTAGTCACCCGTGCTGGACAGCCAAACCTAGCTATCCAGCCGGTCACCAAAGTAGCTGCGCAAGTCTCCGCGGTTATGTCCTTCAGCGGGTACGCCTCAGGCCACCGAGTAAATCTGTCGATGACAGTTAGGCAGTACCTGTAATCAGAAGAAATGGTTAAGGGCCCTACGATGTCGAGGTGTATGTGGGTGAATCTGGAAGAAGGAGTAAGGAAAGAGGAGTTACAGTATGTCGGGTTATTTTACATGTTTGGCATTGCAAGCATTGTCTTGTCCACTCTCTACAGTTCTTACGTATCCCAGGCCACACAAAGTTTTGTGTCACCAGGCGCACTGTAGCAGAACATCCTGGATGATGTATGTTGTGCAACGATTGGAAAACTTGCGTCTTTAGTTGTGGTGTGACATATGGGCGAGGGATCGGCATTGAAGTATCGCATACAATGTGTGCGTTTCCCGTCAGTGTAGCAATCTTTTCTAGCTTAAGTGAAGAGCCTTTTCTAACGAGGTCTTGCAGTTCTGGGTCTGTTTCCTGAAATTTTGCAAAGATCCTCAAAGTTTATTGCCGCTGACACCTCTTCAACCCGTGATAATGCATCAGCGACGACATTGTCTCTTCCAGGTATGTACCGTATATCCGTAGTGAATTGGCCTATGAAATCTAGGTACCTGCATTGTCTTGGCGAATGGCTGTCTCTGTTGGTTTTGAAGACGAACACAAGTGGTTTATGATCGGTAAAGATGGCAAAGTTCCTAGCCTCGACCATATGTCGAAAGTATTTTACTGCTTCATATGCCGCTAACAATTCGCGGTCGTATGGGCTGTATTTCTTTTGTGCACCACTAAGTTTGTGTGAGTAAAATGCTAATGGTTCCCAGTCGTCTCCTTTTTGCTGTTGAAGGACAGCGCCGATAGCGGTATCAGATGCATCAGTGACTATGGTTAACTCGGCTGATGGATCTGAATGAGCCAGTAGAGTTGCGTTGCACAATGAAGTCTTAGTGTCTTCGAAAGCCTTTAATAGTTCTGGAGTCATGTCGACTGGATGTGCTTCTTTAATTTTGGGACCAGCAAGGACAGCATTCAATGGGGCTTGTAGTTTAGCTGCGTTTGGGACAAACCGGCGATAAAAATGTATCATACCCATGAATCGTCGAAGCTCCTTGACCGTCTTGGGAACCGGATACTCCTGGATAGCCAGTATCTTGGTCTCGAGAGGTTTCGTACCTGCAACTGACACACGATAGCCTAGGAATCTTACCTCTTTTTTTTTTGAGGGTGGGAAATCATCAAATAACTTCTCCCGCTCTGGGCGGAGAGCTACCGCAGGCAGTAACATCTAAGGGAGCATGACTAGCTTGCTGCCGGTTGCTCAGGCAAGAATAGTATAATCAATAGTCGAGGACGCTAGCTAACCACTTATTGCAATACAACTCATAAAACACACATTGTAATGAGTAGATTATGTCAATAATAAATTAAAATTTAACTAAATTAAATTACATTGACTTATACAGTCAAATAAAAAAATAATGAATTATATGAACTCATATAACCTGTCAGTAGGTAAGCTAATTCTGGAGAAAGAACATAAACATTGTCTTGAGTTAATCACAGCGACCAACTATTCTTATCGTTTAAGTAGCCATTGATACAATTGTATGCCTTTGAACAAAGGTGCCTTTGAAAAATGAGCTCCTGTAACTGATAGTGTAGTTATGTTGTCTATCAAGCGCTGGTTTCTGCAGTCTACAAGTAAGTTGTAGAAACTAAGGAAGTCGACCCCTATGATAGGTCGTGACACATCTGCTACTGTAAAACTCCAGGTGTGTTGGTCCGTACGTATGGATCACAGTATTGGTGGCAGCGACTAAATCAAATTTGGATTGTTTGGTAGGCGTCTTCACTGCCGACCGAGGGAAAACACACAAGTCAGAGCCAGTGTCCACGAGGAACTGCATTTTCGAAGTCCGGTCGGTTATGAATAAGCGGCCTGTTGAAGTAGGGCAGTCGTTAGCCGCTACTTGCGACCGCCCTTTGAGTTTTCCGAACTAAATGTGCAGGGTTGCTTGCATTTGCTCGCTTTCTCTCCGAAGGTGTAGTGGTAGAAGCAATGTGGGTGATTTGATGGTGGTTGCTGAGGTCTAAAGCTATTAGAGCGACTGTGATCATACCTTTTTTGGTTACGCTTGGATTGTGAGCGTGAGCGTGAACGTCCTCTCCAGTTGCCGTTCATCTGCGATGTCAGTAGTGCCACTTGTTTTGTGAGCTCACTCACTTGCTTGAGCAAGTCTGGTGAAGCGCTGGTAGAGGCAGAGGCGGCTGCTAGTTGTGGAGTGGATGGTACGATTTCGTACACCCTATCAGCAATCTCCGCTAGTTTCTCTACCTGTAAGTCAGCAATCTGAGAAGCAATAACAGTTTGTATGTTTTGTGGCAGGCGGTTAGTCCAGAGACTTTTTACAAAATCCGATGCTCCAGCAGGATGCTAGGTTTTGCAGGTTGCGAAGGAACTGAGATGGTCTAGCTCGATCGCCTAGCTCCTCATGTATTAATAGTTGCTGTATCCGCTTTTCCTGTGAGGCAGATGTCTCCGGTGGTTTAGTAATAATGTCCTTTACTTGGATTGCGTATTTAGTTTCCAGCTGTGTAGTTACGAAATAGAATTTCGTCGTGTCGCTGGTTATCCTTGACAGGATAAATTGGCCCTCTAATTGGGCGAACTATAAAGCCGGTTCCTCTGGACAGAAAGGTGGACAGCGTAGTGGCAGTCCGACTTTGGACACTTCTCCTGAGACAGCAGTAAGTTGTCCTTTAGCGTCAGCATCACTAAAATTCTCAGTATACGACATCGTTTTAAAAATATAAAATCGCTCACCGCTTATGTATTGGACCACGGCCTATTTTTCCCGCTTCGATATAAACAAACTATCACCGCACTTCTTGCTTCACTGAAACTGCTTGTTCCTTGCTGCACTCGAGCCTTCAATATGCGCGGTAGTCGAGGGTCACCAATGTAGAAAATCGGTATGTCACCACAGGTTTATCCCACTTCTGAAGTGAAATGATACGCCTTTTCAGTACAAATAATATGTAATTTTATAATCTTGAACACGTACAAACTTGGTGAAATAGACCAATAGCAATTTTTGTAACGAACTAACTTAATAATTCTATATAATATTACTGAGGACTTTTTGTAGACAACCTTTTGGTTCCGAGGCTCGATGAGAATTAACTTAGCAAATAAACGAGGCTCTAAAGATTGTTTCCATTCCATTCCGTTAGATAAAAACCAGTACTTTTTCTGTTACTGTTAAATGAGATACTTTTAAACTTCATGAATACACTGATGCAAAAATCATTTGAGACAAATCACATACTTTCAATTTTATATTTAGTATTTAAAATCAACAAAACGTATTATTATTTGGAAATCATGACACTTTATTGTTTGCTTTACATTGACATTACGTTACGTTACACTCCTCGTTAGTTAATCCCTTTTTTTTTTCTTATGTTTTGATATATTTCCTTCACATTTCTATGTAGCTAGTTTTAAATGGTTTGTGAAAATCTCTACCAACAACAGCGAATAGGTGCTCTTATTGGTAATTTGAACGTGTTTAATTATTTAGTTTTATGCACTTTAGTTGTTTACTGAAGTAGTTAAGTAGTTTTGATATTTTTTATTAGTATTATTTTATTCATATACAAGATGCAGTTTTGAACCTGCAAAACCTTTCAGGAGGTTGTTATGAAACTCGTAAATAATCATATAACAATACGATACCAAGTCAATAATCAATAATACTTTTTATTTTAGATTTTTAAATTTTATTGGTTTTCGGAATAACTCTCTTAATAACCCTCTTAAAAAAAAACAGAATCACCCATTGCGATTTATCGCGCGTCATGTCACTGTGTGCGTGAATGCGATGACCAGTAACGACAGGCTGTACGAGGCTCCGCCCACATTTCTACGTAAGAAAACGCGGCACGTAAGTTGAACTAAAATGGCGGTCTAGCAAATAATTTAACCTTGAGATGTAGTTCGAATTTGAAAATAACAATGTAGTTTCTACATTATTGTTTTTAAAATTTCGCTAAATAATAACTCATTTTGAAGCATCATTACAATGCGAAAATGTTCATCATCTGCAGAGCTTGTTCCCAAAAATGTTAGTGTCAGCTTTCAGTCTAACTGTATGCAGCTCATTACATGGAGTGCCAGTAAATCACGTAGGGCGACTGCGTATCAGACCTCAACAAACCAGTTACTTGATAACACGATACCCATTTGTTAGACTAATTGTCAGACTTTCTGGCTTTTGATTACCTGTACCAATGACCCTACGGCAGGGCGGTAATGTCGTTGACCCGTGTGGTACCTAACGACTGTCCGAGAGCTACAAATCTATCGGAACCAAAGGCTTTAAGTGCTTTCCGAAACACATGATTTCAATGATATCCTAAGTTTTAGAAAGTACTTACATCATTATGAATTAAAAATAACACAGTGGTACTTGCTCAGTTGCGAACCCGTGACCTCATGCATGAGAGGAGAACGCCTTAACCACTGGGCTATTACGATAAATAATAATAGTAGGAAGTAGATACTACTAGTCCAAAAAAAAGTTCACGTTAGCGTCGTTAGTTACCTATCAGCTGATGAATAAAATAATAGGCGGCGGTAAATAAACCTTACATAGCACGTAAGCAGTTCCTGTTGCACAGCTGTGAAACTAATCGCGAGCGCGTGCGCGCCTAATAATAATAAGGTTATGTAGGTAAATTCAGCCCAAGGACGGTTTTCGTTTTTATTTGTAGATTAAATTGTTGATTTAAGATTTTCTTTTCTGCTTTTTAACGGGGTGAGGACCGACAAAAATACCTCAAGATAATTTGTGCTAGTTAAGTAGGTAGGTACCCATGTGTTAGGGATTTTAAGTGATTTATTTTGTCTGATAGGTATTTTTGGCGTAGTTAAAAATTTTAAATCAACTTATTTACACTTATCAAGTTGATTTAGCTAACATCGTATTTACAAATTATTGTCTATGTACAAATAAATAAATTACCTACTTATGTTACCTGGAGATATTGTTCAAAGTTTCAACCGTCACACTCTAGCACGACGTTGCACCACACAAACACATTCGTTTTTATTGTGTCGAAAGCACTGATCACTTTTTGTTTGTTATGAACATTGTAGACGCCAACTCGAGTAAATAAACACTCGTCCGTCTACAGGATGTTGGTGTCTTGGTGTTCCGGCAACCAGCGACAAAATGTAACTCGCGCGGCGTTATCAAGTTGGTGGAGATCCTGTACCTTGCGGTAGTGAAAAGGATGCTGCATTTCTTTGTGCAGCAGCCGCCACACTGTGAAGTGGTGCACTCCAAACCGTCGACCAGCCTCCCGTTTGCTTGCCCGTGGCTTTCGCCGGAAGAATTCCAGAATATCTTCCTGCAAGGAGACAGGCAGGCCTTCGTTGCCGCGACCTTAAGCATGCTGGGGAACGTCGAACTGCCGATGATCGAGTCTCTGCGTAGCAGCCAGCATTACCCTGTGTAAGGGACGATGCCGATTGGGGAATAACTCCGCGAACATTTCGATGGCACGAGATGCATTGTCTCCGCTGATGGCATACAAGCGTACCATCTCCGCCAACTACATTGGAGTATTGGTCTGTCATTTTTACAACTAGGTAGTAGGTACCTATCGCGACCGTTAATCGAGGCGCACTTGACGGGCGGAATTTGCAAGCGTATGCACGCGTCGGCGCCATCAATCACACTAATAAATTGTCCCGATTTATGTGCTTGTGATGGCCGCGGGGGCGTGGCTAGTGGTAGTGGGAGCGTGCGCTGGTTGGTGCTTTGGATCTATGAAAGAAATGTCGGTTGCGTTTGTTTGTGTGTGTGTGAAAGCGCAGTTTAAGGACACGTACAGACTGGCCGCGTTTTAAAAAGGGGAGTTCACACATACCGATTTCCGTAAATAAAAAATAATACCTGCCCATTTTATTGTTGATTCGGGTCGAGAATCACTAACATAATTACCTCCTAAAATGTTTTGCAGGTCCAAAGCAACACCTTGTATATATATATATATATATATATATATATATATATACAAGGTGTTGCTTTGGGTAGGTGGGAAAGCAAAGAGGAAATCTGATCACCGAGAGTGAGAGGAGAAGAAAAACCACTCGCTGCACTAAGGAAACTGCTGGAAGATGAAGAACAAGGGAAAAAATCATCATCAAGGTCCGCTTTGATCATATATATATAATATTATTATAATATATAATATTATTAATATTGCAAACTAATAATATAATATAATATTATTATTATAATATATAATATTATTAATATTGCAAACTATGATCAAAGCGGACCTTGATGATGATTTTTTCTCTTGTTCTTCATCTTCCAGCAGTTTCCTTAGTGCAGCGAGTGGTTTTTCTTCTCCTCTCACTCTCGGTGATCAGAATTCCTCTTTGCTTTCCCACCTACCCAACAATCTCAACATAGCCCATATCAATGCCCAGAGTATTCCATGCCATTACTCTGATCTTCTGGCTTCCATTAACAGTGCACATATACATAGATGCTTTGCTAATCTCTGAGACTTTCCTCAAACCCTCTCTTTTATCTATACACTATGCCCTTCCTGGGTTTGTTCTTATCCGTAATGACAGAACTGGAAAGGGTGGTGGTGGTGTTGCCATTTACTTGCGTTCTGATATTCAATACAAGATTATCAGCACATCACCATCTTCCTACTCGGGTTCAGCGGAGCATTTATTTCTAAAAATTTCCTTGCATCACGTTAAATTGCTTCTTGGAGTGATGTACAGTCCTAACCTTACCATCGATTACTTTGATTCTTTTGATTCGCTTTTAAATGATTTCTGTCTGTCTTATGACCACATAGTCTTGATGGGTAATTTTAATACTTGTCTTCTTAAAAATGACAGTCGTACTCACAAACTTCAATCTCTCTTATCTTCTTTTAACCTTAGTATTCTGCCTCTTTCTGCTACTCATCATTTTTTCTAACTGCAGCCCTTCTCTTTTGGACCTAATGATTGTCTCTAATCCTAATAATGTATCTGTCCACGGACAGCTCACTGCTTGTTTTTCTTACCACGACTTCATCTTTATGTCCTACAGGATTCGCCCTCCCAAGCGTAAGCCTCAATATATTTTCCTTAGAAATTACAAGGGCATTGACTTGAAGGTATTGCTGCGTGATGCTGGTAACATCAACTGGACGGAAATCTTGGGGAGCTCATGCATCAACGAGATGATTCACATTTTTAACAGCACAATACTCAATACGATCGTCATGCCCCTATCCGTCGGGTCAAAGTCAACTATGCTCCTGCTCCCTGGCTTACTCCTGCCATTAAGGTTGCGATGGCAAGTAGGGACAGAGCCAAAAGGAGATTAAAACGCTGTCCTTCCGAGCGCTACTTGAAAGCGTATAAAGTGCTGCGTAATCGCTGCAGTCGTATGTGCAGAGATGCAAACAGACGTTACTTCCATAATTCTCTCGACAACCGTAACTCTTCAGAAGTCTGGAAGTTTCTAAAAACTGTCGGCATTGGTAAGTCTCCTGTTGCTTCCAGTAATGACACTGATGTGTGTGCTCTTAACAAACATTTCACCCACCCCCCTGTTACGTTGGATCCGCACGTCAAATTGGTTACTTAAAATAAACTTTCACGCTTGCCTATGCTGCAGTGTCCTTCTTTTGAGCTAAGCCCTATAGGTGAAAGTGAGGTTAAACAATCTATTTGTGCTATCTCCTCCTCTGCAGTTGGTAATGACAATCTTTGCTCAAGAATGATTTCTCCTATCCTCCCCACATTGCTTCCCATCTTGACCCACATTTTTAATTTCTCCTTGTTTTCTTGTACTGTTCCTGAGGTCTGGAAACAAGCTCATATCATCCCCTTACCCAAAATTCCTAACCCGGTCTCTCCGACCGACTTCCGACCCATTTCTATCCTCCCATTTCTCTCTAAAGTTCTTGAGCACATTGTTCATCAGCAACTTTCTGCCTTTCTATCTTCGAATTGCCTTCTTAGTCCTTTTCAATCTGGTTTTCGACCCGGTCATAGCACAGTAACGGCTCTTCTGAAGGTTACTGATGAAATCCGCTTGGCTATGGACAACAAATCTCTCACCTTGCTTGTACTTCTGGACTTTAGCAGTGCCTTTAACTCTGTCGATTTCGACATCCTTCTAGGGATCCTTAAATGTTTCAATTTCTCTTCTTCTACTGTAGATTGGTTCGACTCCTATCTTAAAGGCCGGACACAGCGGGTTCATCTCGTAGAGACTTCTTCTGACTGGTGTTCTCTTACCGCGGGTGTGCCTCAGGGTGGCGTTCTCTCTCCTCTTCTCTTTTCTATTTTCATTAACTCCGTCACCAGAGTTATCTCTTCCCACTTCCATCTCTATGCCGACGATCTGCAGCTTTACAATCACTTCTTAAGGCAAGATACAAAAGCAGCCGTGTCTGCCATGTACAGTGACCTGGATTTGATTAGCGAGTGGTCGCGGTCCTTTGGACTGCAAATCAACCCTAAGAAATCCCGGGCCATAATTATCGGTGGAAGGTATATGCGGAATACAAAAAATACTAATACAAAATGTTTTATTTGAGTACCAACTAGTATACATTAGTTTTTCATTGGAATCTCCTTTTAAGCATGATGACGCCTGTGTTAGGAGACTCCGCACTTCCTTAAGCTTTGGCTGTTTGTACAATTAACAAAATTATTAGATTTTTAGTTTCTAGAGTTACATATTTCAGTTATACGAGTAGCTAGTTTACTACACTTACATATTTTACTCGAGCGCGCTATGCGTGCTTTATTGCCAATTACATAAATAAAGTGTAATTAATATAAATTCAAGCACACGCTCGTGAATTTAAGAAAATGTATGTGTATGTGTGTGTGGGTGTGTTGGTTGTGCGGTGTGTGATGTGTGAGGGGTGTGTGAGGTGTGACGAGTGTGTGGTGTATGAAGAGTGAGGGGTGTGTGAGGTGTGTCAAGTGTGTGGTGTGTGATTTGTGCGGAGTGCGTGAGGTGTGCGAGGTGTGTGTTGATGTGAGTATCAGGGAGGATGTGCGTGTGGGTGTGGCGGTGCCAGTATAGCTAATTTCCACTTATTGTAACAATAATTCAATATCGGAATAGGTGCGTGATTTTAACCATTCTATTAGTGTTTTCTTACATTTATGAAGATGTTCAGTGTAAATGTATATGTCTTTGTTTATTTTATTATATAACCGTGCAGATTGATTATTATATTGTGTAGCAGCAAAATTGGTTTTAGATTGTGGGACTTGCGCAATAATATCCTTTCTTCTTTTTAATATTATGTTTTTATCATATGTAAGTGTCTTGTGCTTTTTTAAGATTGGATTGGAGCGTGTCTGAAGGAGGTACAATGCAGGACCGTCGCCACCCCAGGGACTAGCTGGAGTGTGTCTGAAGCAGATACATTCGGCGCCCATAGATATCTACCCTTCAAACCGGAACACACCACGCTGCTTATGCTTGACGACAGAAATCATCAAATTCTAAGTTTATAAAAGTACTAACCGTGTGGATCAGGCTATAAGGAGTGGGTCCACCACAAAAATAACGTGATTCGATCAAATAATTATTATTTAAGGGTCTGTGGCGGCCATCTACATCGCCACATGCGAACGACGCATCACACTGTCGTCACGAAAAATCCTGCATCGCGCAAGCAGAGTTTACCGCGCAACTAGCATAATATACAACATCCCGACATCAACCGTCGGGCAGTTGCCCACCAGACACGACACCCGTCTGGTCGGAGGATCCTCCCTTTTCTATGGAGGATGAGTGAACTTTACAACCTGTTCCTCATGCCTCTATACTGGTGACCCCGACGTGATATGAACACGCAACCTTCTGATAACTACTTCAGCGTAACGTCATCATCATCACTTCCTCAAGCTTTCGAGCGGCGAGTCACACAGCCATCCAGCACCTACGGCTTCAACGGGTATCCTGACCACCAGCATGCAGCGACCGCGCATACCTGGCTGAGTCGTGTATCTTGCGATGCTTGCCAGTGCCAGATGGGGTTTGCGGTGGGTCGGAACTGTCTGCGGTGATGAGCCAGTGAGTCGGGGTGGCGCTGCGTTATGCTCCAGTGAGTCGGATGTGGTACAGCGCCGGGTTGAGGGCTGACTGCTGACGTCGACCCGGAGAGCGTTGAAGAGCTTATTGACCGGCCGAAAGTGCAGTGTGCTGTGCCAAGGTTGCTGATGAGGCTTAGGGTGATGACCAGGTATGCGCGGTCGCTGCATGCTAGTGGTCAGGATACCCGTTGTAGCCGTGGGTGTACCCGTTGTAGCTGTGTGACTCGTCGTTCGAAAGCTTGAGGAAGTAATGATGATGACGTCAAGCTGAAGTAGTTGCACGAAGGCTGCGCTGACGTTCATATTTGGGGTCACCAGTATAGAGGCATGAGGAA
The DNA here is from genome assembly GCA_905333075.3 of Atethmia centrago. Taxonomy (NCBI): domain Eukaryota; kingdom Metazoa; phylum Arthropoda; class Insecta; order Lepidoptera; family Noctuidae; genus Atethmia; species Atethmia centrago. The sequence continues at coordinate 402,141 of HG995378.1, read as the reverse complement.
CAGGGTGTAAAGTTCACTCATCCTCCATAGAAAAGGGCAGTTGCCCACCAGACACGACACCCGTCTGGTCGGAGGATCCTCCCTTTTCTATGGAGGATGAGTGAACTTTACACCCTGTTCCTCATGCCTCTATAGGTCAATTACGCGGCGGTCGCGAGAGAAAATTAGGTATTGAAGCGCTACGCACACAGTTATAGACGCGCTCGCCCCGCTCACGCACACATCTATGTTTATACAGTGGTTTGCGGCGGCAGTAAATGCTTATAAAGGGCAATGCAAAGTTTCCTTTGACCGCTAGCCCAAAAAAAATGAAACCTATTGTGCATAACTGAAACCTATGCCAAACATTAGTACTAATCATTCATGACAACTTTTACTATGAGGCCAAATAAATCTATCCCAGTAAAAAAATATACAGGGTAACAAACGTTTTGAAAAAGTGTCGATGTTTATATCACTTACTTATAGGTTTTGTTTGTTTAAACATTTATAATATCGCCAATTGTAAACATATGGACAATAGAACACCTAAATAGGGTGTAGGATAGAATATTCAGAATAAAAAATAATACAACATAGTTCAATAGACACAGTTATCATTTATTATTATTAATCATTATCAACTATAATGCTATCCAAATAAAGGGCAGGGCGGTGAATGGTTTCTTGGTGTCTGGCCCACGCAAGAAACCATACTATGGTCATTGTATGAACGCAAATACCAATAGTTCTCCTGCCCGTCAAACAACTACAATAATAGTTACTTATACTATTTCTTCCCTGTGAGTTACCATCTTTTTATATATAGCAAAAATATTTTCTAGAACTGCTGTGTCAGCTTTTAATTCGCGTTCAATAATATAATCCCCTACGCGGACATGCTCGCTATAATAGCTCGCAGCAAGTTTCAATTGGCCTACGGAGTACAACATCAATTCGTCTTCGGACATTACAGGAAACTGAGGAAGATTAGGCAAATCCCCCTTAATGTTAAAAAAGACCGTTCTCTGCCTATTTAAGTTATTTTCGTCCACATAATCTGCCAATCTATTTGGAACATGAACTTGGTTTCATGAACTTCAGCTTGACGATTATCCACGAGAGGGATGTGAAAGGCGTTAATTAGTGCTGCAGCAATCCTAAAGTCCTCAAACATGTGTAACATAGAAATAGTGTGAAATTGTCTAACCATAATTTTTAATTTTGCATGCCTGTATTGGTAAATACAGTGGACTGCGCATTCACTTAACACCTGGAAATGCATATATATACTGTGTTTTGCAATAAATATTTGAATTTGAATAGATTTATTAAAATAAGTTTGTCGAAACAATCTATAATCTCACTTAAATCTCCCGTTTACGACCTCAACGGGCCAACGGCATATTGTACACAACCTTGATTTATTAGCCTGTACTGTTGTTAATTGCGATGCTCGTCCACTATTTGACTCTGGCATAACACCTATAAAACCATAGGTTTCTAATTCACTGACCACATCACGGAAACCTCTGTCTAAAATAAAAACGTCGCCAGAGTTCAGATACCATGGCATAACGCCACTTGCTCTCTCTAATAACTCCCTTAAAATAGTAGCATCATGTTTGTTTGCAGAGTATGGACCTTCAACCTCTAAAATTTATCCGTCACAATCATGAATGGTTTTAAAGATATTAATAATTTGTATTTGACTAAAGATAGATATAATATTGTTATGTACTATCTTTCAAACTATCACAAAAGACAGATAGCTGTGTCGCTATCATATTTTTTTTCTATTTGAGCCAAATATTTGGCTAAACAAATTGCTTCTTTTGAGCAATGCAATGACTTTATAAACTTTTCTGGTAATAATTTGGTCACAATTAATGACAGTGATTATCATTTAAATTAGAAATTAGGACAATAGAGTCAACCTCTTGCAAAAATATTATGAAAGTAAATAATAAATCAAATGAAAGTGTAAAAAAATTAAATAAAATCAACCTGGTGCATCAAAACATTCAAGGGTTTTTGAACAAAGATTTAGAAGTAGAATTATTCCTGAATTATAACAATGTAGATATTCTTTGTATGACAGAACATTGGCTTAAAAGCCACCAGTTCATGTTCAATTTTAATAATCACCAGGTTGGTAGTTCGTTCAGCAGAGTAAATGCTATACATGGAGGCTCATTAATACTAGTAAATAATCAGCTTAGATTTAAAGACCGCAAGGACATTGTGAGCCTCTCAGTTGAGCGGACAATTGAAATAGCCTGTATAGAATTGGAGCAGTTCATTATATTAAGTGTGTACTGTGTACAGACCTCCTTCAGGATTGTATGATTGTTTTGAAAAGGTTATGGATGATGTGTTGCACAAAATCTGTAATTCGAATAAGTCTATCATCACTTGTGGTGATTTTAATGTTAATCTATTAGAAAATTCGGGTTTAAGTACTATAATTATAAGTTTGTTTCAGTCATACAATCTTGCTCACCAATTTTTAGAGCCCACTAGAATAACCCCCACTAGTGCCACATGTCTAGATAACATTTATACAGATGTTACACCAGCCCACAAAAAAAATATTAATTTAATAGAATCAGATCATTGCGGACAATTTATCACTTCCAAATCCAAGCAAAAAAGTTACTAAAAAAGAAATCACTGTCAACCCAAAAACGACTAAGCGTTTGGAAACATTTAAAACTAAAATTCTGAGTAAATTACCACTATTGTCAACTAATGATGCCCCTAATCAACAATATAATGATTTTTTAATATGTATTGCACACAATTTGAGAACACTTTCATTCCTAAGACATTGTCGGTTAATAGTATCACTTCCTTCAGTGACTGGGCCACCATTGTATACCAATGGTGTATACCAATGGTGGCCCATTGGTATACATAAAAGTAGAAAACGACTATATGAGTTGTATGATGAACGGACTAGTATAAACACTGCTGAATTTAATTTATATGTTAAGAATTATTCTAAATTATTTAAAAAAGTTTGTTGTAAGGCCAAGTCACATTACTTGAGCTCAAAAATTAAAAATAGTGGTAATGTGATTAAGATGACATGGAATATCATTAATAGTGAAACGGGAAGGTCATCCAACCGAAGTAGTGACTACAGCCTTGCTATTGATGACAATGTAATTAAATCAGATTGTGACGTCGCCATGGCATTTGAAAATTTATTTACAGAGATTCCCATATCTACAAAATCTCTAAATTCATCACCCACTGCCGCAGAGTCTTTACTTATAGAAAACGTTCCAGTTTGTGATTCAGAATTTAGTTTCCAATATGTCACCTGTAAAGATGTAATTAAAACCTTTCACACGTTAAATGTTAAAAAGACCGCAGATCTATGGGGTAATTCTGTGGACGTTGCTAAGTCGATTATAAACATTGTAGCACCTACTTTAGCTGTTATCTTTAATAATTGTATTGACTGTGGTGAGTTTCCTGATCTTATGAAAAACAGTAAAATAATACCGTTGTTTAAATCGGGTAGTGCATCAGACCCTACTAATTATAGACCTATTTCAGTACTAAAGTTTCAGTTCAGTTTCAGTAAAACAAAGTAGCTTTCTTGTCCCTATGTCCCTATGTATGCTTAAATTTTTAAAACTACGCAACGGATTTTGATGCGGTTTTTTTAATAGATTTTGTAATAAGTAAAGAATTATGTGGTATATAACTGGAATAGGTGAACATCTGTGTTAATTTATCTGTGTTTTTACTGCAATATACTCCTGTATATTATGTTATTTGTTTTTTTTTGTTCAGCGTAAATATGTAGATTTTGGGATTTAGATACACGTGAGCAAGCTACGTATAGCTGCCCATGGGAAAAACAGGGCGTGCCTAAATGTATCCCCGCTACCTTCAAAGTTTGCCCTTGCGATTTATTAATAGTCATAGAAAATGCAACTTTAAGTAGGAACTGTAAACGTTTGAAATTGAAGGGTAAGTTATTGGGTATTATTAGGATGCGTGGAATAAGAACATTTTCACACTTAGCTTCTCCAGTTAAAATTGTGGCCTTAACAATATGCCTGCCTAGTTCAATGACTCGCAATCTAGTGCCATTACATAGTCTCGGGGCGTCCAAGTTGCGCATTAAAAAAACGGGTATACCGACTTTTAATTCGATCTTATGTGATGGCACCCCGGATAGCTCCAAAGAGTTAAGAAACTCCACGGGGTAGCTCGTACAGTCTTCAGATGACATGACTGTGTCGATGGAGTTGTAGGTTGTTGCATCGCTGGTTACTTGGTCCAAGATAATTTTATTGATTTTCGCAACTGTCTCATTTTTTGGTGTTAGTATAGTTCTTTCACATAGCCAACTTTCATCGTGGATGTTCTGTTGCAAATTTGGAAAAACTTGAGCAATGAGTGCGTCTTCTGAATCCACAACGTGACAAAATTGGTTAGTGAATAGAACCATACCTTCTTCGTCAGTTTCGATTTGACCTTCACCTATCTCGAAGAGGTTGAACTGGCTCGTCAATAAAAGGAAGAGCTACTTACCCACCCGAACAACACATACCTGGTGCTTCCTCTTTCCACTTTAGAGCTCCGCAATATTTGCAATCTATGGTCATTGCTTCCATTTTTATAAGCTTGTGACTTTCATTATCAAGAGTCTCGTCATACTCAAATGCAGCTTTATTAAACACCACCCATGTATTTCTTGTAAATGTTTGATGTCACTGTACTGCCCTTTCAGCAACAGTGCGTCTGCGAGATTCGGCCATTTTAGACGTTTCAGTGGCTCTTTGGGACGCTATGTAAGTCGCTTGCTGCTGACGTCGGGCTTGTGACTGTTCTGGTGTCTCTTCAGCTCGCAGAGACATCAGATAATTAGCATGCTGTTGACGCCGATCTAGGGAGTGTTCTATCGTCTCTGCAGCTCGCTGAGACACCAGATACTCCGCATGTCGTTGACGTCGATCTTGGGACTGTCCTGGAGTCTCAGTAGCCCGTTGAGACATCAGAAACTCCGCATTCCGCTGACGTCGAGCTTGGGACTGTTCTGGAGTTTCAGCAGCCCGTTGAGACGCCAGAGACTCCGCATTCCGTTCACGTCGGGATTGAGACTGTTCTGGAGTTTCAGCATCCCGTTGAGATGCCATAGACTCCGCATTCCGCTGACGTCGAGCTTGAGACTGTTCTGGAGTTTCAGCAGCCCGTTGAGATGCCAGAAACTCCGCATTCCGTTCACGTCGGGCTTGGGATTGTTCTGGAGTCTCTGCGGGTCTTTGTACCTCACAACGCACCGCCTGTTCAAGCCTTCGTTGCTCGGCTTGTTGAAACGTCTCATCAGGTCTAGTTATTTTCATAACTCGGGCTTTATTAGAGCTTTGCGAAAGATTAGACTTACGCTTTCGCGGCATTTTTGTAAGTACTTTTTTGTAATTACAAAATATCTAACTTTACTATAGTTCAAACAAAATACTCAAACAATTCCAATAACTAACCTATAAATACAACTAACCGTTATTCTTAATCTAACAAAATTATAATAACACCTTTAATGAAAAAATAACTTACTAATAACGAATATTTTAGGCACTCAAATAACTAAAAACAGAATTCTATAATCAATTAAACAAAAAAAAAGTAATTCTCATACGAATGAAATTTAAATAAAAGTAATCTATATTTTTATTTAAAAATACCTACAGTATGTAGGTATGTAACGAATTGAATAATAATGCTATCAAGAAGCGAATTAGTTAGGTAGGTACCTATACGTTAAACTAACCGTAATTCTTAATGTAACAAAATTATAAGTAGTAATGTAACGAAAATTAAAAGTAGGTAAGTACCTAATCTATTTTTATTTGCTACTTATTAAAAACTATATATCTAAATAACGAAATCTACGATCCTATATTTAAACAAACAATAAAGAACAATTCTTATACGACTGAATTAAAAATAAAAGGTAATTAATCGCTATCTAGGATAAATGACGAAGAATAAATGACATGACAATAAAAATGCATACAGAACACAACCATCAATGACGTCTGCCCTCACGCGTCTACCCGCATTCGGGTCGCGCACTCGGCGATGCCTCGCCATTGCTTGGATTGCATTCTTCGCCCCTCCTCCGCGACCGCGACGCCGCACAGTGGGCCCATACTGAAAATTAGTGGACTTAGGCAACAAAGTTACCATATCGATGCGATTTTTTTTTATATGACGTGTTATAATATTCCTGACAACTTTTATTCTTATAAAATTTCTTCTAAACTTGATAGTTTGTCTTGAAAAAAAATTATTAGATTTTTTTGTATGGAGCGAATCACGTTTAATTTTTTTTCTTCAATTGTACTTATATGTTGGGTGTGTGGCGTGAGTATATGATAGCTAGGGTCATTCTCTATCCACGAAAAAAAAATCAGCGCCGGCCATCTGCGGCAGCGCGAGTAATCATTCGGTAAAAAAATAATAATTTGGAAGAATTTTTATGTCATTTAAAATAAATTCAAAGCATATTTTTTGTCTCATTTGGCTGTTTTCACCTTCTTTTTAGTTAAATAAATAGTTTTAATAGCGCATACGTACTTAGAACTAGTAATTCTGGTAGAGATTTAGTTATTATTGCATGTTATCGGTACAAATGAGTCATCAATCACAATGCAGGTGCTCTGCATTGTGATTGATGACTCATTTGTTTGTGCGCGCATAACTAATGAGTCATCGAAAAATGCTCGTCTCTGATTGGCTGTGTTATTTTTTAACTGCACGTTATCTATTGTTGAATAAATATATCGTAATATTTCAGGTTATACTAATTTTGTTAATGATAGGTGAAATAATTTAAATTTGTACGGGCAAGTCGTTGATAATTATCTACATAATCAACTGTATGTATATTATTATAGTATAAGTTATCGTACGTATGATCAATATGAAACTGTGAAGTAATTGTAGCCCTGAAAAGGGCTGTTTGTCATATTCCTAACCCTGATGGGCTTTTGTGGGAATAATTTAGAGCCGGATCACATTATTTCTTGTTCCAGAAGTGCTAGTGGGTCCGGCAAATTTTCGGACTCTGCTATGAGGCATTCTTCTTCCTCCATAATTTCACTGTCACAGGGAGGCTCAGTAGTCTGTAACAACTGAGTTGCTTCAGGCAACAACTCATTATGAACCTGTTTCATTATTTTAGGCCTTATGTAGGATATGTGGGGATCAGAGCTTATTAGAAGTCCATGGAGGATGTCTTCGTTTGTTGCTATTCTCCCCGTTTTCCGAGTGTGCCTCTCCCTGACGTTTCTGAAGTCCTTATTACGGGCTTCCGAAGCTTCTTCAGATAAGGTACCTAAAACGAATAAGTACATACATTTTAATTTCAAAACGCAATCGAGTCAAATAATACATCAAACTATATTTATTTTTTACTTACCGATTGGCAAAACACCAAAGTGGTTACAGATGTCTGCACCGTGCATTAGAAGTTTATGTACACTAACTGGCATGTAGTACCACGAATAGTGTTGCACGTACACATCAGCTGTTTCTCTACAGTATCTTCTAAATTTTTCACAGTCAATGTTTTTGCCTGATGATATGGCTTGTAGAATAACGGAAAATCTGAAAATCAGATTTTCGTCAATTCCCGTTATTCTGGAAGATCTTTTGTAATCTTGGAAAAAGCGCCTCGCTGTATTCCCGTCGTTTGTAGTTCCAAAACCCTAAAATGGGAAAACAATACTGTAATATACAATACATAGAGATATAATTCACAAACAACATAAAGAGAGCGAAAATTAAATACATACCTGTTTGACTATATCAATCAGCATTCCAGTTTGCTCACGAAACTCTTGCTGTGTGGTATTTTTTTTAGCTTGTTTCAAAGCCTTATGTTCGCCGCGAGCAGTCCATCGTTGAAAATCCAGATTATAAGATATATGGAGAAGACATTCCATACACCGAATCTTCATATGCAGTGAAGAAATTCCTTGTTTGTAAATTTCTTCACGAAGTGGTTTAGAAGTCAAAGCGTCTAAATTATTCATCTCACTCGGTTTTACCAAGCAAATGGGACACGTTGCATATGATGGTACTCCAGCAATAATATTGGCCACTTTTCTATCAATCATGGTCATATGCAATTCATGTGATACAATAATATTTCCACACTGTGTAGATATTCGTTCATCAATTTGTTTTTTCATCTCAGACTCTTCAGACTTTATAAAGTCAGCTGTCTCCGAAGTGAAAGTGAACTTCACTGGTCGACAGTACAGAGTTGAGCAAGGTGTGGGGTTCTCCCAAACTAGATTTTCATTCCCAGATGATGGCCTAGTAGACACTAGCCGAAGAGGGACGATGCTTATCATGACTACTGATGAATCATCGAACTCTGTAGCTGTGTTTGACGTTTTCTGTTTATAGTTACTCTGCGACGAAGAACCATCAAGTCCCCATTTCCAGGTCAACTTGAGTTCTTCATTTTGAGACCTATCAACAGTATTTATATCAAGTAGTATCCTCTCCACAGTGTGGTCCAATAGCGCTTGCAATTTAATTTGAGCTCCGTTTTCGGTAATCTCCATACTCTCTTGTGGTGGGTAACATCTTTTCTTGGCATTTACAAGCTTTGGATAAGATGGAAAGGCAGCACAGTTTTCTTCTTTCAGAAATTGTCGAAGAGCTAAGTACTTCCATTTCGAGAGCGCAACTGATGTATAAAGAGCTAAACACTTATCTTCAGAGACAGTACTTAAGCTCTGCTTTTTGAATAGTCTCTCTTCTACTTCGGATAGCGCATCTGGATTACTGGAAAGGTATTCGACCACATTTGCCAGATTCGTTTTGCCGTTGTCTTTCAATTTTGTTATGTACCAGTGCTGCAACTCTTCCTCGGAATTTTCTTGTACTATGGAAGTAGAACGTCTTTTCTTTTGCTTATTACTTAACTCTTCGAACGGTTTTCTGTGCTCCTTTTCTGTAGATGTTCCCGCTTCCGCAGTACATACTGCAAGAGTAGGAACGTGGCAATCTATATCCACAAGCGCAGATAAGGCTGCGTCCGAAAAGCCCATCACACTTCTCAGATCAACACTGTCACAAACAGGCCAGTTGATGTTTTTTTCCAACCACTTGCGATTAATTACACGATTCATAAAAGTTTTTTGATTTCTACTTGACTCTATCCAGTTTTTATTTAAATTTACACAAAAAAGTCGACAGAACTCCTTGATTCGGTTCTTGTCTTCTTCAGAAACTTCGGTAGTCAAGACAGAAATGATACTTTCATACAGAAACATATGATTTTTCAGATCACCGCCACTTCTTAATTTCACAAAAAGATCTAGGTTGGTACAAAATCCAGCCATAGTTCTAATGTAAATATAAAAATACAAGTATTTCACTGTGTTCACAAAGAAGCGACAAGAGCGAAACTAGATGGACTTAATGAATGTCTTTATATTTATAGTTAGTGTTAATTACTCAAGTAGTGGACATAACAGTGAGTGAAAATTATTCAGCCAATCAGAGGCGAGCATTTTTCGATGACTCATTAGTTATGCGCTTAGCCGAGTGCACAAACAATCATCAATCACAATGCAGGTGCTACCGATAACATGCAATAATAACTAAATCTCTACCAGAATTACTAGTTATAAGTACGTATGCGCTATTAAAACTATTTATTTAAATAAAAAGAAGGTGAAAACAGCCAAATGAGACAAAAAATATGCTTTGAATTTATTTTAAATGACAAAAAAATTCTTCCAAATCATTTTTTTTTTACCGAATGATTACTCGCGCTGCCGCAGATGGCCGGCGCTGATTTTTTTTTCATGGATAGAGAATGACCCTAGCTATCATATACTCACGCCACACACTCAACATATTAGTACAATTGAAGAAAAAGAATTAAACGTGATTCGCTCCATACAAAAAAATCTAATTAATTTTTTTCAAGACAAACTATCAACTTTTGAAGAAATTTTATAAGAATAAAAGTTGTCAGGAATAATATAACACGTCATATAAAAAAAAATCGCATCGATATAGGAACTTTGTTGCCTAAGTCCACTAATTTTCAGTATGGGCCCACTGTGCGCCGCATCGCGCTCCGCCCGTGCTGCCGCCGCCGTTAGGCGCTCCGTTCAAGTCAATCATATTATCGTGGAAACTTTTAAACTATTCGGCCAAATTACTTAGTGTGAAAGACAAAGTACATACACATTAAATACTACATTAAATACTTAATGCGAGAAATGTATTCATTTTGATAAGAGTTTGATAATTATATACTAATATGTGCATTGTAAAATAGTACCAAATTTAATTAAATTTATGGTGCACAATTTTGGTCGTACTGGCTTGCACATAAAAGGGAGATATATGCTGTCGCGGACTTTTATTTACATCTACTTAAGACAAACAATCCTGCGCTACATCATCTTTATGTAACTCCATTGGTTTAGGCAGCGCACGCCAAGAGATAGCTCTCAGATGGAAGATTTTTTTCCGACTTAATTGACACGTATCTTTATATTATGACCAAAATTACATAAAATCATTATAAATTGTAGCCTATGTGTTATTCTAATGAATAACCTATATTACTGTAAAGTTTCATCCAAATCCGTCCAGTAGTTTTTTCGAGAAAGGGTAACAAACATACACATACACATACATCCATCCTCACAAACTTTCGCATTTATAATAATAGTAGGATATCGTTGTATTGCAATAAGTGGTTAGCTAGCGTCCTCGACTATTGATTATACTATTCTTGCCTGAGCAACCGGCAGCAAGCTCCTTTAGATGTCACTGCCTGCGGTAACGTCGGGGGCCGGGTTGCCTCCTTCCCTCCAATATGGCGAGGGGGGTGATGGCTGATCTTTGCGTTATGCTCGTGAACGGGTGCTGCTTGTGGTGACTGGTCGTCTTGTTGATCATGGTTTTAATTGTTATTAGTAATTGTTTACTTATTTTACTTCGATGGGGCTAGTTTATCATTTCTTACTTCGAGCTACAGCAATTGCCTTATGTAAGCGGGCACGCCCTTTATTCCTGGAGGCTTTTATTTAGGTATTAAGTTCTATTTACGTTTTTTTATGTTGTAATTTTTATCTGCTTGAGTACAGTTTGTTCATTGTTTTGTTGGTATACTAACGCGTGCTAGCTAAAGTATGGCAAGTGTGTAATTTAATCCAATGTTTTGTGTTTCGTAATGTTAATTACTTTGCATACGATTTGTATAGAATCAAGTTTATATAACTAAACAGACAGACGTGCTGCTGGGGAGTTTGTTCCACCACTTCTTCTTCCCAGCTAAAGCATTAGGAAGTGGTGAAGGGCGGGCATTTTTGAAGGACTGTCTTATGTAACTTTGACGTTCGAAAAGTGCTGATTTTCAGCCTAGTTTGAATAAATGACTTTTGATTTTGATTTTGATTTTATACTGTTAAAGATTATATTGAGGACAAAAAGGCTTGGGATTGAGCTGCTCCAATAAATTTACAGTGAATGTTGTTTTTTTACTCTTTTTATTTTGCTAGCTATTTATATTTTCTTATTCTATATAACATTCTATATAAACAATGACATGAATATTTACTTTGTATCGTATTATATTATATTATTTTAATTATTAGGAATGTGAGGACTATGTGGGTCATTGTTTGTTTTTTTTTTGTCTCTTAGTTTTAATGATGGTCTGGCAGTTTGAGTACTTTATGCGGCCTACCCAATGTCTTTACCCAATGTCTTTTCTTTGGTATTGTTCGTCAAATCATTGAGCTCCTTAAGTTTTGAGTTGAGCTGCATGATAACTGACAAATGCGTGCACTGACTGGACAGGTCCACTCAAATCTGTGTGGTCTTTCCTCAAAAGACCATTTCGGACACCAACCTACATGGTCCTCAAATGATCTGACCCGAATATACATATTGACATTGATGAATTTTATTTATGCAATGACATGAATATTTACTCTGTGTAGTATTATATTGTTTTAATTATTGTAAATGTGAAGACTATGTGGATCATTGTTTAATTTTGTTTTATTCTCAGTTAGTTTTTAACATGGTCTGGCAGTTTTGAGTATTTTTTTGCGGCCTAGCGGAATGTCCTTTCTTTGGTATTGTTCGTTGAATCGTTAAGCTCCTTTATTTATGAGTTGAGCTGCACAACGACTGACAAATGCGTGCACTGACTGGACAGGTCCACTCAATCTGTGTGGTTCTTTCATCAAAAGACCATTTCAGACACCAATCGACATGGTCTTCACATGATCTGACCAAGATTATGTCTGGACTTTAAAAGAGACTGTGACCTCTGAGTTTGTTTCGGCCTTTCTTCTCAGAGTAGTCAGATAGGAAACGCCGGCCTCATCTAGTTTAAAAATATATGTTTTGACGTGTAAAAGTGTTTGTAAAAACCTACTTACAGAAATAAAATCATTTATCATCATTTATCATTTAGATTTCGGTATTTCTGTTGGCTGTAAGTGTCTTTCTGAAATGCAAAGTTCGTGGTTTTTTGGACGTATATATAAGTAGCATCGCAAATAACAATTGCTTTTGAATAATCCGGCCTGCCAAATAACGTATTTGGTAACAGAAGATTTCACCTTGCAGCTTGTTCGCGGCTTTTATGATTAAGACCTAAATGTAGAGGCACGAAATATTCGCTTAAGCATTGCCTAGCTAAGTTCAATTTCTTTTCTAGATTTTGACGCGTCATGTGAAATATGGAAGCCAATCTATCATGAGCTTCTCTAGTTCTTATTTTAGACTAGACAATACCTAATACAGTTTTAGGTTTTCTAGTTCTTCTAGACAATGAGGGACCTTCTAGAATTCTAATAAATTCATCCCGCGTTCGACCTGTCCAGTAATGTAGTTCTGCTTCGTCAAATTCCTCTATTGCCTCAAAATCTAACAAATGTTTATGTGGTTTTTTAATAAGCGAATTATATCGAGCATGTACTGCAGATTGAATTCAAAACGCCGGTTTGATACCTCCAATAGCATCTGCCAACTATCAGTTTGCAAGTGATCACTGCAGACACGTGCTTTTAAAAGGATATAATAGTTATATTCCATGATCATCTTCATTTGTACCGTTTCCGCAATTCTGTGTCGAGATGTATTTTGACATCCGTGAAATAAATACGAATTCCCTAAATTCGGACCTCGCGAAAAAACATTTAAATTGAAAACAGCATTGTTATTAACCAATACATTTTGATCAATCGGTTACCTTTGTTCTTCGACTTCGGGCTGTTCTTGGTCCAATATGGGCTGGTTTTGTTCTGGAACTACTTCAGGTTGCAGGTCTTCTCCAGGTTAATCACGTATGCTTTACAACACAGGCCATTATTTTTTTTTAGGTAAACACCCACACTTCTCTTATATTCTGAACAATCTGTGTACGCTCATTTAACAGGAATGAACATTAAAGAATGAAATGAGCAGCGAATTGTTTCTGTATGCGTTTAAACCTTTACGAATTACATTAGGGGATATTTTAAACCTGTTTAAAATAAACAAAACCTATAATTAAGTCATATAAAAATCGACACATTTTTAAAACATTTGTTACCCTGCATATTTTTTTTACTACGATAGATTTATTTGGCCCCATAGTAAAAGTTGTCATGGATGATTAGTACTAACGTTTGGCATAGGTTTCAATTATGCACATTGGGTTTCATATTTTTGGGCCAATCGGTTGCATTGTCCTTTAAAATAAAAATGGGTAGTTGTTATTTTTATTGCATTTATACTTAGTAAGGAAAGATGGGCGAGGCGTTGGTTTATTGCACAATTATGTATGACGTATCAATCAGCGTAATATTATTAATAATAATATTATTGTCGTAATATTATTGTGATTTTCAAAAACAAAGTCTCTATTAAAGTTTTTAAGTTTACTTCATACGAATCAATTGTAATACAAAATATAAATATAAAAAATATAAAAATGTTTTTATTGACATTAATTAAGGAGTTACATTTTAATTTGAAGCCCTGACTCCTGAGCTAGGTGGTACCTGTGTTACAGGAGTCAGTGTCTTCCCCTGTTTTTGGAACAATAACAATAGTATGCAAAAACAAAAATTAAATTAATGTAAAATTAAAATTATAAATTAATGAATTAAGTGCATGCATGCTCTTGAGTAGTTTGTGTGCGCGTGTGTGTGTATTTTTGTTGTGTTTTGTGTGTATGTGAGTGTGTGGCTTTGTGTTAGTGTGTGTGTGTGTGTGAGTGTTTGTGCTTGGTGGGTGGACTTTGGGTTATAATATCTGAGAGTTCATTTGCTACATTACTAATTATATTATTATTATCATAATTATCACGAGTATTGTTCTTTAATTAGGTTTTCTGTCTGTGGGTAATCCAGTGTTTGAAGCCATGTATTTAGTTTAATCTTAGTTTTATTTTTTGTAAGTGGGTTGATGTTAAGAATTTTGTTTACTTTATTATAAATATAAGTAGCTAGGTAAAGGCGTTGCCGTCGAGCGGATGCTGTCTTACATTTGACTGAGCGACATACAGTAGTGATAGTTCTCTTATGTTTGGTTGCGTGATTTACCGGTGTGATTTCATGCTGTTTCAATATGAGATTGAGAAGGTATAGTTGTCTCACTGTAAGTACTTGACAAGTCTCATAAAGGGCTTTTGTAGGGAACCGGTACGGTTTGAAGGTCATGACTTTTAACAAAGATCTTTGGGCTCTCTCGAGGTGTATCATATAAGTTTTACAAGCACCTCCCCATGCCGTAATACAGTAACTTACGATTGACTGTGCTAGTGCTAGATACACCGCACGGAGAATTTTAAAGTCAGCCACTTGCCGCAGTCTCTTAAACGCCCATATAAGTTTTCTAACACGGGATGTAGTCTGTTCAATGTGGGGACGCCAGTTAAGTCCCTCATCCAGAATCACACCCAAGTACTTCATTGTCTTTTGTTGAGTAATTGGAAGACATGAGCATGGAAGACTGTTGTTGGGGTCACAGGAGTGTGCTCTAAGGCTTATTACTGTAGGTTTAATTTTGGCGAAAGTAAATTGCAGAAATGAGGTTTTCGAAACATTAAGGGTTAGTAAGTTAACTTCCAGCCAGTGGACTATTTTACGTAAACCTGTCTCTGCAGATTGCCGTACCGCATCCCAACTCTCTCCATGAAATATTAGTACGGTGTCGTCTGCATAGCTAAATATTTTACCGTTACTAAGAGACTGCTGGCATAGGTCATTCACATAGAGCAGGAAAAGACTCGTGGATAGGCAGCTACCCTGGGGCACACCATAATCAACTCGGGCTTCATTGCTAATGACCTCACCAACCTTCACTTTTTGTGACCGTTCATTGAGAAAGTCTGTAAATATGCTTAAAGCCCTTCCCCGGATTCCAGCATGTTCTAACTTGGTCACAAGGGTTGGAATACAGACAGTGTCAAACGCCTTAGCTAGGTCCAGAAAAACACCCAGACATTTTTGTTTTTTGTCAACTTTTCCGGTCACATAATCAACGAGTTGATTAACTGCGTCTGAGGTGCTCTTCCCGGATCTAAAACCAAATTGAGTGTCCGCTATTATTTTGTAGTGCTCTAGATATTTAATGAGTCTACGGTTCAACAATTTTTCCAATACTTTCGACAGTGCTGACAAAACTGAAATAGGTCTATAATTTTTAACATCATCTTGGATTCCACCCTTGTGAACAGGTGTGATTAAAGATTTTTTAAAGATACGGGGAAAAACTCCTTGCTCAAAACAGGCTTTAATAAGCTTTGTTAAAGGTGGGACTAGTACTTCTTTGCCCAGTTTGAGGAGTTTAGCCGGAATAGAGTCCCATCCTGTGGCACAATCATGTTTTAGATTATTAATGACTGACTCTACCTCAGCCTCGTCCGGAGAAAGTAGGACCATAGAATCTCGCGCAGGGGGTGTTTCAATTTTGTATGGGGCAAGTGAGGAATTTCGCTTTTTGATTATATTGTCTGCAAATTGCTTACCAATATTTGAAAAGTAATGGTTTATTTTCTCAATGGCATTAGGCGCATCCGCGTCTTCAGCGGGAGGTAGAAGTTTGTCAGCTGATATATGTTTCTTGGCTTGGTTGGTTATGGATTTTATAATATGCCATGTTTCTTTATTGTCTTTTGAAGTCTTCAGAGCGGAGCTTTCGTGGTTGTTTCTTAGTTTTCTGAGCAATAGATTACAGTGATTACGATACCTTTTGTATGATAACTCGACTATTCCGTTTTTTGGGTCAGCCAGGAATTTCCGGTGAAGGTTATCCCTGTGTCGAATACACCGTAAGAGGCCCGGTGTGATCCAAGGCTTAAGGACTACTTTACGGTTGGGGACTTTCGTTACTTTTGAGTGTTGGGATACTGTGGACATAAGACATTCGACAAACCGTGTAGCGGCTTCATTTGCATCACAATTTTGTGAAATAGTTTTTAATTGTTCAACAGCAGCCTCATAGTTTACTTTTGTAACGTATCTTTTTAACTGATTCTTATTTTTAGAGGGTGTGTTACTTAGACATAGCATTACGGAGGCGTGGTCGCTAACGGTGGAATCTATAACCAAGACTGTTGCGCAAGTAGTGGTACCAATCATTACGTGATCGAGGCAGTTGTGCAGTCTTGTAGGATGGGTGTGTCCCGGTAAAAGGCCCATTTCTGCAGTTAGATTTAGATAGGATGAACTATTTCTATCTGTATTATTAGGTTTTATGTCTATATTGATATCACCGATCAGAATAATGTTCTTCGCTTTTAATTTACTTAATTTTTTTTCCAAGGAGTTAAGGAAGCTATCAGTACAATATATTGATGGCGATCTATAGGAAGCTAGAATACAAGTATCGGAATCAATTTTTCACAGAAGAGAATTTGCACCTATTGGGTCCGGTTCTTCAACCGTACATTGGAGATTGCTTTTTACAAATATTGTTATGCCGTCGTTTTGATTTAGACATTTTTTGCTAGAGTATGTCACGTAATTGTCCATAGTCGGTATCGGTTTGTCATCATTTAGCCAACATTCTGTCAAGATGATGATGTCTATTTCACACGATAGCCTGGCCAATTGAGCCTGGAAACCATCTAAGTTTTTATAGATACTTCGGATGTTTTGAGTTATGAAATTTATACAGCGTTAATACGAGCTATTATAGGAGGTTTCGGAATCTTGTTTTTAAAAAAACTAATTAATGATAACTGGAAACAGAGTTTATTGGGTTAGAGAACTTGGAACTAGAATAATATTGTTAACAATGGAAATAGTAAGATTTTAGGACCTCCGACCCGTACCGAGTTTCTAGCTGAACTGCCCAAGCAAACCGAATGAGAATTGCTACTAAGTAATAAAATGCTGACTAGGCAAGTCTGGATGGCGGTCAGCCATTCCACTGTCATTAGCAAGGTATAACAGCCCCCCCCCCCCCCCCAAAAGGAAATTATATACATAATACATTCCTGAAATTCAGGGTAAAAGCCGAATTTCAGGAATGTATACAATTTCTCGTAGTCTAGGTAATGGAATTTCAGAGTTTTCAGGTTCAGTATTTATATCATGGTCACTGACATCGTCATCGGTATGGGTCGTCGGCTTAATAC
The DNA here is from genome assembly GCA_905333075.3 of Atethmia centrago. Classification (NCBI taxonomy): domain Eukaryota; kingdom Metazoa; phylum Arthropoda; class Insecta; order Lepidoptera; family Noctuidae; genus Atethmia; species Atethmia centrago. Next base: position 384,515 of record HG995378.1, on the reverse strand, counting down.
TAGAGATATAGAATTTAGATCTATGCTTAGAAATAATCTTATACAACTTAAATACTTTAAAAGATATTACTATTTTTAAAATACACAAGGTTAATATAGAATAATGTGTCCCGTATTTTACTAGAATAGGTTCTTCATCAATTATTTTGTTTAAATCTGAAAATATTTTATCACTTTGTTTATTTATAGTTAGATCATCCAAGTTGATGTTTTGTAGTAAAATAGGGGCTCGATTATTATTTGAACTAGTAGTCTTAGTATCTATTTTACAACAAGAATCATTGATAATGCTAAAGTCTAAACTAGGAATAGGGATGTCTATATTAATTTCGTCCTTAGACGATATAAGTCTCGCACTTTTTGTGTACACTGTACACTGGTTTGGGATTCGCAATATACCGGTTCCGGACATTATGATTTCACGTAATTCGGAGTTATCACAATCCATTGACACTTTACTCGAACGAGATTGCACGGAAATCCACTGATTGCTCATGAGTGATTTCCAAATGTCTAATTCGCCGACGATAGTTTTGGTTTCACATTGTGTGGGGATAGCACTAATTGTTTTCGTTAATAGTTCACTTTCACACGTAGGATTTCCGCTTGTCAACAGTACCGTAGGTATATCACACAGAAAGAACTCAGAGCTTAATTTTTTACATTTATCTAGGTTATCTAGATTACAAAAGCTTAGCTTATCCTTAGAAATAGCAATATACGAACTAGAAGGTTAAATTAAACTAAAGGTATTTGGATTATCTGACCCGTGAGGGGTCGGTAATGCTAAATTATGATACAAGTTAAATTCGTCGTTAGTAACTAAAGGAATTTGAAATACGAATACAAGTTTGTTATTATAATAGTAACATGCAACTTCAGATATACTTAATATTAAATGGATATTATCTAGACTTAGCGCTATAGGAATTCCAGTATCTCTAGGTAGGTACCGGTCGTTATCGACGAGTTCGTTGTATAATTGCGCCGGACTTATTATGTTTGGATGCAGGATATTTTGACTGCTCAACATGGTAGCATTTGTTATGTCTTCAAGCTGAAACGTCAATGCTACTAGAGAGCTTTCAAGGTTAGCGAGTATGGAATAGATCTTTGTTTCAGATATTAGAATTGTAGAAGTTTCCGTGATATTATTTAATTGTAATATGAGTTGATTTAAGTTTTTTTAAGTGAATTTTTGTTATCTTTTAGTTTATTAATCGTTTGTTTATAAGATTCCAGAGTAGAGGTAGTAATTAAGATGTTTTCTTTCATTAGTTCCGCGAACTTTTTGTCGTGGTTTTGAATGGATTCAATCGCGGAGTCGTATTTTGATGCGTCATCTTCGTCTAGAGTGCCGAAAACATGTTTGAAAACGGTGCCTATTCCGCCGAACCATGCTGAACGTTTACTACGTTTTGACATTAAATGTGAAATAGAATCGAACTCGCGTTTAATATCGTTGTATCGAACTGTGAGTGGAGATAGTATGTTTTCGCATTGAAGGTTGCTTGATTTTTGACATGTTTTCCTAACTATGCCCAGGATATCATTGAGGTTAGTAAGATGAGGATTTATAAGGGAAATGTTTACATGACTAATGATATTTAATTTTCCTTTAATCGCCTTAAGTTTTCCTAGGTTATCGAAGTATATAACTAGAAGGAAGTGGCTTGATAAGGTCTTGATGCGCATTGACCAAGGCGCTGAAATAGAATGAATAGAATCAATTAAATTACGCTAAATACCTATTATAATTACTAACTAATACTTACATGCTAATAATTAACTATCTTTAATAATTTGTCTTAATCGATTTCTAACAGTAATACGGAGTCTTCAGCTACCGCGGGTTTCATTTGATCGAAATGATGAATCACATGACGTCTGTTGATAAGGAGTGTAGCCGTGTTATTATTATGGACTTTGATGATTTTGTATGGTCCTTTCCAGATAGGCGATAGTGCCTTTTTGAGCCTCAGGTGAGCTTTAAGGTAGACGTAGTCACCAGCTTTGAAATGTGGTGGTGATTTAATGTGCGAGTCGTAATAGGATTTAGAAGATTCTTTGGATTTTAGTATATTTTCCAGAGCTTTTTCTCTGGTGTATTTAAATTTATGTTGTAACATTTTAATATAGTCTGAATATGTTGTACTAAGTTCTTTTTCGTAAATAGAATTAAGAATAAAGGGTTTGTGACCGAATATTAACTCATAGGGAGTAAATTTGGTAGTTGAATGTTCTATTGTATTATAGGTTAGCATAGCTGTATACACATACGAGTAAGTAGGTTAGTAACCAATTATCTTGATTTTCGTTTACGAAGGATTTTAAATATTCTTTGAGAGTTGAATGACTGCATTCTAAAGCTCCTTGTGTCTGAGGGTGGTAAGGTGATGACCATAATTGTTTGATTTTAAGAAATTGGCAAGTAGTTTTAAATAGCTCGGACGTAAAGTTAGTACCTTGGTCAGTTAAGATGGATTTAGGAATTCCAAATAGTGATATAAAATGGATGAGACAATCGCGGTCGTAGTACGTATAGGATAAGCCATAGAATATTTAGTTAGGTCATCTTGCAAGGTGAGAATATACTTTAGCTTAGCGGAACCAGATTCGGGTAAGGGTCCTACTATATCTAATGCAATTCTCTGAAACGGGGCTGTGGATGTGCATTGGAGCTTTATTTAATTTTCTCAGTGCTTTATTTTCCTGACATAATTTACATTTCTTGACATAGTCTTCTATGTCACTTCGTATGCCCTTCCAATAGAATTGTTCTCGGATTCTGTTATACATCCGTGTCGACCCTAAGTGCCCGGCTGTAGGAATGTCATGGTTTTCACGCATGATTTTAGGTCTCTCGCTTAGGGTAGGGTATATTGTTTTATTTAGGTAAACATGGATTTGAATTTTTGTATTGTTAAAAATGTGAGTTAGGATAGGATATTGTAAATTTTTGTATAGGAGTGATGGTCAAATGGGTTTTTGAAATCGGAGATAGCAATGTCTGTTGTTTGTTCAGAATTCAGGATTTCGTTTCTTACTTGTTTCAGGGTATCGTAGATAGCGGGATAAGATGATTCGTCAAAGTGGTGAACTTTTGTAAAGATGAAGTAGACAGTCTTGTTGTCGTATTCGGTTTTTAGGAAGTGGTATAATTCTTTTTTAGAATTAAGGATTTCGTCTTGGTTGCCGGAATTTAGAAGAATTTCGGAGATGTAAGGATTCGACTCATCTAAATCTATGGATGTAGGAATTAATATTATTTTGCAGGTTGTCTTTAGGTGATTTTCGTTGAGTTCTTTTAGAATTGTGTTGCAGATATTTTCCTTGTTTAGGATAGATTTTAGAAATTGAGAATAGCTATCGTCATTTAAGTTTGGTTGCTCATTTGGTGAAGGAATTAGTGTTGGTTCAGCTTTTTTTTTTTTGAGGGTGGGAAATCATCAAATAACTTCTCCCGCTCTGGGCGGAGCGGGAGGGTGTGTCAGACTCTTACTGACTAAAACCCACCCGTATTCCTTCCTGTTGCCTGTGTTGCGGGGGCCTCGGTGACCCATAAGTACCTTCCCGCGACCCCGGCAGGCATCGGCCCTAGTGGACACCTACTTTTGTGCTGACGACATCTCTTTGAGACGCGCGTGGAATACGACGCGCCGTTGACCCGGGCCTGGTCCTTACCGGACGGTGAGCTACCCATTGCTCACCGTCCGCAAGCCCGCTCTTACGGTGGCTGGAAATCCGCCCGAGATTCCCGACGCCCAGGGCGTCTCCTGCGGCGGCTAGGGGCGAGAGGGCGCGAAACGTGCCTTTCCCTCAACCATCCCGCTTCCTCCTTCGCGAGCATTACTGCTTCGCAGAAGGAGGTGACGGCTGCCCATGCCCTCTCGCTCCGTACCATGGCCTGAACCAGGGTCGGACGCGAGAGGTCGCTGCCGCCGACCGCCTCCACGAGGACACGGCGGTGCTCTGCCCAAGCCGGGCAGACCTCCACCGTATGCTCCACCGTGTCCTCCGGGCGATCCACACAGTGGTGACACCCGGACGTTTCCTCCCGCAGCTTGTGGTATAGGATTTTGTAATATATTAGAGTCGGTGTTTGTTTCTTGATTTAATAGGTCGTCATCCTCGAAAGAGAATGGAATGGGAGATGGTAGAATTAGAAGAGGGTCCTCCAAGAGGTCATCGAATTCAGTGTCAAGATCTAGTAGTAGAGGGTCAGATGTTGGCGAAGGCTTACCTTGAATAGGGTTAACTGGAAATCGAGACAATGCGTCAGCGTTAGTATTAATTTTCCCCTTCTTGTATATGATATCATAGTCAAATTCCTCTAATTTGAGTCGCCAGCGTACTAGCCTAGAACCGGGATCCTTACAGTTAAATAGCCATTGTAAGGGTTTGTGATCTGTGACTATTGTAAATCGATTTCCGTAGAGATAGGGGTGAAAGGCTTTAGTTCCAAAGATAATGGCTAAGCATTCTTTTTCAGTAACGCTGTAGTTACATTCAGCCTTATTTAGTGTTCGAGATGCGTAAGCAATTGGGCGGTCCTTTCCTATCGGACCTTGCGATAATATTGCAGAAACTGCGAAATTGGAAGCGTCGCAGGTAAGAATGAAAGTTTTAGAAAAATCAGGATATGCTAGCACTGGTGACGTTACTAATTTATTTTTTAAGTTTTTGAAAGCTAGTTGCTGTTCATTGTTCCAATTGAATGGTGTATATTTTTTTAGAAGGGATGTCAATGGTTTTGCGAGTTTGGAAAAGTCAGGTATGAAACGTCTGTAATAATAACAAGTCCAAGAAAAGATTTCACATCTTTTGTACATTTTGGTATCGGGAAGTCAGTGATACATTTGACTTTACTAGGATTTGGTTGTACACCGTCTTTGTTGATGAGGTGACCGAGATAAGCGACTTCTTTGCATAGAAACTCGCATTTATTTGGTTGGATTTTTAGGTTATAGTTCCTGAGCCTATTGAAAACAGCGGATAGATTTTGAATGTGACTTGGTAAGTCAGGGGAGTGCACTACAATGTCATCTAAATACACAAAACAACGTGTGCCTTGAAGTCCACATAAACATGTGTTCATTAGTTTTTGAAAGGTTGATGGGGCATTTTTTAAGCCAAATGGCATTCTTGTGAATTGAAAATGACCTTGAGGTATGGAAAAGGCGGTTTTAGGAGCGTCTTGCTCGAATAAATTAAATAAATTCCATTTGATGGAAGCCTGAAGTCAAATCTAAAGTTGTGAAATATTGGCTTTTCCCTAACTGGTCTAAGATTTCTGTTATTTGTGGAATAGGATATGTTTCTCCTATAGTAACGTCATTGAGTTTTCTATAATCATTAACGACTCTCCATTTTCGTTGTCCCGAAGCATCCAGCTTTTTGGGCACAATCCAAATGGGTGAGGACCATGGTGAATTTGAAGGTGATATTATTTTTTGTTCTAACATTTTGTTAATTTGATTTTCAACTTCCTTTTTGTGACATTCGGTGAATCTATAGGATTTAGTATGAATAGGGATATCTGTATTTGTTCTGATATTATGTTCGGTAGTTGTAGTATATGTGAGCTGATCGTTTGGAAGATGGAAGATGTCAGAAAAGTCTGCGCAAACTTGTAATAGGGCATTAGATTCCTCTTCGTTTAGGTGAGAAATCCTAAGATGTTGGAGAACTTCGTTAGTTCTTGCAGAGGCATTAGTAAGAGGCAATGTTGCATGAGGGTTCAAACAAGCTTGAGTGTCTAGAGGTTCTAGTGTTAGATTAAGGTTAGATTGAAGTACGACGGGCTCTTCAGAGACGTTAACAAATATTATAGGAGGTTAAGGAATCTTGTTTTTAAAAAAACTAATTATTTATAACTGGAAACAGAGTTTATTGGGTTAGAGAACTTGGAACTAGAATATTGTTAACAATGGAAATAGGTAGTAAGATTTTAGGACCTCCGACCCGTACCGAGTTTCTAGCTGAACTGCCCAAGCAAACCGAATGAGAATTGCTACTAAGTAATAAAATGCTGACTAGGCAAGTCGGGATGGCGGTCAGCCATTCCACTGACATTAGCAAGGTATAACAGAGCGTTACGTTTTACGTCAAAATCAAAATCCAAGATGGCGTCAACGAAAATTTGCAAATTTTTCGCTGAGCTACGCAACGCACGTGTCGATACTTAGCTTCGCTGTTTATGAAAATGTTAGGGGAATCGTCCACTGCGACCCACAGCCAAGCTACGCACGAAAGCGTGGCTAGCTAACAAATGAACTGCGCAGCTGACGTGCACATCCTACGTAGCAGTGGACAATCGGCATGTTCTTTTTGGTACGGATGTAGACTTTGTCACGCTCAACATCTGCTGCCATTTGGACGTTTCTTCAACCCTCCATATTTTCGCGGGAAAGTTCGAAAGGGTTACCGAGGCCCCTGGTAACACAGGCAACGGAAGGAACACGGGTGGGTTTAAGTCAGTAAGAGTCTGACACACCCTCCCGGTCCGCCCAGAGCGGGAGAAGTTAGGTATTTAATAATTTCCCACCCAAAAAAAGAAAAACCCTCCATATTTTGTTTGCGCCGCCGCCGTTAATCATTATCTTAATCGCAACAAAAATAAAAAACAATAACAAAGTAACAAGTGTGGGACCTACTTTTAGAAGTCAGACAATGAGACAACAATAAAATGAATAACTACTTATTAGATGTGATAGGTAACTAAGTAGGTAGGTAATCTTTTCCCACATCAGCGTTAAGGCTTCCTAATTTAATCAGGGTAGAAATGGAATATATAGAAAACCGCTTCTATTTATAAAAAAACCAGTACCTATTAATTAGGTAATCTTATGTAAAGTGACAAAAATATAAATCAGTTGACCTCGGCGCGGTGCGGCGCCATCTGCGTCAGTTTCATGTTAGCTGCGCTATCGACTATGCGATAACCTCGCCACCTCACTTTGTCGCATCACACGCAACCAGGACGCCGCCGCCGAGCCGCACAATCAAAGCGAAGCAGCAGTAGAGCCAGTCCTAACAACGAGCGATAACGAACACGCTCCGCTGTATTGCATTAGATTGTTTGAGACCACATCGCGGGCGTTCTATCGCGCAGTGTACTTGCAGATCCTGCACGCGGCGCGGCGCACCGGTTCACCTTGCGCCGCGCCGGCGCCGGAGCTTCCGCAAGCCGCGTCACCACGCACACCAACACGACTGGCACAACCTTGCACAACACAACAATACGACGACACGTCTTGTTGTTAATCTGACGTAATTTCTATAAAAACCTCAGCGAGATTGGATACTACTGAGTTTATTTAACACCGCGGCAGCGTTCAATTACATTAATTTTGGTATTTCGATCCGCAAGTGCGTGATCATTACTATGATAATTTCAAGTTATATCTCTCAGGGTTATCTTTGTTTATAATTATGTTGGAACAACATTTATTGCGAACCAATTAAAATCGTTTCTAATTAATTAAGCTATGTAAGCAATATTAGTTGTACCTAATGAATCAAAGTGTGTCCACTGTCGTGGTGATCGTGGTTACGTATACCTGAATGCAACGCGGGGCCACTCTGTCACCTGACAGCCTTACTTGTGTTATATAAACAATATATTTTCAGAAAGCACTCTTTCAGACCTTTCATTAGATACCAAAAATTTACCTATGGTTTTTTTCGGTACCTAACACTTTATTTATTTAAACTTCTCGCACACAATTAAGTACAAAAGCGGAATTAATGCCTTAGGCATTCTCTACCAGTCAACCAAGGGTGGTGAAGAGATAAGATGACAGGTGCTCATAAAAAAAAAAATAACGAAAAATATTAAATTATGTTATCATAATAGATTATAAATATAATAGTTACAGAAATACATATATAGGTGACATACTTAAAATACAAATATATACATACAGCCTTGGCCAAAAGTATTGAGCACCCATGACATCTTTCAGTTATATGAGGAGTATCAAATATAAATAAAACAAAACGTTTTATATAGGTTTATTTTACTATTTATTAATTCATCATCATTCTCCTGCCCTTATCCCAATTTATTTGGGGTCGGCGCAACATGTCCCTTTCTTCCATACTTCTCTATTAGTTGTCATCTCTGTAGTCACTTCTTTCTAGCCATATCATCTTTCACACAGTCCATCCATCGTTTTTTTGGTCTTCCTCTACTCTTATAGCCATCGACATTCATAGTCATTTATTAATTGAAAATTAATATTTTGTGGGTCCACCCTTTGCCTTAATTATGGCAGAAATTCTTTTTGGTAAAGAGCTAACAAGATTTTTACAGTCTTCAGCAGTAATCGCGTTCCATTCTAGGCGCAGGTAGCGTTTCAAATCTTCTCTGTTGTTAATTGTGTGGCGCCTAACTCTACGCTTTAATAAACCCCATAAATGTTCTATGGGGTTCAGATCTGACGACTGGGCAGGCCAGTCAAGGAGCTCTTTGTTATTTTCCCGAAACCATGTCATAGTGCGGGCAGATTTGTGGCATGGCGCGTTATCCTGCTGGAATTTAACACCATCCATGTTCACACACATAACATAATCAGCCTATAATGTTCCCACTGCTGAGACACAGGCCTCCTCTCTGTGAGAGGGAGTGGGCCGTAATCCACCACGCGGGCCCAGTGCGGGTTGGAAGATGTCACATGTTTTCGAATTTTTGGTTCTAGGACATGCCGGTTTTCTTACGATGTTTTCCTTCACCGTTTTGAGAGCAGTGGTGATGAAATAATTTACACAAAGTAAGGCGCCTGTCCGGGTTTGAACCTACGACCTACAACTCGTAAGTCGCGGCCGTTGCCATTGGGCCACCACTGCTCTCTATCTCCATCCATGTTCGTGTCGCCGAAAAGTTTCGTAAATGAAGGCAGCAACGCAGTTTCCAGTACATTTATGTACTTAGTAGAGTCCATGCGGCACTCACACACGAACAATCCGCCAACTCCAGAATCGGTCATGCAACCCCAGACCATTATGCTGCCGCCGCCGTGTTTTACGGTTGGGATCACACACTCTGGCTTAAATTCTTCGCACACCCGGCGACGCACATAGGTCACACCAGGTGTACCAAAAATCTGCAATAAAGAGAAAAATATTGAGTTCCGGAAAAAAAAATGACTTGATCTATGCGTTTGGTTTTTAAACCATTTTATACAATTTTATTAGAGCATTAAATTGACTTATTCACCTCAAAGTTTGATTCGTCTGACCACACAACATTTGACCACTCATCAGCGGTGAAAGTTCGGTGTTTTAAGGCCCATTTATACCGAGCTTTTTTGTTGTTGTCGGAGAGCCATGGCTTCTTCCTAGCTTTACAGCCTTTCAGACCAGCTTCCTGAAGTCTTCTACGAGTAGTTCGAGCAGAAATTGATTTCTTAATTTGTTCTGACAACTCAGCAGCGAGCTCTGAAGATGTTTTTTTCCTATTTCGTAACGACTCACTCAGTAACTGACGTTCCTGACGGTCTGTGGTGATGCGTTTGCGCCCGGTTCTCGGTCTATTTTGATGTGATCCGGTAGCAGAGCATCGCTTAATAGCGTATTGCACGGATCGGTGCGAACATTTCACAGTTTTGGAAATCTCTACTTGTGATTTCCCTTGTTCATGCAGAAGCTGTATCTGCACAAGTTTTTCTAAAGAAAGTTCGTTTCGTTTTGGCATATTGCAACGATAACACTTAAAACTTTGAAATATAATACCAAAGGCGCACTAGATCACTGGATGTGTTCACAACGAGCGATGGTGGCGAACTGATAAATAAATACAAAAATTGTAAAAGACACATTTTATTGCACCCAGGTGTTTTTTTGCTAGCTGCGGCGTGGGTCATTGTTTTTTAAATCTTTGTAGGTAACCGACAAAATAATATTTCAACAGTAGATTTGGTTTTCTCCCATACTTACTGTGAACGAGCGAAATTTGTAAGGTGCTCAATACTTTTGGCCAAGGCTGTATTTACTACAATATACTTTACATCCGTTAAAAGCCGCCATATTTACATGTGACTTCTATAGCCTATTACCTGAGGAACGATGTAATGTTACCATACATACATACATACATGCATACATACATAACATCACCCCGTGTTTCCCCGAAGGGTTCAGCAGAGGTTTACCTATAGTACACCCACATTTCGCCAGTTATGTTTAAGTCCCATGTAATAGGGGGCGAGCCTTTTGCCATCAACCGGACACAAATCCATACTCCGGGCTGCTACTGATAAATTCCAGATAGAAAAACCCAATAACACTTTGCCCGACCCGGGAATCGAACCCAGAACCTCATGCTGAGCAGTAGCGCTTGCGACCACTAGAACAACGCGGCAGTCATCGATACCCGTTTGTCAAAAACCTCTCGTCGTAGTTTGACAAACGAGGCACCTGTCGTTTGTCAAGAACCCCTCGTCGTAGTTTGACAAACGAGGCACCTGTCGTTGGAAGCGTCATCTAGGAACAGATGAACATAGGTAGGTGCATATGTCACCGTAAGATTGTGAGAACCGTTTTTTCTTCCATTATATTAAAAACTGTCAAAAAATTGTGAACTGGGTAAAATGGTTAGGTTACAACTGTGACCGACCGCGCGCTACTTCCAAGTTGCTCGCAGCTAGGCAGGCTATTTAGTATTAAATTAGCGTAAGGTGCGTTATGCCTCAACCAGTTCACAATTTGTCGGTTTCCCATGGATAGATATCTAACTATAGAAAAATAATGCGTTAAATAGTAAATGGCTTGTTGCGGTTCACAATTTATCGACAGTTTATAATCTAACGGAAATAATACAGATAGATTTTAAACTAAGGAAGTTGAACGGTGAAACATACATATAGCCTGTTGAAATCATAACCCTCCTTTGGTTTTGCCGTAGTCAGGTAAAAATTAGTTCATAATACAGTCTACTGGGAAGTGTGGCGACTGGCGACTACCAAGCGTAGTCGCTCACCACGCACTGGACCAGGTGCAATGGTCCACGGCGTCCACGACCCGCGGTTTCCCCTCTTGTCGTTCGAAGGACGACTGCCAACATTTCAAGCTTACACGGCAGTGTTTCATGAAACTTTGAAAGCAGTTAATAATTATATTACTCTAAACAATTACCTAGGTGCCTACCGCTACCCTACCCCACATTTAGGTACACCCACGTGAACTAAGTTGTGATAGGGTGGTTGCGCCGCCGGGAGGACGCGGTGCGACGTACGCTGGAGAATGTGCCGCCTGGAAGGTGCCGCGCCGTGCCCTCATCTTAGGAGCAGGCAGTGACTTATCGCTGCCAGCCGTTGTCGACTTGATGGTCAGGTATCCTTCTGCGAAACAGTCATGTCGCGAAAGAGGCTACGGAACCACCCGACGAATCCACTCACCCTGCCCGCACCGGGCGTCGGCGGACGGCAGACAACGCCCTCTTCCAGCCCCCTAAATGGGTCCAGGGGCGACGGTCTCGGGGACATCCGTCGCCCCTCACACAGCAGGACCCGAGGTGGCAGCGGGTAGTGTTCCACGCGCGCCCCTATTGGACGACAGTCTTACACCTCACTCCCCCCGCCGGCACCAGCCGGGGATCGCGGAAGTCGCATAAGATCCCATGATCCCCGGTGCAAAATGTGGGAGGGGAACACCGGGGTGGTTTTTAGTCAGTAAGAGTCCGACAGACCCCTCAGGACATACATGAGAATTTTCCACCACGAAACAAAAAAAAGAGTGGTTGCTGAACTTAATACCTAAATAAAAGCCTCCAGGCATAAAGGGCGTGCCAAATTGTTATTTTTCTAGTAATTCTGCCATACATATTGAACTTAGTAATTTACGTAAGACCTAAGAATTTGACACGACCACGAATTAGCTAAGATACAGACTTAAAATTAAAAGAAATATCAAATGCTTTAAGCTTACGTTTGTTCGTTTTGTTTATGGGGTATGTGCAATTACGCACAAAAAAACTACATTTTCATCCCCCCATCTCGGAAAGTGTATTTTTGCTCTTCGATATCTGAGTGCAAAAGCCGTTTTTATCCGCTAGAGGATAAAGTAAATTGAATTTAGAACTTCGTGTGCACTAATTTTGTGAATTCAAAATATCATTAACTATTTATTACCTCCATGGTGCTGAATTTATCATACAAACTTAGTTGATTTGTTAAAAACTCAGACTCGGAAACTTCTTGGTGCACTTTTTTTTAATTTGCTTTGCGCGCGCCATTTTTTTTTTTCACGTCATTTTGTTAAAACCTTAGGTTAAAAACAAGAAACTTGAAAACAAGTGAAAAACCTAAAATAAGTGGTTTTAGCGACGAGGAAGTTTATTTGACGCCAACAGAATCACGCGAGAAGTACTTGAAACAGTACGATAAGTTTAAAACGTGGCGACTTCTTTAGCTATAAAGAAGCCAAAAAACGTTTTGCCGGCATATTTTATTGAATTATCCGAGATCAAGAAATCAAGCACTCTATGGAGTACGTATTCAATGCTAAAAGCAACCATAAAGGCTCCTACATACTGGCGCGACTTGTCGAGCTACGCGTCGCGACACAAAGGCACCGCTTGTAGCGCTACACGCGGTGTCTTTGTGTCGCGTCATGTCGCGCGACATGTCGCACCAGTATGTAGGAGCCTTAAAGATTAAAAAAGACACACATTGACACCTATACAAATAAATATCCAGGACACTCAATAATGAACTACTGCATGCCTTTTTTTTTTTTTTTTGGGTGGGAAATCATCAAATAACTTCTCCCGCTCTGGGCGGAGCGGGAGGGTGTGTCAGACTCTTACTGACTAAAACCCACCCGTATTCCTTCCTGTTGCCTGTGTTGCGGGGGCCTCGGTGACCCATAAGTACCTTCCCGCGACCCCGGCAGGCATCGGCCCTAGTGGACCCCTACTTTTGTGCTGACGACATCTCTTTGAGGCGCGCGTGGAATACGACGCGCCGTCGACCCAGGCCTGGTCCTTACCGTACGGTGAGCTACCCATTGCTCACCGTCCGCAAGCCCGCGCCTACGGTGGCCGGAAATCCGCCCGGGATTCCCGACGCCCTGGGCGTCTCCTGCGGCGGCTAGGGGCGAGAGGGCGCGAAACTTGCCTTTCCCTCAACCGTCCCGCCTCCTCCTTTGCGAGCATTACTGCTTCGCAGAAGGAGGTGACGGCTGCCCATGCCCTCTCGCTCCGTACCATGGCCTGAACCAGGGCCGGACGCGAGAGGTCTCTGCCGCCGATCGCCTCCACGAGGACACGGCGGTGCTCTGCCCAAGCCGGGCAGACCTCCACCGTATGCTCCACCGTGTCCTCCAGGCGATCCACACAGTGGTGACACCCGGACGTTTCCTCCCGCCTTATCCGACACAGGAACCTCCCGAAGCTGCCGTGTCCGGTGAGGACCTGCGTCACGCGGAAGGTGAGGACGCCGTGGCGCCTCTCCAGCCACTCCTCAAAGAGGGGACTTATCGCCGCAATCGTGGCGTGCCCAGCACTGGGTTGCAACAACCGTACTTTCCATGACGCCATGAGATCCCGCCGGAGCTCTGTCCGCTGTGCCGCGATTTCTCGCGGCAGCGGGCTTACGCCCCGGCGTTTCGCCTCCTCGCGCCACTCCCATACGTGCGCGAGGACTTTTGCCTCCAGATCCCATGGCGGCAATCCGGCAAGGAGGCTCGCTGCCTCACAGGAGACCGTGCGGTATCCTCGGACCATCCGGATGGCCATGACCCTTTGGGCCGCGCTCAACCGGCGGGCTGGCCGCAGCGCCAGAGAGCGCGCCCATACAGGTGCCCCGTAGAGGGCCATGGACCGCACGACCCCCGCGTAGAGCCTCCGGCAGGAGGCGTTTGGACCCCCTAGATTGGGCAGGAGCCGCTTCAATGCAGCGCCCGCCCGCTCCAGTTTGGGAGCCAAACGTCGGAAAACTACTGCATGCCTGGTTGTTCTTTATTTAACATAATGAAAAAAGTTATAAAATGTAATTTTAACCAGGATACTATACTATTAATGTTTGTTGGTAATAGGGGAAATGTGAACAAAGGAGAATTACTCCAATATTATAGATCATTATGCAACCTTAATTTAAGAAAAATTGTGATGTTCACATTCCCATACAGCCAAAGTTTGCCACAGGAAGAAAACATCTTTAGGTCTGAAATTAATATGACTTTGCATAATTTGACTTATAATAATAATTTATTCCAATTAATTGAAACTATAATCATTTATATTTGACAAAAGATAGATTTTTTATGGATAGGTATTATCTTTCAAAGTACTGTAAAAGACAGATAGCTGTGTCGCTATCTTACTATTTTTCTATTACAGCCAAGAATTTGGCTAAACAAATTGCTTCTATTGAGCAAGGCAATGATGACATTTTAAATAATTCAGCCAATAATTTGGTATCAAACATTGACATTGATAATAATTTAAATTAGAAATTAAGACAATAGAGGAAATCTCTAGCAATGTACAGAACTGCAAAAATAAATCAAATAAAAGTTTAAAATCAGTCAATAGTATCAACCTGGTGCATCAGAATATTCAAGGATTTATAAACAAAGATTTAGAGGTAGAGTTATTTATGAATGTTAACAGTATTGATATTCTTTGTATAACAGAACATTGGCTTAAAAGCCACCAGTTCTTGTTCAATTTTAACAATCACCAGGTTGGTAGTTCGTTCAGCAGAGTAAATGCTATACACGGTGGCTCATTAATTTTAGTAAGTAATCAGCTTAAATTTAAGGACCGTAAGGATATTGTGAGCCTATCTGTTGAGCGGACAGTTGAAATAGCCTGTGTAGAATTGGAGCAGTTTATTGTATTAAGTGTGTACAGACCCCCTTCAGGATTGTATGACTGCTTTAAAAAGGTAATGGATGAAGTGTTACATAAGATTTGTGACTCAAACAAGTCTATTATCACTTGTGGTGATTTTAATGTTAATTTATTAGAAAACTCAGGTTCTTGTAGTAAAATAATAAGTCTGTTTCAGTCCTACAATCTTGTAAATCTATTTCTAGAGCCCACAAGAATAAGCCCTACGAGTGCCACATGCCTAGATAATATTTATACAGATTTATTATACCAAGCCACAAAGAAATTATAAATTTACTAGACTCAGATCATTGTTGGCAAAAGATTACTATTCAAAACCAAAACAATAAAGTGGCTAAAAAAGATATCATTGTTAACCCTAAAACTGCAAGTCGCTTGGAAGCTTTTAAACTTAAACTCATAAATAAATTACCAGTTTTGTCTATTCCTGCTGATCCTAATCATCTATATGATGATTTCTTTAATATATACTGTAAACAATTTCATTCCATTTTTATTCCCAAGACTATCTCGATTAATAATAACGCATCTTTCAGTGATTGGGCTACCATTGGTATTCATAAAAGTAGAACACGGCTTTATGAGCTGTACAATGAAAGGGCATACATAAACACTGCTGAATTTAATTTATATGTTAGAAACTATTCAAAATTATTTAAAAAAGTTTGTTGTATGGCCAAGTCGCGTCATTTGAGTTCGAAGATTAAAATAGTAGTAATGTAATCAAAACGACTTTTTTTTTTTTTTTGAGGGTGGTAAATCATCAAATAACTTCTCCCGCTCTGGGCGGAGCGGGAGGGTGTGTCAGACTCTTACTGACTAAAACCCACCCGTATTCCTTCCTGTTGCCTGTGTTGCGGGGGCCTCGGTGACCCATAAGTACCTTCCCGCGACCCCGGCAGGCATCGGCCCTAGTGGACCCCTACTTTTGTGCTGACGACATCTCTTTGAGGCGCGCGTGGAATACGACGCGCCGTCGACCCAGGCCTGGTCCTTACCGTACGGTGAGCTACCCATTGCTCACCGTCCGCAAGCCCGCGCCTACGGTGGCCGGAAATCCGCCCGGGATTCCCGACGCCCTGGGCGTCTCCTGCGGCGGCTAGGGGCGAGAGGGCGCGAAACGTGCCTTTCCTCAACCGTCCCGCCTCCTCCTTCGCGAGCATTACTGCTTCGCAGAAGGAGGTGACGGCTGCCCATGCCCTCTCGCTCCGTACCATGGCCTGAACCAGGGCCGGACGCGAGAGGTCTCTGCCGCCGATCGCCTCCACGAGGACACGGCGGTGCTCTGCTCAAGCCGGGCAGACCTCCACCGTATGCTCCACCGTGTCCTCTGGGCGATCCACACAGTGGTGACACCCGGACGTTTCCTCCCGCCTTATCCGACACAGGAACCTCCCGAAGCTGCCGTGTCCGGTGAGGACCTGCGTCAGGCGGAAGGTGAGGACGCCGTGGCGCCTCTCCAGCCACTCCTCAAAGAGGGGACTTATCGCCGCAATTGTGGCGTGCCCAGCACTGGGTTGCGACAACCGTACTTTCCATGACGCCATGAGATCCCGCCGGAGCTCCGTCCACTGTGCCGCGATTTCTCGCGGCGGCGGACTTACGCCCCGGCGTTTCGCCTCCTCGCGCCACTCCCATACGTGCGCGAGGACTTTTGCCTCCAGATCCCATGGCGGCAATCCGGCAAGGAGGCTCGCTGTCTCACAGGAGACCGTGCGGTATCCTCGGACCATCCGGATGGCCATGACCCTTTGGGCCGCGCTCAACCGGCGGGCTGGCCGCAGCGCCAGAGAGCGCGCCCATACAGGAGCCCTGCCATGGAACGCACGATCCCCGCGTAGAGCCTCCGGCAGGAGGCGTTTGGACCCCCTAGATTGGGCAGAAGCCGCTTCAATGCAGCGCCCGCCCGCTCCAGTTTGGGAGCCAAACGTCGGAAATGCTCCACGATGTTCCACCGGCTGTCGAGGACGAGTCCCAGGTACTTCATCGTCGACTCGACGCCGATAGAAACCCCTCCTACCGTTATTTGGGACCCCAACGGTGGCGCGTTCCGAGGACCATGAAAACACATGGCCTCGGACTTGTGCAGGGCCACCTCGAGTCCCAATTGCCGGATCCTTTCGACGATTGTCGCAACCCCGCGTGCCACTAATTCGGCCACCGCCTGGTGCGACCTCCCCTGCGCCAGGACCAACGTGTCGTCAGCGTAGCACACTACGCTGACGCCGCTAGGGAGGTCGGCGCGCAGCACCCAGTCGTATCCGATGTCCCACAGATGCGGCCCCAGGACCGATCCCTGTGGGACACCGCACGACATCTCTTGCCGGTTCCACACTCCCTGGTGACCGGGGTAGATGACGGCCCTGTCCGTCAAATAGGCCTCGACCACACGACAGAGGTAGGTCGGCATCCGGTGATACCGGAGTGCCTCCCTGATGCAACTCCAGGGCAGGGTATTGAAGGCATTGGCGATGTCTAGAGACACCGCCAAGACGACCCCACCCTGGGCAACAGCATTCCCCGTCGTCAGGACTCGCACACGCATGATGGCGTCCACCGTAGAGCGCCCTCTGCGGAAACCAAACTGGCTCTCCGCCAAATCCGGCCCCACCCGCAACAGCTGGCCGACGAGGCGGTCTGCAATGACTCTTTCAAAGAGCTTGCCCACCTCGTCGAGCAGCACGATGGGCCGATAAGCGGACGGAGAGTCCGCAGGGCGCCCTGCCTTCTTTATGAGGACCAGTTTCCCCGTCTTCCAGCGAAGCGGGAACTGGCCCCTCTCCATGCATGCGCTTAGGAGCCCCCTAAGTCGAGGCCCGAGAGCCTCCAAGGCCAGGACCCAGGCCTTCCCAGGTAAGCCGTCGGGTCCTGGGGCGGTATTTTTGGCATTAAGCCTGCGTACCGCCGCTCTCATTTCTCCCTCGGTCACCTCCGGAGCATCGTCGTCGTCGTCGGCGGTGTGGTCCGCATCAGGCACCGCAGTAGGCGGAGCCATAGGTGGGGAGGAGTGTTCCCCTCGCGAAGGGAACAGAGCGCTCACCACGTCCTCCACAAGCTGGGGCCGGAGACTCTGCGTTAGCGGGGGAGCCCATGGGCGGAGTTTATCCCGCACCACCTTGTACGGGCGTCCCCACGGGTCCCTGTCCAGAGTCCCCAGCGACTCCTCGCGGGCCAAACCCCTGGCCCGCAGGATCTCCGCTTGGAGGGCGGTCTTCGCCGCTCTGTACCCCTCGTACAGCTCCGCCTGAATGGCTTCCGTTTCCGGAGGTTTGATACGGAGCCTGCGGTGCCTGGTGTACCGGCGTCGCGCAGCCACGCACGCAGTGCGCAGAGCCGTCAGCTCCTGCGACCACCAGTACACCTGGCGCGAGGCACGTCCAGGCTGGACCCGGGGCATTGCCACGTCACATATGTCGGACATGGCCTCCCGGAACCACTCCGCCTCGTCGTTGATGTCAGCAGGCCTGTCCGGTGGTGACACCCAGGCCTGCACGATCGAGGCTTCCAGGAGGAGCTCCCGGTCCAGCTGCTTCAGCGCCCACCGCGGACCACTCGGGGCCCGTCGGACCGGCGCGTCCGAGGTCTGGGCGAAGACGTCGAACCGGATATACCGGTGATCGGAATAGGTCTCCACCCCCTCCATGACGCGCCAGTCAACTACACGCGGCGACAGAGCGGGGCTGGCGAACGAGATATTCACCACTGATTCACCCCGCATCCGCACACACGTGGGGACAGAACCCCGGTTTAGGACGACCAGGCCTGTCTCCAGAGCCCAGTCCTCCACCATCCTGCCCCGTGTGTCCGTTAACCGGGAACCCCAAGCCAAATTCTTGGCATTGAAGTCCCCGAGGACGACCACGGGGAGGGAACCAAATCCGACGACGACGTCTTTCAACTCCGCAAGGGAGTTGTGGAACTCGGCAAGAGTTCGGTTCGGAGAGAAGTAGACCCCTACCACGATAATCTCCCCGAACCGTGCTGCTACGCAGCCCCGTCCCCTCCTGACGGCCACGAGGGACGGGGTACCGGCGGCGGCCGACGAAATTAGGGTCACTGAGCCGCTCAGGTCCTCCACACAGTCATCCCTGGGCGGGACAAAGTACGGCTCAGCGACCACGGCGATGTTAATCGACCACTGCGCCATGCTCTGGAGCAACAGATCCTGAGCGGCGGCACAGTGGTTGATGTTCGCCTGGAGGAGGCGTAATGGGGCCATTAATGGCACTCCATGTCAGCCCCCTCCTGGGCCTCCTTCCCAGCCCCCTGAGAGGGGCCTGCCGCAGCGGCCACGGTGGCGACGGCGACGACGGCGGTGTTGGAGGCGGCAGCGGCGGTGGCAGTGGTGGCGGCTGCAGCGGTGACGGCGTTGGCGGAGGGCTTGCCTCTGGCCCTGGCTTTGGTGGGTGGGGCGCAGGCCTTGCCCCCCATCCGGTGCTCGGCCGGCTTGCCAGCCGCCGCACATACGGCACAGTGCGGCGTGGCATTGCACGAGCCGGCCTTGTGCCCGGGCAGACCGCAGCGGTAGCAAAGACCGCTGCGGTCCACCTCCGAGGTGCAATTCGCTTGCACGTGGTTACCCACCTGGCAGCGGAAGCACCTCAGAGGTCTGGGTTCCAGCAGTTTCACCTGCGCGGAAACCCAGCCCACCAATAGCCGTTGGCCCTCCCCGGTAACTTTTCTGGCCGCCGACACGGGGCAGCTCACCATAACGGTTTGCAGCCCCGTGGAGTCAGGACGGATGATGCCTGCCTTTACCTGCTCGGCAGAGCACCCCCCGGTCCTAACCACTGCGGCGACCACCTTCTCTTCGGTCGCGGAGTCGTCCAGGCCCGTGATGCGCATGCTAGCGCATTTGGTGGGCCTGGACACTCGAACCTCGTCCGCATTTAGTGACGCCCTAAGCCTTTCGGCCAGGGCGTCAGCGGCCGGGCCACTGGCCCTACCGGGGACCTCCACCATTCGGGCCCCAGTCGCCGTCACCTTCATTTTGAGGCCTTTTACTGCGCCGAGCTCCTCCAGGCGCACCGCCTCACCCACCTTCGCCATTACCGTCCTATAGGACACGCCCTTCTTCTCCGCATCCGCCTGTAGTGTGATCACTACAGCTGCGGAATTCGGGGCGCGGAGCCTAGCCGCGGCGGTTCGCTCCTTGCGCCGCTGCCGCCTCTCCCTTTTTTTGGACGCCCTTTTTGTCTTAGCCGCCTTCCTCTTCTCTCCGGCTACTTGCCATTCGGCATCAGCCGGAAGAGATTTAGGAGGCGGGGGCGGCCGTCTCGCTACCGGAGCCCTCGCCGCTGGGGCTGGAGCTCTCGCCGCTGGGGCTGGAGCTCTCGCCGCTGGGGCTGGAGCATTCGCCACCTGCGCTTTCGCCGCGCCCTTTGGCTGCCCTGACGAGCCCCGTTTGGCCGTGGCACCTGCGGCGGCTGCAAACGAGGCCGGTAGCCATTTCCTGCCTCACCAAGGCCAGAATCCGGTCCTCTACCGGCACGGGCCGTCCCTGTCCCTGCTGCTGCCCCCCTTGAGGCTCCGCCCGGGGGCCGGCTCCTTGAAGCCCAGCCAGGTCCGTCCGGAGCTTCTCGTTCTCCTTTCGGAAAAGCTCCATGGCGGCTGTCAAGCGGGCGACCTCCGCCCGCATCTCAGACATACCATCTGGCGGAGGCGTGACGTGGAGGGCCTCCGCTGCCGCCACAATAGAGGCCGTGGCCGCGGCTATGGCCTGATCCTTAGAGGACCTGAGCCTCTTAACCGATACCGCCTTGATCGCAGCGGCCACTACCTCCGCAAACCCGGCTGCACGTTCCGACCCGGAACCGCCAGCGGCTTCCGCCCCGCCTCCAGAAACCTCAGAGAGGGGCCCCTCCTTGGCGAGCCTCTCGGGTCACCGGGCCAACTGGGTCGGGCCAGCCAGCCCGGCCGGGCTGGTCAGCTCGACCGGGCCAGCCCGGCCCGGCTTGCCCGCTTCCTTGGTAGTGGGACCTCTGTCCACCCCTATACTACCTCGGACTCCACCCCGCCGGCTGGAGTGGATCTTCCTCCTCCGCCCGACTCCATCGTCGGAGGTAGACCCCGAGTTGGGCCGCTTGGAGGTTCGCCTGAACTCTCGGCTCCTCTCCAACACCCCTTTTCTTTGCGAGCTCTCCGAGCTCTCTCCGCCTGATGCAAGGTCGGACTCCGACCCCGCATCGCTCTCCTCCCCTTGACTTCCACTTTTTTTTTTTGTTCGATTTTTTCCTTACTGTTCCCACGAGTATGGGGGATCTAAAAAGTACACCTAGGTTCACCCCCTGTCCCTAGGCAAGTGTACATTTATAACCCAACCGGGGGGTCCACTGGTACCCTGGCTGGGGGTGCGTTAACGACTGATGCGCCACCTACAACTCGGAAGTTGCAGATGACACTACTCCTCAGCCATTCATATCCTCGCCGCGCACAAAACTTGATATTAGAGGAATTTTTATACAGGTTGAAATTGAAAACTTGCGACAAACTGAAATGGGACATTGTATACATCATTATTAACAACTTTTACTAAGGGACCAAAGCTGTAATCCCAAAAAAAAAAATTTGCTTTTCCTACATTTTGATGAGGTATTGCGAACATAAATGTAGGGGACAGCAGTTTTTTTTTTGGGATTGTAGCTTTGGTCCCTTAGTAAAAGTTGTTCATAATGATGAGTACAATCTCCCATTTCAGTTTGTCGCATGTTTTCAATGTCACCTTGTAGAGGTTATCTTCCTCGCGATCCGGGCGATCAAGCCAAGATCCTCGTCCCGTTCCAAGCCACAAAACATGACTGTGGTCTCTTTAAGGATTACGATTTCGACGGTTGCAGACAGAAGAATCATTCTCCCGCTGCTTGCTCGCTGGCAGGGTAAGTGCACAGCAAGCACCGCCACTCTTCGCCCACTCGACCTGCCCTCTGTAAGCAGAGAGGGGAGTGGACGACCGACGATCGAGCATGAAGCTCCCCGCCACGCAGAAATTCGCCACGGTCAATACCCTCTCCGAAACAAGGAGAGACTATTGGCCGTGCCCAGGATGCACCGGCCCGACGACTGCTCTTTCCCCGAACGTATTCGATGGGAACCAGCAGCAATCAGGCACACGAGGAGGTTTTCTGCACGCACCCCAATCAAAACGACTTGGAATATTATTAATAGTGAAACGGGAAGGTCTAGTAACCGAAATACTGACTATAGCCTGTCAATTAATGACAAAATAATAAAATCAGACTCGCAAGTCGCCGCGGCCTTTGAAAATTTCTTTTCAGATATTCCCGTTTCAACTACTAAATCCCTAAACTCATCACCTTCTGTTGCTGAGTCTTTGCTCAAGGAAAATGTTAATGTTTGCGATTCGGAATTTCATTTTGAACATATTACCTGTAGAGACATAATTAAAACCTTTCACACTTTAAATGTAAAAAAGACTGCAGATCTGTGGGGTAATTCTGTAGAAGTTGCTAAGTCAATTATTGACATTGTAGCTCCTACTTTATCTCTTATCTTTAATAATTGCATTGACTGTGGGGAGTTTCCTGACCTTATGAAAAATAGTAAAATAATACCTTTGTTTAAATCAGGTAGTACATCAGACCCCACCAATTATAGACCTATTTCAGTACTACCTACCTATAGTAAAATTTTTGAAAAAATAATTTTATTCCAATTACAAAGATTTTTTAATAAACATAAATTATTGCACAATAAAAAGTTCGGTTTTACAAGGGGTCGTTCGACTACTGATGCCGGTGTGGAACTTTTAGGACATATTTATAATGCATGGGAAGATAAACGCGATGCATTGGGCATCTTTTGTGATTTGTCCAAGGCATTCGATTGCGTTCTTCACGAAACGTTAATCAGGAAACTCCGCCACTACGGGATCCGGAACACCGCTCTGGATCTTCTTACTTCATACTTGAGTAATAGGATTCAGAGCGTTGACGTTAATGGGAAAAGATCTCCCGGATCTATAGTAACAATGGGAGTCCCACAGGACTCAATTCTTGGTCCTTTCTTGTTTCTTATTTACATTAATGATTTGCCATACCTCATAAAGGATAATCATGATATAGTGTTGTTTGCGGATGACACTTCACTTTTGTTTAAACTTAAACGTCAGCAGCTGGTTACTGACGATGTTTATTAACATCGAGAGGTAAATTAAAAGTAAATAATTTACTTCTTAATGTAAAAAAAACCAAATGCATTAAGTTTACGCTACCTCATGTTAAACAGGTGAAAACTAACGTATTGATAAAGGGCGAAGAATTGAACCCTGAAGATAGCACAGTATTCTTGGGCTTAACTTTGGATGCTAAGCTTCAGTGGGGTCCACACATAGATAAATTGTCGAAAAAGCTAAGCTCCGCAGCATACGCTGTTAGAAAAATTCGTAATTTAACTGATATAGAGACAGCCCGTTTAGTGTACTTTAGCTATTTCCATAGTGTAATGTCGTACGGTATTCTGTTGTGGGGAAATGCCGCTGACATTCAGACTATCTTCGTTTTGCAGAAAAGAGCTGTTCGGTCAATTTATAGATTAAGTCCGAGACACTCTCTCAGAGAGAAATTTAAGGAGATTAATGTAATGACTGTGCCCTCCCAGTATATTTTTGAAAATCTTTTATATGCCCATAAAAATATAAAATTGTTTAAAAAATACAGTGATATCCATAATATAAATACTAGGAACAAACACAAATTTGTTGTACCTACAACAAGGCTCAAGAAAATAGGTGGCTCATTCAGATGTCAATGTAAGTATACGTTTTTATAATAAACTTCCAAGCCACGTTCAAGATCTAAGCCTTAATAAATTCAAATCATTTATTAAAAGTAAGTTGTGCCAGAAAGCCTTTTATACTATTAAAGATTATATTGAGGACAAAAAGGCTTGGGATTAAGCTGCTCCAATTATTGCTTACTGAAACTTTTATTTTATTTATATACCATTTTGACATATTTACTTTGTGGAGTTCAATATACTGTTTGGAACTTAATATTTACTTGTAAAGTATTATATTGTTTTCAATTATTGTGAATGTGAAGCCTATGTGGGTCATTATTGTTTTTTTTTTTTTTTTTTCTCATTTAGTATTAATCATGGTCTGGCAGTTTGAGTAATTTATGCGGCCTACCCAAATGTTCTTTCTTTGGTATTGTTCGTCGAATCGTTGAGCTCCTTAAGTTCTGAGTTGAGCAGCACGATTACTGACAAATGCGTGCACTGACTGGACAGGTCCACTCAATCTGTGTGGTTCTTTCCTCAAAAGGACCATTTCAGACACCAATCTACATGGCCTTCACATGATCTGACCAAGATTATGTCTGGACTTTAAAAGAGACTGTGACCTCTGAGTTTGTTTCGGCCTTTCTTCTCAGAGTAGTCAGATAGGAAACGCCGACCTCATCTAGCTTTATTTAAAAAAATATGATTGACGTGTAAAAGTGTTTGTACAAACCTACTTACAGAAAATAAATCATTTATCATTTATCCTAAATTAGTGGGATTTTTAAAAAGAGCCTCATCTGGTCATCAACTAAACATATCGAAGGTTTTAAGCATCAGAAATTGAAAAGTTTATTAACGAAGCAACTGATTCCGTAAATTTGGCGACAAAAGTAAGTCAGTTGCACATTCAGTATCTACTTAAGTACTACTTAACATAATCTAATACGTACTTCGTAGATGTTGGCGGGCATAATTATGCATACATATCAATTTTATTAATTTATCTACTACAATACTCTTTACGTTACAGGTTGTTCTTATATGTGGTATAAACGGAGCATGTCGAACTAATGAACTAACACACTTAATGTCAAAAACATTCACATGACTTACTATTAATTAATTTACCTAATACAAAGACAAAAAGGGACCGCAACTTCGACATTCGCAAGGAATACGGAACAATTGTCGAGAAATATCAAGCCTTACGCCCGCCTAACACTCCAATCAATCGATTTTTTCTACAATATCGCAACGGAAAGTGTGTTAGACAGCCTATGGGTGCTAATAAAATTGGCAGTATTCCACAAGAACTAGAAACATTTTTTGAACTTCCAGAACCCTTGTTGTACACGGGTCGTTGTTTCCGACGAACTTCAGCCACACTTTTGGCCGATTCAGGAGCTGATCTCCTGTCCCTTAAGCGCCATGGAGGCTGGAAGTCCAATGCGGTTGTAGAGGGATACATAGAGGATTCCATCCAAAATAAGTCTAAAATATGTAAAGACATCGTAGGAATCTAAAAGCTTCGAGTACACCAAAGTAATTAAAAGATTAATCAATGAGAAAAACAATTCCGTTTTCAAAAGAATTACTGACAAAAATTGGATCAACTTGGGAATATAGAATAGAATAGAATAGAATACTCTTTATTATGTACACCATACAAATTACAGATACAAATGTTGAAATTTTACAAGGGGTGACACAATGGGCGGTCTTATCGCTAAAAGCGATCTTTTACAGACAACCTTTGGATGGATTAAAGGGGGAGGAGAGACAATACTGCAGGTAGTCAGTGGTGTACCAGTTACATATACAATAAATACGTATGATACATAAAGCATATACTATACATAACATATATCATACATACATACATACATACATACATACATATACATATATATGCCATAAACATGAAACAAGATCAAGAACTATATAACTATAAGTAATGATGATGTTTAGGGAGAGAGAAAGTGTTTTTTTACCTGAATTTTAAAAGTGGACAAAGTTTGTGCACGCCTTATCGACACGGGTAAGGCATTCCATAACCGTACTGCTTGAACTGTAAAAGATTTGTCATAAAAGCTGGTGGAATGCATCGGCATCTCTAGTCTTAAGTTTTCCGATGACCTCAGGTATCTATTATGTGTGTCATGAAGGAACTTGAAACGTTCTTTAAGATAAGAGGGGGTTGTAGGATTGAACAGAATACTGTATAGCTGAAATAAGATATGAGCATTCCGGCGAAGACGTATGGGAAGCCACTTGAGTTTTGTACGATATTCAGAAATATGATCATACTTATATATATATCAGTTTCTAAGCTATTTCAATAAAACATTCCAAGATTGTTATCCCAAAAAATCAATCAGGATAAAGTCTACAAGAACAATACAATAAAGTAGATTACAAAAGGTATTAAAGTATCAAGTAAATTGAAAAGAGTCCTGTGCTATGGAACACTAAACAATGTCAGCGTCGCAAATTATAAAACCAATTTTGTCCGAATTCATAGAAAAGTTATTAAGCAAGCCAAAAAGCAAGCTATATCAAGGTACTTTAATAGCGCAAAAAAATATAGCGAAAGAAACATGGAAAATAGTAAACGAACATACTAAGAAAAGAAAAACAAGCAACGTAGAAATCTTATCTTAAACATAGACAATAAAGTAATTACTGGTCTTCAGTATGTTGCAAATGTATTTATCGAAAGTTTTGTATTCAAATCATCAATAGCAAATAAAGATTAAGATAGAGCAGTGACTTTTCTGATGGACGCGACGAAGAGAGTTGAAAGTGATAAAAAAAAGTTAAAAATGATTTAATTCAGACATCATCAGTCCATAGATTGTTAGTAATAATTTAGTAACAATTTGTGCTTATCTGCTATGTTAGTAATGTTAGTAGATATCTCTGAGTTGCTATAACTTTCAAGCCATCTACACCGAATAAAATAATAAAGTTGGTTAGTAAAATGGATAATAAACATTCTTGCGGCTACGACGACGTAACAATATCGATAATAAAAAAGAATGTAGAAATATTAGCTTCTCCTCTTTCTGATTTTGTCAATAAATGCATCGAAGAGTCTGTCTTTCCTGACCGGTTGAAATTGGCCAAGGTGATTCCGATACACAAAAAGGGCACTAAGACCGATCCGAAAAATTACCGCCCCATATCCCTACTACCAACCTTATCAAAACTCTTTGAAAAAAATATTAAAACTAGACTGATGCTACATTTAGGTATTTAACAAAGTTATCAATCTGAGACAGTTTGGATATCAGAAAGGCGTTGGACCCTCGGATGCTATGAATACATTAATAAATGACATAGTTAGTAAATTAAATAAAAACATTAAAGTATTTGGATTATTTTTTGACCTCAGTTCCGCTTTTGACACGATAGATTATGAACTACTTTACTTACTAAACTCGAACATTATGGTATTAGAGGCAAGACATTACAACATATGAAATCGTACTTACAAAATAGACGAATGTATGTAGAAATCAAAAGTATAGATGAGAATAATCACGAAGTGATATACAAGTCAAAAATGACATATTTAAAACGTGGTGTGTCCCCAAGGGTCAATTTTAGGCTCCTGTATGGGCGCGCTCTCTGGCGCTGCGGCCAGCCCGCCGGTTGAGCGCGGCCCAAAGGGTCATGGCCATCCGGATGGTTCGGGGATACCGCACGGTCTCCTGTGAGGCAGCGAGCCTCCTTGCCGGATTGCCGCCATGGGATCTGGAGGCAAAAGCCCTCGCGCACGTATGGGAGTGGCGCGAGGAGGCGAAACGCCGGGGCGTAAGTCCGCTGCCGCGAGAAATCGCGGCACAGCGGACGGAGCTCCGGCGGGATCTCATGGCGTCATGGAAAGTACGGTTGTCGCAACCCAGTGCTGGGCACGCCACGATTGCGGCAATAAGTCCCCTCTTTGAGGAGTGGCTGGAGAGGCGCCACGGCGTCCTCACCTTCCGCCTGACGCAGGTCCTCACCGGACACGGCAGCTTCGGGAGGTTCCTGTGTCGGATAAGGCGGGAGGAAACGTCCGGGTGTCACCACTGTGTGGATCGCCCGGAGGACACGGTGGAGCATACGGTGGAGGTCTGCCCGGCTTGGGCAGAGCACCGCCGTGTCCTCTTGGAGGCGATCGGCGGCAGAGACCTCTCGCGTCCGGCCCTGGTTCAGGCCATGGTACGGAGCGAGAGGGCATGGGCAGCCGTCACCTCCTTCTGCGAAGCAGTAATGCTCGCGAAGGAGGAGGCGGGACGGTTGAGGGAAAGGCAAGTTTCGCGCCCTCTCGCCCCTAGCCGCCGCAGGAGACGCCCAGGGCGTCGGGAATCCCGGGCGGATTTCCGGCCACCGTAGGCGCGGGCTTGCGGACGGTGAGCAATGGGTAGCTCACCGTCCGGTAAGGACCAGGCCCGGGTCGACGGCGCGTTGTATTCCACGCGCGCCTCAAAGAGATGTCGTCAGCACATAGTAGGGGTCCACTAGGGCCGATGCCTGCTGGGGTCGCGGGAAGGTACTTATGGGTCACCGAGGCCCCCGCAACACAGGCAACAAGAAGGAATACGGGTGGGTTTTAGTCAGTAAGAGTCTGACACACCCTCCCGCTCCACCCAGAGCGGGAGAAGTTATTTGATGATTTCCCACCCAAAAAAAAAAAAAAAAAGGGTCAATTTTAGGACCTATACTTTATATTATTTTTACAAATGACTTACTGAACTTCATGAATAAAACCCAGCCGAATGAGAAACTTGTTGTTTTCGCAGATGACACAAACGTAATAATTGGGGCAAAAGACATAAAAGAATTGACTTTAATTACAAACATAATTATATAAAAAGTTTGCGAATGGTTTACAGTCAATAACTTATTACTAAATACAAGTAAAACTAACCTCATGTTATTTAAAAGTACGACTCGTAATAATGACAACTTAGATATACAAATAAATGGAGAAAATATTGAATTAGTGGACAAGGTTTAATTCTTAGGGATTAACATAGATTTGCATTTAAATTGGAAACCGGAGCTTGTTGTTATTGAATCAACCATATCGTCAGCATGTTACGCACTTAGGAGCCTTAGGGATGAATTGAATATAAAACAGTTTAAGGCTATACGAGTATATTATGCGTTGGTCGAGTCTAGGATAAGGTATAGCATCCTGCTCTGGGGAAATAGTTACAGTTATAACTGGCAGAGAGCGTTCATCTTACAGAAACGAGCCGTCAGTGTCATCCCACTGATGCTAGACAAATGTAATGCTTGGTCACTACCAAGCATTATATTTGTACCCATAATCCCATCATAATCATAATCAAGATTTTAATAATATTTTTATGCTAATTCTTTTGATAATTTTACATTATTTCAAAACTAGTATTTAAGTGTTGAAACGTTACTATTTAGCGGTTTTTTTTTAAATAAAATATCTAAACAGAAATTCAGTCAGAAATTCAATTTGGTTTTTTTTATTCCAAAAGTTTTGGTAATTTTTGCAGCCGCCATCTTGCTTTTTAGATTTGACCTCACTATCGGCCTTAACACCCCTGAAAACCATTCAAACGACACCCATGTTGAAAAATGTTTGTTGCCGCCATTTTGGATTTTGATATAAAGGTGGTAAAATCAAATTTTTGTTTGTCGCGCATTTAAACATAAAAATGGCAAATTAAAAAAAAACTCAACTTGATATTAACAACAGCGCCTCACGCGCAAGCGCGGCGTGATCTTATCACTTCACCCGATTCTCGTAACCATAGTAACCACCCGCGCCGAAGTAAATCGGCTAGATGAAGTGAATTGGTAAGCGCGACGCGCAAGTGTCGTGATCTTATCACTTCACTCGATTCTCGTAGCAACATCACTTCACTTGGGCTGGATGACGCTGGTGAGCCTAGCCGCCCGCCGACCGGTGTGCGCGCTGCGCGAGGGTCAGTTGAACTGTTGAATTTTGTTATAATGTCAGTTGAAGTATTGATGACGGTGATTTTAGGAATATTATTTTATTATTGGCAACGCGTAGGTCAGTATAAATTTACCTACCTAAATTAAAATATTAAAAAGGTACTTATTAAAGAATCCGCACGTTTTTTATTCAAATGGCTCATGTACACAGGCACACACATCGTTTAGTTTATTATAGTTATTTAATCAGTCACACTGACAGTTACAGTGAAAACTTAAGTGAAGTGAACGTGGAGTGAACTATCAGTGTCATCCCACCTGATACTAGGGATGGACCAAGGATTACATTTACAATCATAATCGAGATTTTAATAATATTTGTATGCTAAGTCTATTGAGCATAATCAGTTAACTGATTAAATCAACGCAGTCCCATGACCCAATCGCGATGACTTTTGACTGATTAAATAAACGCAATCCCGTGACCCAACCGCGATGTGTTTTGAAGAAGCGATAGTGGATTGAGTCGACTAAAGACTGCGACGTTATTCAGCGTTGTTATTAACCCAAATCTATTCTATAAGAAGAGATAACCGAGTGTGTCAAGTGATCGAGTGTTAAAAGTGTGCCTGGCTGACGGACCATAGAATTTATCCCTTCACAAACTATGTGGGAACCTAAACGATGTGTGTGGCTGACTGTATTAGTCTGTGGTAGCCGTTTTCTAGACATCAGCATGTCGTTTCTGTAAAAATCATACATAAGCCATTTGAATCAAAAACCTGCGGATTATGTGACGTTCGAAAAGTGCTGATTTTCAGCCTAGTTTGAATAAATGACTTTTGATTTCGATTTTGATTTTGAATAAGTACTTTTCTAATATTTTATTTTAGGTAGGTAAATTTATACCGACCTACGCGATGTCAATAATAAAATAATATTCATAAAATCACCGTCATCAATACTATAGCAAAATTTAACAGTTCAACTGACACTCGCACCGGCCGGCGGGCGGCTAGGCTCACTTCATCCAGCCCGAGTGAAGTGGTGTTGCTATGGCAACGAGAATCGAGTGAAGTGATAAGCATGTCGATTCTGTAAAAATCTCACCGCAAAAACTTGCGTGGAGTGAGCTGTCAGTGTCATCCCACTGATGATACTTCAACTGAATGAAACAAAATTTAAATCTAGTATAAAACGCACACTATGCAGCCAAGCATATTATAAATTGGGGGATTACATTGCTGATAAAAATGCTTGGCTCAACGCTAGTCCTGCTCAACAAGGGCGCAAAAACTAATTGATCAGGCATTGAAAATAGTGTTGGAGCTGCTGAACATTTTAAAAACTCTCTTTACATTGTATAAATTCAATCTCTTAGTATTGTATAGCTGCACAGCACATTATTATGTGAGTACTATGTGCTATAAAGCTGCCATTTACTGGATACGTCTTTCATTGAGTTGAATGTGCCCTGGCGGCTGGGAGTATGTCGTGCTCACTCTAATGTCTCGCTGGTGGTGGCGCGTGTGTTGGATCATTTAGCTCCCTTCAAAATGGTTGAGCTGAATGGTGCTGATCCGCGCGTCATGTTCGAGAACGGGCGCCGTCAGTAGAGACTGGTCATCTCTTAGCTGCCACGGCTTATTTTAATTTTTGAATTGTTTTTTTTTTTTTTGTTAATCTTTTTATTACGGACGCTTTTACGTTTTGCATCGTTCTAACATGTACAATTCCAAAATGAATGATGTAAACAATATTTTGGAACCATAATATGTTGATTTAAAAGAGTGTCCGTGGAGTTTCTTGCCCGTTCTTCTCCATAGGTACTCGTACCTACTACGCTTTGGAATGGGCAACTAGCTTCATCTTTCTGACTGACTGACCGAACCCTTGACAATTCAAAAGTGCCTGTAATTGGTTTATTTGAAATAAATGCTTTGAGTTCGAGTTTGAGTTTGATGCTAGAGAGTGACCAAGCATTACATTTATAATCATAGTAGAGATTTTAATAATATTTTTATGCTAATTCTATTGATCATTTTATATTATTTCAAAACTAGTATTTAAGTGTTGAAACGTTACTACTTAGGGTTTTTTTTTAATAAAATAGCAAAACAAATTCAGTCAGAAACACAATTTGGTTTTTTTTTTATTCAGATCAGATTCAGATTCAGATTCATTTATTTGCTTGAAATATGGTATTTTACAGGTTTTATAACAAATATACAATAGGTCTTCATATTCCGCCTACTAAATTCGGCATGCAAATTTTAGTGACAATAGTAATTAATTATTCTAAAATACACAACATAACTAATTTCAAATTTGTATATTGCAAAAGGTTTGGTAATTTTCGCAGCCGCCATCTTGCTTTTTAGATTTAACCTCACTATCGGCTTTAACACCCCTGAAAACCACGAAAAAGACACCCATGATGAAAAATTTGAACATTTTTGCAGCCACCATCTAGCTTTTTAGATTGGGCCTCACTATCAGCTTTAACAAAACTGAAAACCATGAAAACGACACCCATGATGAAAAATTTGAACATTTTCGCAGCCGCCATCTTGCTTTTTAGATTTTACCTCACTATCGGCTTTAACACCCTCGAAATCCATGAAAACGCTACCCATGATGAAAAATCTGAATATTTTTGCAGCCGCCACCTAGATTTTTAGATTTGACCTCACTATTAGCTTTAACACCACTGAAAACCATGAACACGACACCCATGATGAAAAATCTGAACATTTTCGCAGCCGCCATCTTGCTTCTTAATTTTGACCACACTCTCGGC
Source organism: Atethmia centrago (assembly GCA_905333075.3). Classification (NCBI taxonomy): domain Eukaryota; kingdom Metazoa; phylum Arthropoda; class Insecta; order Lepidoptera; family Noctuidae; genus Atethmia; species Atethmia centrago. Next base: position 352,188 of record HG995378.1, on the reverse strand, counting down.
TTTAACACCCCCGAAAACCATGAAAACGACACCCATGATGAAAAATCTGAACATTTTTGCAGCCGCCATTAAGCCTTTTAATTTTGACCTCACTATCGGATTTAACACCCCCGAAAACCATGAAAACGATACCCATGATGAAAAATCTGAATATTTTCGCAGTCGCCATCTAGCTTTTTAGATTTGGCCTCACTGTCGGCTTTAACACCACTGAAAACCATGAACAAGACACCCATGATGAAAAATCTGAAGATTTTCGCAGCCGCCATCTTGCTTCTTAATTTTGACCTCACTATCGGATTTAACACCCCCGAAAACCATGAAAACGATACCCATTATGAAAAATCTGAATATTTCCACAGCCGCCATCTTGCTTTTTAGAATTGACCTCACTATCGGCTTTAACACCCCCGAAAACCATTAAAACGACACCCATATTGAAAAATATTTGTAGCCGCCAATTTGGATTTTGATATAAAGGTGGTAAAACCACAAAAGGCAAATTTAAAAAAAAAAAGCTCAACTTGATATTAATGACAGCGCCTCACGCGCAAGCGCGGCGTGATCTTATCACTTCACCCGATTCTCGTAATCATAGTAACCACCCGCGCCGAAGTGAATCGTCTAGGTGAATTGAGTCGAAAAGCGCGACGCGCGAGTGTGGTCTTATCACTTCACTCGATTCTTGTTGCTATAGAAACATCACTTCTCTTGGGCCGGATTAAGCGAGCCTAGCCGCCCACCGGTCTCAGTTGAACTGTTGAATTTTGTTATAGTATTGATGACGGTGGTTTTATGAATATTATTTTATTATTTGCAACGCGTAGGTATAAATCTACCTGAAATAAAATATTAGAAAGGTACTTATTAAATAATCCGCACGTTTTTCTATTAAAATGGCTTCTGTACACAGACACACACATCGTTTAGTTAGGTTTCCACATAGTTTGTGAGGGGATAAATTCTATGGTCCGTCAGCCAGGCACTCTTTTAGCACTCGATCACTAGACACACTCGGTTATCTCTTCTTAGTGAATAGATTTGGGTTAATAAAAACGCTGAACACCGTCGCACAGTCTTTAGTGACTCAATCCACTATCATCGCTTCTTCAAAACATCGCGATTGGGTCATGGGATTGAGTTTATTTAATCAGTTAACTGATTATGACCAATAGAATTAGCATGAAAATCTCGATTATGATTGTAAATGTAATCCTTGGTTCATCCCTAGTTAGGTGAAATGATACTGACAGGTCACTCCACGTTTACTACACTTAAGTTTTCACGGTGAGAAGGTTACAGAATAGCACTGCGTTTCACAACACTCGCGCGTCGCGCTTACCGACTCACTTCACCTAGCCGATTCACTTCGGCGCGGGTGGTTACAATGGTTACGAGAATCGGGTGAAGTGATAAGATCACGCCGCGCTTGCGCGTGAGGCGCTGTTATCAATATCAAGCTGAGTTTTATTTTTTAAATTTGCCGATTTTTATTTTTAAATGTGCGACAAACAAAAATTTATATCAAAATCCAAAATGGCGGCTACAAACATTTTTCATCATGGGTGTCGTTTTTATTGTTTTCGGGGGTGTTAAAGCCGATAGTGAGGTCAAATCTAAAAAGCAAGATGACGGCTGCGAAAATATTCAGATTTTTCATCATGGGTATCGCTTTCATGGTTTTCGGGGGAGTTAAATCCGATAGTGAGATCAAAATTAAAAACCAAGATGGCGGCTGCGAAAATGTTCAAATTTTTAATCATGGGTGTCGTTTTCATGGTTTTCGGGGGTGTTAAAGCCGATAGTGAGGTCAAATCTAAAAAGCAAGATGGCGGCTGCGAAAATTACTAAACCTTTTGGAATAAAAAAAAAGTTAAGTTTCTGACTGAATTTCTGTTTTGCTATTTTATTTAAAAAAATACCCCGAAATAGTAACATTTCAACACTTAAATACTAGTTTTGAAATAATATAAAATGATCAATAGAATTACCATAAAAATATTATTTTAATCTCGATTATAATTATAAATGTAATGCTTGGTCACTCCCTAGCATCAGTGGGGTGACACTGACAGCTCACCGTGAAAACTCCACGCGAGTTTTCACGGTGAGATTTTTACAGAATCGACATGCTGCCTATGTTCATAGTAATAAGTTTACATGGAAAGCAAAGTTTACAAAAAATCTAAACTCCTCCATAAAGGCTCCTTCAAACTGGCGCGACACGCGACGCGACAGAAAGGCACCGCGTGTAGCAATACAAGCGGTGCCTTTGTGTCGCGTCGCGTGTCGCGCTTGTTTGTAAGAGTCTTAAATGAATGCTATGCGATGTTAGGGTCATCTGTATTATAAACATCAGCAAATGTCAGACTTTCTAAACAAGATCTGAACTTCAAGATATTTTCTTTTGCATAATCTCTCTGTAGTTTTTTTCCCGTATTTACTATTCTATGTTGTTTATTGTTTACTGGCTTATGTAACTTTAACGTTCGAAAAGTGCTGATTCTCAGCCTAGTTTAAATAAATGACTTTTGATTTTTTGATTTTGATTAAGTATGTATTTTTACAGGAAATTTTAACAGTTGCGCCGTATGGTCAGATAATGCAAATTTTATCACTTCTATCCCACATCAATTTTGAAAATTATGTGCGAAATTGTCGACGCAAGTCTGGCTTTTTAATCGAGTAGGTTCATTAAACAATAATGCTAATTTTAGATTGTAATTTAATAACAAACAAGTAAAACAAGGCATACACGATTTTTTTCATGGTGTCAATATTGAAGTCGCCAGCTAATAATTCTAATTCGCCAGCTAATAAAAATAATTGTTTGGTTCCGACGGGGCTGTGATAATTTACTTCAGACAAATCAGTTAATGGGTTCCTTCATTGCCCGTAACGCAAGTGCAAGATCTCTCGTTTCTTGATTTTTGTGACTGAGTGAATGGCTTCCAGTGTAACAGGATGCAGCTGAATACCAGTATTTTACATGGAGCGACTGCTTATCTGACATCCACAACCCAGTCCCATACCCTTCGTACCATTGTATCATTTCAAAATACTTACAATATTAAAGTTTAAGTTAAATTTTCTAATCAGAACTTTAATCCAATGCACTTTACAATACTAAATAATGCCAAAAATACCGCCCCAGGACCCGATGGCTTACCTGGGAAGGCCTGGGTCCTGGCCTTGGAGGCTCTCGGGCCTCGACTTAGGGGGCTCGTCTTGGCGGTGTCTCTAGACATCGCCAATGCCTTTAATACCCTGCCCTGGAGTTGCATCAGGGAGGCACTCCGATACCACCGGATGGCGACCTACCTCTGTCGTGTGGTCGAGGCGTATCTGACGGACTGGGCCGTCATCTACCCCGGTCACCAGGGAGTGTGGAACCGGCAAGAGATGTCGTGCGGTGTCCCACAGGGATCGGTCCTGGGGCCGCATCTGTGGGACATCGAATACGACTGGGTGCTGCGCGCCGACCTCCCTAGCGGCGTCAGCGTAGTGTGCTACGCTGACGACACGTTGATCCTGGTCACGCGCAGGGGAGGTCGCACCAGGTGGCGGCCGAAGTAGCGGCACGCGGGGTTGCGACAATCGTCGAAAGGATCCAGTGGCGGTACCTTCATATAAGCCCAAAAGCCTTACTAAAATGCTCGATAGAGAATTTATTGTACCTAACCAGTAGTTTATGAGATAATTGCGATGATACATACGTAGATACGTAGGTACCTACATACTCAGTCGAAAACTGAACTTTCTTTTTTTGAAATCGGTTAAAATTTTATTGGGCTTGCGTTATTTTGAAACCCTAGGCACGCCACTGAAAGGATCCGGCAATTGGGACTCCAGGTGGCCCTGCACAAGTCCGAGGCCATGTGTTTTCATGGTCCTCGGAACGCGCCACCGTTGGGGTCCCAAATAACGGTAGGAGGGGTTTCCATCGGCGTCGAGTCGACGATGAAGTACCTGGGACTCATCCTCGACAGCCGGTAGAACATCGTGGAGCATTTCCGACTTATGGCTCCCAAACTGGAGCGGGCAGGCGCTGCATTGAAGCGGCTCCTGCCCAATCTAGGGGGTCCAAACGCCTCCTGTCGGAGGCTCTACGCGGGGGTCATGCGGTCCATGGCCCTCTACGGGGCTCCTGTATGGGCGCGCTCTCTGGCGCTGCGGCCAGCCCGCCGGTTGAGCACGGCCCAAAGGTTCATGGCCATCCGGATGGTCCGAGGATACCACACGGTCTCCTGTGAGGCAGCGAGCCTCCTTGCCAGATTGCCGCCATGGGATCTGGAGGCAAAAGTCCTCGCGCACGTATGGGAGTGGCGCGAGGAGGCGAAACGGCGGGGCGTAACTCCGCTGCAGCAGCAGCGCCGCAGGAAATCATGGCACAGCGGACGGAGCTCCGGCGGGATCTCATGGCGACATGGAGAGTACGGTTGTCGCAACCCACGATTGCGGCGATAAGTCCCCTTTGAGGAGTGGCTATGCGAGGCGCCACGGCGTCCTCACCTTCCGCCTGACACAGGTCCTCACCGGACACGGCAGCTTCGGGAGGTTCCTGTGTCGGATAAGGCGGGAGGAAACGCCCGGGTGTCACCACTGTGTGGACCGCCTGGAGGACATGGTGGAGCATACGGTGGAGGTCTGCCCGGCTTGGGCAGAGCACCGCCGTGTCCTCGTGGAGGCGATCGGCAGCAGAGATCTCTCGCGTCCGGCCCTGGTTCAGGTCATGGTACGGAGCGAGAGGGCATGGGCAGCCGTCACCTCCTTCTGCGAAGCAGTAATGCTCGCGAAGGAGGAGGCGGGACGGTTGAGGGAAAGGCACGTTTCGCGCCCTCTCGCCCCTAGCCACCGCAGGAGACGCCCTGGGCGTCGGGAATCCCGGGTGGATTTCCGGCCACCGTAGGCGCGGGCTTGCGCACGGTGAGCAATGGGTAGCTCACCGTCCGGTAAGGACCAGGCCCGGGTCGACGGCGCGTTGTATTCCACGCGCGCCTCAAAGAGATGTCGTCAGCACAAATGTAGGGGTCCACTAGGGCCGATGCCTGCCAGGGTCGCGGGAAGGTACTTATGGGTCACCGAGGCCCCCGCAACACAGGCAACGGAAGGAATACGGGTGGGTTTTAGTCAGTAAGAGTCTGACACACCCTCCCGCTCCGCCCAGAGCGGGAGAAGTTATTTGATGATTTCCCAACCAAAAAATAAAAAAAGAAGTATTTGAATAGAGTCCACATTTGCTCAAATTTATTTGTTTTAATATCTGATAAGTCAGATAACACAGTGTCCACATCGCCGCCCAGGGTTCCGTCATCCAAATACCAAACGTTAAATTTCAATTTTAAATTTTGAATAATGGGATTTATAGCCAAACTAAAAGTTGCTGGCCAGAGGGGATCGCCATGCTGACAGTCGACCTCCGAAAAAAGTTCATGGGAACAATAAATTAATTTTGAAGGGCAGGCGCAGCAGGTAAGCAGGTATTGATAAAGTTCCGGAATTTTGTTTAAAACTTCTGTCAGCATGGCATCCCTGTTTACTGAATTGAAAGCATTTTTTACTACAATTTTGCATTCATCATACGAAAGGTAGGTTCTTAAGAGCGGGCTGGATGCCGTTTACCTTGCTCGAGTGGGCGTTACCGATGAAAATGCGCCGCGCAGTCCCCGCAAGCCCCTGACAATAATTACGCGCTGCGCGAACGATTTGCTCGCATCGCACCGAGCAGACCTACCTATGCGCACGGCCGCAGTATTGTAAGTAAAGCAGTATTACGTCTTTATAAAAAAAAACGGCTGTCTGTGCTATCGTAGCTCCCGAACGAATGAACCGATTTTGATTTAGTTTTTTTTGTTTGAAAGGGGACGTAGTTTAGAGTATTCTTAGCTTTATTTGATGAAAATCGTTTCATACAAATAACTTGTATAAAGTGAGAATTTTTATGAATAAACTAAAGGAAAATAAAATTAATTTTAAACAATAGAGACATTTATTATCAATAAGTCATTAATCATGTTTTACCATGAGTGAAGATTATTTTCATCATACCTACTCATAAAGGGTTATGTTGATCCCGCATAATACAGGGAAAAGTTGGGCTTTTTTCGCCCATGGGCGGAAAATGTAACATTACCACCCGTAATCTAATCGACGCATTTTATTATTCGTCTAACATTACTTCACGCTAAATTCACGATAATCAAAGACCTCCTCTTTGATTGGTCTACAAAAATCTAGTAAGCTACGATTATTGTTTTCTTTCATTTTGATTTTAGTGTGAAGTTTCGGTAAATAGGTTTTAGTTTTGCCATAAAGCCATAATATTGAATTTCATTAGTCTAACAAAATCTAGTAGGCTGTTTTTTTTTTGCATTTTGATTTTGACGTAAGGTTTCGTTAAATAGTTTTTAGTTTTGCCATAAAGTCATATGAATTTGATGATTGGTCGCAATTGACAGTAGCTAAATAGATGACGCACAAAAAAACTTATTTGTCTGATCCACAATCGGCGCCATGATTGTGGCATGTTGTGTTTACATAAAATGTTTGGTTGAATATTTTTGTTTCCTCGTATGTGTAACGAAAAGCACTATGTATTACTCGAGTTCAAAAATATGTATTCCCACGTGTGGTTAACAGCCCACGCCTACGACTCGGGCCATAAATGCACAATCGTGAATAAAGAACATACCTTTGGCCTCTTGTGAGTCAATGTACTATTAAATGAGGACACCAACGAACAATCTTGTCAACGAGAAATAAAGCGAGTATTTTAAAATTCAAAGAATTTCAACTAAAACACATTCGCTTTGTTTCTGGTTCACAATATTGCTCGTTGTTGGTGACGTTCACATAAGAATAGGAGCTTTGCTTACCATTGCTGGGAAGGGGGGTTTGAAAATGACTGAAACGCTGATTACGTAATACACGAATGACCCCTTTTCCCTAAACTACCCCATGCAAAATTTCATCCAAATCGGCCGAGTCGTTTGGCCGTGAAAACAACACAAACAAATAAACAGAATTTTACATTTATAATCACGGGGACTCCTTTTTACACTACTGCCCAAAAAAGGTATGTTATGTTTTCAGGGTTCATGTATGTTTGTGAGATTCTTTATTCAACCATAACTTTTAAACGGCTTAACCGATATCAATGTATGTGGTAGAAGTATCGTTAGAAGCGTTGCGTTATCCTGGGTAACATAGGTTATACTTATACTATCATCGTCTAGAGTTTGCTTAGTACATAACAAAAATATATAATAGTAGTATTCAATATGTATTCGTTCACTATTAACATAACAAAAGAAATTAAATAAATATAACAGTTGGTACTACTAAATATCCCATAAAAAAACGTATAAAAAATATCGTTTTATCACAAAAAGGTATAAAATAAAAAATACATAATAAAAAAATGAAAAAACCGCCTTATCAAAAAGTTAATTACAAAAATTGAACTAAAAGATTAAAAACAAGCTAAATGATTTTGAACTGAATATCAATCTGTTCATTGCAGTCGCGGGTTCCTTGGAACAGTTCTTTACAGGTCCCCTGACTTCGCTGAAAGGTATTCATTTCAAAAGCTTTAGCTTGTTTTTAATCTTTTAGTTAAATTTTTGTAATTAACTTTTGACAAAGCAGGTGTGTTTTTTATTTGTTTTAATTATTTATTTAGTAGTTAAAGTACTTCATTTGTTCCCATTTCTACCCTCTAAGCCACCTATGCTAAATTTTATTGAAATCAGCTAATAATAATGAGTTGTACGTTGTACGTTAGTGCATTGTAAAAGTATTGATACTCTTGTTTTTTTGAGTTAGTTAAAGTACCCTGTCGTTCTCCAAAACTAAAACCTATGTATCGAAACCAACCAACAAGACAAAAACAAAATGAAAGAAAAAAAAACGTAGCCTACTAGATTTTTGTAGACCAATGAAATTCAACATTGTGGCTTTGCAAATCTAGGTAAAACCTATTTACAGAAACCTTATGTCAAAAACAAAATAAAAGAAAACATAAATCGTAGCCTACTAGATTTTTGTCAACCAATCAAAGGCCTCCTTTAGCGTGAAGTAATGTTAGACGACCAACAAAAAACGTCGATTAAATTACCTGCCACAGGCGGTAATGTAACATTTCCGCCCTTGGGCGAAAAATACCAACTTTTCCCCTATTATGCGGGATCAAAATAACCCTTTAGGTGTGACGAAAATAATTTTACCTGGCTCCCTTTTCATATAATTGATGATGTGAATTTTGTTGCACATTGGGTTCACTGGGTGATGATAACATTTTATTGTCAGTGGAACTGAAAAAAAAATAAACTGAAAAAATGCCTTTTTGTATGAAGGCGTAATACTGCTTTACTTATAAATACTGTGACATTTCTATGTTGTGGCATGCCACGATACGGTGGCACTGCTTGCCCTCGGTCTAATTGATTTAATTCATTTAATTACCTATTTCCAATCTTAATTATAATTACGTAGATTTTTGACACTAGCCGCATAGAATGTGGTTTCAAATTTGCCATGTCGTACGTGTCTAATAGTACCAAGCTATAAATTCGCTGCATGCGAATCTATAGCTTGTCACTGCGCCGCTGAGTCATAACGCCGCCCGGTTGTTTGGAATCTATACCTTGTTGCCATTATACACGTATGAATTTACGTTGGCAAATTCGAATCGAAAGCACTTAGTTTCGCATTCTGGCGAAGAAAGGTACCTAGGTAAGCATAAGCAGAGGGTAGGAAGGTACCTACTTAGGTACGCATACTGTTTACACGCACCTACCTATATTTTTATCAAAAAATTTGATTGATTGTTACTAATAAAATGTTAGATAGGTACTCAACTTACTATTTCATTCTTTGTATTCTCCTCTTGTAATTTATTTTCTAATTACGCTTATTGCGTCATTTTTTGTCACCTATATTGATTTTATAAATAAACTTATACCTAATAAATAACACAAATAATCTGTATGTACCTATTCATTACTACTAACTTTAACTAACTTTATACTAAAAACTACTCTAATATTTGCACACACAAACTAACAAACCTACTTATTTTGTTGATTTGAACGGTTTGTTTACAATATTTTCTAATGGTTATGTCACACGAAAAAATGCGGGAAAAGTGGTACAGGTCCGTTTAGCACTGCGTCTCGTCCCGCACTGATTTATTAGGCGACAGAGGGGACGCTCACGCGATTAAGTGTCGTAAATAAAAAAGTTATTTAAAAAAATAAACCGATGATTCCCTAGGTATTGTATTGTGAAATATCATGATGACTATAAAAAAACCTAGCGATTAATAGTTTAGAAGAAAAACGGTTTTATATTTCTAAAACAGGGGTTACTTTGCATGTATATTACTGACATTTAAATTTTAAGGTGAAGGGGACATGCTTTGTATTGAGTAGATTAACATATATTTTTTTTAAGACCATTTCGGTACGGGTTATGGAGAAAAAAGGTTTTAATCTTCTTCAGTTCCAGCCCAATTCACGTACATCACCGCCTTAAGGCATGGACAGCTGCCTCACACCCACCTTTCGTGCCAAATCCTAATTGTATAGGTTTGAAAACAGACTGTAATTTAGATTTGATATGTCTCACCGCAATTTTGGATGCCAAACGTCTTAAACTTGACCCCACAGCAATGGGTCTCACCCCTCCGTCGTTTTTAGTTAGGGCGATCAAATTAGCACCAAATAAAAGTGAGGCAATATCAGCGTTGATTTTTCCTGAAAAATTTATTAACTTTGTAATAGAGCAAATAAGCTGCTCACCTGCATCTCCCACAGAAAAAGAAGTTAAATCTTTTAAATGTTGGGGTGAGATTCCGTCTAAGCCGGTCGCTGAACCGGTTTTAAAAGAAATTATTGCGTCAATAACGTCTTTGCCTTCAATTTCGAGGCAGGCCTGGCCTGCTGTAGGAGAGTCGAAAAAGTACGCAGAGCCGGGGGATGTTTCGAATGCAAAGCCGAAAGGGTATCAGGAGTATCAGGCGACAACACGTCGTTAGTAAAAAGAAGACGTGCGGCGCCTTTGAGATCCCCGTCGGCAATTTTGCCTTCAATTAATTTAATTCTAGATAATGCTCCCCTCTTGGGAGAACCAAAAGGTGAAGATGTATTTGTCAAACAGTTATTTTATTATTTCATTTTTATTTTACATTTAAAAAGTATGTCAGTATCGACATTGGTAAAAACCATTTTTGATATGCCGTTGTTCTACCATTTCCCATAATGGGCGCGCCCACGCCCGCGCAACTGATCACGGCCGCTAAAGTAAAGTAAAATAAAGTACGAACGAACGCAGACCATTTCAACGTTAAGTAGTCATTATGAGTGATCAAAACTGTTAGTTAGTTTGTTAATATTAAATAAACATTTTACAAACAATATTGTTTTGATTTCAGATGTCGTACATAATGTTAATTATGAATTGCAGGCAAGTCTGCTGACTGTAATGTTGAAGAGCACCAACTAAATTATGAAACAACTAAACTACCTGCAGATTAAAATAAAAATTTTGGACAAAAACATGCCAAAAGCATATATTGTAAACAGACAGACGTGCTGCTGGGGAGTTTGTTCCACCACTTCTTCTTCCCAGCTAAAGCACTAGGAAGTGGTAAAGGGCGGGCATTTTTGGGGGACTGTCTTATGTAACTTTGTCGTTCGAAAAGTGCTGATTTTCAGCCTAGTTTGAATAAATGAATTTTGATTTCGATTTTGTAAAAAAACCGGCCAAATGTGAGTCGGACTCGCAAACGAAGGGTTCCGTATGGATATTTATTGTTCCGTACCACCGTACAATATTTTATTACTACATTTTTTTTATGTTTCAGTAAAAAAACAGATTTTTTGTAAGGGGACCCATTATTTTTTTTACTTTATTGTATTTTTAATAAAGCGGCAACACAATCTGTGAAAATTTCAACTGTCTACCTATTACGGTTCATGAGATACAGCCCGCTGACAGACAGACAACGGACAACCTTCGGGTTTCAAAGAGAAGCCGCCGCGCCGATCCGCGTCAGCCGCAAATTAAATACTTATAGAATTTTATAAATTAACACGGCTTTGAATTATGTTATATTCCCCCCTCCTCCCCTCCTGCAAACTAAATGGTTGTTTTTAATTTTTTTTAGCAAAATTCATAGCTGTTGTATTTATAATGAAGTTAAAAGGAAAACTATCACAGCTAAGTAGGCTTTACAAGTTATTGAGTTACAGTCGACCAACTTACATTTGCAGTTGGAGAAATGACCGTGTCGTATATCGATTTATGGGAGAACACGTTTTTCAACCACAATGTTAAGTTTGTTTTTGGGATAAATTCATCTTTACTACGGAACCCTTAGTGTGCGTGGTCAGACACGCACTTGGCCGGTTTTAATATATTTGTAATGTGGATGTGTTAGGTACTTAGATTAAACTACGCAATGCACGCACCTCTGACTTCTCGGATTCATGTGCGTGTCGTATGATTTTCACTTCTCGTGCTCTAAAAGTTCGTCTTTATGTTGTGCGTAGGTGACACAAAATTATTACGCTTTTTATGCTCTAGTGCAGGGATTCCCAAAGTGGTCGATATCGACCCCCTGGGGTCGAAATCGGTTTCCCAGGGGTCGACATAAACGAAAACTGATTTTGGGGGTCAACGAGGTCTAAAAATCGACCCCTAGTAATTAACACAAGTTCTTATTTGAAACTTTCAAGATACTGTATAAGTTGTGTTACGTGTACGAACTTATTATAAGAATGACTAATATTTTAGTAGGAATTATCATTGTTGTACTTTTAAAAAACTCAACCCAAGTCGATAAGCGTGCACAAGTGCGTACAAGATTAAAAAAATTGCCTACGGGGGTCTGAGGCATCAGTTCATTTTGGAAAAGGGGTCTCTTGCCCAAAATAGTTTGGGAATCCCTGCTCTAGTGCATTGTTAAATACCTGGTGGTATTTATGCATAAAGGTAAACATGCATAAAGTAAACTTTTTTTTGTGGCGGGTATTACTTATTCTCTTCTTAATTTTTGCAAAATTTTTGGACAGTGAAAAGTGATTAAGAGGACGGTAAATACCAGCGACCTTGAGCGGGTGGGAGGAGCTTGCGTCACCCCCCGCGACCCCGCAACCATACGCACGTAACGTAGGGTAACCATGCGTTTCAGTTGGTGAGGACTGTCCTGGCTAATTTTTTATCATCATCCAATTTTTTTTTATGTAGTGTTAATAAATGAGGTAATATTCAGATGTTAAATAAGATTGTAATATATTGTATTATTTTAATAGTTTGCATTGAATAAGTTGGTTTTTACAGGGTGTAATTTTAAACACCATCAACCTCTTAAGGGTCATTGTACTCATCATTATAAACAACTTTTACTATGGAACTAAACATGAAATCGCGAAAAAAAAAAACAGCTGTTCCCTACCTTTTGACGAGTTAAGCAAATATAAGTGTAGGGAACAGCAGATTTTTTTTCGCAACTTTACGAGGCACGGAGGAGTCTCGGTACGTAAAGATGGTCACCCATCCACGGAACAACTGCAGCAAGAACAGCTTAACCTAATTGATTGGCCCGTGCGGCTGTGATGCGACTAACGAGCTCCTTAGCTATAGAAACAATATACAGATTTTTGGCTTTTTATTTCACATAAAAAGCCAAAAATCTAAATAAACAAAGGCGAACGGCAGGCATGTATGGGAATTTCGTACCGTTAATAAAATTTCATGTTTCGGGATATTTTTTGTTTTAGTTGGTAGTTAATATTATAGACAAGCCCTTTTTAAATTCTCGGATTTTTAGAACTTGGGACGTAAAAGTTATAACCAGTTTTATTTTTTAAGGTTATGTTCTAGTGTACCAATTTAGATTGTTACTTAAAGGCACATAAACATTGTTTCCGTAACAAAGTATATGTTCTAGATTGGTCGTCGCTATTTTTGTAGTGTTTTACTTACTATCAAGCAGGTAAATTGAGATGAGGATCGCAGCGGATTGCATTAGGTACATATAGGATACCTATGTCCAGCACCTGACTTCAACAGTTTGATAATGATGAAGTCCTGATGGGGTTTTGAGTGTAGGTAAATAAAACAATACCCTAAATAGTTTTAATAAGTACATTATTTATTTATAATTAATTCTTAATATTACTTCATCTAAGAAGGGGGCAGGTCGGGTAATACCCTCATGGCGAGCATAGCTTAATTACCAACATAACTGCGTTAACTTTACGACTAAATTACGTGTAGTTATTAAAAAAAAAAATTATATTATTAATTAATCAGAACTTCTAAAAATAGTACACTTACATGAAAATAAATGGCTTGGTTGCCTTAATATGTGGTACAAATTCTATAACAAAACAACGAAAAAAGTAAGCGGTACGAAATCTGCCGTTCACCTTTAATTCCAAAATAAAACAATTCATTTCTTTAGTGACAGATGAGAAAATATGAGATGTGCAGGCAGGATTTAGAGAGGGAATGGGCTGTATGGACAGATCTTCTCCTTAAGGTGCATAGCCGAAAAACATCTGGCAAAGCACAAGAAAGTCTACTGTACTTTCGTTGATTTAGAAAATGCCTATGACAGTGTGGAGAAAAGAACTGTGGTCAACACTATCCATGTATAGTGTGGACTGGCACTTGGTACGGGCACTGATATCTTTATCCAAGGATTCCAATGCTTGTGTTAGGATAAATGGGGCATATACAGACTAGTTCTGCATGTTAAGGGGTGTTAGACAGGGTTGTGTGGCGTCACCGCGGCTGTTCAACTTGTATATGGATAGTTGTCTGATAGATTTAGAAGAGGGTGAGTGTGGATAGAGAATTATTGAGTGGGTTGTCAAATGCCTTCTTTACGCAGATGATCAAGTTCTACTTGCAGCGTCAGCAGAACAGCTGCAAGACATAGTGACTGTGATGGATGACGCATATAAGATGAATGGGATGAATATAAATGTGAATAAGACGAAGGTGGTAGGTGGCAGGAAATGTGAATAAGGTATGTGGAAAGTGGCATGGTGTTTGAATAGAAAACTTTTTTGGAAGTCGGTGCCTTTTGATTTGTATTTTAGGTTTTTTGCCACCGAATTCCGAAAATTAAAGTTATTTTTCACTTTGTAGTGTTTTTTTTTTGAAGTCGGTTGTTTTTTTTTATAGTATTTCCCTGCCCCTTGGGAAGAAGGCGTGAATTTATGTACGTGTTTATGTTTGTACTAATAACTTTTTTTACATTTCGTAGAAATGTAGTCATTTTTCGAAATGTTTCTCTTGTCGAGTGTCTTGATCATCCTGTTTCTCTGTCTCTTCTTTGTCTGTATTTTGCCTTGAACCAAAATCATTAATTCCATTCCAGTTGATGGTCCTGGAAATATAAACAAAACCTGTAAATCTACATTTTATATAATAAATAACGAACCATTGTCAGTTCTTTCACTATTTTCGTCAATATTTATTTCCGTCGAGTCGCAAAAACCAAAATATTAAAACATAATTTTATTAATGACCTGCACCTGTTTATTTAAACTAGACAAGTTTCTAACCTACTATAACGGGATTGTCCCCATAAAACCATAATAAATGGTATGTCTACAATCTACAAATTCATACTCACTTTGTCTCCGCATTTTCATGTTGGGAATCATTATCAGTTCTTTCAATATTTTTATCATTATTTATTTCCGTCGGGTCGCAACAACTGAAATATTTAAAACATAATCGTATTAAAGTACTACACCTGTTTTTTTTTAAGCTAGGTAAGTTTCAAACCTGCTGTAACGGTATTATCCTCAAAAAACCATAATAAATGGTAATCTACAATTTATTAGGTACTTACTTGCTCTCCGCATTTTCGTTTCGGGAATCTGTATTATTTCCTAACCTACTAAAAAAAAAAAATAATACGGATCTGAAGTTATGTTTGTACTTACTCGTAAATAAATAATGGATATACTCGCGCACAAATTATTATCAAAATAACATTTAGCTAACCTCATTATATTATAATAATATATGAGAAACTTACCTCAGTATCCTGTTTCTTTCATGTAGACGTCATTTCTCTTTCAGAACTTTAGTTGTTTTACCCATATTGTCGAAAAAATACGTAAGTTCAGCGGTCGCGCAAAGTGTCAGCGTCTACCCGTGACAGTGGTCAGCGGTACACTGCCGCCCGTCGACCGCGCAGAGTGCCGCATGCCGTTCCGTTCGATTTTATAGGGAATATTTATTTTTATTAATAAAAGTATGAATATTTGAAAAAATTCACAGATAGAATTATAGATAACAAAATAGTCTATTCATACAAAAAAAAACCATGAAAATATCTTTAGTAGTTTGGAAGAAATTTCGATTTTTATATTTGGGTAGACATTACTTCCTGAATTTATTTCATAAAGTATTTTACTACAATAATAAAATATTCACAGATAGAATTGATGTGTATGCGGTCTAGTTTAACATACATTTTTTGCGTAACATACTTGCATTCATTGAAGGCATAATAACAGATTTAAAAGTCACTAAAATCATATATCTGCGCCTTAAACAAAAACAATGGAATATTCATCTGACGAAGAAATTACACTCTCGCGTAACATCCTAATGGAGCAGAATGCGACAAACGTGGTTGAAGAAATATTACCGCCGGAATCCAAGCAACTTTATCTCAACGCGTACGACAATGTCATGCGTTGGAGATCAGACAAACAAGTATTTTTTTTATTGTCTAACAAATAGTTTTTTTTTTTAATATTTACATCATTTAAAAACAAACAAACTTAAAATAATAATAATTATTATATGTACAATTATATAAAAGGGGAGGGCAAAAAATAGGGCATAGGCATAGGGCATTAAAAAATTCGTCCGCATCGCTGTTTACAGGAAAAGTGCCCGTGGCTGGCAGCATTGCCACGTTATAAGGCAATGCTGATTCTTTGGCCAAAAAATAGACCAGCCCTCTGGTCACGTGAGGAGTCGAACAACCGCTTGGCGATGTCTCTCAAAACTAAGTAGGCACTCGGACCCCATGGCCCTAGTGTTTCAACCCCAAACGGCTCGAACAAATAAGTCCCAATAAGATTGGAGTACTTGCGCCGTTTGAGGTTTTCCGCACCTGCAGCAGCCGCCCCAGCACAGCCCGCCCTGCTAGGAAGATGGGATGGCGCAAGGGTGTCGACACACCAATGCCAATACCTACCTTTCAAGGGATTATGGTCATTCCGTCTGGTCTCTTCCCATCGTCACGTGCTAAGCCACTAGGTTCTAAAACAGGGGGCACCACGGTGATGCCAAGAGCGCGACGGATGATGTCGTTGATGCTGGCGTGCCGTGCTATCCGCCCTGCGCTTTTACTGCAGGATAGGCCATGGTGTCCGAGGCAGTCGACACCTTCACCGCATTGGCAGTGATGCGGAGCCACGCAAGGAGCGCCCAGACGCAGACAAGTAGCGATCCGGAAGATGGTGTCACCCAGCATAGTGCCTATTTTGGGTGACGGAAGCGCCTGGAGCCAGACGCCCGACTCCCACTCACCCACAGCCAGCAGGTGCGTGGAACGTGCCCGACGTTCAGCAGCATTGGCGGACGTATTAATAAGATTATTCCGTACCAACCTACAGAGCGGCTTATCCCACTGCCTCTGGGAAGATGGGTTCACGGGCCGATCTATATCCGGGCAAGCCATTTTCCAGGCGTTCACTGCGTCGGTCAAGCATGGCACTTCAGAGTCAACCAGGGAGGGGGCTTAAATTTCCCTGGTCAGCTTTTCAGTACTGTGGACAGAGGACCGGAACAGTAAGCTAATATTGGTAATTTTACGGCCACCGATGCCACCAAAACGGATGGGTAGTGTGGCTTGCAACCACGCTCGGTCATCCAAGGCCACATTTAAAATGGAAGTCAGTGTATTGCGAATAATTTGGTCAGTTTTGTCCAAGAGGTGTGACTGCTTCCATAAAGGGGAAGAGCGTAGAAAATATATAAAATTTGGGCCAAAACAACAGTATATAATCAGGATGGAGAATGGAGAATGCCGAATGTAAATTAATTTTGGAGAATATATCCGAAATGTCATTGAGGTTTTTGATTTTTTCGTTGATGAAAGAAGAAAAACTGTCTTATATAATCGGGGAACCTAGGAGGTGCAGTGAACTTTTTACTAAAATTTTGATTTGTGGGGTTATTTATGCCAACCAGACTAATAATGTCAGATGGGCAGACAGCCTCTCCGACGTATACGGATTGGAGTGTGGGACGAGGCAAGGTGGTTTGACCTCCCCTAAGCTCTTTAACCTGTACATTAACGACCTGCTAGTTGAGCATAGCAGCACTCATGTCGGTTGCTCAATTGATAATGTATGCATGAATAATATTAGCTACGCGGATGACAAGGTGCTGCTGAGCCCAGCTGTCACTGCATTAAGGCAGCTCTTACTGGTCTGTGAAAAGTATGCCCATAAACATGGTCTTTTGTATAACTGCAAAAAAGTGAGTTCTTGGTCTTCAGGGCCTCTGGCAAGTGTCCGTCTAGTGTGCCCGCCATAAAACTGAATGGTTTTGAACTAAAACGGGTCTACCAGTTCAAATACCTAGGGCACTATGTCACTGAGGATCTAGATGACTAATTGGGACCATGCACCTAGCTTCTGACGTTTCATTAGTGTCCATGTATGTTTATGTGAAATAAAAATATTTTGATTTGAATTGATTTTTATTTGAGTTGACATTGAAAGGGAGCGCAGGGCATTGGCGGTTAAAAGTAATATGTTGGCACGCAGGTTCGCTCGCTGCACTAAACAGGTAGGTAAAGGTTCCACTTTTTAAAGCTTACTACCAAACTTTTTACACGAGTAGCCTGTGGGTCAGCTGTACTCAAAGGTCGATCAATGCCTTGCGGGTCCAATACAATAATGGATTCAGGATGCTGCTAGAGCTGCCCACTTTTCTAGCGCTTCGGGTATGTTTGTGGAGGCTCGGTTTGATGGCTTCCACGCTATAATGCGCAAGCGGACCGCCTCCCCACTAAGCAGAGTGCGGGGCAGCGCTAACAGTCTCCTTCAAGTAATTGCTGAGAAGTATGACGCGGCAGTCATGAAGGCTTTCCCTCGGATTCTGGTCGGATAGCGTGGCAATCTATCCTGAACTCGAGCGAGAGGTTTCATGACTACACACCAACCTGGTATCCCACCTTGCTGTATTGTCTGTACTGACATAGTTTTTAAGATAATTTTTGTGACTAACAATTATAGACCTTCTCGAGGGCCAATTGACCGTCGGTAATTTCAGAAACGGAAATTTCACATTTTGATGGGTTAAGGGCCAACAATACATTTAAATTGCTGTTTAAGTCTTTCAAAACCGTGTCTACATCACCACATAGCTTTCCATCATCTAAATACCAAACATTACATTTTGAATTTAGTTTCTGAATAATTGGATGAATAGCCAAGCTGAAAATTACTGGTCCGACAAGGTGACCACCTTGTTGACATCCTACTGCAGATCCCAAAACATTGTCCTTGTATAATAATTTAGAAGGGTACCTGTAACTTTTTGACTTCACCCACAAAGTGTCCTTGTTGACAGAGTTAGTAAACAAGTATACAACAAGTAAATACTGTTTCATTTTCTCGCAATCGAAGTGAAAAGCAGAGTGTATAACTCGGGCATAAACGAGCCATTTTACCCCTTGACTGAACTATCCACCCATGGATATAAACGTCTCGGATCAATGGCTTCTTTTATGCACTAGTTGTACAATCTACTATTTATTATCACTTACTCGTATTATTGCTCATTATTTTAACATATCAATGGAATTGCGAATCAATCAATATCAAACCAGTCTAAGTTGACTTACCTCACATTGCCTTAGGCTTGCCATACAGTAAGAGGTCAGCCTGCTTAAAGGTATTGGAAATGTGTAGCTTGTCTGTGAAAATAAACTTTTCACGTGAAATTGAAATAAAATTATAAAATATTCGAGTTTTCAAAATCCGCGAATAATATTAGGTACCTATGGCCATAGTATAAACAGGGGAAGTAGGCTATCTCGGGCCCAATCCACAATATAATTGCCTAATGACTCAGGGTTGTCACTTTTAGGTAAATTTTAATTCGGTGCCTATAAATTGGCAAGGGTCGGGAAGTTGTATTTTTTACTTGTATTGTCTGGCTACAGGGTTTGTGAGGTCGGTTTTACCTAAACGATGATGAAACCTTTCACGATGAAAGAAAGAGCGACGGGCCAGCTGACGGGCGGCGCGGGGCGGTGATGAGCACGAGTAAACGGTAGGTTACTGATAGTACTGTCACCAATTCATTAGTTAAAAGCCCGGCCCTTGCCAAAGATAACACATCTCTGTTTAACTAATTCAGTGAGCATTAGTCAATAAAGTTCAACAGTGGTTTTCCTAACAAATACAGAAATGTATTCAAGATTCAGAGCAGTATTATTTAAAAAAAAAGGATAAAATAAATCGGCGGGGCGGTGTATAGTATAATCAAATATATAATCTTTAATCTCAATTTATAATAATAATAATAATATTGAGATATATATAATTTATAATTTCAATCTATAATATAATCAAATATATAATCTATGTTTATTCAAATTTTTGTTCTGTTGTTTCACAATTAGTCAATTACTTATTTTTAATTACGATTTTATAACTGAAAGTAGGTACTTAGTTACTATACCTACAATACTGAGAAATTGGCATGACTAAACGTAAACAAAGCAATAGCGGCAAATCAATTGACAGATCAAAAGTACCTAATACATTCAAGTGGTAAAGTAGGCCTACCTACTTCCTCTGTCTGATAGAAAACTAATACAACAAAAAATAAGTAAGTAGGTATCTCATCATAAAAATTATATGCTAGAATAAATGACTTGCTTACCTTTCCTGTTCAATAGGTAATCTGAACAGAGACAATTCTGGAATCGATGAATTATTAAGACACCCAAACACACAGCAATACGTTCTCCTGCGATTATCACACATTTTTCATTCATTTAGCGGTGCAGAAAAGCCGTGAAGCGCGAACCTCGTGCGGTGTTAGCCCCGACTGGCGCACTGAGAAACGGGTCGAGATTTTGTTTAAGTGTGCGTGCGGCGACGCATAGATACTTTGGCGCACACATACAAGCCGCGCGCGGTGCGTTTGTATGAAGATAAGTTACTTCCCCTCTCTCTTTATACAAGTACTATGCTACGGCAGTGGCGTCTGCGGCGCGGTCTGTGGGCGCGGTGCAGGAGAGCGGCTGGCTTGCGGCCGCTTCAAAAAGGTACCTAGTCCTTTTACCACGCCGCGCACCGCCAAAATCCATTAGTAAGTCATAGCAATGTAACTCTTGATTATATGACTTTTATAATTTGAAATGGATTCTTTTATTAGTTAATTACGTCAAACATCCTAATTTTCACCTTTTCACAATGAGATAAGAGTCACATTGCAGAGACTTACAATAATTTTGCTTATGATTTATTTATTTTTTTAATAAAACCGAGTAAACTCATTGTTTGCGAGAGGGTTTAGAATGCTTCTGAGCATACACTGAAATAGTTTAATTGGTGAAACTTGCTAAATTCAAAATTTGAAAATGCAATACAATAGCCAATGAGACCTACTTAGGGTTGCCAGGTCATAAATACAAAAAGCCGGACAGACCAGCCAGTTTAGGCTGACATTGGGGTAAAAAGGCCGGACACCATTCGTTTTTTTTAATCTAGGTACAACACAACATTTTTTTTTAAAACAAATCATTTAAAAAACAATTTTTCTCTTTTCAGTTACCTATGTGTTTTAGCAGTCGGGTTTTTGTTTTTTAAATAATGGACACTTGACTCTAACAAAATCTATCACTGTAATGCTTAATATTACGCAAGCGGATCCATGAATCGAAAAGTGGTGTAGTGATGTGACGTGCCCACAATATTTTTGAACGGCCTATCCAACGATGCCCCATACCATGGGGTAGACGAGAAAAAGTATATCATCCCCATATTACGTGCAACGGAAGTACCCTAAAAAAAATTGTTTTCAAGAATTTATTTTTGCACTTTGTCAGCGTGATTAATATGTATACCTATACCAAATTACAGCTTTCTAGTACTTAGCGTCTCTGAGCTACAGCGGGGTCAGACAGACAGATAGACGGACATGGCTAAACTATAAAGGGTTCCTTGTTTACTACGAAACCCTAATAAGAAAGGAGATGACGAATTTGAAATGGCAATTCTCTTGTCAAAAGAATGAAAGAAAAGAAAGCGATGCTATTACGTATACGCACAGTTTGTACGAAGTCAATTCTATCGTTTAAGTCGTCATGGCCGTATGTTCCATAAACATACGGGATACTTTCGACAATTAATCAGCACCACGTACGTCCGCGCCGCACGATGCCACGATGATAATTAGGTACAAAAGTTAAATTAAATACGAAATAATTTCGCTTGACGTAAATTGACGTAATTTTAGTAGGCAAGTTTTTAATCACGTCTAAACTTGTATGGAGTAGTGACAGGCGCTGATTAATTTGACAGGACTTAACTAAAATTTATCTTCTGTCCTCTTCTTAATGAAATAGAAAGAAAAAGCTGCACTGAACTTAAATTTAGTTTAATTTGTGAACAAGGGAATCGGCGCCATTGACTACTTATATTTATTTTTATTTTGTTGACAACAATAAGAAAACTGACTGACTTGTTTGTACCGATATTATTGACTTTTTGGTTGCGTCTGTTTATTTGAATACCCTGAGTGTCACTATTTGACGCTGACTGTACACACGGCTACATATCAAGCTATACATTTCCAGTACAGGGTGACCTCTCAATGTACGGAAATCCTTTACAAAGCGAGACTGGCTTATACTGGAATTGTATAGCTTGATAATATGTGGCCGTGTGTACAATGTTTTAACTGTTGTTAAATCCTATAAGTTGTCATAAATTTACCTTCAAATATGAAGGTAAATTATATATAAAGGTAGCCCATGTTGATGGAGCAACTATTTAAATAGTATTAGTATATTACCCATAACTTTTTTGACCTATCTTCAACTTAATTAGTTTGAAAGTTTCATTGTCGTTTGGCGCGCTGTCAAGTCAGCGCACACATATCAGCTCGGCACCGGATCAGCTTCGCCTTAACTCGAGCCGATCGGCGTTCAGCAGTTTTTCTATGGAGAATCCATACTGCAGCGTACACTCATGAGCATAGCTAGAAACGATTACCTACGACAAGCAGTCATCGAGCTTACGTCGCGACGTAAGCGTGGAGCCTCTCGAGCTTGTGGGCTTGTTGGGCAGGACGACCCACGCCGCGCCGCGACGCTCGACGCCTCGCTGTGTAGGGTCTTGTTGGAATTAAAAAGATTATGATGTTTCGTGAGTCCATAGCTAGTAAGATATGCTTGTCAAAGTGGCAAGAAATGTTTGGATCTTTTCAACTAATGGAATATTAAAAAAAGGAAATTGTATTATTTGGTTGAACTTAAAAAAACATTTTAATAGGTAACCATTCTTTGATAACAAATATTAAGAAAACGGTGCGGAACCGTTTTCTTTTGACAGGAACCTCATGAAAGCCGAGAAAGATCTTGACTTGTTTCTCGAGGTTGTCGACATGTTGTAGGTATGTGGACTCAGCGACCATTGCGCAGATAGTCGTGACCCCCATATTCAAAACGTATTTATTTACGTTACACGTCCGTGTTTGTGTCACAGAAATTCATATGTGCACCAGATTTCAACTTAATCGGTCCAGTAGATTCGGAGCAAATTGGCTGAAACACGGACAGACAGACAGACAGGCACACGGGTGATCCTATAAGGGCTCCGTTTTTCTTTTGAAGTATGGAACCCTAAAAATGTAATGTATGTGTAATAAGTATGTATAGTTACTGAATAAAGGAAATCTTAATTTAATTTCTAAAACTTCAGTAAACGTTATCCAACACGCACTTGACCGGTGTTTAGGGTTCCGTAGTAAACAAGGAACCCTTATAGTTTCGCCGTCCGTCTGCCTGTCTGTCCCCGCTGTAGCTCGGAGACACTTCGTAGGTACTAGTAAGCTGTAATTTGGCATAAATATAATACATAGATACTAAGCACGCCGACATAGTGGTAAAAGAAAGTGTTCATTTTTTTTATGGTAGGTACCTTACTGAGTACCTCTCTTGCACGTAATGTGAGGATGATATTTTTTTCTCGACTATCACATGATGTGGAGTATCGTTGGATAGGTTGTTCAAAATATTGCGGGTCTGTGAACACCATTTTTCGATGTACGAGTATGTTCGATATATGATTCCTTGGCGTAATATTAAGCTTTATAGTAGGTACTTATTTTTGTCAGTCAAGTGTGTGTGTGTGTGTGTCCCGGGGGGCCCCAGCCAGCTAAAAGGCTAATGCAGACTCGTGCGATATCGCGGACGCGACAGACAGCAATATACCTGTCGCGGCCGCGATATCGCTCCAGTCTGCACGAGCTTAAATGGTTGTTTGGATGTATGGAGATGTGAAAAAATTCATGGCAGTAGTACATATAATGAAATTAAAAGGAAAACTATGCTAGCTTAGGCTTTAGTAATAGTCAACTTCAATTTGCAATTGGAGAATGGACCGTGACATACATTGATGTATGGGAGAACATGTTTTTCAACTACTTACAATGTTAAGTTTCTTTTTGGAATAAATTCATCCCAACATTCCCAACTACGGAACCTTTCATTGTGCGTGGTCCGACACGCACTTGGCCGGTTTTTTTTGTTTGAATTCGATTGAAAATAATTCTTCAATAAAAGCGACTCAAAACGGTGGATCGAAAAAGCGTTAACAAAGCGCGAACGTTAAAAATAAGTAAGTTGTTATCAATGAGATGTTTACCAAGAAAGTTGGATTCGATGAGGGGCTGCGCGGCAACAGCCTGTTGGAGTGTGGGACGCTGCAGGCCATGCGGCGGCGAGCGGGCGGGGCACCCGGGCGGGGCGGGGCCGGCGCGTGCGCACGAGGCCGCGCGGCCGCGCTGCGCCGGCGGCGCCGCAGTCCAGCCGCGACGCCGCTCTGCGCTGCACGTCTTCCCGGCGGCACACGACGCACGCCTC
The DNA here is from genome assembly GCA_905333075.3 of Atethmia centrago. Lineage (NCBI taxonomy): Eukaryota > Metazoa > Arthropoda > Insecta > Lepidoptera > Noctuidae > Atethmia > Atethmia centrago. The sequence continues at coordinate 328,034 of HG995378.1, read as the reverse complement.
ATGTCGACAGACGGTCAGTAACCGCGGTGACGAGCCGCAAATATTGTGTATTATGAATTTAAAAATATCTCCTGAGCGACGCAACACGCCACGCGGTCGCGCGGGCCTCTCGCGATGTCGAGCGCGTTCTTGTTTGTCATCGCCGATGCCAAGTCCTCGTTGAGCAGGCGCTGTAACACGTCGACACGCCGGAGGTGGCGCACGCATGCACCTCCTGCCGGCGCGCACAGACGCACCCCCAGCCTGTGCGCCTGACCCTGCACGCGCTCGACGTCATGTATCTGTAACAGGAAGATAGTGGTGCCGATTCCCTTGTTCACAAACTAAACTAAATTTAAGTTCAGTGCATCCTTTTCTTTCTATTTCATTAGGAAAGGACAGAAGATCAATTTTAGTTTAGTCCTGTCATATTAATCAGCGCTTGACGTAATTGACGTAATTTTAGTAGGCAAGTTTTTAATCACGTCTAAATTTGTATGGAGTAGTGACAGGCGCTGATTAATTTGACAGGACTAAACTAAAATTTATCTTCTGTCCTCTTCTTAATGAAATAGAAAGAAAAAGATGCACTGAGCTTAAATTTAGTTTAGTTTGTGAACAAGGGAATCGGCGCCAATATTGTTCACAAATAATACGTTTAATTAACGAGTTCTGTCGCACGCAGTTTAGGATGTACATTTTGTGCCAAGTGCATCTCCACACCGACAGGCTGCACTCACTGCAAGAATGAAGATCGTACGTATTAATTCGTCGCTTGGAATTGGTACGGATAAAAGTAACGAGTATCTAACATACCTACTCGTAGATACGGAGGCAGAGCATGATAACGATGTTCGTTGAAGTCTCTTGTACCTACTGCCTGAAGCCGCAGGCCGCCGCACGCCTTCTTTTGTTGTCCTCTAGTCTGATCTTAGAATTCTTACTTTAATAAAAGTATTTAAATCCGATCCCTGAAATACTTACACAGTTACACACCTTATTCTGTTACACAATACATCCGTCAATAGGTGTCGAATAATTAACATCGTAATAAGTAGTGACTATTTAGTTGGTGACCGCTACGGGGCGCGGCGGCCGCGGTCTCTTGTCCGAGTGGCCGCTACGGGGCGCGGCGGCCGCGGCCTCAAGTCCAAGTGACCGCCACGGGGCGCGGCGGCCGCGGCCTCAAGTCCGAGCACCCACCGCTGTGGCTGCAGTGTTTGAGCATTAGGTACACGTAGTTTACTCACTTGCATCGTTTGGAGCAGGTTATTTGGAACTTGTCTTGTATGCGCACAGAGTTTTCATGCGTAAAGAACAATCCGAGATTGTTCGTCTTGAGTAAGTCTAAATAGTATGTTTGGCTAATTGACTTTTAAGGCTCCTGCAGACTGGGGCGATATCGCGGGCGCGACAGGCATACTGCTGCCTGTCGCGCTAGTCTGTACGAGCCTTTATGTGTTTTTCTTTCCGCCCGTCCGTATATGCATCAATGCCAAGTCCCTAGTAAAGTACCTGTGGTGCACCGTGCACGCGTGGCGCTGGGACCTGTGGCTGGTTGCTGCAGAGACCGCGCGCCCGCCGCGCCAGGGGCAGTGCCTGGCAAACGTCAACATCGATCGCTCTGAGACATGCAGTGCAATGTTGTTGACGAGCTCCTCCTTGTGCTGACTGCCGCCTGCCGCACGCTCGCACTGGCACAACGCGTAGCTACGCCGTAGCCCGGAGGTACATTCCGCCTTCGTGAGATAGTATAATTAGGTACCTATCTAATTTAAAACGTAACGCGGATTAAAGCTCGTGCAGACTGGCGACATATCGCAGGCGCTGTCGCTAAATTGTGCTACCTACTAGTGTAGCATCGCGCCTGTCTATGTCAGCCTTTAATTTAAGGCCATCAAAATAAAAAAAAATCAGCCAACACCTAAGCTAACTTAATATAATATGGCAATTATGTACCCACCCTCGTTTATAGCCAATGTTATTGTAGGTTATATAATAATTTAAAACGAATGAGAAATACATCTTGCGGCAACAACATAAGTGATCAGTGAGGAAAGAAAAAACTAATAATTTTGAAAATTTTAATAAATTGGTAGGTACCTCTAGGTTGGTAGGTACCTCTACCTAATTTAACAACTTTGGGCGCGTTTATTCTACCACGAAATACACAACGCAATCGAAGCGCGCCCATAGCGCAAATAACTTCGTATTTCACAACAATATTGTGAAATACGAACTTTATTTTGCGGTCAGTTAGACCCGCACACACATTGACGCAGCGCCCGCCGCGCGCCGCACCGCTACCATCGACGCCACCGCGCCGTCGCGTCATTTTCGTAAAATGTTTCATCCACCTTTTACCGGTCTTACCGAAAACCTACGAACGAAGAGGTATGGCTGATAGTAACGTGAACGTCGCCGTTGTCGGAGCGCTCTGCGCCTGGCTCGCAGAGCACAGTGCCGCGGAGGTGCCGCCTGCCGACTGCCGACTGCCGAGGTGTCCGTGTCCGCGGTAATATTATTCGATTTCGATTCTCGGCGCCTCAAGGCCCGGCCGCGGCAGTCGGCAGCGCTCTACCAGATTAGCATGCGACAACTGCTATGTAACCTACATAACTATCGTTTCCGTGTTATTCAATTATAAAATACCTATATATATTCAGAAACTAGTTTGAATGTTAACTAAACTCCGTCCCGCTCCCCGAGCCCCCGAGTGATTTTATTAGGGTTCCGTAGTAAACAAGGAACCCTTATAGAATCGCCATGTCCGTCTGTCTGTGCCCGCTGTAGCTCTGAGACGCTTAGTACTAGAAAGCTGTAATTTGGCACAGCTATACATATTAGACACGCCGATAAAGGGCTAAAACAAAATATTGCCAAAAAAAAAATTTTGGGGCCCCCTCTTTCACGTAATGTGGGACTGTTATTTTTTCCTTGTCTACCCCATGTTGTGGGGTACTTATTGTTGGATAGGCCGTTCAAAAATATTGAGGGTCTGTGAACACCACTTGTCGATTCAAGTATCTGCTTGCGTAACATTAGGTGGGCATTGAAGTGCTAATTTTTGTTAGAGTCAAGTGACACCCCCCCCCCCCCGTCCCCCGTCTGCCAGCTAATGGTTGTTTATGGAGCAGCTATTTGGGCTTTACGAGTAATAGTCGACAAACTTAAATTTGCATTTGGAGCATTGATTGTGGCATCTAACGATGTATGGGAGAACAAGTTTTTCAACTACAATGTTAAGTTTGTTTTTGAAATAACATCATACCAACTTCCCAACTACGGAACCCTTCATTGTGCGTGGTCCGACACGCAATTGGCCGGTTTTTTTTGTTTGGATTCGGCTGGAAATAATTTTTCAATAACAGCGACTTCAAAACGGTGGATCGAAAAAGCGTTAACAAAGCGCGAACGTTAAAATAAGTTTGTATTTCAAGAAAACTATAAAAACCAAAGTTAAGTATATACTTACTGCTTTTTACATAATTACCCAAAGTTCTAACAATATTTTGAAAGACTAGACGCCGTTTTTCGTGTAAGAGGGGAAAATAGTTTTTACGTGGCATGCTGTCTTTGAGTTAGATCGCGCACAGACTGACAGATGGACTTGGCGAAACTGCAGGTGGTGCCTAAGTAGTCATTGCGTACCACACATGAAATGAGTATTGATCGCAGTGCGTGCCATACTGACTATCAGCCAAGTTCACTGCGTCACGTTGTTGAGCAAACGAATTTTTCAAACCTTTACAACAATGGATTTGGAATTAATTTCAAAACCCTCTGGTTGTGATTGAAAGTGTGTTACGCAGTCAGTGTGCAGGTTGCTGTGTGGCTGCGGAACCCTACAAACGAACATTAAGTTGAGAGTGAGACTGTCTGTCCGTTCGTCTTTCACATTTCCTTACTTCAGGAATGGTATAGAGTTGATTGAAATAAATATAAATAACGCGTGTCCATCTGTATAGCAAGTGAATGAGTTGTTTTATTTTTGCTAGTTTCATTGCAACGTTTGCATTACCCCAGCAAAATAATGTCGAAAACAGTCATTTAAATATTATAAATAACTAGTTACCCAGTTTCTGTAATTGTTGCGCACATTTTTAAATTTGTTGCATTTATAGTTTTTTAGTTATTTCACAAAAACATTTCCTGCTGGAGTAACGTTTATAACGTTACCTCAGCCAGACATTTTTTTTCAATGGGAATATTGAAACAAATAATAGCTATATAATTAGTTGTCTAGACGAGGTAAATGTTGCACTTTTTTGCGTTATTTGGTATTTGTTCTTTCGTCGGCTGTGAAGTTATTTGAGATCCTGCTGAAGTAACGTTTGTGGTTTTGCTGGATCTCTGAAACGGTTAAGCGGATTATTATCATCTTTTATACATAACTTCTTAGGAATTAGTTGTAATTAGTTGTGCAATAAAAAAAACAATAATGTACCGATTAAAGGTTATTTAATTAAATATAAAAACACTTCAATAGGTCCTAACACCCTAAATAAGAGCTCTAAAGACTTACTTTAAACGTTATTTTGTAGCTTGTAACTGCCTTCAAATGTATGTGAAGTTAAATTAGTATCCTGTAAGTAACTAACAAATTATGATGATATTCAGTTCTCCACGTTCAAGGTCACAAAGCGCGCGGAGTTATTTGGCCACCGCTAAACCTGTATGTGGATATATAAACTGAATTTTATATCAATAATTAGTTGCTTAGTTCAGTTTTATACCTGTAAAATGTCAACGTAGTACATAAAATAATTAACGAGATAGTGGTGCCGATTCCCTTGTTCACAAACTAAACTAAATTTAAGTTCAGTGCATCTTTTTCTTTCTATTTCATTAAGAAAAGGACAGAAGATAAATTTTAGTTTAGTCCTGTCAAATTAATCAGCGCCTGTCACTACTCCATACAGGTTTAGACGTGATTAAAAACATGCCTACTAAAATTACGTCAATTTACGTCAAGCGCTGATTAATTTGACAGGACTAAACTAAAATTTATCTTCTGTCCTTTTCTTAATGAAATAGAAAGAAAAAGATGCACTGAACTTAAATTTAGTTTAGTTTGTGAACAAGGGAATCGGCGCCAATAACTTAAAACTCATTAGGAAGTGCAAGACCGTGGTAACCCGACCAAGTTTAGGTGGTTTAAGAAGCGACTGCGTAGTACATTATGCTATCTTTGAAATGTGTAGGATAGTGTTACGAGTTTAGTACAGATGTGTACACAAGTGTTAAAAAAAACTAAGTTCATGTTTCTTAAATAATTTTTATTTACAGGTAAAATAATTATTACAAATCAACTTTTAAAATATGAATTTAACGTTAAAACAATCACAGACAGCAATTTTGCTTGTATGCCATTTATCATCGTTTAAATTTAAATATTAAGTAAGTATGTACTTAAAATTCAATATTTAGTAGTTTATGCCTTTAAAAAAAATAAACAATTTTAGATATGTACCTATCAAAATGTACTAATAACAATAATAATGCAACTATTTCTGTGTAGATACATTATGCAAGCTTACCTTGTTCGTGAATTCATCAAACTACACACAATAATTATGGTCCTCAAGAGGAGCAGTCCACATTAATTATAAAAGTAATTAGGTACACACTTATTGATTAACTCTCACGCACTCGTTAAATATTTGCAAAGATAAAAAGGGGAATTGCGGAAGCGCACACGCACTCTACAAGACGAATTATGTGGCTAATGGTCAAGTTTAGTGCGCTATGCAAACAATGAAGTACCCCTTCCGCGTCCCTCCTGGACGTGTTATCGTCGGTTCTTGGTAAGTATGTGCCATTGTGCACATAATAATAGATACCTATCTAATAAGTAGCCGGAAGATAATAATAATGTTTTCATAGTACCTACAGATATTATAATATTGTTACGTATTTAACAGTGTACGCACCAAACTTGTAAGGGCCTATGCACACCACGTTTTTTAAAGGCGCCGTTGACGCGCGTTTGTAGCGATACAGACGCGATACACACGCGAGTCAGACGCAGCCTATAATTGCAGCCTACTTTAAGTAGGATAAAAGCGCGCCGTCGACGGCGCGTTTAAAAAACGTGGTGTGCACAGGCCCTAAGATAGCATAATGAGTGACAAGTACAATTACAGGCCTATCTCCTTGGCAACCATTGTTGCGAAGGTGTTGGATGGTCTGATTGACAGACAGCTGGATAAACATAATCACCCTACATGACGCCCAATTTGGGTTTAAGCCACATTTATCGGCTGAAGCAGCGATATATCCTCTGTCTCAAGCATACTGTCCAATATTATGCAGCAAGGAAAACACCTGTTTATGCGTGTTTTTTGGACCTCTCCAAGGCATTCGACCTTATGACTGCCCCTGGAGAAAACTCTCCCATGAGATTAACCGTCCTGGGGGACTGATTGCTGTACTGAAGTACTGGTACAGCAACCAGTCCAACTACGTTAGATGGGCAGGTGCCATGCCGGGTGCGTACGGGTTGGAGTGCGGGGCGAGGCAGGGGAGCTTAGCTCGCCCAGGCTCTTCCACCAGTATGTCGACCGGCTGATATGTGAGCTCAGCAACACCCAACTCGGTTGTTTCTATTGACGGACAATGTGTCAATAATATTACTTACGCGGATGATATGGTGTTGCTGAGACCATCGATCAGTGCATTGAGAAAGCTCCTCCGAATCTGTGAAGACTATGCGGTGACTCATTGTCTCAGGTACAACTCAAAGAAAAGCGAGCTCTTAGTGTTTATTTATTTATTTATTCGAAAGGTACACCAACGACCTATTCACTAAAAACATTAACATAATAAAAAAGATACATAAGCATTGAATTATGGTGAATTAGTCACTTACAGGCGTACACAGCACTTACATAAAAAAATAGCTTCTTCTTAGTGTTTAGGGCGCAAAATAAAATATGTGACATTGTTCCACCGGTTACCGGTTGGGCAGCGTTTCGCTAAAAAAGTCACTCGTTTTAAATACTTGGGGCACTGGGTCACCGATAGGCTGTCGGATGACGATGATTTAGAGAGGGAACGTAGAGCGTTGTCAGTCAGGTGTAACATGCTGGCCCGCAGCTTCGCACGGTGTACGCGAGAGGTTAAAATAACATTGTTCAGGGCCTACTGCCAGTCGCTGTACGAGTATACGTGCGCCCTGTGGGTCAGCTATACACAGGGCTCGTACAATGCGCTACGAGTAATATAACATAACAATGCGTTCCGGGTAATGCTGGGGTTGCCGCGCTTCTGTAGCGCGTCGGGATGTTCGCGGCCGCACGCGTTCCGGATTTCGGCTCGCTGCTGCGTCTGCGAATCGCATCACTGAGGCGTCGGGTGCGCGACAGCCCCAACAGCCTCGTGGCTACTGTAGCCGGCAGGGTGGATGGCTTAATAATAAGTCACTGGATGGCGGCTCACAAACCGTTATTCAAGTACCTAAAGTAATAAGTTTTTTCTAGATTGTTTTAAGTGTGTTCTAGTTTAGTTTAGTTAGTAAGTGGTTTCGTGTATTATAGATCTCTGGTCTGAAAATAAAGATTTATTATTATTATTATGTCGTTTATTAAATTTTTTATCTTATAAAATATATTTTTAAATATTTCTTAGAAAAAATATTAAAAAACATTTAAAAATATATAAAATAGTGGTCCGCCGGTATCGGGAGCAGGGTCCAAGGTACCGGTGGTTAGGGCTCCAGAGACAGGAACCTCCTCACGATGCGAGCCGAATCGAGGAGTACTGCCTTCTGAATCAGGCCCTTAATCCAGCCGTCTAACGATAGCCTCGAGAGATGATGGTTGAGGCTTCTGGCCATCAGGCCATTGGCCGTAACGACAATTGGCACAATGACAGCCGAGTTCACATTCCACATGTCAACAACCTCGTGTGCTAAGTCGAGATATTTTATTTGTTTCTCTTTCTCAGCTTTCACGAGGTTATCGTCATGTGGAATGGTAACATCGACTATCATTGCGCGGCGCGCTAATCGATCTATCACCACTATATCAGGCTTATTGGCGACAATAGTCCTGTCAGTAATGATAGACCGATCCCAGTACAACGTGACATGGTCATTTTCGAGAACTGGGTCGGGCACATACTTGTAATACGGTACCTCAGAGTTCACAAGTTTATATTTCAAAGCAAGTTGCTGGTGAATAATCCTAGCTACTTGGTTATGTCTGTGCAAGTACTCGCCGTTAGCCAGACGAGAACAACCAGAGATAATATGTCTGATAGACTCACCCGGACGGGGGCATGCCCGACACACGTCAACCGTCCCGTCCTTCATAATATGTCTCCGGTAGTAATTCGTCAAGATAACTTCGTCCATAATTGCACAGACAAAACCTTCAGTTTCCCCGAAAAGGTCCCCAAAACGTAGCCTGGATACGGACGCTAAGAAATCTACATCGGGCTCATGAAAAGCCCGATAGAAGCGCCCGTGTAGCTCCTTGCTTTGCCATATCTCCTTGCTCTCCTTTATTATTATTATTATTATAATGTACTACGCGGTCGCTTCTTTGTAACCACCTAAACTTGGTTGGATTACCACGGTCTTGCGCTTCCTCATGACTTTTATCTTATTATCTCGTTAATATTGTATTACTACGCTGACATTTTACAGGTACTCGTATAAAACTCAACTAAGCAACTAATTAACTAACTCTTTATTCAAAAACTTCTTACGGTTTGGATAATTTAAAATCCAAATTAAATTTTCTGGCACCCAATATAAAAATAGTAGACAGAAAGTCACTTTGCCTCCTGTCTCCCATCTTTGAAGAATCTTTTCCTGATTATAGTACCAACACTATTTCCAAATTCCAAAGTTACGCAAATTGTTTACTCGAAAACAGTCCTCATTATGCTCTTGTAATTCTAAAGTTTTGCCTTTTTGTCCCTAAATTTACTTACCTATGTGCTTCGCTGTAGCCCTTTTTGGAAACATCCAAATTTGCTTTCACCAATAGACGATTTAGTCAAAACTAGTTTAGAAATGATTTTAAATATTCAGCTCAATGAACCATCTTGGATACAAGCATCCCTCCCTATTCGGTTTGGCGGCTTAGGAATCCGCAAAATACCGAGTGTTGCTTCCCCAGCCTTTTTGTCGTCCACCCATAGCACGTCACGTCTCATAGGTAATGTCCTAAGGGCTTTGCCCACAAACTATGAGACTGCGGGCTTGGAGGACTGGGTCACCACGGACTTTGTAGTCAAAAAAGTGCAGGCCGCTTTTCAAGACATGCGACACTTAATTACATAATCCACCGATCTCTTGCCAGCATCAATGTGCCTGCTCTTCTTGAGCCGACTGGCATTGTCAGAGATGATGGCAAAAGACCTGTCTTTGGTCCCGTGGAGTTTGGGACGGCTGCTTCTGTGGGACGCTACCTGTGTAGACACACTGGCACCGTCCCACCTCCAACGGACTACTTCTAAAGCCGGTGCAGCGGCAGAAAATGCCGAAAATCTGAGTTAAAGTTATTAAATATGGAGGCTTGGCAGAGAGTACGACTTTGGCGTCGAGACCCTCGGTCCGTGGGGTCCCAGTGCGCATAAGTTATTTGCGGAAATCGCGAAACGTCTAGTTGATGTAACTGGTGACCGAAAAGCTGGCGGCTTTCTCGCGCAACGCATCAGCATTGTAATTCAGCGAGGAAATGCCGCCAGCATCCTCGGTACAGTGCCCCGGGGGCCTTTTTAGGCTTAACTTAGTTTTAATTTAACTTAGTTAATGTTAATGATCATCTTATGTAAATAAATAATAATACATATCACAGCATTCACAGCAACTAATTATTGATATAAAATTCAGTTTATATATCCACATACAGTTTTATCGGTGGCCAAATAACTCCGCGCGCATTGTGACCGTGAACGTGGAGAACTGAATATTCTCATAATTTGTTAGTTACTTACAGGATACTAATGAAACTTCACATACATTTGAAGGCAGTTACAAGCTACAAAATAACATTTAAGTAAGTCTTTAGAGTGTTAGGACCTATTGACGTGTTTTTATATTTAATTAAATAACCTTTAAGGCTCCTACATACTGGCGCGACTTGTCGCGCGACGCGTCGCAAGGCAAAGGCACCGCTTGTAGCGCTACACGCGGTGTCTTTGTGTCGCGTCGCGCGACCAGTCGCGCCAGTATGTAGGAGCCTTTAAACGGTGCATTATTTTGGTTTTTTTTTATTGCACAACTAATTAGAACTAATTCCTAAGAAGTGATGTACAAAAGATGATAAGAATCCGCTTAACCGTTTCAGAGATCCAGCAAAACCACAAACGTTACTCCAGCAGGATCTCGAATAACTTCGCAGCCGAAGATAGAACAAATACAAAATAAGGTGCAACATTTACCTCGTCTAGACAACTAATTATATAGCTAAAATTTGTTTCAATATTCCCATTAAAAAAAATGTCTGGCTGCGGGGTGAAGTTGTAAACGTTACCCCAGCAGGAAATGTTTTTGTGAAATAACTAAATTATGCGATAAATTAAATATAAGTTTTTATTCATTAATCTCAAATTTTAAAATTTTGATATGGGAATTGAAAAATAGTTTAACGAACCTCCTTGATACGCTACAGGCTAAAGGATAGTAGAAAGTAAGTAGGTATCTAGTGCTATTGGCATGCGCATACAATGTATCAATCAGCCTATAATTTAATATTATAAAAAAGAGCAACTCGGCTTTCAGAAACATAAGTCCACATCCTTAGCCATCTTTTTACTTTTGAAAGCAATATTGACCAATATCAAGAACAAACAATTAACAACATGGGTATTATTTGATCTGTCAAAGGCATCTGATCTGGTTTCACATGAAATATTATTACAAAAACTAGAGGCTATCGGTATAATAGGACTGCCACTGCAGTGGATATCGTCGTACTTAACTCACAGACAACAGAGGGTCACTGTCACTAAACTTAATGGAAGTAGGGACATGACAGAATATTCGTCTAAATATATAAGTATAAAATGCGGCGTCCCCCAGGGTAGCATACTGGGCCCTATATTATTTCTACTCTACATAAACGACATAGTTAATGTAACCAATCATAAATACTTCCTTTTTGCCGATGACATCATCATAATTTCGCCTATCCCTATTAACATTGTCGGATGTGAAAATCAGCAACATTACAAGAGAGCGTGTCAAAGTTTGAATTGCAATTCTTTTTTCATATAGAAATTAGATTGTCAAAAATCAACAGAATTTTAATAAATGTTCTTGACTCCACTAAAACAAGGGACTTTTTAAGAGTGATTTATGAAATAAAAAGAAAATGGCAAAAAAACATATCCGACAATGTTAATAGGGATAAGCGATTTTTACTACCGACAAAAATATAAATCAATTACGGATCATGAAACGGGCATAAATAATATACCTAATAAACAATCTAATTAACTGGTTAAATAATAATAATTTATCCATTATTTAATAAATCAGTATATATGTATAGACAATTTAACCAATCTTATAATAATGTAGTAAGTAGTAATGTGAGTAGTAATTGACGAACATTTACACTGGAAAGCACAGGTTGATACTGTATGCAGTAAAATAAATAAATTTGTCTATGCTTTGAGACAAATAAAAAAGTCACTAATTTAAAAACGGCTGTGATGTCATACCGCGCATATGTTGAGTCCTCACTACAGCATGCACTAATTATGTGGGGAAATAGTACTGACCACAATAGAGCATTTGTCGCCCAAAAGAAATGTTTACGAGTTCTATACTGGATTCCATCTGACGAATCATGTCAACCATTATTTAAAGGGCTTGGTTTGCTACCGTTACCTACCTTCATTATATATTATTATATATGAAGCCTGCATGTTTGTTCGAAAACACAATGAACTATTTAAAAAGCAGAGGAAATAAGCTCTCGAAGTAGGCGTGACCAACACAGACTTGTGCTGGATGAGCTGCCTAGATCAGCGAAATATAATAAAAACTCTCTGGCTATGTGTGTACGTCTATAATGAATTACGAAATATGTTTAAAACACTAAATTGTAAATTATTTAAAATCCAATCATATAAATGGCTCAATAATAATAATTTCTATAGCATTAATGATTTTCTAATATTATGAATTTCATGTAATTAATGTAATACCTATATTTCAATGTCATAATGTATTTTTAGTAAGTAAGTTTGCATGCTTTACTTTTAAGCAAAACATGTTCGATCTAATAATTTAAATAACACCTTGTATACTATGTTTTATGCAAATAAAATATATCTTATAATGTTCCCTCTGCTGGGACACAGTGCTAGTACAGTGCTAAAACAGTCAATTGAATACAATAAATAAAATAAAAACCGGCCATGTGCGTGGCGTGACGGACCACGCACAATGAAGGGTTCTTGCCCCCAATTGCAAATGTAAGTTGTAAGTTGACTATTACTCGTCATCTTGTAAAGCAGAAGGCTTTGCTGTAATAGTTTGTCTATATAGTACCTACTGCCATGATTTTTTTCACATTTCCAAAACCAACCGGTAAATGGTTGGTTTTGGATATGTGACTAGCAAAAAAAGCACTTTAAGGGTCAGGTAACCGCCGTTGACCTTGGCCATACAAATACGCATCACGCTCACACCGCCCGCGCCGCCGCCGGCGTTCGGTTTCATCCTATCCTACTAATATTATAAATGCGAAAGTTTGTAAGAATGGATGGATGGATGTTTGTTACTCTTTCACGCAAAAAGTACTGAACGAATTTAGATGAAATTTGGCACACAGATAGTTTATAACCAGGAATAACACATAGGATTTTTATCCCGATATACCCACGGGGTCAAAACTTATGCGGGTGAAACCGCGGGGCGCATCTAGTAGGGAATATTTGCTCTTAGTAACGAACATATAAATATTTGAAAAATCACATAGAATTATAGATAGTAAAATAGTCTGTTCATAAAAAAATAACATGAAAATATCTTAAGTAGGTAGTTTGAAAGTAATATCGTTATTTTATGCTTTGGGTACCTACCTATATACGATACTTCCTGAGTTTATTTCATAAAGTATTTTACTACAATTTTTAAATATTCACATATAGAATTGATGTGTTACTTGCGTTTTACTTTAACATACATTTTTTGCACAACTTACTTGCATTGTATAAAGGCGTAATAACAGATTTGAAAGTCACTAAAATCATATATCTGCGCCTTAAAGCTTAATATTACGCAAACGGATCCCTGAATCGGAAAATGGTTTCCACAGACCCACAATACTTTTGAACGGCCTATCCTACGATACCCCACACCATGGGATAGACGAGAAAACAAATATCCTCCACACTATAAGTGTAAGGGGGCCCTAAGAATTTGTTTTCAGGATTTTATTTTACCACTTTGTCGGCGTGATTAACATGTATACCCATGGGTGTTAATCACGAATCTTATTACTAGAAAGCTTTCTGGTACTAAGAGTCTCCGAGCTAAACCGGGGACAGACAGATACATAATTAGCCTATAATGTTCCCACTGCTGGGACACAGGCCACTGTGAGAAGGAGTGGGCTGTAATCCACCACGCGGACCCAGTGCGGGTTGGTAGATCAGAGACAGACAGATGGATATGGCGAAACTGTAAGGGTTTCTTGTTTACTACGGACCCCTAAAAAAGCCTTTTATTTTATGCATTGAACAATTTTTTACATTTTGATTTAAAGAAAAAACATGTACGGTAGGTATATTAATACAATGTAGATTTAAAAAGGAATGTTACATTAAGACGCTGACAACACCTAAACCGCGGTCACTGTCAAATTGCATAGAAAAGAAAAAAGCGCGGAGACACAACGCTTGTAATTTATTGCAAAATATGAAGCAATTATCTATTTACTCAAAATTGAGTTGAGTAATCGAAAATAAAAAACAACCAAGTTCTGCATTCAAATAAGACGTTTTTGTTATTAATTAAATACGTAATGTATGTTGATATTTAATACATATATTTTGGATTAGAACTCAAGGTAAGAGGTTAGTTTAACGTTAGCTTGTATCGAGATTTTTGTTGAAAACGTGTTTTGGTAACAACCAAGTTCTGAGAAATATGTTCAAAATTAACATATATTTTTTCCGCTACCACAAACTATACAGATTTGGCAATTTTTTTTCTTATGAGAAGTCAATTTTGGTCAATTGGGTCTTGTCCGCGCCTTAACTATACTTTTTATTTCATAATAATTAATGAATAGTTTCCATAACTTCTTTTCATTTCTGATAGTAACTAAAATTATATGAAATGTATAAATGATTTAGCGACACTACCTTGGAACATAGTTGTTACTGTAAGCTAGCTAAGGCTCAATGCTGACGTTTTCGTAGGTTTTGTCTGTTCATAAACTGGTGTTTACGTTCCAGAGACAGTTGAAGGTGCGGGCGCAGCCGCGTGGCTGCGGCGCTGGTGGCGCGCGCTGCTGGCCGAGCTGCTGGCCACAGCGCTGCTGGTGTGGCTGGGCGTGGCCGCCACGATGCCGGTGCGCGGACCCGGCACCGTCATGCTGGCGCACCCCGCCATGGCATTCGGCTTCGTTGTGATCGGAAACGCGTGCGCCTTCGGGCCGGCGTCCGGCGCGCACATGAACCCAGCCGTGACGCTGGCAGCGGTGCTGTACGGGCGCTTGGGCGCGCTGCCGGCGCTGGGCTACGCGCTGGCGCAGCTGCTGGGCGCGCTGCTCGGCTTCGGCGCGCTGCTGGGCACGACGCCGGGCGCGGTGGCCGCGGCGCCGGCGGGCTGCACGCTGCCGGCGCCACACGTGTCGGCGCTGAGCGCGGCGCTGCTGGAGGCGGCGCTGACGGCGGTGCTGGCGCTGGCGTGCTGCGGCCTGTGGAGCGCGCACGACGCCGCGCGCCCGGACCCCGCGGCGCCCATCAAGCTTGGGCTAGTGGTCGCCGGGCTCGTCTACGCGGGGGTAACCCACCGACTATCTAAATTTTAAGACACGTCCGCCGTTCTCCCTGAAGGGTTGTGCACGTTTCGCCAGTTATGAGCATCTACTTACGGTACTGCACACGTGCGTGTTTCTGATCGGCCTGTGGTTGCAGGGGCACGCGACGGGCGCCAGCATCAACCCGGCGCGCAGCTTCGCGCCTGCGCTCCTACACGGATATTGGGACTATCAGTGGGTGAGTCAACTCACGACACTAAAAAAAAACAGGGATTCTTGTCTGTAAGTAGATTCATCGCCGTGGACACCGACCGATTTGGTATTAGGTATTTACTTATATTGTTAAACAGATGCTTCCCCCTTTTGGTCTAGTGATCGCAAACGCAACTGCAGCGCGAGCGGTCATGGGTTCCTAAATCTCAGTATAGCACCCCGGAGTTTGGTCAAAATCTCATTAACACCACGGAGCCTGGTCTATATCTCAGTAGCACCCCGGAGCTTGGTCTAAATCTCAGTAGCAGCGCGGAGCTTGGTCTAAATCTCAGTAGCACCCCGGAGCTTGGTCTAAATCTCAGTAGCAGCGCGGAGCTAGGTCTTAAACTCGTGTCTGGATTGTGGCACTAGACCTGTCAGGTCTGTTCTAAAAGTACTTCTCTGATGAGACCGTAAACAAATGTAGTTATCTAAAGTTACTTCTTTAGATACCTACATTTGTAGACCTGCAGATGTAGTCAAATGTAGTGCCACTTACAAACTGAATGCTTTCATTTGATTATTACAACCAATAAGATGTTTTTCATATGATACTTGAGTTTAATTTTATAACTACTGTAAATCGTAGGTACTCGTAGGTACATGATTTTTCAATAACAATTTAATAATTTTATTCAAACAATAATTTTGTAGTGAGCTTTGGTGAGATATAAAGTTGAATACAGATGAATGTTTTAGCAAGTGATTGAACATAGGTAATCTGAAGAGGGTCTGTTTACTAATTCTCTTTAGCAAGTGATTGCGTAAGAATATAGGTAATCTGAACAGGCTTTGTTTACTTTAGCAATTGATTGCGTAAGAACATAGGTAAACTGAACAGGGTCTGTTTACTTTAGCCAGTGATTGTGTAAGAACATAGGTAATCTGAACAGGGTCTGTTTACTTTAGCAAGTGATTGCGTAAGAACATAGGTAATCTGAACAGGGTCTGTTTACTAATTCCCTTTAGCAAGTGATTGCGTAAGAATATAGGTTACCTATGGAGGGTCTGTTTACTAATTTCCTTTAGCAAGTGATTGCGTAAGAATATACGTAATCTGAACAGGGTCTGTTTACTTTAGTATGTAATTGCGTAAGAACATAGGTAATATGAACAGGGTCTGTTTACTAATTCCCTTTAGCAAGTGATTGCGTAAGAATATAGGTAATCTGAACAGGGTCTGTTTACTTTAGCAAGTGATTGCGTAAGAACATAGGTAATCTGAACAGGGTCTGTTTACTTTAGCAAGTGATTGCGTAAGAACATAGGTAATCTGAACAGGGTCTGTTTACTAATTCCCTTTAGCAAGTGATTGCGTAAGAATATAGGTTATCTATGAAGGGTCTGTTTACTAATTCCCTTTAGCAAGTGATTGCGTAAGAACATAGGTAATATGAACAGGGTCTGTTTACTAATTCCCTTTAGCAAGTGATTGCGTAAGAATATAGGTAATCTGAACAGGGTCTGTTTACTTTAGCAAGTGATTGCGTAAGAACATAGGTAATCTGAACAGGGTCTGTTTACTAATTCCCTTTAGCTAGTGATTGCATAAGAATATAGGTAATCTGAACAGGGTCTTTTTACTTTAGTATGTAATTGCGTAAGAACATAGGTAATCTGAACAGGGTCTGTTTACTTTAGCAAGTGATTGCGTAAGAACATAGGTAATCTGAACAGGGTCTGTTTACTTTAGTATGTGATTGCGTAATAACATAGGTAATCTGAACAGGGTCTGTTTACTTTAGCAAGTGATTGCGTAAGAACCTAGGTAATCTGAACAGGATCTGTTTACTCATTCCCTTTAGCAAGTGATTGCGTAAGAACATAGGTAATCTGAACAGGGTCTGTTTACTAATTCCCTTTAGCAAGTGATTGCGTAAGAACATAGGTATCTGAACAGGGTCTGTTTACTAATTCCCTTTAGCTAGTGATTGCGTAAGAATATAGGTAATCTGAACAGGGTCTGTTTACTTTAGCAAGTGATTGCGTAAGAACATAGGTAATCTGAACAGGGTCTGTTTACTCATTCCCTTTAGCATGTGATTGCGTAAGAACATAGGTATCTGAACAGGGTCTGTTTACTAATTCCCTTTAGCTAGTGATTGCGTAAGAATATAGGTAATCTGAACAGGGTCTGTTTACTTTAGCAAGTGACTGCGTAAGAACATAGGTAATCTAAACAGGGTCTGTTTATTAATTCCCTTTAGCAAGTGATTGCGTAAGAACATAGGTAATCTGAACAGGGTCTGTTTACTAATTCCCTTTAGCAAGTGATTGCGTAAGAACATAGGTAATCAGAACAGGGTCTGTTTTCTACTTTCCTTTAGCTATTGATTGCGTAAGAATATAGGTAATCTGAACAGGGTTTGTTTACTTTAGTATGTGATTGCGTAAGAACATAGGTAATCTGAACAGGGTCTGTTTACTAATTCCCTTTCGCAAGAGATTGCGTAAGAACATAGGTAATCTGAACAGGGTCTGTTTACTTTAGTATGTGATTGCGTAAGAACATAGGTAATCTGAACAGGGTCTGTTTACTAATTCCCTTTAGCAAGTGATTGCGTAAGAACATAGGTAATCTGAACAGGGCCTGTTTACTAATTCTCTTTAGCAAGTGATTGCGTAAGAACATAGGTAATCTGAACAGGGTCTGTTTACTAATTCCCTTTAGCTAGTGATTGCGTAAGAATATAGGTAATCTGAACAGGGTCTTTTTACTTTAGTATGTGATTGCGTAAGAACATAGGTAATCTGAACAGGGTCTGTTTACTGATTCCCTTTAGCTAGTGATTGCGTAAGAATATAGGTAATCTGAACAGGGTCTGTTTAGTATGTGATTGCGTAAGAACATAGGTAATCTGAACAGAGTCTGTTTACTAATTCCCTTTAGCAAGTGATTGCATAAGAGCATAGTTAATCTGAACAGGGTCTGTTTACTAATTCCCTTTAGCAAGTGATTGCGTAAGAACATAGTTAATCTGAACAGGGTCTGTTTACTCTCTCTTTTGGAACAGACTATACATAATAGGAACATCAGCATTATTCTCAAAACGTTGAATGAAAACATAGTGAGAAAACTGGCATGACCTAGAGCCAAAAAAATCGAATAGGTACCAACACTGGGCCAGCGTGCTGGATATTACGGCCTATTCCTTCTTACATAGAGGGGTGGGGTGGGGTGGGGAGAGGGGTGTTGCCAAAACTGTAAGACTATTGTAGGCATCTGGCATGCTAAGCCGCGAGGCGTGGTGCCGGCAGTGTTAGTGTTTGTGTGTGTGCAGGTGTACTGGGCGGGCCCGCTGGGCGGCGCGGCGCTGGGCGCGCTGCTGCACCGCTACGTGCTGACGCCGAGCCCCGCAAAGCGCGCGGCCCGGGATGTAGAGATACCACTCAACGACAAACACGACCAAGCCTAGGTTACAACCTCCTCACATGACGATCAAATTACATTTTAAATAAAGCACTCACACGTAATTACTTTATTAATTTTGAATGGTTACTCATCCCAGATTCTTATTTTATCGTTTCTGAAATCTGAGGGCACGGCAGTGCCCCCACCAAGACGAGCCAAGCGAAGTGCAAGGGCACTACCTACCTTTTCTCGAAGAGAGCAGCTCTGCCAAACCCAGATATACAAAATTTTCGGGATATGATGTCAATAGTGGACTTATTAAACATATAAAGTTTCAATTGCATAGCTTTATTTTATTTTGCATACTTTCGATTTTATTGATACCTAAAAAACCCCTATTTCGTCACTGACTGATGATCATCAAAATTCTTATGGTACTTCCTGAAGTAGTAGAAAGCTGAAATTTGGTATGTAAGCTAGTATTAGTACACAAACAAAAAAATCTAAAACTTGCAACTTTTACCCTCAACCCCTTAAACTAGGGGATGGAAGTTTGTATTAGGAGTATTCCGCAAATTTTGATGATAGAGGTCCGAAAATTGATATATTTTCTTATTAATTTCTCTGTCATTGCTTAGTTTGTAGTACTTTGAACCTACCTATATTTAGTAATTTCACGACTGCCCGAAAAAGGAGTGTAATGTGTTTATGGTTCATGTATGTATGTAGGATCTATGTGAGTTTCTTTGTGCCACCATAACTTTTAAAGGCCTGAACAGATGTAGATGCACGGGGTGGGATGGTGGGATTGAAATCAGACCTGAAATTCGCGTCGCTAAGTAAGTATACCTAGACGTAATTATTCCGAAAGATACGAAATTGGTATATGTTTTCTCAATATATTATAGAGGCATGAGGAACAGGGTGTAATATTCACTCATCCTCCATAGAAAAAGGAGGATCCTCCGACCAGACGGGTGTCGTGTCTGGTGGGCAACTGCCCAACAGTTGATGTCAAGATGTTGTATTTAAGCTAGTTGCGCAGTAAACTCTGCTTGCGCGATGTTGGATTTTGCGTGACGTCAGTGCGTTGCGTAGTTCGCATTTGGCAATGTAGATGCCGCCACATCATTCGCCTCCGGAGAACGGAGGTCGATTGTGGGCTGAGTCGTGTATCTTGCGATGCTTGCTAGTGCCAGATGTGGTTCCAGTGGGTCCGAACCGGTTGTCGCAAAATTCACGGTGATTCCGAACTGTCTGCGGTGATGCCCCAGTGATTCGGGGTGGCACTACGTTATGCTCCAGTGAGTCGGGCGTGGTACAGCGCCGGGTTGAGGGCTAACTGCTGGCGTCGACCAGGAGAAGGTTGAAGGGCTCTGCTTATGGACCGGCCGAAAGTGCAGTGTGCTGTGCAGGTTGCTGACGAGGCTGAGGGTGATGACCAGGTATGCGCGCTCGCTGCATGCTGGTGTTCAGGAAACCCGTTGAAGCCGTGGGTGCTGGCTGGCTGTATGCAAGGCCGCTCGAGAGCTTGAGGAAGTGATGATGATGACGTCACGCTGAAATAGTTGCACGAAGGCTGCGCTGACGTTCATATTCGGGGTCACCAGTATAGAGGCATGAGGAACAGGGTGTAAAGTTCACTCATCCTCCACAGAAAAGGGACTCCGACCAGACGGGCGTCGTGTCTGGTGGGCAACTGCCCAACGGTTGATGTATGCTATTTGCGCGGTAAACTCTGCTTGCGCGATGCAGGATTTAGCGTGACGTCAACTTGATGTGTTGCGTAGTTCGCATGTGATCTACATCGTCACATGCGAACTACGCAACACATCAAATTGCCGCCACAATATAAAGTTTAACATAGCCAATGCGGAAACAATTGCGAAATTAAAACATATTTCTATTAAGAAACAAGAAGTCAAACAAAGCCGGTGCGTGTGTGGGCCGACACGTTCTTGGAGCGTGTCGGACCACGCACAATGAAGGGCTCCGTAGTTGGGATGAATTTATCCCAAGAACAAACTCAACATTGTAGTTGAAAAAATGTTCTCTCATACATCAATGTACGTCACAGTCAATTCTCCAACTGCAAATGTATGTTTGGAATCGCAAAAAAATATATAAAACTACAAATTAATAATTTTCGGACTTTTTCTATACTTCTACTGTGAGACCTTGCTTCTTGCCAAATTTCATGATTCTAGCTCAATGGGAAGTACCCTACTTTGATTTACTTGCGAGTATAAAAATATTAATGGCCATATTTTTTTTATGGTGTTGACTTAGAAGTTTGGTTTTATTTTTATAGCTCGAAGGGATCGCAATCCTGCATATATGATATTAATTTCAACTTGATAGCTCCACGCGATCCTGAGAAAATTGGTCTTGACAGACAGAGGCGGGCGGACGGACAAAAAGTGATCCTATAAGGGTTCCGTTTTTCCTTTTGAGCCCTAAGTCTCTTCTTGTACCCATAAGAAACGGGACCGACTATTGGCATAAATAAAACGTGTGCGGTCGGGGGACCCACGTCAGGAACGAAGTTCCTTCTATTGTATGATTTAATAAAAGAAAAAAAAAAATTCGCAGCCGCCATCTTGGATTTACATTTTGACCTTAAAAGAAGGCAGTCGCAAGTATGAAATCTTTTTCGCAGCAATAAGAAATAAAAACGTAAACAGAACTTAATACCTAAATAAAAGTATCCAGGCATAAAGGGCGTGCCCGCTTATAGCTATAGCTGTAACTCGAAGTCTCAAATGATAAACTAGGACCATCGAAGTAGAATTAATAAACAGTTAATTACTAATAAAAAAACCATAGCTTGTGGTGACTGGTCGTTTTGCTAACCATCAAGCAAGACGACCAGTCACCACAAGCAGCACCCGTTCACGAGCATAACGCAAAGATCAGCCTTTACCCCCCTCGCCATATTTGAGCTGTGAGCGAAAGTGCTGCCGCTTGCTCAGGCAAGAATAATATGATCAATTGTCGGTGTCGCTAGCTAACCACTTATTGCAATACAGGATGTTGTCATTCCTTTGCGGCCCCAATTTGTTGCTTCACTTCTGTTATGCATGATAATGCACGTCCATACAATGCCTGAGTCGTTGCAAGCACACTTACCGCGGCTTATGTTTACCATGGCCAGTTCAATCGCCCGACTTGAATCCCATTGAGCACGCATAGGATATGCTTCAAAGACCTCTGCCAAATATGAATGTCGTAAACATACTAGAAAAATCTTTTTCGCCTATTGCAACGGACGCACATAGGGGTATTTTAATTATCTAGGCGGCCAAAAGTAAAAATAACAAAGTTTAAGAAATGCTAATTACATTGACTACCTGAGGCAGGGGACATTCCAACAAACAATAGACCGCCACCCCCACCCTTCTTCCGTTGCGCGTTATCAGGTAAATTCAGTCGATTATCGAATATCGGCTAAATAGCCAACACAAAATTAACGCTTTTGTAAATACAAAAGCGTTAACTTTGTGTGTTAAACTGAAGTTTTCTGTGGTTACCTGGTGCAAAATAGCAATGGATTCGGAAACTACAGGTGTTTTATTTTAATATACTTTTAGTGGTAGAAATAACGTCTGAAATAAGGATATTTTTTTAAGAAATTTATGTTTAGGAAGCTATTTGTTTTAGTATCGGGATAGATCCGGCAACTATTGTAATTTATATAAAAAACATAGACCCTTAAGTAACGAATAATAAATAAATTAGCCGCGGAAAAGCGCGGATGCGCAAAAACGTAGAACATTAAATTTCATGGTCAAAATACGCTAAATTTGTGAAAAAAAGTATTTATGTCTAAAAACAATATTTACTTGTTCAAGATATAGTGGGTACTTCCGGAGTGAGAATAGTGACTCGTAAATCTCTCTGTAAAATTATGAAAAATGAAAATTTACGCAATTTGGAAGAAATCTATGATTTTTGAGAGACCACCTTTTCACTAGTGACGATCTTACTGAAGATCAGTTAAAAATACTGAAAAACAATTTTGCACATTTTAAATCGGAAATGAAGCAAAGGTGGATTAAATCTCACAAAAAAGAAGAGGTTTTTTTGTAAAACTACCCACTTTGGCCGGAAGGAACATTCGAAATTCCAGTCACAACGGCAAATCGTCCAGGTCGCCCTTGTAAATCGTTTGGGGAATCTAGCGAAAGGACCAAAAGAAGAAAAACGGAAGGGATCCGATTTAATGTAGAAGATGGTGTACCTAATACTTCACGCAGCTCAAGTTGAATTAAGTAAATCGGGAAAACGTGATGCTTCCCACTTGCTCAAAGATATTATGAGCTCTCCGACCCGTGCAACGAAATACAAAAAAGCTTGATTCGTCTAAATGTGAAAAATGGTTTTTCATGATGGTTTTTCATGGGGGTTAGAAGCATTAAAATGTTTATAGATGCAGACTTAACAAGAGGATAGTATGAAATTATAAGAAACACGAACAAAATGTTCTTTCCATGTTGAGCTTTCCAAAATGAGCTTAATTCAAGAAGCAAAAAAAGAGTGTTATCCTCCTCCAAACACGTGCACGGTAACGAGTACCTGCGCCGAAATCCAACTGCAACCATTAATTGATATTACCATTAGGCGCTTATCGGTATTCTTAGAAGAGTTCTTATCGACAATAAAAGAGCAAGAGCGGAAAACTTTGAAGTTGATATGTAAATGGGGCTGCGATGGATCCCAGCAAGCACAATATAAACAAAAGCTTGAAAATGAGGCTGACTCCGATGTAAATATTTTTCAAAGCTAGTCGCATAGGTACAAAGACCTGTGCGACTAGTTTACGGCAAGGACAACGAAAAGGTGTTATGGGAAAATCCAACCCCTTCATCTCCCCGATTTTGTCGTCTAATAAGATTTCGCTTCGTCAAAGAGACAACTGATATAACCAATGAAGAGATCAGTTATGTCAAAAATTCTGTTGATAATTTGGTTGCGACTTTTTTTTTTTTTGAGGGTGGGAAATCATCAAATAACTTCTCCCGCTCTGGGCGGAGCGGGAGGGTGTGTCAGACTCTTACTGACTAAAACCCACCCGTATTCCTTCCTGTTGCCTGTGTTGCGGGGGCCTCGGTGACCCATAAGTACCTTCCCGCGACCCCGGCAGGCATCGGCCCTAGTGGACCCCTACTTTGTGCTGACGACATCTCTTTGAGGCGCGCGTGGAATACGACGCGCCGTCGACCCGGGCCTGGTCCTTACCGGACGGTGAGCTACCCATTGCTCACCGTCCGCAAGCCCGCGCCTACGGTGGCCGGAAATCCGCCCGGGATTCCCGACGTCCTCGGCGTCTCCTGCGGCGGCTAGGGGCGAGAGGGCGCGAAACGTACCTTTCCCTCAACCGTCCCGCCTCCTCCTTCGCGAGCATTACTGCTTCGCAGAAGGAGGTGACGGCTGCCCATGCCCTCTCGCTCCGTACCATGGCCTGAACCTAGGCCTGACGCGAGAGGTCTCTGCCGCCGATCGCCTCCACGAGGACACGGCGGTGCTCTGCCCAAGCCGGGCAGACCTCCACCGTGTCCTCCGGGCGATCCACACAGTGGTGACACCCGGACGTTTCCTCCCGCCTTATCCGACACAGGAACCTCCCGAAGCTGCCGTGTCCGGTGAGGACCTGCGTCAGGCGGAAGGTGAGGACGCCGTGGCGCCTCTCCAGCCACTCCTCAAAGAGGGGACTTATCGCCGCAATCGTGGCGTGCCCATTTGGTTGCGACTGAGGTGGATATTGACGGAAAAGAGTTTTTGATTCATTCCCTATTTGTAATGACAATGTTTGACGGAAAAGTTTGCAATGCAGCTACTGGAACAACATCCACGAGTCGCTGCTATATTTGTGGAAAAACATCTAGTTTAATAATTTATATAACAAAAGGAAACTCTCAAAAGATGCTACTGAATTCGGACTGTCTATTTTACATGCGAGAATAAGATTTTTCGAAAGCATTCCGCATTTAGAGTACAATTTGCCCGTGAAAAAGTATCGGGAGAGAAAAACAGACGAGGAAAAAGAATAGGAAAATTGAGATACAGACTGCAGCCTGTTCCTCAGCAAAAGCCATACACATTAAAAATAAAATAAAATCTTCTGGAAATAAAATTAAAACAACTTGGAATATTATTAATTCTGAAACGGGAAGAACGACAGTACGGAATCGTGACTTCCATCTAAAAATCGATGATGCAGATATTAGGGCAGACGTGGAGGTGGCAACAGAGTTTGAAAACTTCTTCACTAATATTCCCTTTTTAACAACCAAAACTCTGTCATCGTCGTCCTCCACTTCTGCTTACTCAATACTAAAAGAATGTGTACCAGAATGTGATAAACACTTTAAATTCACAGTTGTTAGCCCTAAAGACATTTTGGAATCTTTTAAAGAACTTGATGTAAAAAAAACTACTGATCTTTGGGGATTATCAGTAAATACAATGTCTTCAATAATTGATGTTATTTCACCCTTTTTAGCAATTGTTTTTAACTCTTGTATTGCATCTGGTATATTTCCTGATCTGATGAAACTTAGCAAAGTGATTCCACTGTTCAAATCTGGCAGCACAACTGATCCCACGAATTTTCGGCCTATTTCGATATTACCTACATTGAGCAAAATCTTTGAAAAAATAATTTTAAAACAAATGTTAGGACATTTCAATTCATGTAATTTATTTCATCTGAAACAGTTTGGTTTTACGAAGGGTCGTTCAACTACAGACGCGGGCGTGGAATTGCTGAAGAGCATTTTCGAGGCTTGGGAGGAGTCGCAGGATGCTCTTGGCATTTTCTGCGACTTGTCTAAGGCCTTCGATTGCGTCCATCATGATACTCTCATCAGGAAACTGTACCACTATGGTATGAGGGACAGGGCTCTCGACCTTCTGACTTCCTATCTTAATAATAGAATTCAGAGGGTTGATATAAATGGCAAGAGATCTGCAGGATCTGCGGTCACTATGGGCGTTCCGCAGGGTTCAATTCTAGGTCCATTCTTGTTTCTAATCTATATAAATGACTTACCTTATCACATAAGGGATAATCACAAGATTGTATTGTTCGCAGATGACACTTCCCTCATTTTTAAAATTAAACGACTGCTGGTCAACTTTGAACATGTTAACGATGCACTCTCTAAAGTTGTCCATTGGTTTAATGTAAATAATCTTCTCCTGAACGAAAAAAAGACTAAACTTATTAAATTTTCAACGCCAAATGTCAGGCAGCTAACTACCAATGTTCAACTTAATGGAATAGAGTTGGACCCTGTTGAGTCGACAGTTTTTCTTGGAATAACTATTGACGCTAAATTACAATGGCGCCCACACATAGAAAAATTGTCAGGAAGGCTAAGTTCAGCCGCCTATGCTGTTAAAAAAATTCGACAGATAACCGATGTAGATACGGCCAGAATTGTTTATTTTAGTTATTTTCATAGTCTTATGTCATATGGGATTCTTCTCTGGGGAACCTGTGCGGACATTAATACCGTCTTTGTTTTGCAAAAAAGGGCTGTTCGAGCCATTTACAACCTAGGTCCAAGAGATTCCCTTCGAGAAAAATTCAAAGAAATAGATATTCTGACTATAGCCTCTCAATATATATTTGATAATCTTATGTATGTACACAAAAATATATAAAATTTTAAGAAAATGTCCGATATCCACAGTTTAAATACCAGGAATAAACATAATCTTGCTGTACTTCACACTCGCCTCCACAGAGTAGGCAACTCGTTCATGGGTCAATGTATACGCTTTTACAACAAACTTCCTATTGCTATTCGAAATTTACCCATTAAACGATTTAAAAGCTGTATTAAAACCAAACTTTGTAAAAAAGGGTACTATAAAATTTCAGATTATTTAGAAGACAAAAAAGCTTGGGATTGAGCTGCTCGCTCTGATAAGCTTTGTGCTAAAACCATAAAATTTGATATTTAAATTATGCAAAATCATCATTATATACAACTATATGTACATATTGACATTGATGAATATTATAAGCAAAATTACGTGAATATTTATGTACCTTAAAAAGTATTATACGAGTATTACTTTAATTATTGTGAATGTGAGCACTATGTGAGTCATCTTTATTTATTTCTTGTTGTTTTTTTTTCTCTTAGTTTTAATGATGGTCTGGCATTTTGAGTTCTTTATGCGGCCAACCCAATTGTTCTTTCCTTGGTATTGTTCGTCGAGTCGTTGAGCTCCTTAAGTTTTGAGTTGAGCTACACGATTACTGACAAATGCTTGCACTGACTGGACAGGTCCACTCAAATTTGTGTGGTTCTTTCCTCAAAAGACCATTTCAGACATAGATCTACATGGTCCTCACATGATCTGACCAAGATTATGTCTGGACTTTAAAAGAGACTTTGACCCTTGAGTTTGTTTCGCCATTTCTTCTCAGGGGTAGTCAGATAGGAAATGTCGACTCCATCTAGCTTATTTTTTAATATGACGTGTAAAAGTGATTGTCATATCCTATTTACAGAATAAACAATTTCATTTCATTTCATTTCATTTCATTTCAGACCAGGTTTCGCAATGAAACTGGCTTATTAGTAGATATGCCGAAAACAAACTCCGGAAATACGAATGATGGGAACACCAGCAGGAGATTCTTTGAAGATCTGAAACTAGCTTCAGACATTACAGGGATAGATTATGAGTTAATATATAGATTAAGTTATTTTAGAAACTATTTCGAGCGGATATACTATAGATATAGGAAAAAAATGTAAAATATGCGGAAGAAACTGCTCGTTTATACATAAAACTCTACCCATGACACTCAAAGACACCCACACTGCACAAAGTACTTGTACACGGATCAGACATAATAAAAATGCATTGTTACCCACGGAACAGAAAAAACAGTGGAAGTGCAAAGTAGGCGTGGCACGCGTGCCACAAATAAGCGCTGTTACGCTTACTTGATCCCAGTCGTGTTCTAACATCGCGTCGAGTCGCTAGTCTCACGATAAATTTATTTTTCCTTAGCTATGCTTTATTGTTCCATTTTGGAGTGCAAAAATGATAGTAGTAGAAAAATTCTTAAAAATGGAGGTGTTTCGTACCATCGGTAGGTACGATTTTATTTGTTTTCTAATAAAATCTAACTTAATTTCAATTCACTAATAATTTAATAGAACGTCTATTTAAAATCAACCTCATGGTCATTACAATAAAGTTTATCTTGGTTTGAATGTATTCACTATTTCGTTCTAGAAAGTTCTTCGCTACTCGATTAGTGATGTAGTCTGGTCGAATGTTGATTTTATCGATTGATATCGATAAAAGAAAATAATTAAATTTCATATTTATTATAAACATTACAATACAAATATAAGGTCGAATAACAATCATACACGAAATTTATTTTAAGAGGTGTATGTAAATGGATTGATGCAACGGGCAGAGTTATTTGGATGCCATCCAAATTAAGCACTATATGCTCAATAAAGTATATAGATACACGAAACCTACAGCGCTCCATCTATGAAAACCATTGTTTTTTAATTAAGTAAGTTACCATATTTTATTTTTATCACTTAAAAATAATGATTGAAAATACTTAACACGATACGATACTAATCAACGCACCTACATGCTGTATATTATATATTACTATATACTCTGACGTTAAGTCACAGCCAAAAAGAAGACTCGAGTCGTGGACACTCACAAAGTTGAACAAAATTTTATAAAGAAAGGCGATGACGTGATTCCTGTGCAATTTCATTCCGCAGACAGTTCAGCTCAGTTCGAATTAAAAAGTAAAACTAACGTGTTTTTTTTTTATTTTAACCCAAGTATCAGTAAAATACATTAACCCATTGAATGCCTACTACGCAATATTACGTAGCCGGTAATAATGGCAGAAGCCGACTACGTATTATTACGTAGGTCGTCCCTATTAGATAAATGGTAATCTGTATTATTTGGCCTCCTTGAAAAGACATTTTTACATTCTTTGGCATCTCATTTAAAACACTACATACATTACATAACATACATAACATCTCATTTAAAAGTAGTAACTTTATTATTTCTAAATATCGAAAACCACAAAATGTTGAGGGTACTTTTCGTTTAAAAATTAAAGTCTTCTAATGAGATCAAAAACGAGAAAAGTAATACTTCTTACTAAATTAACAACAAAAAAAAAAACAAAACAAGTACTTTTAATAAAAACAATTAAACAAAACGAGGATCAGTGTGGTAAATTTTAAAACAACTGACTACACATAAGGCGGGATTTTCAGGAGAAGTAGCACAGATAAGGTGACTCCTTCCGCTTTTTAGTTTTGATGCAAACTCGACAAGGTTTGGCTGGAACAGCTTTCTTAGCAGTGGATGGAAGTCTTTTTAAATAGTGAAAATTATTTATTACTATCATTTCATTTCATCATTTCATGACGGTGCCTCGACATGTACATAGTGGTGGCGCTTCATCGTCAGATGCTGATGTGACAGAAGACGGACTACTACTCTCCGCTCCGGACTGTTGATTTTCATCTCGCTCCGGGACGTACTTATTGTCTGACCCTGAAGAGAAATCCCCATCGTCTGACGTGTCGTCTTCATAGAGAACTCCAGCTACTTCATTTTGATTTAATGTTCGTCGTTACGATTGGTGGTTCGGCGATCGCGTAAAATAGGACTTGATCGGCCGCGCTGCTTCGCAAAAACTACCCTTATCAAACGTCAATCCCACTGCGTGCGCGGCGCGATATAAGTTACGTAATAACTGTATCATTAGCGAAAGGGGCAGCAGGGGGAATACGCGATTGTTAAATGTACAGGAGTGAGGAGGATAGCTAGCAAGCTGTGTTTGATCGCGGTGCCAATGGTACGTAATTTTGCGTGTACGCAATATGACGTAGGTAAGCATCTTACATAAGATAAATGTTTGTGGTGCCTACCTACGCAATATAACGTATACGCAATATAATGTATACGCAATATAACGTATACGCAATATAACGTACCCCGGCCATCCTTTTGTAAATTGGTATCCCTGATGCCAACTACGAAGTATTACGTAGCAGGCCATTTGTATGGTGGCCACCGAATAAGACTTGACGGTTAACTTCGGCATTCAATGGGTTAATATATATAAAGCAAGTAATTTATATTAGTACTTAAATATTTTATTTTGGAATAATACGTACTACGTTATTTGTCCTACAGTTTTACTGAACTCCCGAGTCTTATGTTTTTTCGAATAAAACAAGAAATCGATATCGATAAAGAAATTCAATATTCTCTGCACTGGTCGAGTAGCAGTAGATAACGACCTACGAGTATGACGCGAATGTCAACCTTATGTTTAACACATTCAAGTTTATAATTGCGAACACTTAGAAAACCGCCATCTATAGTCGGGTAGCGGAATTTACTCGGCAATCGAATCTAGTTTGATTATAGATTACAAAACGTAAAGACTTTTTGGACTAAAGCAAAATAAATCCTATTTGTAGAGACTGATGGTTTATTCCCAGATGAAGGATCTATGACTTATGCTAGTTTTGACTAAAATTAAAACGACGAATCAAACGAATTGTTTATTTGTAGTGCATTGTATGATTATCAGTTTATTTGTGTGAGTTTGGCGACAACGGTTCCTATAGTGAGTTTGTTGCATTGCACTTCCACTGTTTTTTCTGTTCCGTGTTGTTACCTATAGGACAACTGTCTCAGGAAGCAGCAGAGGCGCGCAAAACATTTTAGGACGTACAGACAGGATTACTCAAGGAAATTCTCTAGAGAATCCTGTAATAGACATATTTTAAACAGGCTCCATTTAAGCTCAGGTCCATTTCTTAGTGCCTCAAGGGCAGTAAAAAAAAAAGATGTCTTCGTTTCTGCCTGAAACATTAAACATGCTTCTGTCTGCTACACCAAACCCAACAGAATCAGAAAGTGAGAACGAGGAGGTGAATTGATTTGAAAAAGTATGTATTGTTATTGGTAAATTAATAAAGTAATGTATGAATATGTAAATATATAGTGTGTGTATATAAGTGTATGTAAGCTTGTGTAAATATATAGTGTAATATAGATAAGTGTACGTAAGAATATGTAAATATATGGCCTATTTTCAGCATTTTTTTTATATTTTTTTATTTGTGTTTTGTTGCTTTTTTTATGAAATTATAAAAGTTATTGTCCGTATATATTTCGCTTATTTTATTTCCATCATTTAAACCAAAAAACCCGCACTAATATTTTTGACCAGCTAGATTAATAAAATACCCCTATGTGGGACGAGAGCAGCCATTCCGCAACGTGATTTGGATGAACTCATATTCAGAATGCCGAATCGCTGCAATTATAGATATATTTATTTGATTTCTAAAGGGCAATAAAATATATTTAAAAGATACCTTGACCCCTAAACACTTTTGATGTGTAGGTACTTTGAAGGTCAGTACAGGCTTAGTCAGAGAAAATAGGTTTGGGGTGGGGGCGAAATTGTCGCTTTGGCGCGCGGGCGCTGAAGCGGCTAGCAGTTCTGCTCCGGCACAGTTTACTAATAAAACAACTCGGTCTTGGAACTATTATATTAATTAATTAATCTAGTCTACAACAATACAAATATCATAATTATTACAACTATACCTACTTACTTATTTAAAGACGGCCCATAAGTAATTATATCGCGGCGGGTGTCATTTATGTTCTTAGATGGCGCAAAATAGTTTAAGAACAAAATAATACCTTTATTTACAATTCCTAATAGTCGCCGAACATCGGAGAACTTAACTAGATGACATTAACAGAAAATCAATGCAAACGGAGTCAGCCTCGGGCGCAGACGAGACCGGCGCGGGGCGGCGGGGCGGCGGGGCGCGCAGCGGCGCCGATCATAACCGCTTCAGCACGCGCCGCGCCGCCTTGCCGGGCGCGCCCCCGGGCCCCGCCGCCTTGCCGGGCGCGCCCCCGGGCCCCGCGCGCCGCTCGCGCTTTGCCTGGGGCCCGCCGTCGCCTGGCTCCACCGCCGCGCTGCCGGGCTCAGGGCCGCCTTCCTGCAGACAGACCGACAGTTAGTGCGCCGCGTACAGCGTGTGCGGCGACTGTGGCGCGAGCGCGACTCACCCGACGTCGGTGCGGCGCGGGCGCGGTGGCAGGCGCGCGCGCGTGGATGTCGGTGAGCAGCTTGGCGCGCGCGAAGTAGTCATCGTAGCGGTCTCGCAGCAGCGCGGCCGCTTCGGCGTTGAGCGCGGACTCGGCGTTGGGCGCGATGAGCAGGCACTTGACGGCCAGCAGCGCGTGCTCCAGGCCCAGCTCGGGCCGCCAGTCGCGCTTCAGCGTGTTGACGCACACTTCGCCCGAGTCCACTGCCACGTTGGGGTGGAACAGCTTGGTGAGGAAGAAAGCGCGCGGCGGCGCGGCCGGGAACTCGCGACCCAGCACCAGCCGCACGCGGAACGTGCCGCCGAAGTACGGCGTCCCCGCTGCGGGATAGACACACATACACATTACTACTCAGTACTCAGCTACACCGGCCCGCTTGCACCACGAACAATATTTAAAACATCATTCTGTCTCTGTAATCTTAACGATTGACCGAAACAGAATTAGATTTTAAACAAGTGAGCCATAGAAACCATCAACTGATTCATTTTAAAACTCTTTAGAAATGTATTTCGACAACCCATACTGCACCAAAATGGTAAAAAGCGCCTCATAAGGTGCGACTTTGTCAGTATGTTTGTCCAACTGTCACACACATAATCATAATAATCATTTATTTTGCAATAGGTCAATGTACAGTGTCGGTGTTAAAGTAAGTAATAAAGTTCCTAATACATAGACTTTTGACATTTAAAACATTACAATATATTTTATGTTAGAGATTAATATGTATGTCCAATGGGGTGGATGCTTTAAATGTAAATTTCTATTATTCATAAAATTTTACAATACATTCAACATTTATTATCGTCACATTAATTTAAAACAGATTAATTAGCATTATTTATAAATTCATTCATAGAATAAAATCGTTTTTGCAGCAGCCATAATTTTAATTTTATAAAAAATAATAAGTTGTTCTCGGTTGCACCCATTTTTTTTTTTGGGTGGGAAATCATCAAATAACTTCTCCCGCTCTGGGCGGAGCGGGAGGGTATGTCAGACTCTTACTGACTAAAACCCTCCCGTATTCCTTCCGTTGCCTGTGTTGCGGGGGCCTCGGTGACCCATAAGTACCTTCCCGCGACCCCGGTAGGCATCGGCCCTAGTGGACTCCTACCTTTGTGCTGACGACATCTCTTTGAGGCGCGCGTGGAATACAACGCGCCGGCGACCCAGGCCTGGTCCTTACCGGACGGTGAGCTACCCATTGCTCACCGTCCGCAAGCCCGCGCCTACGGTGGCCGGAAATCCGCCCGGAATTCCCGACGACCAGGGCGTCTCCTGCGGCGGCTAGGGGCGAGAGGGCGCGAAATTTGCCTTTCCCTCAACCGTCCCGCGTCCTCCTTCGCGAGCATTACTGCTTCGCTGAAGGAGGTGACGGCTGCCAATGCCCTCTCGCTCCGTACCATGGCCTGAACCAGGGCCGGACGCGAGAGATCTCTGCCGCCGATCGCCTCCACGAGGACACGGCGGTGCTCTGCCCAAGCTGGGCAGACCTCCATCGTATGCTCCACCGTGTCCTCCGAGCGATCCACACAGTGGTGACACCCGGGCGTTTCCTCCCGCCTTATCCGACACAGGAACCTCCCGAAGCTGCCGTGTCCGGTGAGGACCTGCGTCAAGCGGAAGGTGAGGACGCCGTGGCGCCTCTATAGCCAGTTGCACCATGTCCTAAATCGTACAATTTTTGTTTTATTTATATTTACATGCAAATTATTAAATCTTAACCCAGAAATTGTTTATTCAATTTTGTATTGTTAATGTCAATTCTGTAATTATTTACCTATGTCAGTATTAATTGGTGATGTCATAATAATTGAAATGTCATCGGCAAATAATGTGCATGGATTGGGTGTGTGTTCAGGAAGATCGTTAATATATAATAAGAATAAAGGGGGACCTAGGCTAAAACGCTCCCTTGTACACCCGAGTTGTTGAATTTTGAAAGAGACCTAATTCCCTCCAGTTCTTTATTCGCAGTCATACTTGGAATCTCAACACATTGCTTTCTACCCAGTAGGTAGGTTTCAAGCCAACTAAGGGCCGGACCTCGAATACCATATCGTTCCAACTTCGATAGTAACAATCTATGCGACACAAAGTCAAACGCTTTCGACATGTCGAAGAAGATAACAGATACCCGGTTTCCTATGTCTACTTCATCAATAATACTTTTTACAAGATTGAAGCATGCAAGAGTGGTTGATTTCCTTTTTTGAAACCCGTATTGTTCTTTCTTAAGACGCTGACAACACCTAAACCGCGTTCACTGTCAGATTTCATAGAAAAGAAAGAGAAGCGCGATGACACAACGCTTGTAATTTATTGCAAAATATGCAGCAATTATCGATTTACTCAAAATTGAGTTGAGGAATCGTAAATAAAAAAACAACCAAGCATTAAAATAAGACGTTCTTGTTATTAATTGAATACATAACGTATGTTGATATTTAATGCAGATGTTTTTGATTATTACAAGGTAAGAGGTTAGTTTAACATTAGTTTGTATCGAGATCTTTTTTCAAAACTTGTTTTGGTAACAACCAAGTTTTGGGAAATATGTTCAAAATTTGCATATATTTTTTCCGCTACCACAAACTATACAGACTTCGCAAATTTTTTTTTCTTAAGAGAAGCTTATTTTGATCAATTGGGTCTTGTCAGCGCCTTAAGAATCTGATGTTTTTCAATCAATTCTAAGAGACGATGTTGCATAGCTTTTTCAGAAACTTTAGAAATTATTGGTATGAGACTAATAGGTCTAAAATTATCTGTTTGCGAGCAATCACCTTTTTTATGAACCGGCTTAACAACCACAAACTTTAATAACTCTGGGAAACAGCCTTCTGAGAATGACAAATTTACTAAGTGTGTCAACACAGGAGTTATTTCTACTAAGCAAGCCTTCAGAATTTTAGTCGAAATCTCAACATACCCGACAGCTCCTGTGTTGTTTAGGGAAAGTATAAATTGTTGTATGTCATTGTAACCGTATTGCCGAAGGAACAGACTGTCGCGTGTGTTAGTTTTGCTTGTGTCCCTTAGGTTATCGTTCTGTTGATTTGTTAAGTCTATCTAGTAGTTATCAAAGGAGTCCGCAATTTTTTTTTTGGGTTGTCTATCATTGTTATTATATTATTATTATTATTATTATCTATGTTTAAGTTCGTTATCAATGATAATTTATTCGTATATTCTGATTCTTGCTTTATGGCGTTCAAAAGGTTAAAGGAGGCCGCATTTTTTTTTTTGGGTCGTTTATCATTGTATTATCTATGTTTAACTTCGTTATCAATGATAATTTATTCGTATATTCTGATTCTTGCTTTATAAGTGTCCAAGCTGCTTTACTTTTATTTTTTTGAAGACTTTAGTATGTTGTCATTTGATGTTTTAATAGACCTAGTGATACAACGTCTTAGTAATTTACTGTATTTTTATATATCATCTTGTTGCAGTCTGACTTATTCTTATAAAACGCAATGAGAGTTTACGTTTACTGCTAATTCTAATACCTTTAGTTATCCAGTTGGTTTTCTTACATTTGTTTGTCATTTTAATTCTAACTTTAGGGAAACATATCTTATATAACAACAAAAACAATTCCTGAAAGGATTCATAAGCCGAGTAATGTTAAGCTGGCTATAAACTTCTGAGAAGGAAAGTTTAGACAAACATTCCCTAAATTTAAGGATATTTTCCGAGCTATATATAGTCTTTTTTAAAAGTAAAGTACTGTTGAAGAATTTGCTTATGTTTGACAGGGACACTTAAGATTTGTGCTGTGTTGTGGTCAGATATATGCCAATGCAAAAGCTCACCTTTGGCAAGTGGGATATTACTTATAATATGATCGATGCAGGTATTCTGCCGCGTTGGATGAGTAATATGAAATATTAAATTATAATTTGCAGCAAGATCCTGAAGATCTTTAGTTTTTTTTATCTGTTTCTACTAGTTCTTACTTATGGCTGTGAAACTTGTTCAATTACACTTCACCACAGAGAAAGGCTAACAAAATGCCAACGTGCAATGGAAAGACGCATGCTTGGGTTAAAAATCAAAGACAGAGTCAGGAATGTAGACATAAGAACAAGAACAAAACTCGCAGACATTCTAACCCGGATAGACGTCCAAAAATGGAGATGGGCTGGACATATGCTACGCCGCCCCATTAACAAATGGAGCAAGCAAGTCACCATATGGCAACCAAGAGACGGCAAAAGAAGTAGGGGCCGTCAAGTCAGGAGATGGGAAGACGACTTGAAACAGACAGCGGGACCATTCTGGTTGAGAGTAGCAAGGGACAGGACCCATTGGAAGGAATTGGAAGAGGCCTTTGCCAAAAGGCACACCGAACTTAGGGACCTCTTGTAACCCTATGTTTAGGAATAAAAGGCTATTATTATTATTATTATCTGGTTTTAAGGTATTTACATGTATATCGCCTAAAAGAATAATTTTTGTCTTTTTATATTTATAATGGTTTATGTGGAAAAGTACTGCAGTGAGATTCAAAATAAACAAAGAACAATCAGAATTTGGCGTTCTATATAAAGCTATTATAAAAATGTTATGTGAATGTAATTCCAAGCCGCAACATTCAAAGTGTTTATCAAGACTGTGTTCCTTCACGAAGGAACATTCTTTGTGATTCATGCCACGTTTAATAAAAATCCAACAGCAACACCTCCACGCTTTTGTTTAATTTGTCAACGATATGAAACTGCCAAATCATAACCAGCCAGTTTAATAAGACACTCATTACCCTTATCAATAAAGGTTTCGGTTAAGCAGATAACGTCAGGCTCGGTATTTTGTAAATACAGATTAGATAACTGTATTTCTAAATTATAAGGCTTACTCAAGATACCTGCGACATTTTGATGAAGTACCCTTAAGCAGCTAGTCACGAAAAAACTCGTCTGTACTCGTACTACTAGTTTCACTCAATATAGTTCTGTTTGTGTACTACGATCTACCATTTTTAGTTTAGGACGATTTGAACATTGATTTATTTGATTAACCTGTATGTTTCGAGAGTAGTCCCTGTTGTTTTGCCTCACAGTATTGTTCTCAGTACATATAGAAGTAGTTTTGTAATTAAGAAATTGAAGGTAGTAGTCTATTTGGTCCAGAGTTGAATTAATCTGCTTACAAATATCATACATATTCAACTGTAAGCTGTTGTCAAAGTGAATAAAATTACAATTTTTGTACTAGTAACTTATCATCTTTAGCATTTCATTAATTTTTGTATTCATTTAAATGTACATTATTAAAAACTTTTGAAACAAATTAAAAAAAAAAACAGCTGCTTATTTCAGGAAATACTAATGTTATTGGTTTGAGGGACATTCTCTAATGTTGAGGATAAAACGATTCCGGCCTTAGTATCCTGACTAATAAAACTACAATAGGAGAAAACTGAATGATTTCCGATACTTTACCACTAGTGCAACTATCCATCGATAAAAAACAAATTTAGAAATTATTTTAATTACATTTATATGCAAAATTTTACTCGAATCGTCATTAACTCCTGTGTCCCATACGCCTGTTTCCGGCTATTTGGTCACATAAAATATTCAAATAGAAATAAAAATATTTTTTTTAAATGCGAAGTTAACTTCAAAGATCTAATATCTTCTATCTCAAAATTTTAAAGTTTTCACTTAATAAACAAATTAAAAAATCAGCCTGTTAAAAATTGTTACAAAAAAATCGTCATTATTAAAACAAAATATGTTTGCAATTTATCTACGTTCCGGAAACTCCAACAAAGTCAGTTCAGTGCCTGTGGGCAACCCCTCGGCGCCCCTCAGTTGAGCCATACACTTTGAACGGACTGCACGTGTGGGATTTCTCTGAAAGGTAAGTTTGAATTTGATTCTCCAAAATGTGTTTTTTTTAAGTCATTATCCTTTTTTAGCATATCGTAGCAATTAACTATTGTGCTTATCATAATTTCTGCTTTCATTATATATCGTTAAAGGGTTTAAAACCCTCTTGAGGTGTATTAAGCAAGATTGTTTCATTTTCGACAAGTTACGACATGCTTTCTTGTGATCGTCATTATTGATAATATCATTATCCTGAAAACGTATGTAAAGTATAATGACGGATGGGTTAGATTAATGACGTCGGTGTTTTTAACAATGACAACCTATTAGGGTAATGACGCGGGGTATTGATATTATTGTAAACAATACTCTTAATTAAGTATCAACACTTCTTTACCTAAAGACAAGTTGGCAGTGTATAATTATTGGGTAGGTATTACTATCTCGTACGTAAATATAGACGTAAAATATCAAAATGTGACCATATTTTACGAATTTTTTACATGACTCGCTTTGAGTACCTACTCGTACCTGTTTCAGCTGTTGTATACATATATTTTTATTATGCTTAATTAAAAATAATTTTATTATTTTTAGATAAGACATCGACATGCCTAGGAAGAAGCAATCTGAAGAAAGTCGTAAAGCAAAACAGAGATTCTGTCAGAAGCGCAGATATCAAGAAATTAAAAATGATCCAGAGCTTTTGGCTATAGAACAGGAAAAAAGGCGGAACAAATATAAAAGAAGAAAAGAAGAGGGTAAACTAAAGCCAATTGTCAAATTAACTCCTCGTGCCCAACGCGAACAAAGAAAAAAATGGAAGGAGAATTCTAAGAGGTAGGTACATACATTGTATATCTTATATTATGTTCTTGACATCAAACAAAACATACATTCATATAACATTACATAATCAGTAAACAAATATAGATATATAAGCATTTAAATATAATATATTCTGCATTATTTTAGATACAGACTACGTAAAAAGGGAGAAAAAGAGAAGGAACCTACATTTGATGCTGTAGCTATAGAACCAATAGCAGCAGAAGAGTCTAGTGTTGATGTTACAGAACAGAAAGAAGATCCTTTACATGAATATTCTTCAGCCCTGAAGGAGGCGGTAAGAAAAATTAGAAACAAAGAACGTAAAAAGAAAAGTCAACTGATTAGCATTATTAAAATATATAAAAAGAAAATTGAAAATCAAAGGAAAACTATACAAAGATTAAATAAAACTCTCAATAAGCAACAAACAAATGACGACAATTATTGTACGCCAGTTTTATGTAAGTCAAAAACTAAAGTTGTCATGGAAGCGGAAGAGAAATGGTATGTGGAAAAAGTTAGACAATTCTACACTGATGATGCAAACAGCATTATCGCTGCCGGTAAGAAAGAATTTGTTACGAAAAACAAAATAAAGATGCAAAAACGATATCTTAATGCACCTTTAAAAACACTATATTTCAAATTTCGATCTGAGAGCAACATAAGAATAAGTTACTCCTATTTCTGCAAATTGAGGCCTTTTTGGACAGTGTTTCCAAAACCGATAAATAGGGATACCTGTTTATGTTCTCGTCATTGTAATATAGATTTATTGATAAAAGCTCTTCATAAAGCTGGCATAATAAATGTAAAATCTAGTGATGAGGTACTATCCAAGCTATGCTGTGACCCTAGGCGCTCGGCTTGTTTAAATAGAACCTGTAATATTTGCGCCTTAAATAAACTCGAATATTTTAACATTTCTAGTGGCAATGTTACCTTTTACGAATGGAAAAAATCAGTAAAAGAGGTTATACTTAAAAACGGCAGCAAAAAACAACAACAGCTAACACAAAAATTTAAAGATACGATTAGTATTTCAGCAGCTATAAAGAAACTTGAAGCAGATTTGATACCTTTTTATAATCACGTTTTTAAAATTGTTTCACAATATAATTCTATTAAAACGCTTAAACAGAACCTTACGCTTCAGGATGCTTGTCTTCATGTAGATTTTTCGGAAAATTATTCCTTGAAATTTGCTGCTGAAGTACAGTCGTTCCATTTCGGGGGCAGTCGCCAGCAAGTTTCCCTACACACTTCGGTTATGTATACCCATAATTTTAGTTCAGGCTTTGTAACTCCTATATCAGCATGCACAATCAGTGATTGTTTGCGTCATGACGCACCAGCTATTTGGGCTCATTTGGTGCCCTTATTACAGCACATTCTTAAAGTAAATCCCTTTATAGACACGTTACACTTCTTATCCGATTCTCCGTCGTCCCAATACAGGAACAAATACATGTTTTTTATAATAAGTCAAATACGTAAGGATTTTCCTCAAATCGTTAAAATAACATGGAACTATTCCGAAGCTGGTCATGGAAAGGGTGCTCCGGATGGCGTGGGAGCAGTCCTTAAAAGGACTGCCGACCGCATGCCGGACGCAATTCTGTGACATAATAACAAATACAGTTGAAAATATTACTATTAAAAAAGTGGATGAAAGTGAGATCATAACAAAAGAAAGCTTGATACCAACTAACTTGAAACCATTTAAGGGCACCCTTTCCGTATATCAGGTCCTTTGGGATGTAACAGTCCCACAAACAGTTTTAAGAACACTAAGTTGCTTTGATTGTAATGCTGATAAAAAATGTATTCATGGGTATGATTTAGGTCGTATCACAAATAATAATCATGAATATGTGGAAAATATTGATCCTGATTATGTTGCTCCGATGTCCAAAGCCAATCATCACACTTATAATCCAAAAAAAATAAACATCCTTTCTGATGTAACAATAAAACAGGGTAACACAGTTATCGATCCTTTCAAAGATCCTAAACCATCAACATCAAAGATGTTTTGATTTTTTCTCTATTAATTATGTTTCCCTTTTATTAATAATTATGTAAAACTAGCTGTGATTGTTCAGACGCCCAACACATCAGCCTGTCCATGGGGGTCCATCTGTCAATTTTCTGTAGCAGATTCACAAGTGATTAGTTGTTTTGTTGTTTTTTTTTTCATAAAATATGATTTTTATAAAAATAAACAAGTAATTAATGTTTGTTAGAGAAATAAAGATTGGGGTAGGTTCATGTGAGGGCGTGTGTAACCGAAAATATTATGACTGATAGAAAAGATATGTTTATGAATAAATAATAAGAAAGGCTAAGCTTTAATTAACATGTTTTTAGGTAGGTACCTCATTTAAAAACTACCTAATAACTGTTTGTTTTTTGTTAACAATTTATAAAAAGACAGTATATTTATATAATCTTATTAGTGGAAAAAATCCTTAGATATATTATTATTCGTTGAAATAAACGGAAGAAAATGATTGAAATGTTTGCCACGATTAATATTGTTGTAATTGGTATTGTGTAATGTTTATTTGTATTCGAAGTATAATCTATAATTTTGTATTACTAGCGGGTGAGAATAATTTATTCTGTATGTCTTTCGACATACGTATCTACGTACAATTTATATCAAACTATCAAAATTTTGACATACTAGGCTGACATATTTCAAACGATCATTGTTCAATCTTGTGCAATAAGTCAAGTATTAATATAGGTTTATGTATAAAAAGTGAAGAAGTTATGTGAATCAAACATTGGATATAATTGAACAAACTGTGATTTTACTATTAAAATTATGTTGATTGTTAATTTTGTGTTTGATTTATTTATTTGGACGTTTTTTACCCCCGCAATTAACATTAGAAGTCATTATTCATAACATCAGTCATTTATCCTCATTGTATTGTCATTTTCATCAACACATGGTCATTATTCTCAACAGGCATTTTTGAAAAACCTTGATATATTCGCAAAATAATAACATTACAATGGTGCTTCTTACATAAATTTCCTTATTATGAATCAAGTAATGATGTTAGAACAAAGTAACTGCTTTGCCAAAAGGTTTATTGGCTTTCGTCAAAAACCGGCCAAAATATATTCCGATCAAAGAAGTAGCCTTGAAATGGTTACAAATAGTGCTGTGTCCAGTCTAAGCGGATGCTGCTGAATACCAGTAATTTATATGGAGCAACTATCTATCTGACTTCCACAACCCAGGTACTGTGGGTAATACAACACCCCTTTGGTAAGACTGGCTGTCACTTGTCACACTTTCGGGCTTCTGACGATCCGTAACGACCGTCTAAGGGCCTGTGCACACCACGTTTTTTAAACGCGCCGTCGACGCGCGTTTGTAGCGATAGACGCGATACGCACGCGAGTCAGACGCAGCCTGTAGACTTTAAGTAGGACAAAAGCGCGCCGTCAACGCGCGTTTCTAAAACGCTCGTCGACGGCGCGTTTGAAGTAAAAACAGCTAAAAAGATCTTTGGGAAAACTGAAATATTTACATACTTTATTAGTATTAGGTACCTACTTATTTTTGAGACCTACGTCCAGCCGCGAATGAATGAATGATTGGTTTATTTGTCAGAATATAAGTACTCAAGCTCAAACCATTTATTTCAATTAATCGAGAAGAACGTCGACGAGTACATAATAAGGTTTCACTATATTCGACTTTGGACTTCATTTACGCATAATTTGATACTAATTTCTCGTAATTTTATTTATCACAGTTCAGTAAAGTTAGTTTAAAAATACACATTTTATTATTTTATCGATACCGAACTATTTGTATGTCCCATCCCTAATCGAGTAGCGTCGAAGAGTCTAGAATGTATACGATGATATTTAAGACAGCGAGCAAGTTGATTTAGACTTTGGTCAATGGACATAAGGTAGTTTTTAGTTCGCAACAAAGTAATAAATATGGTTTTGTCAATAAAAACAATTATATTGAAATATATCATACTTTTATACAAACCGGTGATACGATACACCTCTGCAAGATACATTTCTAGTCCTGCTATCATTTTTGCATGTAAAAATTGCACAATAAGGCATGTTTGTAATATTTTTCGTTACGTTCGAGACGTCGTATCAGAGCAAGTAGCTAACAGCGACTGAGCCGGTGTTGTGGAGTTCCGCACAATTGTGACACACGCGCGATAGCTGCGTGGCACTTCCACTGTTTTTACTATTCCGTGGCCGGGACCAACGGCTTAACGTGCTTTCTGAGGCACGGAAGGGTCTCGGCATGTAGATGATGCCCACCATCCACGGACCAACCGAGGCAAGCGTAGCTTAACCTGATCGATCGACTCGTGCGGCTTAACCACGAGCCCCTCACCCTTGAATTTCGTAAGTCTGTCTGGTTTTGTATTTTCGTAATTTGCCGCTTTCCAAAACTATCCAATCCAAAACTAAAGTTATTTTTTACGTAGTGTTTGACTGGAAGTTAAATATCATAACTTAAACTAGGTAGAAAAAATACGTATTATTCAAGCTAAGTCAAAAAATCATTTTTAAGGGACCGGGCGCATGCTTTCTCTACCAAATGAAAAAGAATTTTCAAAACTGGTCCACAATTGACGAAAATCGATGAACATAATATATAAAAACTATAGTATAGATGAATCGAGAACCTCCTCCTTTTTAAGAAGTTGGTGAAAAATGGGCGAGTCCAACTTGATGTATCCCTTTTTGTCTGTTTACAGTTAGCAATTTCAAACTGATAGGGCGAGGCCAAGGGCGTCGCCAAGGGGGGGGCATGGAGGGGCAGCTGCCCCCCTAGAGATTCAAAATAATGTAGCCAAATGCAAAGCACCTAAATTTGGTTGCCTTGCATTTGGCCTCACTTCACTCACTTGACGATGTCAGTTGAAAATCTCACAGAAACTTACAAAACCCAGTTTTATGATTTACCGAGCATACTGTAATCAAATTACTTTATTTCACATAAACCTACGTGGGCCTTGTATGGCCACCTCTCCCTTTAATTTGTATTATTTGTTGCCATAGCGATTTCAATAGAAATATGCAATCTGAGAAAATTTCAACTATCTACCTATTACAGTTCATGAGATACAGCTTGCTGACAGACAGACAGCAGAGGCTTAGTAACAGGGTTACGTTTGGCACCCTTTGGGTACGGTACCCTAATAAAGTGACTCATTAACACAACCAATACTTTAGAACACACTAATTTAAATAAGTAGACAGAATAGATACCTATTTTGTAATCATATAAATTTACTTAATTTACTTTTTTCTGTTATTCTTTCATACAAGCACAATATTTAACAAGTGAATCAAAATGTTTGTCTGCTGTTTGAGTAGTTTTTGACACGTTCAGTCGTTTGACAACATCGTTATAACTGCTTTATGACATAAACAGTCACACAAAGGTCTCATCACAATGAGTATTGAACCATAGTGGGTATTTGTACTTTTATTTAACTTGTATATAACATTCAACAGTCATGGGCTGACTTCAACGTAACTACTAAATGATTGTTGTGTAATTTGGGCCTAATTCACATTTTACACATGTTTATATTTATGACCAATCTTTTAAAAGAGTAACTGAAAATGTAAAATGTTAATTTGACAATTATAAAACATTAATTTGTTAGTTGGCAAGTGATGCGGTGACATTAGGACTGCAGTAAGTTAGACTGTGTGGTTCTTATATGGACAAACAAGTCAACATTAAAAAATGGGCACTACTTTTGTTAAGTGTCAGTTAGAGTTGCCTGCCACAAAACAGCCTGTGCACACAAAGTACCCTTAACAGGCTCACTGCAGTAAGTCAAATATTGACTGCTTTGGGAAACACCCCACATGATGCAACAAAAGTCAGATGAAATGTGATCAAGGTAAGGGTTACAATGGTACAGGGGGTGATGTGTGGTGTGGGGTGCGTACCGGGCCCCTCCATGGTCGCCACCACGTCAGTCAGGTCGTCGTCGCGCAGCAGCAGCTTGATGCCAGCGGGCGGATTCGCCGCCAGGCGCCGTAGTTCGCGCGCCACGCCGCGCAACGTCTGCGGGCACACGTTCTCCACGTTAGACATGCCACCGCCGCCACCGCCGCCTAGACCGTCTGCCGCACCC
Organism: Atethmia centrago; assembly: GCA_905333075.3. NCBI lineage: Eukaryota > Metazoa > Arthropoda > Insecta > Lepidoptera > Noctuidae > Atethmia > Atethmia centrago. The sequence goes on along the minus strand of HG995378.1, from coordinate 283,486 downwards.
ACGCCAAACGCCCCGCAATCCTATAGCTGAGCCGAGCTGCTCTGAACGCTCAACCCGAGATCTTGTACTTGCCGGACACCATAGCTCTACACTTGGGCGCTTTAGTGGTGGCTTGGATTCTGAATTACAAAGTATACGTACGAAATGATAAACACGATATTTTTTTATGAAATATAATAATTATCGAAGCGACCTAGTACTATTTAGAAGCCCAGCGTAAAAATCACTACTGTTCACATTAAAAACTTAACAGATCTCAATTCTATCAAATTAACGTATCAAAGTATCAAATCATATCAAATCAATGTAGAGTATTGTAGAGTAGTGATGTCATTATTTGACCACAGACTGAGTAGCATTCGACCAAGGACAAGGAACATATTTACTCTAGGGAGAAGAATGACATCTACGAACAAATAATTATTATGGTACGGTTTTTGGCGCCTCCTGGTGGACGCCCCGAAAACTCGCGAAAGCGGGATATTCAAAATCGCATTTCTTTGAGATACTTATACAGGGTGTCCAGTAAATAGCACGACATACTGCAGGGGGTGATAGCTTGGGTCACTACCTATCAATACAACACAATATATGTTCAGCAAAATCTTACGGATTTACAGTTTTACAAAATTTTCCGAAATATCGAAAAATCTCTACCTTGAAACAGATTTTTAAGTATCTCGTAATGAAAAAATGGGTTGGATCTAGTATCGTTTGGCAGGAGTTGGGGGGTAAAAGGGGCTAAAGTTGGTAGGGTTTGGGTCCCCGATTATAACTTTACCACTCTTATTAAAAGGTAATGCATATATTTCGAGAAATTAATAAAAAATGTTCCTAACCTCAAATCCAATAAGAAGCGAAAAACGAAACGTTTAAAATGAACGATTGACAACCAAATCTGCCCCAGCATCTGTAGTCAGTATCCAGTATCCAGTATCAGTATTTGTAGTCAGTCCATGGTATAAAATGTCGGGCAAATTCGATAACACGGAACGTAAACAATAAAACAGGTAGGTATGCCGTTTGCGTCATGTGTCACTGTCATTTGTTTTTGATCGTTCCGTTTCTCCCCGAGTTGCGTGAATTTTTTCTCTGTGTTTGAATTTCCACTGATCGTATATGTGTACAAAAGACAATGTTACTACTGTTACTAGGAGAACTTAGTATGTAAGAGCGAGCGAAGCGAGCTCGGGACTTGGGGCACCCCGACTCGGACAGGTTAGGTTTGAAGGGGATGGCGGGGTCTAGTGAGCGAGCGGAGCGAGCGAACTCAGACCCCGCTACAGTGTTGCCAGACGCCGAAGGCGTTTCCTCGTACAGATATGGTCTGAAATCTCGTATTTTGTCAACACAACCTCGTACATACCATTTATTTAATAAATTGCCTAAAATTTATTGATTTTCTTGTCAACTATCTCATAACCAAGCACTCTACAAAGCAGTTTCGTCAAAAAGTGTCCAGGTGGTTGCAGGTGGCAGGTCGTACAACCGGAATTTTGCTTTGGATACTGTATGTAGTATCCGAACTGTACGTATTATAGTGGACGTGGAGTAGAGTGGAATTAACATAGACATATTTTCTACGTTAACTTAACATCTTAAAGAAACAATACAAGTAAAATGAATGAAATGAAACCTTTTGTACGTACACACCATTCATTCATTACGTATAGACAGAGGTGCGTGCCAAAATATGACTTGTATCAACGAATCTCGTACAAAATCGTACGAGGATGGATGTAAGCTCGTACCTCGTACCAGGACCACTAAATCTCGTACATGTACGAGAAACTTCGTATGGATGGCAACACTGCCCCACTATCCCCTTCGAGGTTATTTTTTTTTAAACCCTAGAGGCCCGCGAAACGGGCCTCATACTACGCCTTTTAATCGACTAAGTGTTTTGAGGTTAGGTTACAATAATTTGTTTTTCTCAAGAACGGTGCGTTACCTTTTCATGGGAGTGGTGCCAGGGGGCAGGGAGCACCCCTCCCACAATCTCCCCCGCGAAGCTGGGCTCATACTACGGCTTTTTAAGCGACTAAGAGTTTTGAGGTTAGGTTACAATAATTAGTTTTTCTCAAGAACGGTGCGTTACCTTTTCATGGGAGTCGTGCCAGGGGGCAAGGAGCACCAACCCCCAACCTCCTCCCCCACTCCCACCCCCCTTCTCCTGCCAAACGATACTAGATTTTTACCGAAAAAATCCTTTTCTAGAACTTTTTTTACATCAAATTATTTGTGAATAGGTTACTCTACTCATTATAAGTTTTTTTTTGATCAAAAACAAGAAAGTTTTGAAGAAATAGTTTTTTTTGTTAAAATTTTCACAGAACGATTTTCTTTTCGCATAAGTTTAACCTACAGTGGTGAAAAAAAAAATGTATGTGGCAGTTTTGTACAACAAACTTAAAAGATAGCCTGTTTAATGGTGATTTAGGAAAGATACAATACTAGTGCATTTTCATTAAAAAAATACGAAAAAATGCTATTTTAGTTCCAGAGAAGCTGATTTTGTTGAAAATGTAATTAACGTAATTTTGACAAAAACCACTATGAGAATAAGTAATAGCTGCTCATTTACGCGAATTATTATAAAACTAGTTGTGACACGTAAAATGCGACGTGCACGCGTAATAATAATAATAATAATAAAAAACTAGCAACACTCACGTCAACAGAACGTCAAAAATTTGTTTTCACAATTTCCATATTTTATTAATTTCAGACGCAGTTTTTTTTTGTTTGAGAAACCCAAAACAAGCCTGAAACTCATGATCGCAATATAATAAAAAATACAACAACAACAACAGCAAAATCAATGAAATTTATTACAATAATACCGAATCAGAGGACGGTGACATCTGTCATGTCATCTCCGACAAAACAAAAATTATGAAGAAGAAAATCAAATTTAAAATATGTTGACGAGATCTGCTGCACGAGCACGCCCACCACCTCCGGACTCTTCGCTCAGCTCCGCCTCGCCGCCGCCGGTACCCAGCCCCACTGTGAGTGCTGTGACGACACCGGCCGCGGTAGTTGCGTCGAGCTCGAGCGACGAGTATTTTCCCCGCCGACGTCGCCAACACCTGTACGTCGGCAGGGGAGAGGCCGGCCACCGAAGAGCTTGGGACTTAGGGGCCAACTGGCCCCAAGCCGGGTCCCCGCTGCCGGTGGTTGTGTGCAGCGCATGAGATGGACTCAGTCTATGAACGAGAACGTCATGCGCGCATATTACGGGTCTACAGAGGGGGGAACCAACCTCACTGCGTACCGTGTTAGGATGCTGTCTCTGTTCCAGAAACTAGAGCCAACCGTCAACGTCTCAGCCCAACGACTATCGGATCAGGTGCGAGTCATCCAACGCAATCACAGGTTGGACGATGCCGCACTTGATAGGCTGCGCTCAGAGGTACTGAGCAATCATATCGTCTCAACTCCGGCACAAACCGCGACACATGCACCAATCATTAATGCAATCCCGCCGCGGTCCAATCACGATGTTGAAGAGGAGGATGATAGGGTTGCCACAGTAAGTAGCCAGTGCAACGTCCGATTGAGAAGCGCACTGGAAGATGCGTTTCGCGAGTATAGGTCCACTCCGACCGAACTTAGACCCCGACTACCACGCCTACCCATGCACAAGAAAAATAGGGCGCTGGTATGTACCTTGGACTCGCTGCTTAAGGATTTCTTCGAGAGCAGCGAGGATCTCGTTGATACACACTCGATCCTATATTGCGCGGCTGTTGCGGCATGTCGTTTAGCGAACGTTAAGTTCCCAAACTGTGACGGAGCTACGCGACCAAAACCAGCCGTACCAGCCTGGCAATGCAGGATCGAGCGTCGTATTGATGGGGCCAGGGTACTCATAGGCAAACTATACTGCTTCAGGGAGGGAAATACACGACCACGAGTGATGCGCTTTGTAAGGCGGGCATTCTCGGGGACTGGAATCAGCCCTCGAGAATACATGTCTCGTGTCACGGAGCGCATCGACTTCCTGAAGCAGAAAGTTTGTGCATGGGCGAGCCGTATTCGGCGGTATAAGCGGCGGGTTGATCGATACACGCAAAATCGCATGTTCCAGAGCGATGAGAGGTGGATATATAGAGCTTGGGAGCGACCGGAACAAAACGAGACCGACGTGTGCCGCCCCGATGATGCCACCACGACTGCGTTCTGGCGCAGCATCTGGTCGGTACCTGTCTGCCATGCTGAGGCTGACTGGATGCGGGATGTCGAGCGAGTGTGTGAAACTATACCAGAAATGGATGTAGTCATTATCACGCCATCAGATATAGATAGAGCGGTCCGTCCGTTACCGAATTGGAAATCACCAGGACCGGACGGACTGCACAACTTTTGGCTGAAATGGCTAACTAGTTCACACACTTGCCTGGCATCTCAGTTCCAGTCATCCTTAGAGTCTGGGTCGCTACCACAGTTTCTGACGACAGGCATTACCCACCTGCTCCATAAGTCAGGTAGTCCCGCGGAACCCAAGAATTATAGACCGATCACGTGTTTATCGACGGTCTATAAACTTCTTACATCCATTTTGAGAGCGAAAATTAACACACACATTGACAGTAATTCGATTATGTCAGCCTCTCAAAATGGATGTAGGAACGGGTCCCGTGGCACTAAGGAGCTACTTCTCATCGACATGGCCATTAGCCAACAGGTTCGTCGATTCCGCAAGGATCTGTCGACTTGCTGGATAGATTATAAGAAGGCCTACGACTCGGTGCCACATACATGGCTCATGAGGGTGCTGGAGTTCTACAAAATAGATACAACTCTACGCACCTTCCTTGAATCGTGTATGGGGCAATGGAGGACAGTCCTTCGCTATCCAGGGTGTCGACAGATCCAGGGGAATGATGAGCCTGTATGGATTAAACGGGGAATATTTCAGGGTGACAGTTTAAGTCCACTTTGGTTCTGCTTAGCCCTGAATCCTCTAAGCACGCTGCTGGAGGATTCAGGTCTAGGCTATCGGTTGAGGAGAGGTGGTCAGGTCATATCTCACCTCCTCTACATGGATGACTTGAAAATCTTTGCCCCCAACAAATTGCAACTGATGGAGCTACTGAAGGTAACTGAAACTTTCAGTAGCGCCATCAGAATGGAGTTTGGTGTGGACAAATGTGCAGTCATGCATGTAAAGCGAGGGGAGATAATGGAATCCGAGGGAATTCAACTTTCGGATTCCATACACCTTAGATCCCTCTCCTCACCCGAAAGCTATAAGTATTTGGGTATGTCGGAAGCGTTAGGCATCAACGTTACTGACATGAAGCAATCATTGAAGGAGCGCTTTTTTGGCCGTCTGAAGAAGGTATTGATTAGTCCTCTTTCAGGCGGAAACAAGGTGCGTGCCTTCAACGGTTGGGTCATGCCGGTTTTGATGTACTCTTTCGGCATACTCAAATGGACTCAGACCGAACTCGACGCCCTGGATAGGAGGGTCCGTACACTGTTGACCGCAAACCGGATGCATCACCCACGATCATCGGTGATGAGACTGTACATCCCGCGGAAGTGCGGGGGTCGAGGCTTTTTAAATGCGAAGACCCTCCACAACCGCGAGATATGCAGTCTCAGGGAATATTTTTTGAAAACCGAAGTGGGTATGCACCGTGATGTGGTCGCAGTGGACAAAGGGCTCACCCCACTTTCCATGGCTAAAGAGAACTGGTGCAAACCTGTAATACTTACAACGGATGACCGCAAGGAGATATGGCAAAACAAGGAGCTACACGGGCGCTTCTATCGGGCTCTTCATGAGCCCGATGTAGATTTTTTAGCGTCCGTATCCTGGCTACGCTTTGGGGACCTTTTCGGGGAAACTGAAGGTTTCGTCTGTGCAATTATGGACGAAGTTATCTTGACGAATAACTACCGGAGACATATTATGAAGGACGGGACGGTTGACGTGTGTCGGGCATGCCACCGTCCGGGTGAGTCTATCAGACATATTATCTCTGGTTGTTCTCGTCTGGCTAACGGCGAGTACTTGCACAGACACAACCAAGTGGCTAGGATTATTCACCAGCAACTTGCTTTGAAATATAAACTTGTGAACTCTGAGGTACCGTATTACAAGTATGCGCCCGACCCAGTTCTCGAAAATGACCATGTCACGTTGTACTGGGATCGGTCTATCATTACTGACAGGACTATTGTCGCCAATAAGCCTGATATAGTGGTGATAGATCGATTAGCGCGCCGCGCAATGATAGTCGATGTTACCATTCCACATGACGAAAACCTCGTGAAAGCTGAGAAAGAGAAGCAAATAAAATATCTCGACTTAGCACACGAGGTTGTTGACATGTGGAATGTTGACTCGGCTGTCATTGTGCCGATTGTCGTTACGCCCAATGGCCTGATGGCTGAAAGCCTCAACCATCATCTCTCGAGGCTCTCGTTAGGCGGCTGGATCAAGGGCCTGATTCAGAAGGCAGTACTCCTCGATACGGCCCGCATTGTGATAAGGTTCCTGTCTCTGGAGTCCTAACCACCGGTAGCTTGGACTCTGCTCCCGACACCGGCGGACCACTATTTTTTATATTTTTAAATGTTTTTTTTTATACCTTTTTTCAAGAAATATTTAAAAATATATTTTTTATGTAAAAAAATAAATAAAAGACATAATAATAATAAGTGTTTACCGACGGTCTATAAAGTTCTTACATCTATTTTGAGAGCTAAAATTAACGAACATATTGACACCAACTCCATCATGTCTGCCTCTCAAAATGGATGTAGGAATGGGTCCCGCAGTACTAAGGAGCTACTCCTCATTGATATTACCATTACCCAACAGGTTCGTCATTCCCGAAAGGATCTATCGACATGTTGGATAGATTATAAGAAGGCCTATGACTCGGTGCCACATACATGGCTCATGAGGGTGTTGGAGTTGTATAAAGTAGATGCAACTCTGCGCACCTTCCTGATGTCGTGTATGGGGCAGTGGAGGACGGTCCTTCGCTATCCAGGATGTCGAAATATCCAGAGGAATAGCGAACCGATAAGGATCGAGCGAGGCATATTTCAGGGTGATAGTTTGAGTCCGCTTTGGTTCTGCTTAGCCTTGAATCCTCTAAGCACACTGCTGGAGGATTCAGGTCTAGGCTATCGGTTGAGGAGAGGTAGTCAGGCTATATCTCACCTCCTCTACATGGATGACCTAAAACTCTTTGCCTCCAATAATTTGCAACTGATGGAGCTACTGAAAATAACTGAAACTTTCAGTAGCGCCATCAGGATGGAATTTGGAGTGGATAAATGTGCGGTCATGCATGTAAAGCGAGGGAAGATTATGGAATCCGTGGGAACCCAACTCTCGGATTCCATAAACCTTAGAGCCCTCTCCGCATCCGAAACCTACAAGTATTTGGGTATGTCGGAGGCGTTGGGCATCAATGTTACTGACATGAAGCAATCGTTGAAGGAACGCTTTTTTGGCCGCCTAAAGAAAGTATTTAATAGTCTTCTATCAGGCGGAAACAAGGTGCGCGCCTTCAACGGTTGGGTCATGCCCGTTTTGATGTACTCTTTCGGCATACTCAAATGGACTCAGACCGAACTCGACGCCCTGGATAGGCGGGTCCGTACGCTGCTGACTGCATATCGAATGCATCACCCACGGTCATCGGTAATGAGACTGTATATCCCGCGAAAGTGTGGAGGTCGAGGTTTTTTAAACGCTAAGACCCTGCACAATCGCGAGGTATGCAGTCTCAGGGAATATTTCCTAAAAGCCGACGTGGGGATGCATCGAGATATGGTCGCGGTGGACAAGGGCCTCACCCCACTCTCCTTGGCTAAAGAGAACTGGCGCAAGCTTGTAGTGCTTGACACTAACGATCGCAGGGAGGTATGGCAGAGTAAGGAGCTTCACGGACGCTTTTTCCGGGCCCTACATGAGCCCGATGTAGATTTCCAAGCGTCCGTAGCCTGGCTACGTTTCGGTGACCTCTTTGGGGAAACCGAAGGTTTTGTCTGTGCAATTATGGACGAAGTTATCATGACGAAGAATTACCGTAGATTTATTGTGAAGGACGGCACGATTGACGTGTGTCGGGCATGCCAACGTCCGGGAGAATCAATCCGACACATTATCTCCGGGTGTTCTCGTCTAGCTAACGAAGAGTACTTACATAGACACAACCTTGTAGCCAGGATTATCCATCAGCAACTTGCTCTGAAATACAACCTTGTGGAATCGGAAGTGCCGTACTACAGGTATGTGCCCGACCCAGTTCTTGAAAATGGAAATATCACATTGTACTGGGATCGATCCATCATCACTGACAGGACTATTATTGCCAATAAACCCGATATAGTGGTGGTGGATCGAACAGAGCGGCGCGCAATGATTGTTGACATAACAGTCCCTCATGACGGGAACCTCGTGAAAGCTGAAAAAGATAAACAAATCAAGTATCTTGACTTGGCTCGCGAGGTTGTCGACATGTGGGATGTGAATTCAGCAATCATTGTGCCGATAGTCATATCAGCCAATGGCTTAATTGCCAAGAGCCTCGACCAACACCTAAGGAGGCTCTCGTTGGACAGCTGTATTAAGGGCTTGATTCAGAGAGCGGTACTTCTGGACACGGCTCGCATTGTTAGGAGGTTCCTTTCTCTGGAGCCCTGACCGCCGGTAGCTTGGACCCTGTTCCCGATACCGGTGGGCTACCATTTTTTATATTTTTAAATGTTTTTATATTTTTTTAATATTTTAATATTTAAAAATATAATTTATTGTGTAAATAATGAAATAAAAGATAATAATAATAAATCTTTATTGATCATTTTAAGTATTGCAGTACATGGGTATATAGTTTATACTTTGTAAAATTACAGTCTTGCTACAATCATAGTGGGTGCAGTTCTGATCTCCTAACTAGGTTATTGTAAAACCTGTGTGAAGGAGTGACAGTTCCGATTCCCCATGGATTATAATAATATGGAATTTTTACTATTTACGTACATAGGTATTTTACTGCTACAAAATATGATATAAAAATATAAAAAAAAAACATAGCACAAAAATTTTGAGTAAAAAGAATTTTGAAATAAGATGTGACTAAAAACTATTGTATGTGTGTGGGGGTGGGTGTGTGTGAATGAAGAGTGTGTTAGGGTGTCTGTATAAGTGTAAGTATGTGTGAAAGTTGTGTGAAATAATTATGTTGAGTGTTCTAAGTACATTTTTGCTTACCCTTCCATAAGCATTTTTTCTGTTGCTTCATATGAATAGTCGAGAAGAAACGAGTACACCATTTTTTTACAATTGTAGTGAGTTAAGTTGTATACTGGACAAAGTTTATTTATTTCATTATATAAAGAAGGGCCAAGAAAGTAAAAGAATCTTTTAATGAATGTGGAACGTGCACGTGGGACAGTACAAATTAAATCTTTTCTACGTTTATTGATTGACCTATATGGTGTTTTTTGGTGCTGTAGGAGAACTACTTGAATGATAAAGTGTTGTCTTACGTTTGGAATATTCCACTTACTGTACAATTCATTAGTAGGGAATATGATTGGGCGATAGAACTTCTAGGTAGCAACTTTTAATACTGCTCTGTGTGCTATCTCTAATGGTTTTAGCGTAGTTTTAGCGGCACCACCCCAGCACGAAATGCAATATGTGACAATATATTGGCATAAGGCAAAATAGACATTACGTATGACAGTATAGTTAGCAATTTTCCGAAGTGTTTTAAATATATATATAAGTTTACGGACCCTGCCTGTGAGAGTGTTTATATGGGACTTAAAGTTAAGATTTTTGTCCAATACCACACCAAGATATTTAATTTGGTCTACAGGGGTTAATGATGGGCAGATGCAAAGAGTTTGGGGTTGATTATTGCAAGAGTGGGCTATTAGAGTTATTGGGATACGTGGCTGGGAGGCTGCGCTGATTGAGTATGTTAGGAAGTTGGTTTTGGAAGTGTTGAGGGTAAGGGTGTGAAGATTGAGCCAGTTTAGAGCTGAGTTGAATGCTAGTTGAGCTTCAATTTCGAGTTGAGACCATGTTTCAGCAACAACGGTTATTGCAGTGTCATCCGCGAATGATATTATCCACTCGCGCGTCCGAGCTGCGCGCCTAACTATGCCGCGACGCGTCCCGGTTCGCGCGGACCGCACACGCGCGGTTACCGCGTCGGTCGTGTCCCACATAAAGCGTAATATCTCCGAAACCACTGTAGCTATACCGTAATAAAAATCCATGTGTATAGCTGAAACTATACAGCATCTGTATGTGTTGAAACTACATTACACCTTCATAGTCGAAAGTACCGTAAAAAAATGTTAAACTTGAAAGTATGTGTTGAATTTCTGTAAAATATTTGTTCTTACTGAATTTTTGTACAGTATTTTGTTGTTTGAGTCAATAAAACCTATTTACTAGTAAACTAGACTATATAAGCTTTTTTTTGATACCCATATGTCCCTACTTGGTTTGTTCAGAGTAGCACAGTAAACCAAAACAAACACCCCTTTCCTCCTTCTGTCCTTCAGCACTTTGATGCCGCCGGCGATGACGTAATTACGGCAAGATGGCCGACATAAGGGCGCTCACAGCTGGTTTTCATGGAGAGGATTTAATTTATTTGAAATGATTATTTTGTGATTTTAATTGAAATGTTAATCAATCATTAAATGTATTAATTATATATATTTTACAACAATGGTAGGTATTCAAAATAATGGTCAAGTACTAAATTTTCAATTTAATTATGTCCAGATGAGAAAACCAGTTTTGGGTTGAGTTTTGTTTGTTTACTTGGGTTTTGTTCGTGTGATGTTAAGAGGCGGGCCTAAGCACGTGTGTTTTAAGTTTATTTGGGTTTTGTTAGTGTGATGTTAAGAGGCGGGCCTAAGCACGTGTGTTTTAGTATAATTGGGTTTTGTAAGTGTGATGTTAAGAGGCGGGCCTAGGCATGTGTGTTTAAGTATAATTGGGTTTTGTTAGTGTGGTGTTAAGAGGCGGGCCTAAGCACGTGTGTTTTAGTATAATTGGGTTTTGTTAGTGTGATGTTAAGAGGCGGGCTTAGGCACATGTGTTTTAAGTGTAATTGGGTTTTGTTCGTGTGATGTAGAATAAATTAAAACAAGATATCCATGATATTCAAGTACAAGTTATTTAATCATTACAAAAATAAACAACACAAAAATAAACAACTAACAATTATAAAGTTATATTACAACAATGCAGGTGTTCAAAGATATTTTACAACAAAGTATGTATTCAAAGTCATTTTACAACAATGCAGGTGTTCAAAGATATTTTACAACAATGCAGGTGTTCAAAGTTATTTTACAACAAAGTAGGTATTCAAAGTCATTTTACAACAATGCAGGTGTTCAAAGTTATTTTACAACAAAGTAGGTATTCAAAGTCATTTTACAACAATGCAGGTGTTCAAAGATATTTTACAACAATGCAGGTGTTCAAAGATATTTTACAACAATGCAGGTGTTCAAAGTTATTTTACAACAAAGTAGGTATTCGTTACCTTCTACCCGAGGAACAGGCCTACTTCGGGTACAATGGGTTTGGTGACCATGCCTAACTTCTCGAGGGTAATTTGCTAAAACAAAGTAGGTATTCGTTACCTTCTACTCGAGGAACAGGCCTACTTCGGGTACAATGGGTTTGGTGACCATGCCTAACTTCTCGAGGGTAATTTGCTAAAACAAAGTAGGTATTCGTTACCTTCTACTCGAGGAACAGGCCTACTTCGGGTACAATGGGTTTGGTGACCATGCCTAACATCTCGAGGGTAATTTGCTAAAACAAAGTAGGTATTCGTTTCCTTCTACCCGAGGAACAGGCCTACTTCGGGTACAATGGGTTTGGTGACCATGCCTAATTTCTCGAGGGTAATGCCTGTATGCTTAAAAAACAAAGTAGGTATTCGTTACCTTCTACTCGAGGAACAGGCCTACTTCGGGTACAATGGGTTTGGTGACCATGCCTAACTTCTCGAGGGTAATTTGCTAAAACAAAGTAGGTATTCGTTACCTTCTACTCGAGGAACAGGCCTACTTCGGGTACAATGGGTTTGGTGACCATGCCTAACTTCTCGAGGGTAATTTGCTAAAACAAAGTAGGTATTCGTTTCCTTCTACCCGAGGAACAGGCCTACTTCGGGTACAAAGGGCTTGTGACCATGCCTGATATTAAATGTAATTTTTACCGTTGAAAATCTTTCTCCATTTCGTCGACAATGACACAGACTGACACGTAAGACTAGACAAAATCAGACCGGTGCTTGACTATTTGAATGACAAGTTTTCCAGTTTATACATGCCCGTCTCAAGAGACAGCTAAAGTAAGTTATTTTACAACAATGCAGGTGTTCAAAGTCATTTTACAACAATGCAGGTGTTCAAAGTCATTTTACAACAATGCAGGTGTTCAAAGTCATTTTACAACAATGCAGGTGTTCAAAGTCATTTTACAACAATGCAGGTGTTCAAAGTCATTTTACAACAATGCAGGTGTTCAAAGTCATTTTACAACAATGCAGGTGTTCAAAGTCATTTTACAACAATGCAGGTGTTCAAAAGACGAAGTCAGGTTTGTCTCGTTATCGTCAAGTCTGTCTACGGCCTCGTCAAGTCTGTCAATGACCTCGTCCTCGACTGGTCTATCATCATACCTCAAAAGCGTAAGGTAGGATGCCCTCAAGCTAGGTGGAGCGGCGATCTTCGCACGGTGGCTGGTAGCAGCTGCATTTAGAGCCGGTACGAATTGGAAAGTGGTTGTGCTCTAACGTCTGGTTCTGGTGTTGTTCTGTAACAAACAAGACAAAATGTAGCCAACATTAAACATGGTAAATTACTAAAGACGACACAGTCAAAAAACCATCTTACCAGGAGAACGGTACAGCCCAGCTTCAGCTCCAGTGCAGCTCTCTGGAATGGTATAGTCAGGTCTGTCATCGTCAACGTCTCCTCGTCCTAGTCCTTGACTGGTCTGTCAGTCGGTCGGTCCGTGGATGCCTAAGGCTTGTGGTAGGCCTTAAAACATCCGTCGACGCAAAGATTTACGTCGCACTCCTCACATTTCCAAATCGTCCGGGTCCGTTTGGGGCAGAGAACACAAACGGTCCATTTAGATCCGGTACGAATTGGAAAGTGGTTGTGCTCTAAAGTCGGTCTGGCCTGTGTCCTGTGCCTAACTTTACGTTGTACCACTGTCTGTCCGGGGGTGCTTGACCTGATGCGTCCCGCTGTCAAGTCAATGTGTCGATGTCTCGCAAGTAAGCCTTCCGCCAACACAGTACGGAACTGACGATGTGATATATTCCGGTGGACACTGGAATATATCACAAAGCAGTTAAAAACTGCCGTACTGTACAATCGGCGGAAGACTTTCTTGTACCAAACGATATTCCTCACACGTTCCACGGGCTGAGCTGCCAAGAACTGGTCCTTCCTGTCAACTCCTCCCATGCTCCTGTTGTAGTCGAGGACTATCTTTGGTTTGTATGTCAGTCTGTTATACTTGTCCTGTGTCCCGATTTGAAGGTTATGGTATGTAGAGATCATACTAACTATGTTAGAATCTCGCCATACCAGCACCGCCAAATCGGAACAGTACGTAGCCACTACTTCTCCTTGTCGAAGGTCAGTCTTTGTCATAGTCCTGACTGAATCAGGAACGAATTCCCGGTTCAGTCGTAAAGTCCCGTAACAGTCAGTCTTGCTTTTTTTCAGACTACGCAATAATAATGGACTATTATAAAAATTGTCCATTATTAAAGTGTGTCCACGGTGAAGTAGCGGCTCGATCAAGTCGTATACGATCTTGGCGGTAGCGTTGGTGGGACGGTCACCTGTATCGCCAGTCGTAGGTCGGTCAGTCTGTGCGTCATTGTCATCGTCACCTACCACGTCATGGTCAGGTTGTCTGTCGGTACTGTCCGTAGCGGTTGGCGGAGTCGGAGTTTTTCCTGTGTATACATAGAACTTCCAGAGATAGCCACTGGATGACTCGCACAACTCGTAAGTTTTCACCCCGACTTGTGCGGCCTTCGTCGAAATCTTCTGAGCAAATGACAACCGCCCGTGCCATTTGAGAAGAGATTCGTCAATAGCTATCTCTTGAGAGGGCATGTATAAACTGGAAAACTTGTCATTTAGATAGTCAAGCACCGGTCTGATTTTGTTAAGTCGCGTCGTGTCAGTCACAGTGTCATTGTCGACGAAATGAAGAAAGGTTTTCAGCAGTAAAAACCTGTTGTAGGACATTACCCTCGAGAAATTTGGCATGGTGCCAAACCCATTGTACCCGAAGTACGATTGTTCCTCGGGTAGAGGGTAAAGCCCCTGCAGGATATTTACTGCTAAAAAACTTATCATTTCGTCCCTGTTAGTAGGAGTCCAACGAGTAAAACGAGACATCCGAGAAAGTTTGTTTTGCTCTCGGAGCAAAGCAATCTTTATGTCCGCATACCGGTTGGTCTCCGTACAAAGTAAGTCAATAAAGTCGGTGTCGAACATTTTGTAAAAAATGTCGACCGGTCCAGTCTGGTCAGTCACGGCAAATGTCGGTCCTGTCGGGCTGTCGAAAGTCTCACGTTTCCCAAGAAACGTACGTCTATCGTTGCTCCAATTAAAAGTGAAGCTGTCCTCGGAAACGATGTCGCGAAGTGCTCGGTCATCCGCGGCATCCTCCCTCTGCAACACTTCCAATTGCAGCAACGAAAAGTCGGTAATACAGACTGGCTCGGTCGTCGCGTTACGGTGAGTCTGTGTTATGTAAATGTCTGGGTCGGGTCTGTCGTCAACGTCACTGTTATTGTCATGTTCGAGCCAGTCGTATACAGTCGCGTCAAATCGGTCGTCAGTTATACCTGAAACAAACAATAAGACTCTGAAGTTTTACTGATATTACTGTTTCAACGACGGAACACTGTATACAAAAGAAAAAAAATCTTTTGTACCAGTTATTTATACTTACCAATTTCAGAGAGCTCAACAGCAAACGACGAGGCGGCAGAAGCGGCAGAAGCGGCAGAAGCGGCAGTAGCACCCACAACCACCTCTGCACCAAGTTCTGGAGAAAGAAAATCAGATTTAAAAACAACAAAAAACCAATCATCTGACTCTGATGAAGAGCTACTCTGCGAAAGTAAAAAAAGTATTGACCATTCGGACTCTGTCGAGCTTCTTTGAGCGCGCCCTTTCTTGATGGGCCTCAATAAGCCCATCGGCGCGCTCAGAGCGGTCGACAGCCTGCTCGGGGAGCTGTACGGGGAGGTGTACGGGGATGTGAAGGGGGAATTAGGTTCGGTGTCTGCCTCATCCGTACCTAGTTCCTCGCCACTGTCCCCGCCACAGGGTGGTGTGGGTGCGTCTGCGGGTGCACCTGCACCTGCGGCGCCATCTGCTTCCTCGACTGTAAAAAAAAATATTTATTACAAACTCATTCTTAGTCTTTTTGTCGTTTTGGCGGCTTATTAACTTACTAATTTCCGCGTCGACGAAATCTGTAACAAACAAGTCAAGCTGTAGCCGACATTCAACATGGTAAATTGTTAAAATAAGACTGTCAAAAAACCATCTTACGCAGAGAACGGGACAGGCCGGACGACGAAGCTACGGCTCCGTCGTCGGCCGGTCCTGCAGACTGGTGTTGGTCTGTAACAAACAAGACAAGCTGTAGCCGACATTCAACATGGTAAATTGTTAAAATAAGACTGTCAAAAAACCATCTTACGCAGAGAACGGGACAGGCCGGACGACGAAGCTACGGCTCCGTCGTCGGCCGGTCCTGACTGGTATGATGGTGGTGGTGGTGGTGGTGGTGGTGGTGGTGGTGACGGTGACTGGGGTGGTGGGGTAAAAATACAGGCCTGGCGTTCTGGCGAGGCTTTTCTGCAAAATAAAAAAAAAGCACATCAGGAGTCCAAATAATTCATAATTAAATGGAAGAAGCAGGAAAAAAAATAACTTCAACAAAATAAATACCGTGTTTGGCGTTTGCGCGGTGGGGCGTCCGGCAGGAGCATCCGCTCAAGTTGAGCGCCCCTCTTGCGTTCGACGAGCTCCTGCCGGACGGACGGTGGCAGCGCCGCTACGCGGCGCTGCGTCACCTGCCTCTCCGCTCGCACATATGCGAGCGGATTTTCCAGAACGTCGCTGCCAAAAAAAAACATAACAAACATAACATCACGCCTTGTTTCCCCGAAAGGTTGGGCAGAGGTGTACCTATAGTACACCCACATTTCGTCTGTTATGTTTAAGTCATGGGACTTAAACATAACAGAATCGAACCCAGGACCGATTATCTAAAATAATATACTATACAAAATACGTACACCTGTATACCCCGCCCACGTCCACGGCCACGGCCACGGCCACGGCCACGGCCACGGCCACGCCCTCCAAAATTATTATCTTGAGACCTAGAAATAGACCCAGTTAACCAAGCACTAAAAAATAGCATGTTTTTCAAAATTGGATGGATAATCGCCTTTTTAAATGAAGTAGGGAAGACAGCAGTGTCGAAACAAAGATTAAAAATATAACATAGTATGGGTGCCAGTAGGGTGGAGTACTTTTTTAGGATAAAGGGCGTTATGCCATCCCATCCAGTGGCAGCGTTAGTCCGCAGAGAGTTAATGGTTGATATGATTTCATCATTGTCGGTATGTTCCAAGACGAAAGATGATGTGGGTGTCATTTTATGTACTGTTTTAGGAGTTGCCGTTCGTTGTAGGGGAGTTTTTCGGATGTTATCAGCAAGGTTTTTGCCCACACTGGCGAAAAAGGAGTTTACTTTGTCACAGCATTCAGTCGGTGATGATGAGGTGGTTAATAATTGTGTAGAAGTATTTTGAGTTTTTTTGGTATGAGTGACTTGCTTAATTGTTTCCCAGAGTAATTTTGGGTTATGTCCAGCTTTATCCAGTTCACCCGTATCATAAAGACGTTTCGTTTTCTTTAGGATTCTTGTACAGAAATTTCTGTAGCGCTTGTAAGTTAGTTTCATTATTTCGTTTTCTGGATCTTGTTTAGACTTTTTATGTAACGCATCCCTGTGTCTGATGCAGCGTAACAGCCCGGGCGTGATCCAGGGTTTCAGGACTTTCTTTCTCGCAGGTACTTTCTTAGTCAAGGTGTGTTTTTTAATGGTAGTAGACACTAATTCCAGAAGTTTATTTGTAGCATCATTGGCGTTAGTTATGGAGAGAATTGGGTCAAAGTCTAGTTGAGACAATGGCTAAAGGTTTTTACCTGCTCGCCGACCGACCCGACCCGACCAGTTACTGTCTAACAAAAGAAGCGCATGTACTATCCCGCTCTTTCTTGCATTGTGATTTTGTGTCTCACTCTCAACCTTATTTGCGACACTTGTCAATACGCTACCTTAAACCGTGCGCAACGCATCTCTGTGTTCACAAATTATTGTTTCGTACTGACGACTGTTTTGTGCCTTGGACCCCGGACTTTGTTTGTCTTACGATTTGGATTTTTTATTGTGATCACTACGACGACTTGGCGACCACCTGGACTTTTGTGTTTTATAACATGGCCAACTGCCGCGTTTTTCCTGGTTATACGCAGCGAGAGTATGCTGAGATGCACCTTATTTACGGAGAAGCTGGCCAAAGTTCCCGAGCTGCTGCCACCCTCTACAGGGAAAGGTTTCCCGATAGGAGACATCCACGCCATGAAATGTTTACCAGAGTGCATAACTCCTACATGGAAGGCAGACTCCCTGGTCAATGTGGCGGTGGACGGCCTCAAGTTGTTGACGAAGACATAGTGCTTCAGGAACGAGAACAAGACCCGACAACTTCGGTTAGGGCGATACAACGGCGCACAGGGATACCGAAGTCCACTGTTCATTCAGTACTTAAGAGGTATGGATACCATCCATTTCACGTACGACGCGTGCAAACTCTTTTAACTAGAGACTACCTGCCGAGAGTTCAATTCTGCCGCCGCATGCTTGAAATGCATCGGGAGGGCCCAAACTGTTTTAATAAGGTGTTATGGAGTGATGAGTCAGCCTGCAGAAAGGACGGCTACTTGAATTTGCATAATTTACATAGTTGGCAATTAGAAAATCCGTATGTGTCAAGAGAAGACAGGTCCCAGTACCAATTCAAAATAAATTTATGGTGTGGGATTTTTAATGGCCAGATTGTGGGTCCCGTCGAGCTTCCACCTACATTAAATGCCAATAATTACTTGGAGTTTTTACGAGAAACCCTACCCACGCTCCTTGAAAATGTTCCGAGTGAGCTAAGAGAGGTGATGTGGCTTCAAAATGATGGGTGCCCTGCTCATTATGGCCGGGAAGTAAGAGCCTACTTAGATGAAGCTTATCTAACCTAACCTCGCCCAATCCACCTGGGATTGGGCGACTGGGACCGATATTATGGCCACCGTACAGGTCTCCGGACCTAAAGCCCCTGGATTTTTTTTATTGGGGTGCCATGAAGGACAAAGTCTATGAAAAACCGATCCAAAATGACAATGAATTGAGAGCAAGGGTTAACATTGCAGCAAGAAAAATATCGGAAATAAGCCTGAGAAGACTCAAAAGCTCATTTTTAAGAAGATGCCGAGCATGTATTAGGGCACAAGGGAAGCAATTTGAGCATTTATTGTAATTTATTTAAATAAATGTTTATTAAAGTTAACTCCTCTGTTTTTTTTACTATCACCTTATCCTTCAAGATGTCATTTACAGACCGGCCGGCCGGTTGGCTGTAGATTAATTATTATGTAATTCGAACCGTAGTACGACCTTACAACGATTCGAATTCAAAGTCACATTACTTGCATTTAAAATAAAATGCTCTTATTAACTAAAATAGCTTATTTTTCGTATTTTGTAAAATGAAAATGTACTAGTATTGTATCTTTCCAAAATCACCATTAAACAAGCTATTTTTTAAGTTTGTTGTACAAAACTGCCACATACATTTTTTTTTCACCACTGTAGGTTAAACTTAAGTGATAAGAAAATAGTTCTGTGCAAATTTAAACAAAAAATAGTATTTCTTGAAAACATTCTTGTCTTTGATAGAAAAAAGACTTATCAATGAGTAAAGTAACTATTCACGAATAATTTGATCTAAAAAAAGTTCTAGATAAGGATTTTTTCATTACGAGATGCTTAAAAATCTGTTTCAAGGTAGAGATTTTTCGGTATTTCGGAAAATTTTGTAAAACTGTAAATCCGTAAGATTTTGCTGAACATATATTGTGTTGTATTGATAGGTAGTGACCCTAGCTATCACCCCCTGCAGTATGTCGTGCTATTTACTGGACACCCTATGTATATAAGCCTGTCCACGAAAGCAGAACTGGGAAACTGTAACCGACGTTAAATGATTGTGCAATTTCACAGGTTACAATTTTCCAGCTCCGTTTTGGTGGTCAAGCAGCCTTAATGATAAAATTAACATAAAAATGTAAATAGGAGAAAATGTATTCTTGCATGTAGAAAACTTTGAACAACAAAATCAAGTTAGTGGTTGATTTGTAAAAGTCAAAGACTACTCAATGTCGTGGTGAGGATAACACTTAACGTTGCAAAAAGAGAATTCACAAGAAATAACATCTAAAGTAAATAATTACGTTCTTAGATTATCATGCGCTCACGCCGGCAGACATTTTTCTTGTGAATTGGGGCTGCCAGGTATATTTAACAAAATCTTACCCACTAAATTTTATTAAATTAATTTTAGAAAATAAGTAGCCTCCGTGCTCTGCCCGATGCGTTGCAGTAAATTAAATTAATTATTTATTTCTGTATTGGCTTGATTGGATAACTCTTTTATCTATTTATAGTTACAACCTACGCTATACGAGCGTATATCTATTATATTATGCACACATTATATTTATATTTATCCAATTTTAATAATATTAACATTGATTAAATTAACCGAAATAATAAATCGGCTAACTTGTTGATTAATAAATAAAACAAAATGTTGATAAAACTACCAAATGGTAGCTTTTTAACATTTATGCACCTTTTTAGTTGATGTTATGTTGCCAACCTTGAAAACGTCATTATTGAAGACCGAAGTTTTTGGGTGTCACATAATAGAGGAGAACATGGCAACATAGGTCTAGCCCCCGTAGGCATTCCTACGTTTACCCAATGAGACGACCTCGCCTGCATTCGACAAACCACCACCAACAAACGAAAAAAAATAAATTCAAAATCTAGTAGAGCTAGAAATAGGTTTGAACGTTAAAAAAATAATATCATTGCTAAATGCTAATGCTAATAATAATTAACACTTAAAATTAGTAGTTATTTGTTTTTAGCAACAGTTAAATTTAAACACAGACAGATTGTTTAAACACAAACGCAAAAAGTGGTGATTATCATGACGAGATGAATTAAGCAACGGCAACTTTAAGAAGTGGGTTATTAAAAAACTGGTGCCTAATTTACGAGAGCCATCCATAATAGTGATGGATAATGCTCCTTATCACCATATTTGTGTGAATAAAGTCCCAAATACGAATTCCTTAAAAAAAGATATACAATATTATGGTTGACCCAAAATAAAATTGACTACGGAGAGGATTTGACTAAACCTCAGCTTTTAGAAATAATTAAGAGAAACAAGCCTGAACCTGTATATGAGATTGAAAAATTTAGAAGAAAATAGACACAAATGCTTATATTTACCACCTTATGACTGTGATCTCAATCCCATTGAACTCATATCGAGCACAATGAAAAGAAAAGTTGCTGATGTAAATATTGAGGATAAAAATGCTGAAATTCCCCGCCTAGTTAGAGAAGCTTTTGACGCTATTACAGTTCATGAGTGGGCACAGCATTGTAAACACGTTCGCAGGTTAGAAGTAGAATACTTAAAACATGATTTGTATTTAGATAAACCTTTTATTATAGAAGTGGTAAGTGACACTGAAACTGAAAGCTATAGTGATAATGATGATAGTGGTACGGAAATAAGCGGAGTATGGCCTCACAACCAGGATGAAGTTGTGTATGCAGGTTCATCTAAAGATCACAATTACTGTAAACCTGGTTTTCAATAAATTATTGAAAAGCAATTTTTTTTTATTACACTACACTACCACTGCTAATTATAATTAGTCAAATCTGGTGTTAGGGGTTAGGTACGGTCATAACTAAATGCTAGACATCCAGGTACCTCTTGCAGGGTAAGTACCCACTCAACTTCGCATTAAATGAAAGTTGTATCCCCCCGTAGAACATTTTATCTGCTGAATTTCCACTTCATTGGATTACTTTTTAGATAACGCTATTGTTTATTCCTGAGAGACTAAACTGTTAGCGTACCTACGTAACTGTAAATTATCAAATTCTTTTTATTTATTTTATTATTTTTATATCACTGTTTTTAATTTGTAAAAACTATAATTCTTATTAAACGATTATATCTAATGTGAAATTTACTTCTTGAAAACAATAATATATCAACTCGACTAATGACAATGAAAACTAAAAAAATACAGCAGCTTATTAGTTTTAGACCCATCTCTATGCTCTACTGTACGATTATGCTATTGACAAATCACCATCGAGCTAGGAAATATATGTCTATGGTCTAACTCTGAACCTAGGAGTAATAGTGTTCTGTGGTCAAATAGTAAAGTATCTGTGGACTGAACAGTCAAATATCAGTTTATTAATCTATGCAGTCAAAGTTGTCAAAACTTCTATACCTACGCTGAAAGCTCATTCTTATACCTGTAACTCTTTTTATAAATAATCTCTATACCATCTAAAGTACTGACCACCTTCCTGACCGCCAGGAGTAGATAATAGTGTTCTATGACCCTGACCACTGACTGACTGACAATAATATTGACCTATGTAGGAGTATGAATTTTAATATTAGTGTAACGTAAGTTTTTCCAGTTGTAGTGAAATAAAAGAAAATACTACATTTTTTATTATTTTAAAGGTTCTTGGTTTGTACTTTGTAACTAAGGCATCTTGTATTGTGTTGTTAATCAAGCATGTAAGATGAAGATTTAGAGACAAATAAAGACTGATTAGACAGGGAAAGCCAGCTGTTTGAAAGTATAGGTAATAAATAAAAAGATAGGAGGATAAGATGGATAAGAGGTTGTTCTATTTTATTGCAATTAAGAATCTTTATGTTCTGTTTCTATCCTGAGCCATTGACCAGCAGTCTCATAACAAAAATTTTAATTTCAGTCTTTTTTTGTAAACATCCAGCTTTGCACAGGTGATATATTTATATATTTGATTCTCCTAGTTTGGTGTATTATATGTCATGCGATTTGAGAGGCCCATGTCATAATCAAATATTATGTTGTTGGATAAGGACTTGGTTGTGACTACTCAACTTGTCCAGTTCTAAGTGTGTGTCTTGTTTATTTGAATGGATTTGTTTACATATACTATTATCCATTTGAGAGAATGGTTTATAATTTAAATTTATTTTCAGTTAAAATATAATTTTGTCTACATGTAACACTCACCACATCAGTAGATAGCACTCATGTGGAGGGTGGCGGGTCACTCACCACATCAATAGATTGCACTCGTGTGGAAGGTGGCAGGTCACTCACCACATCAGTAGATTGCACTCGTGTGGAGGGTGGTGGGTCACTCACCACATCAATAGATTGAAGGTGGCAGGTCACTCACCACATCAGTAGATTGCACTCGTGTGGAGGGTGGTGGGTCACTCACCACATCAGTAGATTGCACTCGTGTGGAGGGTGGCGGGTCACTAACTCACCACATCAGTAGATTGCACTTGTGCAGAGGGTGGCGGGTTACTAGTTAAAACTAAATATATGCAAGGGGCGATCAATTGATTACAATTAAATTTTCCCCAAAACTGATATGAAGATTCCTGAGTTTCAGGTTCTAAGGTATACTGTACATCTGACCAAATGCCAATAACATTTATTTACACATGTTATTTCACAGGACGGTATTTTCACAGGTTATTTTTAGAATGATTTCTGGATTTTATTAGTTCGGCGGAAGATGTTGTTGGATTATTAATATTGGTTTTTCTGTTTATGTAAGTACTGTAAACAGAACCAGTGGAAATACTTACAAAAAACAAACATTAAAATTATTAAAAAATGTGATCTTATAAAGGTTCCTTTTTATGCAAATGCATAATTTTTTAATGTGCACTTTAATATTTATATACTTTCAAATCTGAGATGACATAGATTCAACTCACATATTACATATAATATTTAACATAATACATATTACATAGAATACTTAGTAATATTTAAACCCTTGATCTCATAATGTTCCAAAAACATGCTTTAATTTGGAAGTTTTGTTTTTTGTTGTAGTGTTCGGGTCACAAATATTTTCGTTAAGTTGTATTTATTTTATAGTCACCATCATCCCCCGCCCTTATCCCAATTTATTTGGGGTTGGCGCAACATGTCATCTCTTTTATAGAATGTATAGTTTAAAAACAGTATTTTTTAATAGCTGTTTATTTATTTTAATTTCGAATAATAAACCATACAATTATGTGACCTAACCAATTGGGCTCTCTAAATACCTCATGCAAGCACTTACGTGATTTCCTTCATGCGAGTAACTAAGGGGTGAATCATGCTATAGTATGAGTGAACAAGTCCATTCAAATAAACAAGATACTTTGAATTGGACAATTTGAGTAATCACAACACAGTGGGAGCCTTGGGGAACCAATCATTAATTAAATCTTTTGGTTTGCAGAACACTCATTATACTGACTCATTGGTTTATGAAAAAGGGAGAATAGAGAATGTTCCAATAAATAAAGATATTTGCAAGTATTTTCATAATGGTGAAATATAAAGAGTCGGAGTCCGAATCAGACGGCGCGTCGCACGCGTCCGAGCCGTGCTTCCGCGTGCGCGTGTGCATGGAGCAGTTCTACAGCGCCGACGACGTGCGTGCGCGCGCATACGTGTGCGTGTCGCCGCGCCGCCGCGTGCGCTGGCTCGCGCGCCGCCTGCGCCGCCTGTTCGCTCTACCGCGCCTGCGCCTGCTCAGCCGCGGACACCTGCTGCCGCCGCAGGAGCCGCTCGCGTTGCTGCAGCCCGACGACCCCGTGGAGTGCGTGCCGAACGTGTGGCCCACGCAGCGCTGCAGCACAGAACTCGAGGACACTGCGAACGCAGACGAGGTCCAGGTGGCTACCTTGGAAGTCCAGGTGGCTACCTTGGAAGAGCCCCAGCGCTCGCCGTCGCCCGTCTATCCGGATGATCTCACAGAAACCAAGCAACAGGCTTTTATGATGTTGGAGCAGTTTTGCGCCGAGCCCACGGCGGATCGTGCGGCGGAGAGAGCGACGCGGCCCCGCCGCCGGCGCGTGCGTCGCCGGCGCCGCGTGCCGCCGGCCGCCGCGCTCGAGCGCTCGCTGCAAACCACTGCCGCCAGCAGCGCGGGCACGGACGCGGACGACGAGCCGGCGCCTGGCAGCCCGGCTGTGTTTCGCGAACCGGATGCGGTGGCGATGGTGCTACGGAACGACCTGCAGCCGCGCGCACCCCGCGTCGTGCGTCCGCTCACTGAGCGAATGACCGCGAGCCTCCTCGACACACCGCCCACCGAAATCGTAATGGGCTAGGTAGTGCAATAAAACTTGTAATATGTTTATTAAATGGTTTCCACAATAATTACTCAGGTATTCATATTTTTTACGAACGCATCTTCGCTTTTTTTAGGGGTCCCCGAAATGATAAATTGCAATTGATCAATTGCTATCAATTTCAATTGTAATAACATCGACAGCAACAAAGTAGAAAGAGTCAACTGCACTTTTTACGAAATTCAGTTTTTTACATAATTCTACTCAGAATTCTTTGTTTTATCATAGGATTTATTTTTCTGTTTAATTCTAACAATTTAATATAACTTGACCGTTTTGAAGCCTAGTAGTACATGAGAGAGAGGCCATCGAACTAGGTACTTTTACGCATCCGTTTTCCCTCCTTGTTGCGACTATCGCCTTCTCTGTCTCTCCTCCCACCACCACTAGCAGTTGTAAACGTCGTCGGTTTGCCATTGGATTTACCTTTGCCTCATTGACCTGTAAAGATGGGTTAATGTGTCCTTCACCACACAATCCTCACCTTAGAAACCTTCATGAAAATCAATTTTGAGAACGCCAAAAAATAGTCATAAATAGTCACCAAGGATAACCTTTTGACCGCCACAGTCGTGTATAGATGACAAACCAAAATGTGCCCTGAACGCCGCGGTCACGACTGCATGACAGATTTATATGGAATAATTCGTAGCTTTGTGCCGAGGCACAGTGGTCCCGTTAGTAGGTCATAGGCTTCCAATGGCAATGACTGAGCTAAGCCATTATATCTGGTTCAGTTACCCACTAGTTGTCATACTACCTGAGGGTATAAAAGGTTTTGCAATCTATTGTTCGCAACACTACACCGGGTTAGTCCACGACCACATATCTCGCACTCTCCAGACTGAGGTCAACAAGCTTGGCGCTTGGTTTAGAAAGTGGAGAATCGAGGTCAATCCCGACAAAAGTCAGGCTGTTCTCTTCACCAAACAGCGTAGAAACCTCATCGCCCCCCGACCGCTCACCATGTTCGGCAAGCCTATCCCTTGGGAGAAGCGAGCCAAATACCTAGGCGTGACCCTTGACCACCATCTCTCGTTCTCAGAGCACATCAAGCAGGTGCGTTCGCGTGCCGCTTTCGCTCTCGGTAGACTTCACTCCGTCCTAAATGCGCGCAGCAAATTGTCCCTTAAGGGCAAATTGCGTATTTACACAGCGTGCATCCGTCCCATCATGACTTATGCCTGTGCAGTCTTCGCACATTCTAAACCCCACCACATCCACAGGATGCAGTCCCTCCAAAACCGTTTCCTGCGAAAGGCAACGGGAGCCCCCTGGTTCGTCCGAAACGAGATCCTCCATCTCGATCTTAAAATCCCCACCATCAAGCAGTTCATGAAGCGCATCACGAAGCGCTTCTTCGACTCCGCCACCACCCACCGCAACCCTCTGGTTGTGCAGGCCGCCAGTTACAGGCCCTCCACCATTAGCTCTATTCGCCGTCCAAGGCATACCCTCTCCGACCCCGATGACCCCATTACCCTCCTCCAGGAAAGCAATAGGGCAACGAGTACAGTGCACAAATCACACCGACCTACATTCCGACCTCGCCGCCGAGGTCCCACGCGTAAACCCCGACGTAATTGTCCCCCCCGACCCTTGCTCGACGAAGTGCCAGCCCGCGCCGCAGCTGAGCCTGTAGCTTTAAATTCCCCGATTAATAATAATAATAATATTAACCAGATCCAGCCTGTCCCATCTTGCTGTCCTCCCCCCAGCGACGCCCTAAGCCGAGGTCCGTACCCCACAGGGGGTGCCCTTAGCGTGCAGTCGCTTAGTACTATAAGAAATTCGCCCCTGGCTGGAGGCTTTGAGTTCGCTTAAGGCAGCCACAGGAAAGTCCGGTTAAGTAGTCACGACCTCTCAAGGTCAACTACGAGATGCCATTCATAAAAAAAAAAAAAATTGTTCGCAACATTCCTTTTTTGGCATCGGAAGTAATCACATGTAATTAGTCATCTACCGTGTTATCACCAAGCGCTAATTACCCTAAGACGCGACGCGTGTTTTCAAGATCGAACTTGTTTGTGACCTGTTATTTTGCAATGGACATTCAAGTTACAGGTATGTATTATTAATTTACTTTACTATTTTGCATTTTTAATACACCATTTTTTTTTAAATAGAGTGCTACGCCGCAGCATTTCTTGCGTATTTATTTCTGTATTTTTTTATATTGAAGCTTTTACTTGTTTGTATCTACTTGTGCCATTGAATTAGGTATAAAAATGTCGCTTAAAATCTCTACTACTAGAATTAAAAAAAAGTACTTGCGGCATGCTGCATCTGTAAGGTGCAGCTAGGGTCTACGCCGAGCGGCTGGGCGCGTAGCACTTGCTACGAAATATGTATTGTTTTTGATCCGCATTTAACTGTTTGTTGTTTTGTTTTATTTTATTTTATTTGGGAAACAAACAATCATACACTGTATGTTACATCTAGATACAAAGTATGCTATAAGTAAATGTACAATCCACTACGTTTCCACATCTTACTAGCTTATATTAGATACAGTTTTGGTAAACTTAAGTAATAAAAAAAAAAAAATACATATTATAAAACAACAATACAATTTTTCGTTGTCTAATAGTTAAATACATAATAATTTAAAGAAAGAAAATAAGAAATGATTAAATTAAAAGTTTTGAGCAAGGCGCATAACAATTTGTTTTTTAAATTTATGTTTAGATAGGGCAAATACATCGATATCATTAAAGTTATTATTATAAGTTTGAACCAATCTCTGGAGCGGCGCTCTTTCTCCTGCATTTGTACGACAGGGAGTTGTAGCAAACAGTGGATAAGAGCGCGCTTCTCGTCTCATAACTGTTCTAGGTACAATATAGTATATTTGACGTATCAAATCAGAGCAGTCAAATTTATTGTGTACAAGTCCATGAAGCATCATTCCTTGGAGCAACAAGCGCCTAGAGCGTTGTGTTAACAGGTGAAACTAATTCAATGCTTCCTCATACGATAAGCGTTCCATGCGACATTTGTACTGCATTGTACTGAGGAACTTACGCTGAACTCTCTCTATTGCAGTCTCATATTTTATATAATAGGGATCCCAGATCATACAAGCATATTCAACTTGTGGGCGAACTAAAGAATTAATAAATACAGATATGTGGTTGATCGTTTAAAATCTGACGTGGTTCTCATAACAAAATTATACATTTGAAATGCTTTAGAAGTAATTTTAGCTATATGTAGGTTTAAGTGAAGTTTGCAATCAAGAAGAACGCCCAGGTCACAGATATAGGTTTCTTTATCTAGAGTCTTATTACAAAGTGAATAATCGTACGTTATTACATTCTTATTTTTAGTAAAATTTATGTATTTGCACTTAGGGATACTTAGTATTAATTTATTTTTGCGCTTCAGACGATAAAGCTCTTCTTGCACAGAAAAAACAACATGTCCAGCAACAGTTTAGGCAACGACTTGGTCTAATAGTCGACAAACCGCGAAGTGGAGGAACTGGCACATCCAACGATTGAAACACTGCCAGAAGGTTTTTTTTTAATTCAGCTATTTCAGCGGAAATAACTGGATTAGACAAAGACCTTATTGACAGATGTCATAATCTGCTGCAGTGTCTTTCGTCGGGATACAAAATTAATAACGTGGCTTTTAAAGAGTATGCTCTACTTAGACACAGCACGTAAGCTTGTTGCTACCTATCCATGGTACAACCTGCCCTCTTCTGTACATAAGGTCCTCATTCATGGTTCGGAAGTAATTGACCACGCATTATTGTCAATAGGTGAGCTTTCGGAAGAGGCCGCCGAATCTTGCAATAAGTTAGTTAAACAGTTTAGGCGTGACAACACGAGGAAAATGTCCCGGGTTGTCACAAACACCGACTTGATACATAGACTTCTTCTTAATTCGGATCCTTATATTTCTGGTTTGAGAAGGTTACCACGGAAGAAGAAGTCTATTCTATCTAAAGAGGTATTGAATTTGTTGTCGGTATAGAATAAAATGTATATAGTTATATAATAAACACTAGATTTACATTATTTTAGATACAGCTCCTATTATGTGACTATTAACATGTAAATAATATATTTTTGTCCATTTCTGTATTTGTAGTTAGGTAATAATTAGGTATTTACTTTATTTTTATTATAAAAATGTATATATTTAAGTTTATTAGTTATTAAGTTCCAATTCCTTTATTGTATTTTAGTAAGTATTTCGTCAAGTACAATAAATGCATTTTTTATTCTAATAAAATAAGTTTTTTAACATTAATTCGGTTTTTTCATTTTATTATAACATGAAGTATTTCAAAAAAGCATAATGATAATATTTATTATTGATAACGACAGTCATTACCTTCGCGAAACCCTATGACCGCCTCTCTTAGGGCGCGGAACCACTGTGCGAGGGCCCGTTTTTGCATTTTTGACGTGGCGGTCAAAGGGTTAAAAAAATAGTCGCTTTACGATTCCGAAGTTATAATTATAAGTTAGTGAGGATTGTGGGGTGAACGTCTCTACACAATCCTCACCTCAGCAGTACAAGCAAACGGCTGGGAGTATCGACTTGATTTCAAATCCAAAAAATAGTCGTAACGCTATGCCAAATCTCGAAAATAGTTATTAAGGGATTCCAGAGATATAGAGGTCTCTTGGTGAGAATTACGTGGTGAGCCTTTCTCGCCACAATCCTCACCTGATTACCGCGGAACGCTTACGTTTTTGAGTTTGAATTTGAAGGTGTCAAAAAATAGTCAAGAAATACTCTTCTCCGACCATGATAATTTCGACCTGGTTTACGTAGAAGTAAGTATGTTACACTTTCATGTAAACTTCATAAACATTATGTTTTGGTACAGTCAAGAACACTAAAATTGCAAAACTATTTTATGTAGGATATTGTTGTAGGTACATTAATTTATAACGCTAGTCAATTATTGTAGTTACCTATTTACGTTATGTTTCCTGTTATTTAATTTCTAGACATTTCCTTGGGGTGTTTGAGTCGGACTCTAGTTCGATGACTGGTCTCCTCGAGTCCGAGGAACCCCCGGACCCTTGTCCGGGGGTTCCTCGGACTCGAGGAGACCACACGCGAAGGCCAAGAAGCCGGTGTGTGATACCCACGACGTGGGTCTAGCTGAGGCCAGATGCCAGTTGGACCTAACTAGGCGGGCGCAGCTGCAGCAAGACCTGGAGGAGCGGGTTGCGGCCAAGGAGCAACGGACGCGCGTCGCCCGGGCCAAGTCCGGGTACGGCGCGTCCCGCGTCCTGTATGCGGACCACTCCCTGGCGGAGCTGCAGCTGATGGCTGAGGAGGACGAAGAGGAGATAGTGGTAATCGCCTCTAAGTCCTCCAATTTGAAAGGGACTTTCTAAAAGTCCCTTAAATGCAGGGCCGCGAGCATGCGCGGCATCGTCGGGGAGCTGGTGCAGCGCACGGCGACCGACAAAACGTGCCAACTGCAGGCGAAAGTTGATCGCCTGCAGTCAGAGGTCAGCCAGCTGCATCAGAAGCTGGCTGAAGCCACGGCCCGGCCAAACAAAGCCGAGCCGAGACCGGTGGCTGAGGTTCCCCCCTCCAACCTTGAGGATATCATCCGCAAGGTCGTCACGGAGGAGAGGAACTTCACGAGAGCCTGTATTGCGGGCATAGAGGACATACTCTCTTCATTGCCCGGGGGAGGGACTTCAGGGAGGCGGCCAGTCTGGCCTCTGCTGGCGGATCCTTAGTGGCAGGAAGGATCCGCCGCCTAGGGTTGAAGGTGGCGCTACATAAAACCGAGGCCATGTATTTCCACGGGCCTCGGCAGTGCATCCCCCCAGACGGGCACATTGACGTAGAGGGCGTCCGGATTGGAGTCGAGGCCCTAATGAAGTACCTGGGCCTTGTACTCGACAGCAGGTGGCGCTTCGGCCCACACTTTAGCGGGCTATCGACGCGCCTGCTGAAGGCCGCGAATGCCCTGTCGTCGCTCCTCCCGAACCTGGGGGGTCCGAAGGCGCGATGCCGGCGCTTGTATGCCGGCATCCTAAGAAGCATGGCCCTTTACGGGGCCCCAATCTGGGCGGACGCCCTCCCCCGGAGGGAGAACGCCACTGCCATCCGTGCGCTGTGGCCCCCAACCTAACCTTTTTTTTTTTTAATTATATCGGTGCTCTAGCTCAGTAGGTTAGAGCACCGATATAATTAAAAAAAAAAAAGGTTAGTTTGGGGGCCACAGCGCATACTTCCTCGTAGTATCCCCTGGGCAACGCCGTGTCTGACCACCGTAACGGAGTGGCAGACCGGCGGCTAAAGTGCGCTGTGATTCGTAGACATTAATGCGGTCGTCTACGAATACGATGAGTAAGCCTACGCGTGGTGCGTCAGGTCGTTTTATTTCGAATCGCTCCTCCCGCAGCTTTGGAGGTGGCCGATCTTGATGATTCGGTCACCAAAGAGGATGTGCTGGCGGCCGTTGCGGCGGCTGGAAGCTGCGACGCTGGCGTGGTGAAGGGTGGAGCCATCAGGCTCGGACGCCGCGGCATGGGCATCATTCGCGTTGAGTGCCCAGTCGCTGCGGCTGGGGCCGTCCTTGCTGCGACCAAGGGACGGCTGCTCGTGGGGTTCAGCTCAGCTGTGATCCGGCCACTTGAAGACCAGCCTGTTCGGTGCTTCAAGTGCTTCGCGTTTGGCCACACCCGAGCCACGTGTCCCTCCAAGTTCGACTGGGGAGACACGTGCTTCCAGTGCGGGCAGGAGGGACACAGGAGTACCGCTTGCCGCGCCGCCACTACCAAGCCACACTGCGTGGCGTGTGCTGCTAGTAGCCGCCCCGCGGACCACAGGATGACGGGAAGGAGCTACAAGCCCCCCGTGAGGAAGGGCGTAGTGCCGGCGCAGGTTCGCCCTGTTGCTACCGCCGCCGCCGCCGTCGTCGCCGCTGTAGCTCCAGCGGCGATAGTTGATGGGACCGGTTCGATGTCGGAGTAATGGTTACCAACTACCGCATCCTCCAGACGAACACCAACCACTGCAGAGCGGCCCAGGACCTGGTGGTGCAGGTCATGGCCGAGTGGTTGGTGAACGTAGCGGTGGTCGCCGAGCCCTACTCGATCCCCGGCAGCTGGCTGGGTGACGAGGACGATTCGGTGGCACTAGCGGCGCGGTCTTCCACAGACTCCCCTCCCTTCTCGCTGTTAGAGAGGGGACCGGGATACGTGGCCGCCGCATGGGGAGACTTAGCCCTTGTGGGCGTCTATTTCTCCCCAAACCGCCCTCTTCAGGACGTCGAGAACTATTTCGGAGTCCTGGCTGCCGTGGTCGGCAGGGTGGCGCCGCGCCAGGTTTCCGTACTGGGAGACCTGAATGCCAAGTCGGTGACCTGAGGCAACCCGGCCACCAACGCACGCGGGCGAGCAATGGAGATGTGGGCAGCCTCCTCTGGACTCTCCCTCATGAACAGAGGAAGCGTCCAGACATGCGTGCGGCGGCAGGGTGGCTCAATAGTGGACATAACTTTCGCCACCCCTGCGTTGGCCGCGCGCGTGTTGAACTGGCGGGTGGACCTGACGGAGACTATGTCGAACCACCGCTACGTGTGGTTCGACATCTCCAACAGTGGCCCCGGAGAGACGCGGCCCCTCTCGGCGCGATCACCGTTCCCGCGGTGGGCTCTCGCCCTCCTGACAGGGAGGCAGCGGCGGAGGTGGTGTTCGTCCAGGACTGGCTTTCGCCGCCTTCCGCTGGCCTTGATGTGGACTCCGTGGCGGGGCACCTGAGGGAGTCTCTGACCGAGGTATGCTACTCCAGCATGCCCCGGTCTCGCCAACCACTACCCAAACGCGCCGTGTACTGGTGGTCGGTGGAGCTGGCGGGGCTTCGAGCAGCCTGTGTGGAGGCAAGGAGGGCCTACACGCGGAGCCGGCGGCGGCGTATACGGGACCTGGCCGACGAGGACCACCTCTATGAGGTGTACATGGAGGAAAAATTGGTCCTCGATAGGGCTATCACCGCCGCCAGAGACGTCCAGAGCAGAGTCGCTGGAGGGTCTCGACAACGATCCTTACGGGAGACCATATAAGGCGGCGCGCAACAAACTGCGCCCCTTTGGTCCCCCGGTGGCCGAGACCCTGGAGCCCTCATTTCTGGATGGGGTGGTTCAGTCCCTGTTCCCGTGCAGGGACAACTTCACCCCACCAGTGATGGGCCCACCGCGGGGTATAGTTCCGCCAGCTGAGGAAGAAGAGAAGGCCCCTCCTGTCACAGAGTCGGAACTTGACGCGGCTATTCTCCATATCCGCGCCAAGAAGACAGCTCTGGGCCCCGACGGTGTTCCGGCAAGAGTGGTGGCGATCGCAGCCACTCAAATGGAGGAAAGGTTTCGGGACCTCTTCAGCGCATGCCTTGCGTCTGGAAGGTTCCCGAAACCATGGAAGGAGGGGCAGTTGTGCCTCCTTCGCAAGGAGGGCCGCCCCGCAGACTCCGCCTCGGCATACCGGCCCATCGTTCTGCTCGATGAGGTCGGCAAAATGTTCGAGGGGATAATCGCTGCCCGCCTAAAGGGCCATCTGCGGAGTATCGGGCCGGACTTGTCGGACGCTCAGTTTGGTTTTCGGGCTGAGCGTTCCACGGTGGACGCGCTGGCCTGCCTTAAGGGCCAGGTGAAGGAGGCGATGGAAGCGGGGGACGGATTGTTGGCTGTGTCATTCGACATAGCCAATGCCTTCAACTCCGTTCCCCACTCCACCATCCTAGAGGCGCTCCGATTCCACGGAGTACCTCTATACATGCACAGGCTGCTGGCCAGCTACCTGGAGGAACGGGCGATTCTCCTGGTAAATAGGACTGGCCAAGTCCGGCGGTACGCCGTTGAGGCCGGCGTTCCGCAGGGGTCAGTCTTAGGACCTCTCCTCTGGAACGTCGGCTATGATTGGCTCCTGCGGGGAACTCTCCTCCGAGGCACGAGTGTCGTCTGCTACGCGGATGACACTCTCCTCACCGCCCGGGGGGGGAATTTCAGGGAGGCGGCCAATTTGGCCTCGGCGGGCGGATCCTTGATGGCAGGGAGGATCCGCAGCCTAGGGTTATCGGTGGCGCTGCACAAGACCGAGGCCTTGTTCTTCCACGGCCCTCGGCAGCGCCCCCCACCTGACGCCCATATCTTCGTGGAGGGCGTCAGAATTGAGGTCAA
Source organism: Atethmia centrago (assembly GCA_905333075.3). NCBI lineage: Eukaryota > Metazoa > Arthropoda > Insecta > Lepidoptera > Noctuidae > Atethmia > Atethmia centrago. Next base: position 249,652 of record HG995378.1, on the reverse strand, counting down.
GGCTCAGATGAAATATCTGGGCCTTGTACTCGACAGCAGGTGGCGCTTCGGTCCGCATTTTAGCGGGCTGTCTTCGCGCCTGCTGAAGGCCGCTGGTGCGCTCTCGTGGCTGCTCCCCAATTTGGGGGGGCCCAGCGCGCGATGCCGGCAACTTTACGCCGGCATCTTGAGGAGTATAGCCCTCTACGGGGCTCCTATCAGGGAGGACTCACTCCACAGGAGGGAGAACACCGCAGCCTTGCGGGCACCCCAAAGGGCCATAGCCCAGCGGGTGGTACGGGCCCACCGCACGGTGGGCTTTGCGGCAGCATGTGCTCTGGCCGGCACCCCTCCTTGGGAACTCGAGGCGTGGGTGCTCGCCAGAGTGTATGAATGGACGGCAGGACGGAGGGCGAGAGGAGAGCGCCCAGCCCCGGAAGAGCGGGCAGCCGTCCGGCGGGAGGCGAGGGACGCCATCGTCGTCCATTAGACGGAGGACCTCGCCACAGCAGTTTTTGGCCGTCGAACCCTCGATGCGATTGGGCCAGTCCTGCGAGACTGGCTCGAGCGGTCGCATGGGTTTCTCTCCTTCCGTCTGATGCAAGTGCTGTCCGGACATGGTTGTTTCGGATCTTACCTGCACCAAATCGGAGGGGAGGAGACGCCGTCGTGCCACCACTGTGGCGCGGCGGAGGACGCGGCGCAGCACACCCTCGAGATGTGCCCGTCGTGGTCCGAGCCACGACGCAGTCTCATCGCGGTGATCGGACCCGACCTCTCACTCCCCGGCTTGGTCAACGCCATGCTGAGGAATGAGAGGTCCTGGGCAGCAGTCGCCTCCTTCTGCGAACACGTCATGTCCCAGAAGGAGGCAGCGGAGCGCGCGCGTGAGGACGATCCTAACACGGCGCCACTCCGAAGGCGGAAGAGGGGTCGAAGAAGACGTCAGTTTGAAAGACATCTCCGACTCCTCCCAGGTGGAGGACAGCAGGCAACGGGTGTGGGGGCACCCTTGCCTGTATTGCACAGGCCTCCACCAGTGTCCAACGGGAATGGCCAGGTGTTCCCTGCCATACCTGTAGCCCCCCAGCCTGGGGGGCATGCGGAGCCAGCCAGCTAGGCGGGCATGCGCCGGGAGGGTTGTGGATGTAAAGGCTGAGCCGGTTTCCCATGGCCCCCCCCATCACGGCGATGTGGGTGTGGTGAGAAGTCACGTATATTGTTCATCATCGTGTCACGTATGTTGTACATCAGCATATCACGTATTGTCCAGGGTTAAGTTAAGGTAGATATACTGTTTTCCGTAAGCTTAGTGTTAGCACGTAGTCACGTACTATCTATGTATATTTAAACCACCTATTAAAGGAGAGAGGTCAGTGGAGGACTATAGTTGAGTACAGTTGAGTCTCAGTTCACAATTGACTCTCAAAGTAATACACGTCATGTCGTTTACTTAACCCCTCCTCATCCCCACATCGCATGGCGACCCTGCCAGTCGGCTGGACGGCGTTATAATTCTCTGTTCGAGGGATTCGCAGCAGCAGAAGACGACTAGGCTTCGGTGAGCTTCGCGTCACATCGGGTCACGGGCCATGGGGAGCACAACATCGAAGGAAGAAGTGGTCGTCGCTCGGATGGCGGTGTGTGGTTCGAATACCGCAGCGATTACACAGGAGCAGGTGACGGTCATCCAAACGGTGCTGTTATTTATTGCTGTATGTGTGGCACTTGTCATCGTTGGTGTGGCAGTCCGGATATATAGAAGGTGTCACCACAGTTGGATCGAGGACCAGCTGAACCAGCGGGAGGTTCACAAGGCTGTTCAGATGGCCTGACCAGATATGGACGAAGTAACGTTCCCTCGTCAAGAAGTAAGTGATTAAGTGATTCTATACGTGAGCTTAAGTGTGTGTGTTGATCGAGCGGTGAATTTAGAGACAATAGTATGCATATAGTGTATTAAGTTTAAATGGAAGTGGATCTAACGTCACTGTTCGTGCAACTAAAATTGTTAAGGGAAAATATTGTAAAATTAGGTCCTAGTAGGCGGAAAGGCGACAATTTCAATAAGAAAATTAGTGATGCGAAAGCCTTAAACGTTAAATTTAAGAGTATAGTTTTAAGTTCGCCCAAATTTTCAGAAGAGTTAACACAGCTGATAGGTAAAATAGAAAATTTGTACGTAGATACTATAAAATTTGAAGACATCGGCAAAATCGAGTTAGAGATGGCGGCGGAAAGATTTTCTTTAAAGACGGCGGTTAGCTTGCTACCGAAAATGAATGGCGATGAGCAGGTGACCCAAGATTTGATTGATGCCATAGGTTTATATAGTTCTATGTGGGAGGAGACAGATAATACTCTTTTAGTAAAATTCGTTCTAACCACACGGCTTACCCAGGGGGCTAGGATTCGGTTGTCTTCCAATTACGCAACAGTGGACAGTCTGTTAGCTGACATGAGAAAACATTTAATAAATATAGAGTCGGACGTGGCTGTGCAAGCCAAACTTGCTCGCGCTAGGCAAAACAATAAATTGGTCGCGGAATTTGGTGCCGAGATAGAAAAGTTGATGGTCAATTTGACTATTTCTCAGGCCGGAGAAAGTTCGGAAGCTTATAAAATTTTGCAGTCATTGAACGAAAGATATGCGATTAGGAAGTTTGCCGACGGACTTCGTAATCAGCGTCTTACTACGGTTATTGCGGCGCGGAATTTAATTTGTTTAAAAGATGCTATTAGGGTAGCGGAAGACGAGGATTGGGCTTCGTCGTCGCAAGTGTTGACGTACCAGCGCTGGCCCGCACGTGGACGTGGTTTTTCATCGGGCGTAAGAAATTGCGGGAATAACCATAAGCGGCAGATTGTAGAGAGTAGGCACGCGCAGCATGGAACAGCTGTTGAGCGTACGCGCAAAAATGTCAAGGCATGGCATAGCAGTGGAATGCGCGGTCCCAGCGATAATGCTCGTCGTGGACGCCAGACTCAACAAGGTCGACGGCGTGTAGCGTATTTTGAGCACGCGCGGGGCGATGCTGACTCAGGCGCAGTGTCAATGTCACGGAACGATGAAGGCGGTCAGCTGAGTGAGACTCGGTTTTTTCGTGCCTAAGCATATTTTAGCTTGTGATAGCATTAACTGGGTTAATTTGTTAGTGGATAGTGTGGATACGGAATGGTTAGTGGATACGGGTGCGTCCATATCAGCCGTAAAAAACACTTTTTTAACGAATAACGCTTTGTGTTATAAAGTAGTTAAGGAAGAGTTGGTGATCAATGGTGTAGGAGGTAGTTTGCGAGCTATAGGTTATGTATATTTAAATTTGGAGTACGGTCGATGTTCGTTCGTGCATAGGTTTTATATATTTGATGAGTTACCATGTAAGTCGGTAGGCATATTAGGCCAGGATTTTTTGCAGAAATATAGTGGTATTATAGATTTTTCATTGAATAGATTGTCTCTTAAGGGTAATAAGGGGCAGAAGGTTTCGATGCCGCTCAAGTCGTATGATTACCTGTTGACTATTCCTCCGCGTTGTGAAGTAGTTAGGTATTTTCTCGTTAATAGAGCAGAAGATTGTATAGTGGTAAGGAAAGAATTGCGTGAAGGTGTTTTTTTGGCAAGTGTGGTGGCTAGGCCTAGGAATGGGATGATACCCATTAGGATTTTAAACACAAACTCTGAGGAAGTTGTGTGTAGTGTGTCCGGTGTAGAGGTTTATCCGTTAAGTGGTTACGATTGTTGTAGTTTTGCGGAGCCGGAAGGGAGCGTTGAGCGTGTTAAGGAAATATTTTCTTTGCTTAACCTTGATTATTTGAATGCCGAGGAACGTTTGTCAATTGAGCGAATTTGCGCCAAGTATTCTGATATATTTCATGTTCCGGGAGATAAATTATCAGTCACGAATGTGTATGAGCAATCAATACGATTGAAAGAGAATGTGACTCCAGTTTATAGGAGGCAATATAGGATACCTTATGTACAGAAGAAGGAAGTTGATAGGCAAGTGCAGGAGATGATGGATAGTAATATTATTGAGGAGACAGTTAGTGAATGGTCTAGTCCTGTTTTGGTTGTACCCAAAAAAGCAGATCGTAGTGGGGAGAAGAAATGGCGCGTGGTGATAGATTACAGGCAGGGGGCACGCGCGCCCCCCTGACGCGAGACCCCTACCCCGCGACCTGGTAGCGGACGACTGACCCCATCGCACCGGACTGGACGCCTCGAGTAAGCTGCATCCAGGTTACACGCGGCTTACTCGATTCAATAGCACTCTACAGATAAAATACATCTATTGCGTGGCGTGTGCTAAGTTAATATAGGCACGTCACGTAATTAACACAGACATTCACTACTCAACAGGCATTTAACTCACACACATACGCATAGCGCGGGCTGTGCGGTATGTGTAGACACTGGGCGGTGTTACGCAATACAATGCCGCTCACACACACATGACAGTTCCTTAGCCCGGACCGTAATCGGCTCGATCTGAAAGCGGGACGGGCGGGGACTATACACCTATACTGTAGGAGCGTCGAGTCGGCACCTACGTCGCTGGTCGCCTTCACTGGGCCTCCCCCGGGTAACCGGGGGTCTCACCTGGCGGGGGTTGACCGCCGTGGTGTCGTGAAGAAAGCGGCGCTAACAGTATTAGCGTCGTGATGCGCCTACAGTAATCACAATAGCAATCACTCACATGGGCGCGTTATTATTAAACGCGCCCAATCATCTAGGAGTCTAGTATGACCAACACCACGAGGGGCCCGTATTTACGGGCCAACGTATGGCTTCCGCGGCCGGGGGGCTATGCCCCGGATCCGCTAGCCGCGCCCCCTTACGGGGACGCAGCGACATCCCAATGTTACAGGCAGTTGAACGAAAAGATACAGGATGATAAATTCCCTTTGCCTAATATAACTGAAATCTTAGATTCAATGTCGGGTGCTGTTTACTTTAGTCACTGTGATTTGTCGCAATCATATTATCAATGTGCTTTAGAAGAAAGTAGTAGGAGATACACTGCTTTTACGACTGATAAGGGGCAGTATCAGATGTGTAGGTTACCAATGGGGTTGAAGATAAGTCCGAGTTCTTTTAGCAGATTGATGACTGTGGCTATGTCTGGATTGAAGTAGAGGTTGGCCTGTATTACTCTGTAGAGGTTTGGGTTGCCTTGGGTGCCCTTAGCAGTATGCCACCGTTGATCTGGCGATTTCGTCCCACTTGCGACGTGTTGGGCAATCGGGGTTAAAGGCGTTGTGGTCAGCGTTATCGAGCTTGGCTCTTGTGCAGTTCTGGCATTTGGGTGGAAGGCCCGCGAGCCAATCGGCGCATTCCGATTTTAGGTCTGGGCCGCCACAATGACTGCACAGGTCGGCTGGTTCTTTACAGAACCGTCTGCCATGCCCATAGCCTAAACAGCGCGTACACTGAACCAGTGGGGTTTGGTCTTCTACCCTAACGCGCTGGAGGTCTATGTGCAGGCATCCGGCTTCTGTAGCCCTTCTCCAGATGGTCGGCGAAACGCTGACCACAACGTGATTAGTGTGTGGATTTCTGGTTCTTCTCCTGAACTTCACTTCCACTCTGTCCTCCTCTTTGTCGAGGTTGTGGAAAACATCCTTGTTCTTTTCTGATTCCTCAGTGCCTTGAGAACATCCTCATCTGAGTTAACAGAGAGGACGCTCTTGAGGATCAGTAGAGGGTCCTTGTTTTTCATTTCCTCGACATGGAGGCCCCGTCTTTCTCCTTCCAATTTGTTCTTTATTTTGTTCCTTTCCTCCCTGGTCTGGAATCCCATTATAATTTTCCTATCTTTTGCCTTTCTTAACTTTTCGACCTTAACCCAGCCCTCCTTCGCATCCACCGCCTTCCGTATCTTATCTAATACTTCGTCCCTGTTTCGGTATCGTCCTTTGAAGTAACCACGATAGAGTGTAGCGTACTTCGCGGTGGATTTGACTTTCTGCTGTGGGTCGCAGTTACACTCGCATACGTTGTTGTTGCTCCCTGTTCTATTGCGGCTTTCAACTCTTCCATCCTTTTGTTGCTTTCTTGTAGCAACTTCGAGTGTTCCTCGATTCGTGATGCTAGCAGGTTTTGCTCTGCGTTAATCGAGAAGGTAGCGTCGGTAGCGGCAACTTCGGGCTCTGTGTTTTTCTTCACACCTGAGCTTTTTGTTTTCGCCTCCCTTTCAGCCTCCTTCACTAGCTGATACATTCGATCCAGCGCTTCCGTGATTCCGTTTTTGATTTCGGTCTTGGTGTTCCTTGAACTGCTCAGGTGTAGTTTAGCTTTGTTCAAGCAGGCTCTAGCTTCTGTAGACCGATCCGCGTACTGTATCTTTGGCGGCGTTTTTACCTCTATTAATTTATTGCGCATTGGGAGGGATTTATTCTCCTGCGACTCTGGAGGTTTTTGTATGGCTTTTGCAGGACCAGCCTGAATCGTCTTGGTAGTTAAGGAGGGTGTTGGGTTTGTACTTGTGGACTTAACAGCTTCGCACTCTCCGACGCTACGTCGAACATTTAGAGGAGATGTTTTGGGTTTTGGTGGTGATTTCTCACTATCCACCTTCTTGAGTGGGGTCCTCATTCCAAGCATATTGGAGGTAAGCGTCAATAAAATTAAATGTATAAAAGTGTACAAGTGTAAAAGAAATAAAAGTGCCTAAGGTTTTTGTGTTTTCTCTGTATAGAGTGAACACGGTCAGCCTTTTTGTTCAATAAAACAAGTCAGGCAACGAACATACAATAAATATAGAAAAAAATCACTTCCAGGTGTCAAAAACTGCCAATGTAGAGCTAAAATTTTGTCAACTCTATGTAGAGTCGATTTGTTATCGTCAATGGATAGCTCTCAAATGACTCCAAACTCGGTGCAACTCCACCAAGGGGTTCCGGAGCTATTCCAAGTTAAAAATTTTGGTTTTTTGCCAAGATGGCGTCCGAAAAGTGGTTACAACAGGTTATCTCCGGAACCACTGGCCCAAAAACCCCCGTGATTGGGCTTTTCGAACTTGGCTCGGTGAGATCTATCTACTGAAACAGTTTTCAGGCTGAAAAATGTTGATACCCGAAAAGCGCCTGAAAGGTATGCTACCCGATAGGTTACAGTCTGCTATCACAGACAGCGAAAATTCTGTTGCTCTACGACACTCCGTTGCGGAGATATGGGTGTTTAAAATTCAGCAAAAATGGCGACACAACTGTCAAAGTCAATTTTTGACATGTGATATCTCCGCTTTGGACCGTCGCAGAACACCCGGCGGGCTTGGGCTCTTCTAACTTGGCCTGAGCTCCGCTGTCTGCTGAAACCGTTTTCAGGACCCCGAGAATTTTCAGCTCCAAACCGCCTGAAAGCGCAGGGTACAAAGGACAAGGAGCCTCTGAGTACAAAAGTGAAGTCTGCGACTTCGTACGACTCTCAGGTCAGGAGTTATTGCGGTTTGAAAATAAACAAAATGGCTGCCGAACTGTCAAAAGTCAAGTTTGAGGGCTCGTATCTTCGGAACCCTTCGTCGGAGAAGGACCGGGTTTTGGATTTACAGCTCGGCGTCACTTCAGATATCTTCTAAAAATAGTTTCAGCGACAAAAAATATTTCGGCTTGAAAAGTCCTGAAACCTTACTACGGCTAAAATTTAGAGATCGATGCTAATAACAATGGAAATCCGAGAAAAATCGGCCCAGCGGCTCCCGAGATATAACGCGTTGAAATTTAGAACCTAAAAAACCAAGATGGTGGAATTTCGTCAAACTCTCAATTTAAGAGATTTATAACCCGTGTTTGGGCTTATATGGGTCACAATAGGCGTATTGGATCCGGTCCCGATGTCAAAATTAATTAATTCCTATTAAATTTAGAATAAACGTCAAAAAACATAAAATTCGATATCTCGGGTTCCACCAAACAAAAAATTCTAAAAAAAATTTCTAAATTTAGGAAAAATCTTGCGCTACAATATACAATAAACAGTTCTTATAAACACATATAAAACAATGAAAATTTTTAAACAAATGTCATTTTTCTATAAAAATCCCTGTAATTTAAAAACTATTGATTTCAAAAATCTAATATTTATAATCTCTAATTAACTAATAAGCGCGCCACAGACTGCAGTTGAAGATCTTGAGAATTTTGCTTATATCCAGAGATATAGGGGCCACAATTGTGATATTTTAATGTCTTCTTAAAAATCGGGTTTTATAGGTACAACAAAAATACTTGCAGTACCAGTCTGAACCGCCGAGAGAGGTGACGGCTGCAAAGTTTCAGGCGTCTGGCTCAGCGTTTCAGGTGTTTTCAGCTCCACGTGGTTTTTGTTTTTTCAGTATAACTCCAGTTTGCTTGGATTTATCAAACTTTTGGTTCTTCAGGATGGTGTGCAGGGTTAATGGCCTCCACTTTCTTCCATAAAATAGAAGAGGAATACGTCTGGATTCAGCAGCGTTTGCGATTGAAGTTTTTGTTTCCCAATTAACCTACCCTTTTTTTTTTTTTTTTTTGGTAGGAGTGGAAAATCCCCACGGACATCTGAACTGTCTCACGATCTAATGAGCTATGAGTCAGTTCAGGTAGTGTCGGACTCGAACCGACTAAAAACCACTCCTGCTCTGCTGGTGACAGCTGCCCCTGACATAGTCAGAGACCTTTCAATACGAAATTTATTTATTAAACTAAAGAATTTTTACAATAATGTATGTCCAAATTTTTTGAATAAGCTACAATTTCTATCAATTTTAAATAATATATCGAAATAAGACGGTTGTTTTCTATGCTTCAAGCGTTATATTCTCGTTTAATATAAGGGAAGCATAGATTACCCTACTTTATTTCTTTTTATTACTTTTTCAATTATTTCAGTGCAAAATTTTAATAAAATGTCCCTAGATTTGTTATTTTTCAACAGAACAGCAATATTACTAATACTAAATTCGGTCTCCAGCTTTTGTTGGATTCCGAATCTCTCCCCTTCGTGTACAGGACACTGGAATAGGATGTGCGGGACTGACTCCAGCACACCCGGCTCGCAGATGCACGATGGGTTCTCCTTACACTTGAAGCAGTGCACGTATTCGGAGAACCCACCGTGGCCCGTCAAAAACTGGGTCACGACCCCGGTCGGCTTAATTTTCTTAACAATCTGGAAGGCGTCGATGGCGTCTGGGAGGAAGATCTTTGTGACTGAGGCTGTTGTTCCTTCTTTATACCTCCGGTTCCACTCGTCAAGCGACCCCATACGGATCTGCCGCTTGACGAATGATACCGGGCAGCGGTCGTAGTCCGGTCTCTTCTTGCTGCGCAGTGCCGCCTCCTTAGCGAGGTGGTCTGCGCGTTCATTTCCTTCCAGTCCAGCGTGTGCCTTTATCCAGAACAAGGACACATCTTTGCTCTGGGATAGAGCCACGTTGAGGTTCGCTCGCACCTCCACTGCCAGAGCATGGAGAGAACCCTGGTTTGTGACTGTTTGCAATGCCGCCATCGAGTCACTATAGATACCGAAGGTTCCCTCCCTGCGTCGCAGGATTTGGCGCGTCGCTTCGCATATGGCCAGGAGTTCTGCTTGGTAGACAGTACAGCACGTCGGCAAGCTGAGCTTGAGGGACTTTATCTCGGCTTCCCTGTCCCAAAGGGACACTGCCGCTCCGACCTTGCCCTCGAGCTTGCTGCCGTCGGTAAATACCCGTATATCTTGGCTGTTGTGGGACTTCACATGGGACTGATCTACCAAGCTCATGAACCCCATGGCCGTATGTTTCGCTGGATTCGGAAGCCCTGCAAATTCCACCACCCGCTCCACCTCGCGGCCTGCAAGCGATGGCTGAGGTACCCCTCGCTTTGCCTCGTACAGTGCGGCTGCCTCCTGTATTCGGAGGTCAAGCGGGAGTATCCCAGCCAACACGAGCGCGGAGTTGAGTGACACAGTACGGTAGGACTTGCAGAGCTTCTGACCGAACCCCCGCTGGACTGAATTTAGGAGTTTCTGAACTCCGACCTTCCTCGCTGCCGGTGCCCAGGCACTGGCTGCGTATAATATGACCGGCTCGACCGCTGCGGTATAAATGCAGCGAATAACCTCAGAGTTTAGACCCCAGCTCACCCTTGCTGCCCGAGACAACTGTTTATAAAAATTCAGTGCCTTTTTACATACGTTGGCAGCGTGGGTGTTGAAGGTGAGCTGGTGGTCTATGGTCAGCCCCAGTATTTTTATTTCTTTAGACATGCCAATGTCGACCCCGCCCATGCTCAGGAGTGGGACATCGTGCTTCAGCTTCTTGGTAATAAGCATCGCACATGTCTTAAGTGGAGCGAAATTCAGCTTATTGCTTATGCCCCACCTCTGAACATACTCGACTTCAAGTGCTGTATCCCCGTCAAAAATGAGCACCACGTCATCGGCAAACGCCTGGCAGTGGTTGCCTCGCTCTTCGAGCGCTTTCAACAGAGGATCCAGCACCAGATTCCAGAGGATCGGACCTCCAATCGAACCTTGTACACACCCCTTAGTCGTCTGCTTCTGGCACTCGGCCCCAGCATAACTGACCCGGACGCTTCTATCACTGAGATAGCTGTCTAGGACTCTTCTAATATTCACCGGGCACTTTTCCTCAGCCAGTCTGGTCTTGATAACTGGCCACCATGCGCTGTCGAAGGCTCCCTCTATATCCAATGAGACAACAGTGATCAGCTTTTTCTGACTTAGCTTTCCCTTGATATGTTGAATCAGGGTATAGAGGGAGTCCTCGGTGCTCTTCTGAGGCATGAAGCCAAACTGGCGAGTACTGAACCGCGGGATCAGATGCCATTTTAGACGAGCTACCATCATTTTTTCCAGGATTTTGCCCAGGACAGGTAGAAGGCCGATCGGCCTGTACGACTTCGGGGTTGTGTAGGTATCTTTACCTGGTTTTCGGAGTATCACTACAGTGGCCACTTTCCAGGCCCCAGGGAAATGACCCTGCTCAAGACACTTGTTCGCGAGTGCAAGGAACACCCCTGGGTCCCGGAGAATGGCTTGCGCGCAGATGTCGGTTGTGAGACCATCCGCCCCGGGTGCCTTCTTCGGATTGAAGCTATCCACCGCGGATCTCAGCTCAAGAAGCGTAAACGGTGGGTCATGGTGTTCATCATGCGACCACTCGTTTACACGACTGGCCGCTTTTCGGATCCGACGGTGGTCGTCATCATCCGCCTCTTCCAGGTCTTCGGGGTAAAAAGTCTCGGCCAGCAGTCGAGCCGAATCTTGCGGGTTGAGTGATACTCCGTCTTTCACAAGGGGCAGATCTTCTTGCCTTTTGGAGGTCCGACCGATGATCCTGTAGATCCCCTCCCAGACGCCCTCCCTGTCTTGTTTCTGACAGAACGACTTCCATCCTTCTGTCTGTGCTCTCTTAGCGTGGGACCCATATTTTTCTTTGGCTTGCAGGTACTCATCGACGACTTTCTGTCTCTGGACTGATGCAGCACATCGTATGCGGCGCCGTTTGGTATTGACGTCGGACATTAGTTTAGCGAGCTCGGTTGACCACCATGATATCGTAAGTTTATTGCTATTTTTTATTTTTGGTATTGTTTCAGTACTGCTTTTCACTATAACGTCTATATATTTATTTATTATTATTTCCAAATCTATTTTATTGTTATTTTTTTCTATTTCTAATTTATTAATTTTACCATCTGCTTTTAATTGGCCAATTTCTCATGAAATTGGCACCAATTCGCTTTTCGTGTGTTGAAAATTCTGGTGTTTCTATTAATGTTGGTTCCTTTTGACTTTTCTAGATAAATTTTAAATACGATACCATTGTGGTCCGAGCTCGTGATGCCTTCGTCAACTTTCCAGTCCTCCACCAGTGCCAGCATGTCCGTTGAACATGCTGTTATATCGACAAAACTGGTGAAGGACTTGCCGCCTCTGATGGTGTCAAAAGTCGGGACACTGCCGACGTTGAGCACCTGCAAGTCAATCTCTTCTAGGGTTCCCAAGAGTTCTTCACCTGTACTGTCGACGACAGAGCTGCCCCACCACGTGCTTTTGGCGTTAGCCTCGCCGCCCACGATGATCGCAAACTGTGCCATCTCCTCGCGAATCCGCTTTAGGTGCTCCAGGTATGGCTCGATGGGCTGGTCCGGTTCAAAATAGAAGGAGAATACTGCGATTTCCCAGGCGCAGGTTCGGATCCTCACCACCACGATGTTATTGGTGGTGAGTTTCGGACACTGTGTGACGTCAAGGTCATTGTCGAAGACGACGACTGCCGCCTTCACAGTTCCACTTCCTTGTTTCGCGCACTGGTAGACTCTCGCTCCCCGGTAGTCTCGCATCCTTTTGATACCACCCACATACGGCTCCTGGAGCAGTGCGAAAGCAACCCTGCGCTCGCTAGCCACGATCAGGAGCTCTTGGGTTGCTAAATTCTTCCTCTGCAGATTCGCTTGGATCACTTTGTAGTTTGAGCGGGCATTAGGGGCAGCTCCTGGTGCAACCGGGACCACCTTAGCAATAAGCCACCGACAGGCGCGCCAATGCGTCCCACTTGACGCGGATCGGGCACGCACTGTCGAAGGCGTTATGGTCCGATTTGCCCAGTTTTGCTAAGACGCAGTTACGGCACTTCGGCAACTCTGCCGCCGACAGCAGGGGGCAGTCCACACGCAAGTGGGGGTCACCGCAGTGGATGCAAAGGTCGGCGGGCTCTGTGCACAGTTTGCGGCTATGCCCGTACCGCAGACAGCGAGTGCACTGCACCAGTGACTGAACTGTCTCACGGTCTAATGAGCCGTGAGTCAGTTCAGGTAGTGTCGGACTCGAACCGACTAAAAACCACTCCTGCTCTGCTGGTGTCCCCCTGACATTGTCAGAGACCTTAAAAGACGAGACTTGTTTTTTAACTGAATAATTCTCACAATATGTTTAACTAAATTTTATAAAAGCTACAAATTTTTTATCAATTTTGAGTAATTTTGCGAAATAAGACGGTTGCTTTCTATGCTTCACGCGTTATATTCTTATTAATATAAGGGAAGCATAGATTACCCTAACTTATTTCTCTTTACTACTTTCTCTATAATTTCTCTGCAAAACTTCAATAAAATATCTCTAGTTTTCCTGTTTTTGAAGAGAACAGCAATATTATTGATATTCAATTCGGTCTCCAGCTCTTGTTCGACTCCGAACCTCTCCCCTTCGTATATAGGACACTGGAATAGGATGTGCGGGACTGACTCCAGCACACCCGGTTCGCAGATGCACGATGGGTTCTCCTTACACTTGAAGCGGTGCAAGTATTCGGAGAACCCACCGTGGCCCGTCAAAAACTGGGTCACCACCCCGGTCGGCTTAATTTTCTTCACAATTTGGAAGGCGTCGATGGCGTCCGGGAGGAAGATCTTGGTGACTGAGGCTGTTGTTGCTTCTTTATACCTCCGGTTCCTGCCGCTTGACGAATGACACCGGGCAGCGGTCGTAGTCCGGTCTCTTCTTGCTGCGCAATGCCGCCTCCTTAGCGAGGTGGTCTGCGCGTTCATTTCCTTCCAGTCCAGCGTGTGCCTTTATCCAGAATAAGGACACATCTTTGCTCTGGGATAGAGCCACGTTGAGGTTTGCTCGCGCCTCCACTGCCAGAGCATGGAAAGAACCCTGGTTTGTGACTGTTTGCAATGCAGCCATCGAGTCACTATAGATGCCGAAGGTTCCCTCCCTGCGTCGCAGGATTTGGCGCGTCGCTTCGCATATGGCCAGGAGTTTTGCCTGGTAGACAGTACAGCACGTCGGCAAGCTAAGCTTGAGGGACTTTATCTCGGCTTCCCTGTCCCGTCGGTAAATACCCGTATATCTTGGCTATTGTGGGACTCCACATGGGACTGATCTACCAAGCTCACCAACTCCATGGCCGTATGTTTCGCTGGATGCGGAAGCCCTGCAAATGCCACCACCCGCTCCACCTCAAGGCCAGCAAGCGATGGCTGTGGTACCCCTCGCTTCGCCTCGTACAGTGCGGCTGCCTCCTGTATTCGGAGGTCAAGCGGGAGTATCCCAGCCAACACGAGCGCGGAGTTGAGCGACACAGTACGGTAGGACTTGCAGAGCTTCTGAGCGAACCCCCGCTGGACTGAATTCAGGAGTTTTTGAACTCCAACCTTCCTCGCTGCTGGTGCCCAGGCACTGGATGCGTATAATATGACCGGCTCCACCGCTGCGGTATAAATGCAGCGAATGACCTCAGAGTTTAGACCCCAGCTCACCCTTGCTGCCCGAGACAACTGTTTGTAAAAATTTACTGCCTTTTTACATACGTTGGCAGCGTGGGAGTTGAAGGTGAGCTGGTGGTCTATGGCCAGCCCCAGTATTTTTATTTCTTTAGACATGCCAATGTCGACCCCGCCCATGCTCAGGAGTAGGACATCGTGCTTCAGCTTCTTAGTAATGAGCATCGCACATGTCTTATGTGGAGCAAACTTCAGCTTATTGCTTATGCCTCACCTCCGAACATACTCGAGGGCGGCATTGGCTTGTCATTGGACTTCAAGTGCTGTATCCCCGTCGAAAATAAGCACCACGTCATCGGCAAACGCCTGGCAGTGGTTGCCTTGCTCTTCGAGCGCTTTCAACAGAGGATCCAGCACCAGATTCCACAGGATCGGACCTCCAATCGAACCTTGTACACACCCCTTAGTCGTCTGCTTCTGGCACTCGGCCCCTGCATACCTGACCCGGACACTTCTATCACTGAGGTAGCTGTCTAGCACTCTTCTAATATTCACCGGGCACTTTTCCTCAGCCAGTCTGGTTTTGATGATTGGCCACCATGCGCTGTCGAAGGCTCCCTCTATATCCAATGAGACAACAGTGATCAGCTTTTTCTGACTTAGCTTTCTCTTGATATGTTGAATCAGGGTATAGAGGGAGTCCTCGGTGCTCTTCTGAGGCATGAAGCCAAACTGGCGAGTACTGAACCGCGGAATGGTTAGGTTAGGTTAGGATTTTTTTTTTTTTTTTTGTTTTAGCAGGAGCTGGAAATCCTCATGGACGCCCAGACTACCTCATTAGTGAGCCAGTCTGGGCAGTGCCGGACTCTTACCGGCTAAAACCCACTCCTGCCTTTCTAAGTGTCCCCCTGACGTGGTCAGGGACCTTTTTAAATGTTTTATATTGATATGACATTTTCTTCTTGATTTTACTGAATTTTAAAATAAAGGTTTACTTGTATTAATTTGAGTCTGTTTTTAATTTTTTATCTTGATTTAATCTTTAATTTTACTTTTAAATATCAATTTGTTTATTCTATGCTTTGTCTGTATATATTATGTATTTATGTTTATATATTTAAAGCATAGCTTTATGTTTCCTTATTTCTTCGTATTACTTTTGTGGCTATATCTAGACAGTACTCCAATAAAATTTTGCGATGTTTTCCGTTAATCATTATTCTGCTTATATTACCCCTAGTTAATTCCGTCTCCAGTCTCATTTCTACATCAGTTCGCTCCGCTCCGAACACAGGAAATTTCATTAAAATGTGAGCGACCGTTTCCAGCGCATCCGGCTCACAGACGCACGATGGGCTCTCCTTACACTTTTTTTTTTTTTTTTTTGAGGGTGGGAAATCATCAAATAACTTCTCCCGCTCTGGGCGGAGCGGGAGGGTGTGTCAGACTCTTACTGACTAAAACCCACCCGTATTCCTTCCTGTTGCCTGTGTTGCGGGGGCCTCGGTGACCCATAAGTACCTTCCCGCGACCCCGGCAGGCATCGGCCCTAGTGGACCCCTACTTTGTGCTGACGACATCTCTTTGAGGCGCGCGTGGAATACGACGCGCCGTCGACCCGGGCCTGGTCCTTACCGGACGGTGAGCTACCCATTGCTCACCGTCCGCAAGCCCGCGCCTACGGTGACCGGAAATCCGCCCGGGATTCCCGTCGCCCTGGGCGTCTCCTGCGGCGGCTAGGGGCGAGAGGGCGCGAAACGTGCCTTTCCCTCAACCGTCCCGCCTCCTCCTTCGCGAGCATTACTGCTTCGCAAAAGGAGGTGACGGCTGCCCATGCCCTCTCGCCTCTCCTTACACTTGAAGCGATGTAGGTATTCGGAGAACCCACCATGCCCCGTCAAAATCTGAGTGACCACTCCAGCTGGTTTCAACTTGGTGATTACTTTATAGGCATCTATGGCGTCCGGGAGGAACAATTTGGTGACAGAGGCTGTTTCGCCGTTCTTGTATCTCCGGTTCCATTCGTCGAGCGACCCCATACGGATCTATTGTTTGACGAATGAAACCGGGCAGCTGTCGTAGTCCGGCTTCTTTTTTAGCTTGAGTGCAGCTTCTTTCGCAAGGTGGTCTGCGCGTTCATTGCCTTCTAGCCCGGTGTGAGCCTTTATCCAGAACAAGGAAACATCTTTGCTCTGGGATAAAGCTGCGCCCACATTTGCTCTCGCTTCCACCGCCAGGGCGTGGAGGGAACCTTGGTTTGTGACTGTTTGTAGTGCTGCCTTTGAGTCACTATAGATTCCGAAGGTTCCCTTTTTGCGCTTGAGAATTTCCCTCGTGGCTACGCATATGGCCAGGAGTTCCGCCTGGTAGACCGTGCAGCTCGACGGCAAGGTAAGTTTTACGGACTTGATCTCGGCATTGCTGTCCCAAAGTGACAGTGCTGCTCCGACCTTGCCCGCGATCTTGCTGCCGTCGGTGAAAAATCGGACCGCCTGGTTGTTGTGGGTGTTCACAAGGGACTGATCCTCCGGACTCACGAACTCCAAGGCCATATGTTTCGCCGGATGTGGAGTCTCCGCAAACGCCACCACACGCTCCACCTCCCTGCCCGCAAGGTCTGGCTGGTGCACTCCTCTCTTTGCCTCATACAGGGCGGCTGCTTCCTGTATTCTGAGGTCGAGTGGGAGTATCCCAGCCAGCACCAGGGACGCATTCAGCGAAACGGTGCGGTAGGATTTGCAGAGCTTTTGGGCGAATCCTCGTTGGACCGTATTTAGCATTTTTTGCACTCCGATCTTCTTTGTTGCCGGCGCCCAGGCGCTTGCCGCGTACATCACCACTGGCTCCACCGCTGCCGTGTAAATACTCCGTATGACCTCCGGGTGCAGACCCCAGCTCACTTTTGCCGCTCTGGATAGCTGTTTGTAGATGTTGGCAGCTTTCCTACATACATTTGCGGCGTGCGTGTTGAAAGTGAGCTGGTGATCGATTGTGAGCCCCAGTATTTTAATTTCCTTTGACATGCCAATGTCAACCCCGCCCATGCTCAGGAGTGGGACATCGTACTTTAGCTTCCTGGTTACTACCATTGCACAGGTTTTATGAGGTGCAAACTTCAGCTTATTTCGGATGCCCCATTTCCGAACATACTCGAGGGCGGCATTGGCATGTCTTTGAACCTCCAATGCTGTGTCACCGTCGAAGATCATGACCACATCGTCGGCGAAAGCCTGGCAGTGATTTCCCCGCCCTTCCAGCCGCAGTGGTTAGGTTAGGTTAGGTTAGGTTAGGTTGGGGTAACAGCCCTTCTCAGGGCCACGACGGCGACGCTTTGGCGCCGGAAGCTGACCGCGCACCATCTGTGGCCAGCTTTTTCTGTAGGCCAGACGAGTTGTCGGACTCTGACGACTCCAATATGGACACGTCAGCGGCCGAAAGTGACCGCTTCAAGCGGAAGAGGTCAGAGGGCTCTTCGGAGTCGACGGTAGTCGGAGGTAAGGCGAAGAAGAAGTCAAAGTCTAAAAAGGCTTCGACTTCTACTGCGGCTTCTACCCACGATGTGGGCTTGGTGGACGCCGAGCGCCAGCTGAATCTGGCGAAAAGGGCGCAACTCCAACAAGACCTGGAGGAGAGGGTCGCCGCCAAGGAGCAGCAGGCGCAAGTTGCCAGGGCGAGGGCTGGCTATGGTGCATCCAGTGTACTATATGCTGACCACTCCCTGGCAGAATTGGAGCGCATGGCGCATGAAGACAAGGAGGAGGTCCTGGAGGTCGCCTCAAAGTCGTCCAATTTGAAGGGGACCTTCCAGAAGGCCCTCAAATGCCGGGCCGCCAGTATGCACGGCATTGTGGTGGAGCTGGTGAAGCGGACAGCCACGGACGAGACGCGGCAGCTGCAGGCCAAGGTGGATCGCCTGCAGGCAGAGGTTAGCCAGCTACACCAGAAGCTGGCTGAGGCCACGGCCAAGCCTGCTCAATCTGCCCCAGGTCCGGTGGTAGGAGCCTGCTCCTCCTCCCCTGCCAGCCTAGAGGAAACAATCCGCGGGGTTGTAATGGAGGAGAGGGCCTTCATAAGAGCCTGCTTCGCCGGCATCGAGGACCGGCTCTTGCCGGAAAGGCGGCTCCGCCCGCCGCTAGCGGCGGACAAGAGTCCACCGCCAAGGGAGCCGGAACCTGTGCCTTTAACAGGCCCGGTATCCAAGGGCAAGGGCAAGGGCAAGAGGACCAAGGCGGCTCCTCATACCCCCACCACCAGTGCGGAGGGAGTGTCTGGGCCGTCTGCTACTCCAGCAGCAGCCCCCCAGAACTCGCAGGAGGAAGATGCCCTTCTTCCCTCCACCACCCCGTCCAACCAGTCGTGGACGAAAGTGGTCAGGAGAGGAAAAGGGAAGAAGGGGAAAGGGTCAGCCCAGAAGCCCGCTGTGACTGGTCCTGCGGCCAAAAGGACCCCAGCCGGTAGGAGAAAGTTTGTTTCTCCCAAAACCACGGCCGTCGTGGTGACCGTCACACCGGAGGCCGTGGGGCGGGGCGAGACGTATGAGTCCGTCCTCAGACGGGCTCGTACTAATGCTGATCCTTCCCGGCTGGGGATTAGAAATATCACGTGCCGCCGAACCCTAACCGGGGCTCGAATTTTCGAGTTCTCGGGGGAAGAGCGCGGCACAAATGCGGACCTCTTCGCAACAAAATTGCAAGAGGTTATCGCGGATGCGGCCACGGTCGTCAGGCCCGTTAAGACCGCAGCCTTGGAGGTGGCCGATCTGGATGATTCGGTCACCAAAGAGGATGTGGTGGCGGCCGTTGCAGCGGCTGGAAGCTGCGACGCTGGCGCGGTGAAGGGTGGAGCCATCAGGCTCGGACGCCGCGGCATGGGCATCATTCGCGTTGAGTGCCCAGTCGACGCGGCTGGGGCCGTCCTTGCTGCGACCAAGGGACGGCTGCTCGTGGGGTTCAGCTCGGCTGTGGTCCGGCCACTTGAAGACCAGCCTGTTCGCTGCTTCAAGTGCTTCGCGTTTGGCCACACCCGAGCCACGTGTCCCTCCAAGTTCGACTGGGGAGACACGTGCTTCCAGTGCGGGCAGGAGGGACACAGGAGTACCGCTTGCCGCGCCGCCACCACCAAGCCACACTGCGTAGCGTGTGCCGCTAGTGGCCGCCCCGCGGACCACAGGATGACGGGAAGGAGCTGCAAGCCCCCCGTGAGGAAGGGCGTAGTGCCGCCGGCGCAGGTTCGTCCTGTTGCTACCGCCGCCGCCGCCGTCGTCGCCGCTGTAGCTCCAGCGGCGATAGTTGAGGGGACCGCTTCGATGTCGGAGTAATGGTTACTAACTACCGCATCCTCCAGACGAACACCAACCACTGCAGAGCGGCCCAGGACTTGGTGGTGCAGGTCATGGCCGAGTGGTTGGTGAACGTAGCGGTGGTCGCCGAGCCTTACTCGATCCCCGGCAGCTGGCTGGGTGACGAGGACGACTCGGTGGCACTAGCGGCGCGGTCTTCCACAGACTCCCCTCCCCTCTCGCTATTAGAGAGGGGACCGGGATACGTGGCCGCCGCGTGGGGAGACATAGCCCTTGTGGGCGTCTATTTCTCCCCAAACCGCTCTCTTCAGGACTTCGAGAACTATCTCGGAGTGCTGGCCGCTGTGGTCGGCAGGGCGGCGCCGCGTCAGGTCTCCGTACTGGGAGACCTGAATGCCAAGTCAGTGACCTGGGGCAACCGGGCCACCAGCGCACGCGGGCGGGCAGTGGAGATGTGGGCAGCTTCCTCTGGCCTCTCCCTCTTGAACAGAGGAAGCGTCCAGACATGCGTGCGGCGGCAGGGTGGCTCAATAGTGGACGTCACTTTCGCCACCCCTGCGTTGGCTGCGCGCGTGTTGAACTGGCGGGTGGACCTGGCGGAGACTATGTCGGACCACCGCTACGTGCGGTTCGACATCTCCAACAGTGGCCCCGGAGAGACGCGGCCCCTCTCGGCGCGATCACCGTTCCCGCGGTGGGCTCTCGCCCGCCTTGACAGGGAGGCAGCGGCGGAGGCGGCGTTCATCCAGGACTGGCTTTCGCCGCCTTCCGCTGGCCTGGACGTGGACACCGTGGCGGGGCACCTGAGGGAGTCTCTGACCGAGGTATGCAACTCCAGCATGCCCCGGTCTCGCCGACCACTACCCAAACGCGCCGTGTACTGGTGGTCGGTGGAGCTGGCGGGGCTTCGAGCAGCCTGTGTGGAGGCAAGGAGGGCCTACACGCGGAGCCGGCGGCGGCGTATACGGGACCTGGCCGACGAAGACCACCTCTATGAGGTGTACATGGAAGCAAAAATGGTCCTCGATCGGGCCATCGCCACCGCCAGAGACTCGTCGAGAGCAGAGCTGCTGGAAGGTCTTGACAACGATCCCTACGGGAGACCATACAAGGCGGCGCGCAACAAACTGCGCCCCTTTGGTCCCCCGGTGGCCGAGACCCTGGAGCCCTCATTTCTGGATGGGGTGGTTCAGTCCCTGTTCCCGTCCAGGGACAACTTCACCCCACCAGTGATGGGCCCACCGCGGGGGATAGCTCCGCCAGCTGAGGAAGAAGAGGAGGCCCCTCTTGTCACGGAGTCGGAACTTGACGCGGCTATTCTCCATATCCGCGCCAAGAAGACAGCTCCGGGCCCCGACGGTGTTCCGCCAAGAGTGGTGGCGATCGCAGCCACTCAAATGGAGGAAAGTTTTCGGGACCTCTTCAGCGCATGCCTTGCGTCTGGAAGGTTCCCGAAACCATGGAAGGAGGGGCAGTTGTGCCTCCTTCGCAAGGAGGGCCGCCCCGCAGACTCCCCCTCGGCATACCGGCCCATCGTTCTGCTCGATGAGGTCGGCAAAATGTTCGAGGGGATAATCGCTGCCCGCCTAAAGGGCCATCTGCGGAGTATCGGGCCGGACTTGTCGGACGCTCAGTTTGGTTTTCGGGCTGAGCGTTCCACGGTGGACGCGCTGGCCTGCCTTAAGGGCCAGGTGAAGGAGGCGATGGAAGCGGGGGACGGATTGTTGGCTGTGTCATTCGACATAGCCAATGCCTTCAACTCCGTTCCCCACTCCACCATCCTAGAGGCGCTCCGATTCCACGGAGTGCCTCTATACATGCACAGGCTGCTGGCCAGCTACCTGGAGGAACGGGCGATCCTCCTGGTAAATAGGACTGGCCAAGTCCGGCGGTACGCCGTTGAGGCCGGCGTTCCGCAGGGGTCAGTCTTAGGACCTCTCCTCTGGAACGTCGGCTATGATTGGCTCCTGCGGGGAACTCTCCTCCGAGGCACGAGTGTCGTCTGCTACGCGGATGACACTCTCCTCACCGCCCGGGGGGGGGATTTCAGGGAGGCGGCCAATTTGGCCTCGGCGGGCGGATCCTTGGTGGCAGGGAGGATCCGCCGCCTAGGGTTATCGGTGGCGCTACACAAGACCGAGGCCGTGTTCTTCCACGGCCCTCGGCAGCGCCCCCCACCTGACGCCCACATCTTCGTGGAGGGCGTCAGAATTGAGGTCAAGGCCCAGATGAAATACCTGGGCCTTGTACTCGACAGCAGCTGGCGCTTCGGGCCGCATTTTAGCGGGCTGTCGTCACGCCTGCTGAAGGCCGCGGGTGCACTCTCGTGGCTGCTCCCCAACTTGGAAGGGCCCAGCGCGCGATGCCGGCAACTTTACGCTGGCATCTTGAGGAGTATGGCCCTCTACGGGGCTCCTATCTGGGAGGAATCACTCCACAGGAGGGAGAATGCCGCCGCCTTGAGGGCACCCCAAAGGGCCATAGCCCAGCGGGTGGCACGGGCCCATCGCACGGTGGGCTTTGCAGCAGCATGTGCTCTGGCCAGCACCCCTCCTTGGGAACTCGAGGCGTGGGTGCTCGCCAGAGTGTATGAATGGACGGCAGGACGGAGGGCAAGAGGAGAACGCCCAGCCCCGGAAGAGCGGGCAGCCGTCCGGCGGGAGGCGAGGGACGCCATCGTTGTCCATTGGATGGGGGACCTCGCCACTGCAGCTTTCGGCCGCCGAACCCTCGATGCGATTGGGCCAGTCCTGCGAGACTGGCTCGAGCGGTCGCATGGGTTCCTCTCCTTCCGTCTGGTGCAGGTGCTGTCCGGACATGGATGTTTCGGATCGTACCTGCACCGAATCGGACGGGAGGAGACGCCGTTGTGCCACCACTGTGGCGCGGCGGAGGACGCGGCGCAGCACACCCTCGAAGTGTGCCCAACGTGGTCTGAGCCGCGCGACAATCTCATCGCGGTGATCGGACCGGACCTCTCACTCCCCGGCGTAGTTACCGCCATGCTGAGGGATGAGAGGTCTTGGGCGGCAGTCGCCTCCTTCTGCGAACACGTCCTGTCCCAGAAGGAGGCAGCGGAGCGCGCGCGTGAGGACGATCCTAACGCGGCGCCTCTTCGCAGGCGGAGGAGGGGTCGAAGAAGGCGTCAGTTCGAAAGTCATCTCCGACTCCTCCCAGTTGGAGGCCAGCAGGCAACGGGTGCGGGGGCACCCTTGCCTGTATTGCACAGGCCTCCACCAGTGTCGAACGGGAATGGCCAGGTGTTCCCTGCCATTCTCGTAGCTCCCCACCCTGGGGGGCATGAGGGGCCGGCCAGCTAGGCGGGCATGCGCCGGGAGGGTTGTGGATGTAAAGGCTGAGCCGGTTTCCCATGGCCCCCCCATCACGGCGATGTGGGAACACCGCTGAGTTTTAGTGGGTATACTGTCATCATCGACAGGAGTCCCACATACCCCGACTCGTCCCCCACGAGCGGGAATGCGTAATGCATTTCTCAGCGACAAAAAAAAAAAAAAAAAAAAAAGGTTAGGTTGGGGTGCGTGCAGAAAACCTCCTCGTGTGCCTGACAGCTGCTCGTTCCTTTCGAATACGTTCGGGGGAAAGAGCAGTCATCGGGCCCGTGCACCCTGGGCGCGGTCAATATCCTCTCCATGTTGGAGAGGGTATTGACTGCGGCGGATTTCTGCGGGGGGGGAGAGCCTATGGCTCTTGGGTCTTTCGAGGCCTTTCGACGGTCGTCCACTCCCCCCTCTGCTTACAGAGGGAGGCCGAGTGGGCGCAGTGTAGGGAGGCGGACGAACGGTCCGCGGTAGAGGGGCCAACAGGGTAGGTTAGGTAAGAATAGGTTAGGCTAGGTATTATTAAAAAAAAAAAAAAAAGTATATATAATTAGGTTAGGTTTAAGTAGGGACCCAATCCTAAGTTCTGAAGCGCGGCGAGAGGATGAATGGCTGGAGGGAGTCCAGTCGTTAGCGTTTCACCTGCAGATACCTGCCGCCCTCTGCAGTATATAGGCTTACCGGTTATCTAGGCTCTGTCCGGTGGACTTCAAATCCTATATCTACTCGTGGGTACTATATGGAAACTAAAAAAAAAACAAACAATGAAAAACAGGCGGAGAAGGTGCCGATCGTTTTGATCGAGCACATGGGTGC
The DNA here is from genome assembly GCA_905333075.3 of Atethmia centrago. Classification (NCBI taxonomy): domain Eukaryota; kingdom Metazoa; phylum Arthropoda; class Insecta; order Lepidoptera; family Noctuidae; genus Atethmia; species Atethmia centrago. Next base: position 226,006 of record HG995378.1, on the reverse strand, counting down.
GGTGTCAGATTCTGACACCGCGTCCGGAAGGATGAGTTTGGCAAGCGTGGCGAGCTTAGGCTCAAAGCGCTCGCAAACTGAAGAGGAGGTGGGTGGGCGATTTTGGAAGAAAAGCTCACGGAAGAAGAAGCGCGCGGGGCTGTCCGGCTCTTCTAGTGAGGAGAGCCTGCCGGCCGCTAAAGTGCCAACAGGGAGACGCGGGCGAGGTCGTGCGGTGGCGAGTGGAGCTCCTGCTCGCTTGCCGGAGCGCGACGTGCGGGGTCGATTCTCGTCGGTTTCGCGACCCGATACGCCGACTCCAGTGGAGGGCGTCGAGAGCGTGGGGAGCGACCCCAGACCCGCGATCGTGGACCCCAGCGAGCGCATCTTGCTGGGGTCTAATAAGGCGGAGGCGAATGCCGCTAAGCGTGCGCAACGCAAGGCGGTAGCGGCTGACGAAATCAGCGAGCTGGCTCGTCAGGCGCGGGAGCGGCGCTCAGCCCGGATGACTCAGCATCGGCGGTGGCGCTCGGTCGCCAAGTTTTGGACGGCGTGGATGTCGTCCTGAAGGTTGCCACCAAATCGGGCAACCTGAAGGGCACATTCACGCGTGCCCTGAAGGAGGCGGCTGACGACATTAGGGAGGCAGTGCAGGTCCTCCTTAGTCGCACGAGCACGGAGGAGACGGCGAAGTTATGGGAGGAGAATAGCCGTCTCCGGTCCGAGCTGGAGGACCTCAAGCGGGAGTTTGCCGCACAGAGAGCAGCTCCAGCGGCCACCGACTCAACGCTGGTGCCATCGTCGGCTCCATTGCCGGCCCCATCCTCGGCTCCTGCACTTGCGGATGCGGAGGTTGAGAAGATCGTCCGCATCTGCATGATCCAGTGCGGGCAGATGGTGGGGGCTCGGTTAGAGGCCATGGAGCTAAGGCTCCCCCCAGCCGAAATCGTCCGCCCACCGCTCGCTGCGGACAAGCGAAGGAAGGAAGGACCCGCAAAACCGGGGCCAATGACCGCGACGGCTGAGTCGAGCCAGTCCGGGAAAGGGGCCAAAAAGCCTGCGGTGGGGGCCAGAAAGCCTGCGGAAGCTAAGTCCGCGCCCACTTCCCGGACGGCGGCTGCTCCTCCCCTGGCGACCGCACCCGGGCCCACCTCGGAGACCTGGACGACGGTCGTCAAGAGGGGTAAAAAAAAAAAGAAGGTGGCGCCGCCGGCACCTGTAAGAGCACCGGCACCGGCAACGAGGAGGAAGCAGGAGCCGCCTAGGACGAGAGCCCCACGCTCTGCGGCTGTGGTAATCACACTGCAGCCTGGAGCCGTCGCAAGGGGCGTCTCCTACCAGGCGGTCCTGACGGAGGCAAAAGCCAAAATTCCGTTCCGCGACCTTGGCACACCGTCCGGCTTCAAAGTGAGGCCGGCGATTACAGGGGCGCGGCTGCTCGAGGTGTCGGGTCCCTCTAGTAGCGAGAAGGCGGACATTCTGGCCGCCAAGCTGAGGGAAGTCTTCAACCCGGAAGACGTTCGAGTGTCCAGGCCGATGAAGACCGCTGAGCTGCGTGTCGACGGGCTGGACGACTCAGCAACCCCGGCTGAGGTTGTGGCGGCCGTCGCCGGAGCCGGTGGATGTCCACCTGAGGACGTGCGGACGGGCGAAATCCGCGCCGACGCTTCCGGCCTCGGCGTGATTTGGGTGCGGTGCCCGGTGGCGGCGGCGAACAAGATCGCCCGCGGTGGGCGTCTGTTGGTGGACTGGGTTGCAGCGAGGGTCAAGTTGCTGCAACCCAGGGACTTGCGGTGTTACCGGTGCCTGGACATTGGGCATGTCAGGGCACGGTGCACTGCCGAAATAGACCGCAGCGAGCAGTGCTATCGCTGCGGTCAGCCCGGCCACAAAGCGGCCCAGTGCTCCGCGGTGCCAAACTGCAGCCTCTGTATAGCTGCAGGGAGGTCCGCTGAGCACAGAGCGGGCGGAAGGGCCTGTGGCGCGCCCGCCCAAAAGAAGCGAAGGGGTGCCAAGGCTGCCGGGGGCTCTTCACCCCCCCCTCAGCCTGGCTGCCCTACGGCCGACTCCCGGCCTAGGAATGGTCTGGAGGGAATGGATTGCGCATAATGGCGCTCTACCATTTCCTCCAGGGCAATATCAACCACGCTGCCAGGGCTCAGGATCTCTTACTCCAGAGCATGGCAGAGTGGTCGATTGACGTGGCTGTGGTCGCCGAGCCATACTTTGTCCCCCCCAGGGATAACTGGGTGGGAGACCTGGATTGTTTGGTGGCTATCATTGGCGGGGCTCTCGTCAATCCGTCCCGAGGGCACGGCTGGGTAGCCGCCTTCGCGGACGGCATTGGCACGGTTGGGGCGTATTTCTCGCCCAACAAGAGCCTCGCCGACTTCGAGAACTTCCTTGTCGAGCTGGGTGCCGTCGTAGGCCGACTCCACCCTCACCCGGTGCTACTGCTAGGGGATCTCAACGCCAAGTCTGCGGCGTGGGGATCTCCGGTGACCGACGCCAGGGGTGAGGCGTTGGAGGAGTGGGCGGTCACGTCTGGCCTGGTCGTCCTAAATCGGGGCTCGGTCCACACGTGCGTGCGACAGCGGGGCGGGTCTATAGTAGACGTCTCGTTCGCTAGCCCTGCTGTCGCGAGCCGTGTCCACGACTGGCATGTCGCCGTGGAGGTGGAGACGTTGTCGGATCACCGATACATCCGATTCGACGTCTCCGCCCAGACCACCGGCGGCCGTAGTCCATCGACCCCGCGAAGGGACGGTCCGCGCTGGGCGCGTAAGCGCATCGACAGGGAACTTCTCGAGGAGGCCGCTATCATCCAGGCCTGGATTCGGGAGTCGGCGACGAACGGACCCGTCGACGTCGAAGAGGAGGCGCTGTGGTTCCGCGGGGCGATGACGCAAATCTGCGACGCGTCCATGCCCCGCGTCAGCAACCACCCAGCAAGGCGCCAGGTGTACTGGTGGTCTGCCGAGATCGCACAATTACGTGTCGACTGCGTAGCGGTCAGGCGCCAGTACACCCGATACCGGAGGAGACGTCGTCGGGTCCCTGACGAAGAAGCCGCGCTGTATGAGGTGTACCGCGCGGCGAAGCAGGCCCTGTGGCTGGCCATTGGCGAATCGAGAACGCGAGCCAGGGAGGAGATGTTGGAGACTCTCGACGCAGATCCGTGGGGGCGCCCTTATCGTGCGGTTCGAGGGAAACTTCGAGCCGCAGCGCCTCCACTCACGGAGAGTCTCCAGCCTGAGCTGCTGGAGGAGGTAGTCGCAGCCCTCTTCCCGGCAAGAGCGGAGCGTACTCCACCGCCGATGGCTTTGCCCACAGCCGCAGAGCTTGCAGAGGAAGACGAGAACGCCATCAGCGTCCCAGAGGTGACACAAGCAGAGATGAGGGCAGCCGTGGTGCGGCTCCGGGCCAAGAACGTGGCTCCGGGGCCCGACGGGATCCACGGCCAAGCGTTAGCCCTCGCTCTGAAGGAGCTAGAGCCCCACTTGACAGGACTCTACACAGCGTGCCTTGAGCAGGGCCAGTTTCCCACTTTGTGGAAATCTGGTCGTCTGGTCCTGCTCAGGAAGGCGGGGCGCCCTGCGGACTCACCGTCCGCGTACAGGCCCATAGTGCTGCTAGACGAGGTGGGTAAGATGTTTGAGCGTATAATCGCTGCCCGCCTCGTCAGCCACTTGTGCGGAGAGGGGCCTGACCTGGCCGAGAGCCAGTTCGGCTTTCGGCACGGGCGCTCCACCATCCACGCTATATCGCGGGTGAGAGTCCTGGCAGAGGAAGCGGTGTCCCGGGGCGGGGTGATGTTGGCGGTGTCCTTGGACATCTCCAACGCCTTCAACACCCTGCCCTGGAGCTGTATTAGGGAGGCACTGCGTTATCATCGGGTGCCTTCCTACCTCCGCCGCATAGTTGGGGCTTATTTAGCAGAGAGGTGTGTCACCTACACGGGACGTGATGGCGGAAGCCAGCGCCGCATGTCGTGCGGTGTTCCACAGGGCTCGGTCGTGGGCCCGCTCCTGTGGAACATCGGGTACGACTGGGTGCTGCGCGGCGAGCTCCAGCCGGGCGTGGACCTGACGTGTTATGCAGACGACACACTGGTCACGGCCCGGGGGAGCTCGTACAGGGAGGCAGCGTTGCTGGCGACGGCTGCGGTCTCACAGGTGGTGAGCCGCATACGGCGCCTAGGCCTGGAGGTTGCCCTCAACAAGTCGGAGGCCATGATCTTTCATGGCCCCCGGCGGGCGCCGCCGCCGGGATCACACATCGTGGTCGGGGGGGCTCAAATCGCTGTCGAGTCCACCATGAAGTACCTAGGATTGGTGCTCGACAGCCGGTGGGATTTTGGCCCCCACTTCCGGCGACTGGCGCCCAAGTTGTTGGGCGCGGCTGGGGCGTTGTCAACGCTGCTTCCCAATCTGGGGGGCCCGAGCGCCGCCTGTAGGCGGCTCTACGTGGGGATCGTGCGATCGATGGCCCTGTATGGGGCCCCGATCTGGGCGGCTGACCTGACGGCCGGCAGCATCGCTGTCCTGCGAAAGCCGCAGAGAGCGATGGCCGTCAGAGTCATCAGGGGATATCGCACGATCTCCTTCGAGGCGGCTTGCGTACTGGCCGGATCCCCGCCCTGGGACCTCGAGGCGAAAGTACTCGCGTCGCTGTATCAGTGGCGCGAGGAAGCGAGGGCGCGGGGCGAGTGGCTTATGCAGCGACATATGGAGCTGCGTCGGTCACAGCTCCGCGCAGCCCTGGTGGCGGAATGGCGGGACAGGCTTTCACGCCCTACCGCCGGCCTCGCCACCATCGAGGCGGTCCGGCCAGTGCTCGAGCCCTGGCTCGGGAGGAGGCACGGCTCCCTGTCGTTTCGGGTGACGCAGGTGCTCTCGGGGCATGGTTGCTTCGGGAAGTACCTGTGTCGCATAAACAGGGAGCCGGACGCCCGGTGTCACCACTGCATCGACTGTCGGGAGGACACGGCGCGGCATACGCTGGCAGAGTGTGCCGCTTGGGAGGAGCCACGCCGTGCCCTCATCTCAGGAGTGGGCAGTGACCTGTCGCTGCCGGCCGTGGTCGAGGCGATGGTCGGCAGCGACGAGTCCTGGGACGCGGTGGTATCCTTCTGCGAAACAGTCGTGTCGCAGAAGGAGGCTGCGGAACGGGAGCGGGAGATCTCTTCCGCTCACCCGGCCGCAGCAGGCGCACCGGGCGTCGGCAGAGGGCAGACAACGCCCTCTTCCGGCCCCCCTAAATGGGTCCAGGGACGGCGGACTTGGGGACGTCCGCCGCCCCCCATCACACTGGACCCGAGGTGGCGGCGCGTAGTGTTCCACGCGCGCCCCTTTCAGACGTCGCGGGGGGGGTTTAAACACCTCACCCCCCCCCAGACTTGAGGTGGCCCGCAGAGGCGGGCCGGCACTAGCTGGGGATCGTGGAAGTCGCATTAGATCCCATGATCCCCGGTGCAAGTGTGGGACGGGAACACCGGGGTGGTTTTTAGTCAGTAAGAGTCTGACAGACCCCTCTGCCTACCCCAGGGCGGAGGACATCCATGAGGATTTTCCAGCCCGGCAACAAAAAAAAAAAAAAAAAGGTTAGGTTAGGTTCTGTCGCTGCCGGCCGTGGTCGAGGCGATGGTCGGCAGCGAGGAGTCCTGGGACGCGGTGGTATCCTTCTGCGAAACAGTCGTGTCGCAGAAGGAGGCTGCGGAACGGGAGCGGGAGATCTCTTCCGCTCACCCGGCCCGGCTTTTTTTTGTTTTGGCAGGAATGGGAAATCCTCATGGACGCCCAGACTGTCTCACTTGTGAGCCAGTCTGGGCAGTGCCGGACTCTTACCGGCTAAAACCCACTCCTGCCTTTGCTTAGTGTCCCTCTGACATGATCAGAGACCTTGTTTTACAATGTTCTGATTGTAGCAGTTCGGTTTTATTTTTAATATTTGTCGGTTCTGAATAGGAAGTGGATAGTTCTTGGAGGTGTCGCCTCAATTCATCAAATTTTGTTATTATCTAACACCGTATATAATGGATTTTTTAACAGCTTACATAACTAATACCTTATAACTTATTTATCTATATTATTATTGTGTTTTACTTCTTTATGTTTTTTTTTACATTTTCTGAATCTACTTATGCTAATACCTATCATATTTTTAATCTTTAACTTAATATTTACTTTCTTTATAATATGGCTATGCTAATATATATTCAATATATCATATAGACATGATTTCTTTTCTACTTTGTTATTTTTATCTCCTTTCTATATATTTTTACTGCTAATTCAATACAATATGTTTGTCCTTCTTTAATTGGTGTCAGACTTATTGGCAAATTCAGTGCTGCTATTATAACTAAAAACAATACTATTAAAACAAAAACAAAAGAGGTTTTGGCCTTTGCTCTCACTGTCTCGTACTCACAGACCTGTGCACTTTGGACTAGTGCAGCGCTTTTAATCCGGGTTTGCAATGTGTTGACCTCCTTCTTCATATGAGTAAGCTCGTTTGACCACAACGGTAATGTAAGTTTTTCTCTAATTTTGGATGAATTTAATTTAGTCCCTGATTGTAATTGGGCCAATTTCTCATAAAATCGGCTCTAATTAGCTATTTTTGAGATGAATATTCTATTTTTTCTTGTAAAGTTTGTAGTTTGGTGTTTCTGTAGATTAATTTTGAAATCAATACCGTTGTGGTTCTTACTTCCGGGAAACGCTGGATGCACCTCAGCAATACGCCACCGACAGGCGTGCCAACGCGTCCCATTTCACACGCATAGGGCACACGCTGTCAAAGGCGTTGTGGTCCGTTATATCCATTTTCGCTGATAGGCAATTGTGGCACTTTGGGGCCTCCTCTGCCAGCCGCGAAGGACAATCAGCCCGCATATGGGGCTCACCACAGTGGATGCAGAGGTCGACAGGCTGCGTGCACAGTTTACGACTGTGGCCGAAGCGCAGACAGCGAGTGCACTGCACCAGTGGGGACTGATCCTGCACTCGCACTCGCTGTAGGTCAATGTGCACACGACCCGCCATAGTCAGCCTCTGCCATACCGTAGGGGACACCTGCAGGATGACGTGACACATGTGGGGGTTCCTCGTCCTTCGACGGTACTTCACCCCCAACCTCACATCTTCTGCAGGTATGTCCCCGATCAGGTGGGTGTTTTGCCGCAGCAGGGCCTGGGTTATCTCAATATCTGAGTGGCAGGAGAGGACGTCCTTTATGATAACGAGTGGATCTTTGTTCTTCACCTCTTCTACCACTAGACTTCCCACTTTCCTAATCCTTTCGGTTACCGTGGTGAGCTCTTCCCTGGTCCTGAAGCCAACCACCACCTTCTGATCCCTCGCCTTACGCAGCCGTTCCACCCTAGTGCCCTCGTTCCTGGCATCGACCGCCTTCCTGAGCTTCTCAATAACCTCTTCACCGGTGTCCTGATCATTGACTGACGATACGACCACCGAGTGAAGAGGCTCTTGGACGTGCTGCTTCGGGCCGGCGGCCATTTCGGCAAAAGTCGGACCCTGGCCTGCGACATAGCGGGGGGCCTGTTGGAGAGTCTCCGACAGAGCCAGGGTATGTTGCTTGCATTCCTGCAGCGCCTGCTTGTGTTGTTGAAGGCCTTCCACAAGGCTCTTCATCAGCTCTGTCGGTGCATCTGTGGTCGGCTTAGGCTCTTGTCGGGTTTCCACTTTTTCAACCTCCTCAGCTCCTCTTCCTTTTTCAGTTTCTGCCTCTTTTACCAGTTGGTATAGTCTCTCGACCGCTTTTGTTATCTCGTCCTTTATTTCTTTTTTTAGGTTACGGGAACTTAATAATTGGATTTTTGCTTTGGAGAGGCACGCCTTTGCCTCCGTGGTTCTATTTAAGTATCTCACGGGTTTCGCTTTCTGCGGCGAGCCCTCCTCAGTTCCCTCCGCCTGCTTTGATCCATCCAACTTGTTCTGATGGACGAGTGTTTCTTTGGACTTAAGTTTAGGGGGGGTAGAGAGTGGGGCCTTCTTCGGAGGCGTTGGTGTTTTATGAGGCTTTCCAGAACTAAGTCTATCTGCCTCCCACTCCCCAATACTACGCCTCACCGACGGGCCAGCCTGTGCCAGTCGTGGCCTCCCTATATCCGAACTCTCCTCCGAGACCTTTGTCTTATTAACTGGTGTCCGAATTCCAAACATTCTGGAAAGATCGAAGGTTCGGAACTGATTATTAAAAATATTGTCTGAGGTCACTAGTATCTATACTGATCCCTGTAAAGAGGGGATCAGCCAGCAGTAAGATAAAAATAAATGTGTATAATACTAGCCCTATAGCTAGGACTCAGTCGGGTCAAATAATAATAAGTTAATTAAAAGCCTTCAGGAGGCAGTTAGTAAGTCTTAAAAACCGTCAATATCCCTATTTTATAATAAAAATAAATGTACAGATGCAGCTGGAAGAGCTAAACACCTTAACGGATTTTGTGATAAAACTGAAAGTTTACTTGGTCAATGAGAACGGGGAGGGTGGGAGGGCAATTTTTGCAGTTCTATATTCGCTAGGCGCACGTTCGAGGTGTCAAAAGACGCGTCTCCGCGCGGGCCAGCGACGTACGGAGCGAATGAAATTTATGCGGAACAAAAATTTTGAGTTTTGGTCAAAAAACGTGTTTTTTGAGTTTTGGTCAAAAAACGTGTTTTTTGACTGAAAAATGTGTGAAAAACTGAACTTTCGGCTACCAAACAGGACTCGAGCACGCGGAATGCGCACCAGAATACGGGTAAGGCAGGTAAGTAACTATTGAAACTAATATAAAGAAAATTTGCAGTCAAAATTTAGAGATAAAAAATTTTGTATGTAATATATATAGTGTTCGTGAAGCAATGTATGAACGAAAAAATTTTTTCGCGTCTATGTCAATTTTTATTAGTCAGAACGTAGGACGGAGCCTAAAAAAGATCAAAATTGCTGAAAACAGCTTCAAAATGCGTCACCTGGATGCAAAGTTATAACGATTTGCTGCAACGACTGTCTCACTAAGGTGGATTTCGAAGGTTTGTGAATTTAATTAATATGAATTTTTTTGAAGTTCTATATTCGCTAGGCGCACGTGCGAGGTGTCAAAAGACGCGTCTCCGCGCGGGCCAGCGACGTACGGAGCGAATGAAATTTATGCGGAACAAAAATTTTGAGTTTTGGTCAAAAAACGTGTTTTTTGAGTTTTGGTCAAAAAACGTGTTTTTTGACTGAAAAATGTGTGGAAAAACTGAACTTTCGGCTACCAAACAGGACTCGAGCACGCGGAATGCGCACCAGAATACGGGTAAGGCAGGTAAGTAACTATTGAAACTAATATAAAGAAAATTTGCAGTCAAAATTTAGAGATAAAAAATTTTGTATGTAATATATATAGTGTTCGTGAAGCAATGTATGAACGAAAAAATTTTTTCGCGTCTATGTCAATTTTTATTAGTCAGAACGTAGGACGGAGCCTAAAAAAGATCAAAATTGCTGAAAACAGCTTCAAAATGCGTCACCTGGATGCAAAGTTATAACGATTTGCTGCAACGACTGTCTCACTAAGGTGGATTTCGAAGGTTTGTGAATTTAATTAATATGAATTTTTTTGAAGTTCTATATTCGCTAGGCGCACGTGCGAGGTGTCAAAAGACGCGTCTCCGCGCGGGCCAGCGACGTACGGAGCGAATGAAATTTATGCGGAACAAAAATTTTGAGTTTTGGTCAAAAAACGTGTTTTTTGAGTTTTGGTCAAAAAACGTGTTTTTTGACTGAAAAATGTGTGGAAAAACTGAACTTTCGGCTACCAAACAGGACTCGAGCACGCGGAATGCGCACCAGAATACGGGTAAGGCAGGTAAGTAACTATTGAAACTAATATAAAGAAAATTTGCAGTCAAAATTTAGAGATAAAAAATTTTGTATGTAATATATATAGTGTTCGTGAAGCAATGTATGAACGAAAAATTTTTTCGCGTCTATGTCAATTTTTATTAGTCAGAACGTAGGACGGAGCCTAAAAGGGATCAAAATTGCTGAAAACAGCTTCAAAATGCGTCACCTGGATGCAAAGTTATAACGATTTGCTGCAACGACTGTCTCACTAAGGTGGATTTCGAAGGTTTGTGAATTTAATTAATATTAAATTTTTTGAAGTTCTATATTCGCTAGGCGCACGTGCGAGGTGTCAAAAGACGCGTCTCCGCGCGGGCCAGCGACGTACGGAGCGAATGAAATTTATGCGGAACAAAAATTTTGAGTTTTGGTCAAAAAACGTGTTTTTTGAGTTTTGGTCAAAAAACGTGTTTTTTGACTGAAAAATGTGTGAAAAACTGAACTTTCGGCTACCAAACAGGACTCGAGCACGCGGAATGCGCACCAGAATACGGGTAAGGCAGGTAAGTAACTATTGAAACTAATATAAAGAAAATTTGCAGTCAAAATTTAGAGATAAAAAATTTTGTATGTAATATATATAGTGTTCGTGAAGCAATGTATGAACGAAAAAATTTTTTCGCGTCTATGTCAATTTTTATTAGTCAGAACGTAGGACGGAGCCTAAAAAAGATCAAAATTGCTGAAAACAGCTTCAAAATGCGTCACCTGGATGCAAAGTTATAACGATTTGCTGCAACGACTGTCTCACTAAGGTGGATTTCGAAGGTTTGTGAATTTAATTAATATGAATTTTTTTGAAGTTCTATATTCGCTAGGCGCACGTGCGAGGTGTCAAAAGACGCGTCTCCGCGCGGGCCAGCGACGTACGGAGCGAATGAAATTTATGCGGAACAAAAATTTTGAGTTTTGGTCAAAAAACGTGTTTTTTGAGTTTTGGTCAAAAAACGTGTTTTTTGACTGAAAAATGTGTGGAAAAACTGAACTTTCGGCTACCAAACAGGACTCGAGCACGCGGAATGCGCACCAGAATACGGGTAAGGCAGGTAAGTAACTATTGAAACTAATATAAAGAAAATTTGCAGTCAAAATTTAGAGATAAAAAATTTTGTATGTAATATATATAGTGTTCGTGAAGCAATGTATGAACGAAAAAATTTTTTCGCGTCTATGTCAATTTTTATTAGTCAGAACGTAGGACGGAGCCTAAAAAAGATCAAAATTGCTGAAAACAGCTTCAAAATGCGTCACCTGGATGCAAAGTTATAACGATTTGCTGCAACGACTGTCTCACTAAGGTGGATTTCGAAGGTTTGTGAATTTAATTAATATGAATTTTTTTGAAGTTCTATATTCGCTAGGCGCACGTGCGAGGTGTCAAAAGACGCGTCTCCGCGCGGGCCAGCGACGTACGGAGCGAATGAAATTTATGCGGAACAAAAATTTTGAGTTTTGGTCAAAAAACGTGTTTTTTGAGTTTTGGTCAAAAAACGTGTTTTTTGACTGAAAAATGTGTGGAAAAACTGAACTTTCGGCTACCAAACAGGACTCGAGCACGCGGAATGCGCACCAGAATACGGGTAAGGCAGGTAAGTAACTATTGAAACTAATATAAAGAAAATTTGCAGTCAAAATTTAGAGATAAAAAATTTTGTATGTAATATATATAGTGTTCGTGAAGCAATGTATGAACGAAAAATTTTTTCGCGTCTATGTCAATTTTTATTAGTCAGAACGTAGGACGGAGCCTAAAAGGGATCAAAATTGCTGAAAACAGCTTCAAAATGCGTCACCTGGATGCAAAGTTATAACGATTTGCTGCAACGACTGTCTCACTAAGGTGGATTTCGAAGGTTTGTGAATTTAATTAATATTAAATTTTTTGAAGTTCTATATTCGCTAGGCGCACGTGCGAGGTGTCAAAAGACGCGTCTCCGCGCGGGCCAGCGACGTACGGAGCGAATGAAATTTATGCGGAACAAAAATTTTGAGTTTTGGTCAAAAAACGTGTTTTTTGAGTTTTGGTCAAAAAACGTGTTTTTTGACTGAAAAATGTGTGAAAAACTGAACTTTCGGCTACCAAACAGGACTCGAGCACGCGGAATGCGCACCAGAATACGGGTAAGGCAGGTAAGTAACTATTGAAACTAATATAAAGAAAATTTGCAGTCAAAATTTAGAGATAAAAAATTTTGTATGTAATATATATAGTGTTCGTGAAGCAATGTATGAACGAAAAATTTTTTCGCGTCTATGTCAATTTTTATTAGTCAGAACGTAGGACGGAGCCTAAAAGGGATCAAAATTGCTGAAAACAGCTTCAAAATGCGTCACCTGGATGCAAAGTTATAACGATTTGCTGCAACGACTGTCTCACTAAGGTGGATTTCGAAGGTTTGTGAATTTAATTAATATTAAATTTTTTGAAGTTCTATATTCGCTAGGCGCACGTGCGAGGTGTCAAAAGACGCGTCTCCGCGCGGGCCAGCGACGTACGGAGCGAATGAATTTTGAGCGGAACAAAAATTTTGACTTTTGGTCAAAAAACGTGTTTTCTGACTGAAAAATATGTAAAAAACTGAAATTACGGCTACCGATCAGGACTCAAGTACGCGGAACGCGCACCAGAATACGGGTAAGGCAGGTAAGTGACTATTGAAACTAAGAAAAACCAAATTTGCAATAAAAGTTTAGAGATAAAAAATTTTGTATGTAATATATATAGTGTTCGTGAAGCAATGTATGAACGAAAAAATTTTTTCGCGTCTATGTCAATTTTTATTAGTCAGAACGTAGGACGGAGCCTAAAAAAGATCAAAATTGCTGAAAACAGCTTCAAAATGCGTCACCTGGATGCAAAGTTATAACGATTTGCTGCAACGACTGTCTCACTAAGGTGGATTTCGAAGGTTTGTGAATTTAATTAATATGAATTTTTTTGAAGTTCTATATTCGCTAGGCGCACGTGCGAGGTGTCAAAAGACGCGTCTCCGCGCGGGCCAGCGACGTACGGAGCGAATGAAATTTATGCGGAACAAAAATTTTGAGTTTTGGTCAAAAAACGTGTTTTTTGAGTTTTGGTCAAAAAACGTGTTTTTTGACTGAAAAATGTGTGAAAAACTGAACTTTCGGCTACCAAACAGGACTCGAGCACGCGGAATGCGCACCAGAATACGGGTAAGGCAGGTAAGTAACTATTGAAACTAATATAAAGAAAATTTGCAGTCAAAATTTAGAGATAAAAAATTTTGTATGTAATATATATAGTGTTCGTGAAGCAATGTATGAACGAAAAAATTTTTTCGCGTCTATGTCAATTTTTATTAGTCAGAACGTAGGACGGAGCCTAAAAGGGATCAAAATTGCTGAAAACAGCTTCAAAATGCGTCACCTGGATGCAAAGTTATAACGATTTGCTGCAACGACTGTCTCACTAAGGTGGATTTCGAAGGTTTGTGAATTTAATTAATATTAAATTTTTTGAAGTTCTATATTCGCTAGGCGCACGTGCGAGGTGTCAAAAGACGCGTCTCCGCGCGGGCCAGCGACGTACGGAGCGAATGAATTTTGAGCGGAACAAAAATTTTGACTTTTGGTCAAAAAACGTGTTTTTTGAGTTTTGGTCAAAAAACGTGTTTTTTGACTGAAAAATGTGTGAAAAACTGAACTTTCGACTACCAAACAGGACTCGAGCACGCGGAATGCGCACCAGAATACGGGTAAGGCAGGTAAGTAACTATTGAAACTAATATAAAGAAAATTTGCAGTCAAAATTTAGAGATAAAAAATTTTGTATGTAATATATATAGTGTTCGTGAAGCAATGTATGAACGAAAAATTTTTTCGCGTCTATGTCAATTTTTATTAGTCAGAACGTAGGACGGAGCCTAAAAAAGATCAAAATTGCTGAAAACAGCTTCAAAATGCGTCACCTGGATGCAAAGTTATAACGATTTGCTGCAACGACTGTCTCACTAAGGTGGATTTCGAAGGTTTGTGAATTTAATTAATATGAATTTTTTTGAAGTTCTATATTCGCTAGGCGCACGTGCGAGGTGTCAAAAGACGCGTCTCCGCGCGGGCCAGCGACGTACGGAGCGAATGAAATTTATGCGGAACAAAAATTTTGAGTTTTGGTCAAAAAACGTGTTTTTTGAGTTTTGGTCAAAAAACGTGTTTTTTGACTGAAAAATGTGTGGAAAAACTGAACTTTCGGCTACCAAACAGGACTCGAGCACGCGGAATGCGCACCAGAATACGGGTAAGGCAGGTAAGTAACTATTGAAACTAATATAAAGAAAATTTGCAGTCAAAATTTAGAGATAAAAAATTTTGTATGTAATATATATAGTGTTCGTGAAGCAATGTATGAACGAAAAATTTTTTCGCGTCTATGTCAATTTTTATTAGTCAGAACGTAGGACGGAGCCTAAAAGGGATCAAAATTGCTGAAAACAGCTTCAAAATGCGTCACCTGGATGCAAAGTTATAACGATTTGCTGCAACGACTGTCTCACTAAGGTGGATTTCGAAGGTTTGTGAATTTAATTAATATTAAATTTTTTGAAGTTCTATATTCGCTAGGCGCACGTGCGAGGTGTCAAAAGACGCGTCTCCGCGCGGGCCAGCGACGTACGGAGCGAATGAAATTTATGCGGAACAAAAATTTTGAGTTTTGGTCAAAAAACGTGTTTTTTGAGTTTTGGTCAAAAAACGTGTTTTTTGACTGAAAAATGTGTGAAAAACTGAACTTTCGGCTACCAAACAGGACTCGAGCACGCGGAATGCGCACCAGAATACGGGTAAGGCAGGTAAGTAACTATTGAAACTAATATAAAGAAAATTTGCAGTCAAAATTTAGAGATAAAAAATTTTGTATGTAATATATATAGTGTTCGTGAAGCAATGTATGAACGAAAAATTTTTTCGCGTCTATGTCAATTTTTATTAGTCAGAACGTAGGACGGAGCCTAAAAGGGATCAAAATTGCTGAAAACAGCTTCAAAATGCGTCACCTGGATGCAAAGTTATAACGATTTGCTGCAACGACTGTCTCACTAAGGTGGATTTCGAAGGTTTGTGAATTTAATTAATATTAAATTTTTTGAAGTTCTATATTCGCTAGGCGCACGTGCGAGGTGTCAAAAGACGCGTCTCCGCGCGGGCCAGCGACGTACGGAGCGAATGAATTTTGAGCGGAACAAAAATTTTGACTTTTGGTCAAAAAACGTGTTTTCTGACTGAAAAATATGTAAAAAACTGAAATTACGGCTACCGATCAGGACTCAAGTACGCGGAACGCGCACCAGAATACGGGTAAGGCAGGTAAGTGACTATTGAAACTAAGAAAAACCAAATTTGCAATAAAAGTTTAGAGATAAAAAATTTTGTATGTAATATATATAGTGTTCGTGAAGCAATGTATGAACGAAAAAATTTTTTCGCGTCTATGTCAATTTTTATTAGTCAGAACGTAGGACGGAGCCTAAAAAAGATCAAAATTGCTGAAAACAGCTTCAAAATGCGTCACCTGGATGCAAAGTTATAACGATTTGCTGCAACGACTGTCTCACTAAGGTGGATTTCGAAGGTTTGTGAATTTAATTAATATGAATTTTTTTGAAGTTCTATATTCGCTAGGCGCACGTGCGAGGTGTCAAAAGACGCGTCTCCGCGCGGGCCAGCGACGTACGGAGCGAATGAAATTTATGCGGAACAAAAATTTTGAGTTTTGGTCAAAAAACGTGTTTTTTGAGTTTTGGTCAAAAAACGTGTTTTTTGACTGAAAAATGTGTGAAAAACTGAACTTTCGGCTACCAAACAGGACTCGAGCACGCGGAATGCGCACCAGAATACGGGTAAGGCAGGTAAGTAACTATTGAAACTAATATAAAGAAAATTTGCAGTCAAAATTTAGAGATAAAAATTTTTGTATGTAATATATATAGTGTTCGTGAAGCAATGTATGAACGAAAAAATTTTTTCGCGTCTATGTCAATTTTTATTAGTCAGAACGTAGGACGGAGCCTAAAAGGGATCAAAATTGCTGAAAACAGCTTCAAAATGCGTCACCTGGATGCAAAGTTATAACGATTTGCTGCAACGACTGTCTCACTAAGGTGGATTTCGAAGGTTTGTGAATTTAATTAATATTAAATTTTTTGAAGTTCTATATTCGCTAGGCGCACGTGCGAGGTGTCAAAAGACGCGTCTCCGCGCGGGCCAGCGACGTACGGAGCGAATGAATTTTGAGCGGAACAAAAATTTTGACTTTTGGTCAAAAAACGTGTTTTTTGAGTTTTGGTCAAAAAACGTGTTTTTTGACTGAAAAATGTGTGAAAAACTGAACTTTCGGCTACCAAACAGGACTCGAGCACGCGGAATGCGCACCAGAATACGGGTAAGGCAGGTAAGTAACTATTGAAACTAATATAAAGAAAATTTGCAGTCAAAATTTAGAGATAAAAAATTTTGTATGTAATATATATAGTGTTCGTGAAGCAATGTATGAACGAAAAAATTTTTTCGCGTCTATGTCAATTTTTATTAGTCAGAACGTAGGACGGAGCCTAAAAGGGATCAAAATTGCTGAAAACAGCTTCAAAATGCGTCACCTGGATGCAAAGTTATAACGATTTGCTGCAACGACTGTCTCACTAAGGTGGATTTCGAAGGTTTGTGAATTTAATTAATATTAAATTTTTTGAAGTTCTATATTCGCTAGGCGCACGTGCGAGGTGTCAAAAGACGCGTCTCCGCGCGGGCCAGCGACGTACGGAGCGAATGAATTTTGAGCGGAACAAAAATTTTGACTTTTGGTCAAAAAACGTGTTTTCTGACTGAAAAATATGTAAAAAACTGAACTTTCGGCTACCGAACAGGACTCAAGTACGCGGAACGCGCACCAGAATACGGGTAAGGCAGGTAAGTGACTATTGAAACTAAGAAAAACCAAATTTGCAATAAAAATTTAGAGATAAAAAATTTTGTATGTAATATATATAGTGTTCGTGAAGCAATGTATGAACGAAAAAATTTTTTCGCGTCTATGTCAATTTTTATTAGTCAGAACGTAGGACGGAGCCTAAAAAAGATCAAAATTGCTGAAAACAGCTTCAAAATGCGTCACCTGGATGCAAAGTTATAACGATTTGCTGCAACGACTGTCTCACTAAGGTGGATTTCGAAGGTTTGTGAATTTAATTAATATGAATTTTTTTGAAGTTCTATATTCGCTAGGCGCACGTGCGAGGTGTCAAAAGACGCGTCTCCGCGCGGGCCAGCGACGTACGGAGCGAATGAAATTTATGCGGAACAAAAATTTTGAGTTTTGGTCAAAAAACGTGTTTTTTGAGTTTTGGTCAAAAAACGTGTTTTTTGACTGAAAAATGTGTGAAAAACTGAACTTTCGGCTACCAAACAGGACTCGAGCACGCGGAATGCGCACCAGAATACGGGTAAGGCAGGTAAGTAACTATTGAAACTAATATAAAGAAAATTTGCAGTCAAAATTTAGAGATAAAAATTTTTGTATGTAATATATATAGTGTTCGTGAAGCAATGTATGAACGAAAAAATTTTTTCGCGTCTATGTCAATTTTTATTAGTCAGAACGTAGGACGGAGCCTAAAAGGGATCAAAATTGCTGAAAACAGCTTCAAAATGCGTCACCTGGATGCAAAGTTATAACGATTTGCTGCAACGACTGTCTCACTAAGGTGGATTTCGAAGGTTTGTGAATTTAATTAATATTAAATTTTTTGAAGTTCTATATTCGCTAGGCGCACGTGCGAGGTGTCAAAAGACGCGTCTCCGCGCGGGCCAGCGACGTACGGAGCGAATGAATTTTGAGCGGAACAAAAATTTTGACTTTTGGTCAAAAAACGTGTTTTTTGAGTTTTGGTCAAAAAACGTGTTTTTTGACTGAAAAATGTGTGAAAAACTGAACTTTCGGCTACCAAACAGGACTCGAGCACGCGGAATGCGCACCAGAATACGGGTAAGGCAGGTAAGTAACTATTGAAACTAATATAAAGAAAATTTGCAGTCAAAATTTAGAGATAAAAAATTTTGTATGTAATATATATAGTGTTCGTGAAGCAATGTATGAACGAAAAAATTTTTTCGCGTCTATGTCAATTTTTATTAGTCAGAACGTAGGACGGAGCCTAAAAGGGATCAAAATTGCTGAAAACAGCTTCAAAATGCGTCACCTGGATGCAAAGTTATAACGATTTGCTGCAACGACTGTCTCACTAAGGTGGATTTCGAAGGTTTGTGAATTTAATTAATATTAAATTTTTTGAAGTTCTATATTCGCTAGGCGCACGTGCGAGGTGTCAAAAGACGCGTCTCCGCGCGGGCCAGCGACGTACGGAGCGAATGAATTTTGAGCGGAACAAAAATTTTGACTTTTGGTCAAAAAACGTGTTTTCTGACTGAAAAATATGTAAAAAACTGAAATTACGGCTACCGAACAGGACTCAAGTACGCGGAACGCGCACCAGAATACGGGTAAGGCAGGTAAGTGACTATTGAAACTAAGAAAAACCAAATTTGCAATAAAAATTTAGAGATAAAAAATTTTGTATGTAATATATATAGTGTTCGTGAAGCAATGTATGAACGAAAAAATTTTTTCGCGTCTATGTCAATTTTTATTAGTCAGAACGTAGGACGGAGCCTAAAAAAGATCAAAATTGCTGAAAACAGCTTCAAAATGCGTCACCTGGATGCAAAGTTATAACGATTTGCTGCAACGACTGTCTCACTAAGGTGGATTTCGAAGGTTTGTGAATTTAATTAATATGAATTTTTTTGAAGTTCTATATTCGCTAGGCGCACGTGCGAGGTGTCAAAAGACGCGTCTCCGCGCGGGCCAGCGACGTACGGAGCGAATGAAATTTATGCGGAACAAAAATTTTGAGTTTTGGTCAAAAAACGTGTTTTTTGAGTTTTGGTCAAAAAACGTGTTTTTTGACTGAAAAATGTGTGAAAAACTGAACTTTCGGCTACCAAACAGGACTCGAGCACGCGGAATGCGCACCAGAATACGGGTAAGGCAGGTAAGTAACTATTGAAACTAATATAAAGAAAATTTGCAGTCAAAATTTAGAGATAAAAAATTTTGTATGTAATATATATAGTGTTCGTGAAGCAATGTATGAACGAAAAAATTTTTTCGCGTCTATGTCAATTTTTATTAGTCAGAACGTAGGACGGAGCCTAAAAAAGATCAAAATTGCTGAAAACAGCTTCAAAATGCGTCACCTGGATGCAAAGTTATAACGATTTGCTGCAACGACTGTCTCACTAAGGTGGATTTCGAAGGTTTGTGAATTTAATTAATATTAAATTTTTTGAAGTTCTATATTCGCTAGGCGCACGTGCGAGGTGTCAAAAGACGCGTCTCCGCGCGGGCCAGCGACGTACGGAGCGAATGAATTTTGAGCGGAACAAAAATTTTGACTTTTGGTCAAAAAACGTGTTTTCTGACTGAAAAATATGTAAAAAACTGAAATTACGGCTACCGATCAGGACTCAAGTACGCGGAACGCGCACCAGAATACGGGTAAGGCAGGTAAGTGACTATTGAAACTAAGAAAAACCAAATTTGCAATAAAAGTTTAGAGATAAAAAATTTTGTATGTAATATATATAGTGTTCGTGAAGCAATGTATGAACGAAAAAATTTTTTCGCGTCTATGTCAATTTTTATTAGTCAGAACGTAGGACGGAGCCTAAAAAAGATCAAAATTGCTGAAAACAGCTTCAAAATGCGTCACCTGGATGCAAAGTTATAACGATTTGCTGCAACGACTGTCTCACTAAGGTGGATTTCGAAGGTTTGTGAATTTAATTAATATGAATTTTTTTGAAGTTCTATATTCGCTAGGCGCACGTGCGAGGTGTCAAAAGACGCGTCTCCGCGCGGGCCAGCGACGTACGGAGCGAATGAAATTTATGCGGAACAAAAATTTTGAGTTTTGGTCAAAAAACGTGTTTTTTGAGTTTTGGTCAAAAAACGTGTTTTTTGACTGAAAAATGTGTGAAAAACTGAACTTTCGGCTACCAAACAGGACTCGAGCACGCGGAATGCGCACCAGAATACGGGTAAGGCAGGTAAGTAACTATTGAAACTAATATAAAGAAAATTTGCAGTCAAAATTTAGAGATAAAAAATTTTGTATGTAATATATATAGTGTTCGTGAAGCAATGTATGAACGAAAAAATTTTTTCGCGTCTATGTCAATTTTTATTAGTCAGAACGTAGGACGGAGCCTAAAAGGGATCAAAATTGCTGAAAACAGCTTCAAAATGCGTCACCTGGATGCAAAGTTATAACGATTTGCTGCAACGACTGTCTCACTAAGGTGGATTTCGAAGGTTTGTGAATTTAATTAATATTAAATTTTTTGCAGTTCTATATTCGCTAGGCGCACGTTCGAGGTGTCAAAAGACGCGTCTCCGCGCGGGCCAGCGACGTACGGAGCGAATGAAATTTATGCGGAACAAAAATTTTGAGTTTTGGTCAAAAAACGTGTTTTTTGAGTTTTGGTCAAAAAACGTGTTTTTTGACTGAAAAATGTGTGAAAAACTGAACTTTCGGCTACCAAACAGGACTCGAGCACGCGGAATGCGCACCAGAATACGGGTAAGGCAGGTAAGTAACTATTGAAACTAATATAAAGAAAATTTGCAGTCAAAATTTAGAGATAAAAAATTTTGTATGTAATATATATAGTGTTCGTGAAGCAATGTATGAACGAAAAAATTTTTTCGCGTCTATGTCAATTTTTATTAGTCAGAACGTAGGACGGAGCCTAAAAGGGATCAAAATTGCTGAAAACAGCTTCAAAATGCGTCACCTGGATGCAAAGTTATAACGATTTGCTGCAACGACTGTCTCACTAAGGTGGATTTCGAAGGTTTGTGAATTTAATTAATATTAAATTTTTTGAAGTTCTATATTCGCTAGGCGCACGTGCGAGGTGTCAAAAGACGCGTCTCCGCGCGGGCCAGCGACGTACGGAGCGAATGAATTTTGAGCGGAACAAAAATTTTGACTTTTGGTCAAAAAACGTGTTTTCTGACTGAAAAATATGTAAAAAACTGAAATTACGGCTACCGAACAGGACTCAAGTACGCGGAACGCGCACCAGAATACGGGTAAGGCAGGTAAGTGACTATTGAAACTAAGAAAAACCAAATTTGCAATAAAAATTTAGAGATAAAAAATTTTGTATGTAATATATATAGTGTTCGTGAAGCAATGTATGAACGAAAAAATTTTTTCGCGTCTATGTCAATTTTTATTAGTCAGAACGTAGGACGGAGCCTAAAAAAGATCAAAATTGCTGAAAACAGCTTCAAAATGCGTCACCTGGATGCAAAGTTATAACGATTTGCTGCAACGACTGTCTCACTAAGGTGGATTTCGAAGGTTTGTGAATTTAATTAATATGAATTTTTTTGAAGTTCTATATTCGCTAGGCGCACGTGCGAGGTGTCAAAAGACGCGTCTCCGCGCGGGCCAGCGACGTACGGAGCGAATGAAATTTATGCGGAACAAAAATTTTGAGTTTTGGTCAAAAAACGTGTTTTTTGAGTTTTGGTCAAAAAACGTGTTTTTTGACTGAAAAATGTGTGAAAAACTGAACTTTCGGCTACCAAACAGGACTCGAGCACGCGGAATGCGCACCAGAATACGGGTAAGGCAGGTAAGTAACTATTGAAACTAATATAAAGAAAATTTGCAGTCAAAATTTAGAGATAAAAAATTTTGTATGTAATATATATAGTGTTCGTGAAGCAATGTATGAACGAAAAAATTTTTTCGCGTCTATGTCAATTTTTATTAGTCAGAACGTAGGACGGAGCCTAAAAAAGATCAAAATTGCTGAAAACAGCTTCAAAATGCGTCACCTGGATGCAAAGTTATAACGATTTGCTGCAACGACTGTCTCACTAAGGTGGATTTCGAAGGTTTGTGAATTTAATTAATATTAAATTTTTTGAAGTTCTATATTCGCTAGGCGCACGTGCGAGGTGTCAAAAGACGCGTCTCCGCGCGGGCCAGCGACGTACGGAGCGAATGAATTTTGAGCGGAACAAAAATTTTGACTTTTGGTCAAAAAACGTGTTTTCTGACTGAAAAATATGTAAAAAACTGAAATTACGGCTACCGATCAGGACTCAAGTACGCGGAACGCGCACCAGAATACGGGTAAGGCAGGTAAGTGACTATTGAAACTAAGAAAAACCAAATTTGCAATAAAAGTTTAGAGATAAAAAATTTTGTATGTAATATATATAGTGTTCGTGAAGCAATGTATGAACGAAAAAATTTTTTCGCGTCTATGTCAATTTTTATTAGTCAGAACGTAGGACGGAGCCTAAAAAAGATCAAAATTGCTGAAAACAGCTTCAAAATGCGTCACCTGGATGCAAAGTTATAACGATTTGCTGCAACGACTGTCTCACTAAGGTGGATTTCGAAGGTTTGTGAATTTAATTAATATGAATTTTTTTGAAGTTCTATATTCGCTAGGCGCACGTGCGAGGTGTCAAAAGACGCGTCTCCGCGCGGGCCAGCGACGTACGGAGCGAATGAAATTTATGCGGAACAAAAATTTTGAGTTTTGGTCAAAAAACGTGTTTTTTGAGTTTTGGTCAAAAAACGTGTTTTTTGACTGAAAAATGTGTGAAAAACTGAACTTTCGGCTACCAAACAGGACTCGAGCACGCGGAATGCGCACCAGAATACGGGTAAGGCAGGTAAGTAACTATTGAAACTAATATAAAGAAAATTTGCAGTCAAAATTTAGAGATAAAAAATTTTGTATGTAATATATATAGTGTTCGTGAAGCAATGTATGAACGAAAAATTTTTTCGCGTCTATGTCAATTTTTATTAGTCAGAACGTAGGACGGAGCCTAAAAGGGATCAAAATTGCTGAAAACAGCTTCAAAATGCGTCACCTGGATGCAAAGTTATAACGATTTGCTGCAACGACTGTCTCACTAAGGTGGATTTCGAAGGTTTGTGAATTTAATTAATATTAAATTTTTTGAAGTTCTATATTCGCTAGGCGCACGTGCGAGGTGTCAAAAGACGCGTCTCCGCGCGGGCCAGCGACGTACGGAGCGAATGAATTTTGAGCGGAACAAAAATTTTGACTTTTGGTCAAAAAACGTGTTTTCTGACTGAAAAATATGTAAAAAACTGAAATTACGGCTACCGAACAGGACTCAAGTACGCGGAACGCGCACCAGAATACGGGTAAGGCAGGTAAGTGACTATTGAAACTAAGAAAAACCAAATTTGCAATAAAAATTTAGAGATAAAAAATTTTGTATGTAATATATATAGTGTTCGTGAAGCAATGTATGAACGAAAAAATTTTTTCGCGTCTATGTCAATTTTTATTAGTCAGAACGTAGGACGGAGCCTAAAAAAGATCAAAATTGCTGAAAACAGCTTCAAAATGCGTCACCTGGATGCAAAGTTATAACGATTTGCTGCAACGACTGTCTCACTAAGGTGGATTTCGAAGGTTTGTGAATTTAATTAATATGAATTTTTTTGAAGTTCTATATTCGCTAGGCGCACGTGCGAGGTGTCAAAAGACGCGTCTCCGCGCGGGCCAGCGACGTACGGAGCGAATGAAATTTATGCGGAACAAAAATTTTGAGTTTTGGTCAAAAAACGTGTTTTTTGAGTTTTGGTCAAAAAACGTGTTTTTTGACTGAAAAATGTGTGAAAAACTGAACTTTCGGCTACCAAACAGGACTCGAGCACGCGGAATGCGCACCAGAATACGGGTAAGGCAGGTAAGTAACTATTGAAACTAATATAAAGAAAATTTGCAGTCAAAATTTAGAGATAAAAAATTTTGTATGTAATATATATAGTGTTCGTGAAGCAATGTATGAACGAAAAAATTTTTTCGCGTCTATGTCAATTTTTATTAGTCAGAACGTAGGACGGAGCCTAAAAAAGATCAAAATTGCTGAAAACAGCTTCAAAATGCGTCACCTGGATGCAAAGTTATAACGATTTGCTGCAACGACTGTCTCACTTTTTTTTTTTTTTTTTGAGGGTGGGAAATCATCAAATAACTTCTCCCGCTCTGGGCGGAGCGGGAGGGTGTGTCAGACTCTTACTGACTAAAACCCACCCGTATTCCTTCCTGTTGCCTGTGTTGCGGGGGCCTCGGTGACCCATAAGTACCTTCCCGCGACCCCGGCAGGCATCGGCCCTAGTGGACCCCTACTTTGTGCTGATGAAATCTCTTTGAGGCGCGCGTGGAATACAACGCGCCGTCGACCTGGGCCTGGTCCTAACCGGACGGTGAGCTACCCATTGCTCACCGTCCGCAAGCCCGCGCCTACGGTGGCCGGAAATCCGCCCGGGATTCCCGACGCCCTGGGCGTCTCCTGCGGCGGCTAGGGGCGAGAGGGCGCGAAACTTGCCTTTCCCTCAACCGTCCCGCCTCCTCCTTAGCGAGCATTACTGCTTCGCAGAAGGAGGTGACGGCTGCCCATGCCCTCTCGCTCCGTACCATGGCCTGAACCAGGGCCGGACGCGAGAGGTCTCTGCCGCCGATCGCCTCCACGAGGACACGGCGGTGCTCTGCCCAAGCCGGGCAGACCTCCACCGTATGCTCCACCGTGTCCTCCGGGCGATCCACACAGTGGTGACACCCGGACGTTTCCTCCCGCCTTATCCGACACAGGAACCTCCCGAAGCTGCCGTGTCCGGTGAGGACCTGCGTCAGGCGGAAGGTGAGGACGCCGTGGCGCCTCTCCAGCCACTCCTCAAAGAGGGGACTTATCGCCGAAATCGTGGCGTGCCCAGCACTGGGTTGCGACAACCGTACTTTCCATGACGCCATGAGATCCCGCCGGAGCTCCGTCCGCTGAGCCGCGATTTCTCGCGGCAACGGACTTACGCCCCGGCGTTTCGCCTCCTCGCGCCACTCCCATACGTGCGCGAGGACTTTTGCCTCCAGATCCCATGGCGGCAATCCGGCAGGAGGCTCGCTGCCTCACAGGAGACCGTGCGGTATCCTCGGACCATCCGGATGGCCATGACCCTTTGGGCCGCGCTCAACCGGCGGGCTGGCCGCAGCGCCAGAGAGCGCGCCCATACAGGAGCCCCGTAGAGGGCCATGGACCGCACGACCCCCGCGTAGAGCCTCCGGCAGGAGGCGTTTGGACCCCCTAGATTGGGCAGGAGCCGCTTCAATGCAGCGCCCGCCCGCTCAAGTTTGGGAGCCAAACGTCGGAAATGCTCCACGAAGTTCCACCGGCTGTCGAGGACGAGTCCCAGGTACTTCATCGTCGACTCGACGCCGATAGAAACCCCTCCTACCGTTATTTGGGACCCCAACGGTGGCGCGTTCCGAGGACCATGAAAACACATGGCCTCGGACTTGTGCAGGGCCACCTCGAGTCCCAATTGCCGGATCCTTTCGACGATTGTCGCAACCCCGCGTGCCGCTAATTCGGCCGCCGCCTGGTGCGACCTCCCCTGCGCCAGGACCAACGTGTCGTCAGCGTAGCACACTACGCTGACGCCGCTAGGGAGGTCGGCGCGCAGCACCCAGTCGTATCCGATGTCCCACAGATGCGGCCCCAGGACCGATCCCTGTGGGACACCGCACGACATCTCTTGCCGGTTCCACACTCCCTGGTGACCGGGGTAGATGACGGCCCTGTCCGTCAAATAGGCCTCGACCACACGACAGAGGTAGGTCGGCATCCGGTGATACCGGAGTGCCTCCCTGATGCAACTCCAGGGCAGGGTATTGAAGGCATTGGCGATGTCTAGAGACACCGCCAAGACGACCCCACCCTGGGCAACAGCATTCCCCGTCGTCAGGGCTCGCACACGCATGATGGCGTCCACCGTAGAGCGCCCTCTGCGGAAACCAAACTGGCTCTCCGCCAAATCCGGCCCCACCCGCACCAGCTGGCCGACGAGGCGGTCTGCAATGACTCTTTCAAAGAGCTTGCCCACCTCGTCGAGCAGCACGATGGGCCGATAAGCGGACGGAGAGTCCGCAGGGCGCCCTGCCTTCTTTATGAGGACCAGTTTCCCCGTCTTCCAGCGAAGCGGGAACTGGCCCCTCTCCATGCATGCGCTTAGGAGCCCCCTAAGTCGAGGCCCGAGAGCCTCCAAGGCCAGGACCCAGGCCTTCCCAGGTAGGCCGTCGGGTCCTGGGGCGGTATTTTTGGCATTAAGCCTGCGTACCGCCGCTCTCATTTCTCCCTCGGTCACCTCCGGAGCATCGTCGTCGTCGTCGGCGGTGTGGTCCGCATCAGGCACCGCAGTAGGCGGAGCCATAGGTGGGGAGGAGTGATCCCCTCGCGAAGGGAACAGAGCGCTCACCACGTCCTCCACAAGCTGGGGCCGGAGACTCTGCGTTAGCGGGGGAGCCCATGGGCGGAGTTTATCCCGCACCACCTTGTACGGGCGTCCCCACGGGTCCCTGTCCAGAGTCCCCAGCGACTCCTCGCGGGCCAAACCCCTGGCCCGCAGGATCTCCGCTTGGAGGGCGGTCTTCGCCGCTCTGTACCCCTCGTACAGCTCCGCCTGAATGGCTTCCGTATCCGGAGGTTTGATACGGAGCCTGCGGTGCCTGGTGTACCGGCGTCGCGCAGCCACGCACGCAGTGCGCAGAGCCGTCAGCTCCTGCGACCACCAGTACACCTGGCGCGAAGCACGTCCAGGCTGGACCCGGGGCATTGCCACGTCACATATGTCGGACATGGCCTCCCGGAACCACTCCGCCTCGTCGTTGATGTCGGCAGGCCTGTCCGGTGGTGACACCCAGGCCTGCACGATCGAGGCTTCCAGGAGGAGCTCCCGGTCCAGCTGCTTCAGCGCCCACCGCGGACCACTCGGGGCCCGTCGGACCGGCGCGTCCGAGGTCTGGGCGGAGACGTCGAACCGGATATACCGGTGATCGGAATAGGTCTCCACCCCCTCCATGACACGCCAGTCAACTACACGCGGCGACAGAGCGGGGCTGGCGAACGAGATGTCCACCACTGATTCACCCCGCATCCGCACACACGTGGGGACAGAACCCCGGTTTAGGACGACCAGGCCTGTCTCCAGAGCCCAGTCCTCCACCATCCTGCCCCGTGTGTCCGTTAACCGGGAACCCCAAGCCAGATTCTTGGCATTGAAGTCCCCGAGGACGAACACGGGGAGGGAACCAAACCCGACGACGACGTCTCTCAACTCCGCAAGGGAGTTGTGGAACTCGGCAAGAGTTCGGTTCGGAGAGAAGTAGACCCCTACCACGACAATCTCCCCGAACCGTGCCGCTACGCAGCCCCGTCCTCTCTTGACGGCCTCAAGGGACGGGGTACCGGCGGCGGCCGACGAAATTAGGGTCACTGAGCCGCTCAGGTCCTCCACCCAGTCATCCCTGGGCGGGACAAAGTACGGCTCAGCGACCACGGCGATGTTAATCGACCACTGCGCCATGCTCTGGAGCAACAGATCCTGAGCGGCGGCGCAGTGGTTGATGTTCGCCTGGAGGAGGCGTAATGGGGCCATTAATGGCACTCCATGTCAGCCCCCTCTTGGGCCTCCTTCCCAGCCCCCTGAGAGGGGCCTGCCGCAGCGGCCACGGTGGCGGCGGCGACGACGATGGTGTTGGAGGCGGCAGCGGCGGTGGCAGTGGTGGCGGCTGCGGCGGTGACGGCGGTGGCGGAGGGCTTGCCTCTGGCCCTGGCTTTGGTGGGTGGGGCGCAGGCCTTGCCCCCCATCCGGTGCTCGGCCGGCTTGCCAGCCGCCGCACATACGGCACAGTGCGGTGTGGCGTTGCAAGAGCCGGCCTTGTGCCCGGGCTGACCACAGCGGTAGCAGAGACCACTGCGGTCCACCTCCGAGGTGCAATTCGCTTGCACGTGGTTGCCCACCTGGCAGCGGAAGCACCTCAGAGGTCTGGGTTCCAGCAGTTTCACCTGCGCGGAAACCCAGCCCACCAATAGCCGTTGGCCCTCCCCGGTAACTTTCCTGGCCGCCGACACGGGGCAGCTCACCATAACGGTTTGCAGCCCCGTGGAGTCAGGACGGATGATGCCTGCCTTCACCTGCTCGGCAGAGCACCCCCCGGTCCTAACCACTGCGGCGACCACCTTCTCTTCCGTCGCGGAGTCGTCCAGGCCCGTGATGCGCATGCTAGCGCATTTGGTGGGCCTGGACACTCGGACCTCGTCCGCATTTAGTGACGCCCTAAGCCTTTCGGCCAGGGCGTCAGCGGCCGGGCCACTGGCCCTACCGGGGACCTCCACCATTCGGGCCCCAGTCGCCGTCACCTTCATTTTGAGGCCTTTTGCTGCGCCGAGCTCCTCCAGGCGCACCGCCTCACCCACCTTCGCCATCACCGTCCTATAGGACACGCCCTTCTTTTCCGCATCCGGCTGTAGTGTGATCACTACAGCTGCGGAATTCGGGGCGCGGAGCCTAGCCGCGGCGGTGCGCTCCTTGCGCCGCTGCCGCCTCTCCCTCTTTTTGGCCGCCCTCTTTGCCTTAGCCGCCTTCCTCTTCTCTCCGGCTACTTGCCATTCGGCATCGGCCGGAAGAGATTTAGGAGGCGGGGGCGGCCGTCTTGCCACCTGGGCCGATGCCCTCGCCGCCAGGGTCGGAGCCCTCGCCGTCGGGGCTGGAGCTCTCGCCGCTGGTGCTGGAGCCTTCGCCGCCTCCGCAGCACCCGCACCCTTTGGCTGCCCCGGCGAGCCCCGTTTGGCCGTGGCACCTGCCGCGGCTGCAAACGAGGCCGGTTTCCGCTGGCCAGAGGGCGGCTGGCTCGCCGCCAACGGGGGCCGCAGGACGATGGCCTCCAGGGCGGAGAAACGACTCTGCAGGGAAGCCATTTCCTGCCGCACAAGGGTCAAAATCCGGTCCTCTACAGGCACGGGCCGTCCCTGTCCCTGCTGCTGCTGCTGCCCCCCTTGCGGTCCCATCCAGGGGCCGTCTCCTCGGAGCCCAGCCAGGTCCGCCCGGAGCTTCTCGTTCTCCTTACGGAGAAGCTCCATGGCGGCTGTCAAGCGGGCGATCTCCGCCCGCATCTCGGACATACTGTCCTGTGGAGGCCCGACGTGAAGGGCCTCCGCTGCCGCCACAATAGAGGCCGTGGCCGCGGCTATGGCCTGATCCTTAGAGGACCTGAGCCTCTTTATGGATACTGCCTTGATTGCGCTGGCCACGACCTCCGCAAAGCTGTCGACACGCTCTAAATTTGAGCCGCCAGCGGCATCCGGTTCACCACCTGAAACCTCTGAGAGGTGGCGCCTCTCGGCTCGCTGGGCTGGCTTGGCTGGACTGGCTCTGCTAGGCTCGCCAACCTCCCTGGTGGTGGACCCTCTATCCACGACTTTCCCTCCTCGGGCCCCCCCCCGCCGGCTGGAGTGGATCTTTTGCCGCTCTTTCTGGCTCAAGACCCACTCGTCGGAGGACGACCCCGAGTTGGGGCGCTTGCGAGTCCTAATGGACTCACGGTTCCTGCCGACCACCTCCTTTTGCACCGAGCTCCGACCTGAGCCCTTTGCGCTAGATGCAGCGTCGGACTCCGACCCTGCATCACTCTCCTCCACTTGACTTTTCGTCTTTTGTTTGTTGTTTTTATTATTTAATTCCATACTTTAATCCCACGAGTATGGGGGATATAAAAAGTACACCTAGGTTCACCCCCTGTCCCTAGGCAAGTGTACATTTATAACCCAACCAGGGGGTCCACTGGTACCCTGGCTGGGGGTGCGCTAACGACTGATGCGCCGCCTACAACTCGGAAGTTGCAGATGACACTACTCCTCAGCCATTCATATCCTCGCCGCGCACCAAAACTTGATATTAGAGGAATTTTTATAGAGTTTATCTTCCTCGCGATCCGGGCGATCAAGCCAAGATCCTCGTCCCGTTCCAAGCCACAAAACATGACTGTGGTCTCTTTACGGATTACGATTTCGACGGTTGCAGACAGAAGAAACATTCTCCCGCTGCTTGCTCGCTGGCAGGGTAAGTGCACAGCAAGCACCGCCACTCTTCGCCCACTCGACCTGCCCTCTGTAAGCAGAGAGGGGAGTGGGCGACCGACGATCGAGCATGAAGCTCCCCGCCACGCAGAAATTCGCCACGGTCAATACCCTCTCCGAAACATGGAGAGACTATTGGCCGTGCCCAGGATGCACCGACCCGACGACTGCTCTTTCCCCCGAACGTATTCGCAGGGAACCAGCAGCAATCAGGCACTCGAGGAGGTTTTCTGCACGCACCCCAACGACTGTCTCACTAAGGTGGATTTCGAAGGTTTGTGAATTTAATTAATATTAAATTTTTTGAAGTTCTATATTCGCTAGGCGCACGTGCGAGGTGTCAAAAGACGCGTCTCCGCGCGGGCCAGCGACGTACGGAGCGAATGAATTTTGAGCGGAACAAAAATTTTGACTTTTGGTCAAAAAACGTGTTTTCTGACTGAAAAATATGTAAAAAACTGAAATTACGGCTACCGATCAGGACTCAAGTACGCGGAACGCGCACCAGAATACGGGTAAGGCAGGTAAGTGACTATTGAAACTAAGAAAAACCAAATTTGCAATAAAAGTTTAGAGATAAAAAATTTTGTATGTAATATATATAGTGTTCGTGAAGCAATGTATGAACGAAAAAATTTTTTCGCGTCTATGTCAATTTTTATTAGTCAGAACGTAGGACGGAGCCTAAAAAAGATCAAAATTGCTGAAAACAGCTTCAAAATGCGTCACCTGGATGCAAAGTTATAACGAAACTTCAAACTAAAAAACTTCAAAGTGGATTTCGAAGGTTTGTGAATTTAATTAATATTAAATTTTTTGAAGTTCTATATTCGCTAGGCGCACGTGCGAGGTGTCAAAAGACGCGTCTCCGCGCGGGCCAGCGACGTACGGAGCGAATGAATTTTGAGCGGAACAAAAATTTTGACTTTTGGTCAAAAAACGTGTTTTCTGACTGAAAAATATGTAAAAAACTGAAATTACGGCTACCGAACAGGACTCAAGTACGCGGAACGCGCACCAGAATACGGGTAAGGCAGGTAAGTGACTATTGAAACTAAGAAAAACCAAATTTGCAATAAAAATTTAGAGATAAAAAATTTTGTATGTAATATATATAGTGTTCGTGAAGCAATGTATGAACGAAAAAATTTTTTCGCGTCTATGTCAATTTTTATTAGTCAGAACGTAGGACGGAGCCTAAAAAAGATCAAAATTGCTGAAAACAGCTTCAAAATGCGTCACCTGGATGCAAAGTTATAACGATTTGCTGCAACGACTGTCTCACTAAGGTGGATTTCGAAGGTTTGTGAATTTAATTAATATGAATTTTTTTGAAGTTCTGTATTCGCTAGGCGCACGTGCGAGGTGTCAAAAGACGCGTCTCCGCGCGGGCCAGCGACGTACGGAGCGAATGAAATTTATGCGGAACAAAAATTTTGAGTTTTGGTCAAAAAACGTGTTTTTTGAGTTTTGGTCAAAAAACGTGTTTTTTGACTGAAAAATGTGTGAAAAACTGAACTTTCGGCTACCAAACAGGACTCGAGCACGCGGAATGCGCACCAGAATACGGGTAAGGCAGGTAAGTAACTATTGAAACTAATATAAAGAAAATTTGCAGTCAAAATTTAGAGATAAAAAATTTTGTATGTAATATATATAGTGTTCGTGAAGCAATGTATGAACGAAAAAATTTTTTCGCGTCTATGTCAATTTTTATTAGTCAGAACGTAGGACGGAGCCTAAAAAAGATCAAAATTGCTGAAAACAGCTTCAAAATGCGTCACCTGGATGCAAAGTTATAACGATTTGCTGCAACGACTGTCTCACTAAGGTGGATTTCGAAGGTTTGTGAATTTAATTAATATTAAATTTTTTGAAGTTCTATATTCGCTAGGCGCACGTGCGAGGTGTCAAAAGACGCGTCTCCGCGCGGGCCAGCGACGTACGGAGCGAATGAATTTTGAGCGGAACAAAAATTTTGACTTTTGGTCAAAAAACGTGTTTTCTGACTGAAAAATATGTAAAAAACTGAAATTACGGCTACCGATCAGGACTCAAGTACGCGGAACGCGCACCAGAATACGGGTAAGGCAGGTAAGTGACTATTGAAACTAAGAAAAACCAAATTTGCAATAAAAGTTTAGAGATAAAAAATTTTGTATGTAATATATATAGTGTTCGTGAAGCAATGTATGAACGAAAAAATTTTTTCGCGTCTATGTCAATTTTTATTAGTCAGAACGTAGGACGGAGCCTAAAAAAGATCAAAATTGCTGAAAACAGCTTCAAAATGCGTCACCTGGATGCAAAGTTATAACGATTTGCTGCAACGACTGTCTCACTTTTTTTTTTTTTTTTTTTTTTTTTTTTTTTTTTTTTTTTTTTTTTTTTTTTTTTTTTTTTTTTGAGGGTGGGAAATCATCAAATAACTTCTCCCGCTCTGGGCGGAGCGGGAGGGTGTGTCAGACTCTTACTGACTAAAACCCACCCGTATTCCTTCCTGTTGCCTTCCCGCGACCCCGGCAGGCATCGGCCCTAGTGGACCCCTACTTTGTGCTGACGACATCTCTTTGAGGCGCGCGTGGAATACGACGCGCCGTCGACCCAGGCCTGGTCCTTACCGGACGGTGAGCTACCCATTGCTCACCGTCCGCAAGCCCGCGCCTACGGTGGCCGGAAATCCGCCCGGGATTCCCGACGCCCTGGGCGTCTCCTGCGGCGGCTAGGGGCGAGAGGGCGCGAAACGTGCCTTTCCCTCAACCGTCCCGCCTCCTCCTTCGCGAGCATTACTGCTTCGCAGAAGGAGGTGACGGCTGCCCATGCCCTCTCGCTCCGTACCATGGCCTGAACCAGGGCCGGACGCGAGAGGTCTCTGCCGCCGATCGCCTCCACGAGGACACGGCGGTGCTCTGCCCAAGCCGGGCAGATCTCCACCGTATGCTCCACCGTGTCCTCCGGGCGATCCACACAGTGGTGACACCCGGACGTTTCCTCCCGCCTTATCCGACACAGGAACCTCCCGAAACTGCCGTGTCCGGTGAGGACCTGCGTCAGGCGGAAGGTGAGGACGCCGTGGCGCCTCTCCAGCCACTCCTCAAAGAGGGGACTTATCGCCGCAATTGTGGCGTGCCCAGCACTGGGTTGCGACAACCGTACTTTCCATGACGCCATGAGATCCCGCCGGAGCTCCGTCCGCTGTGCCGCGATTTCTCGCGGCAGCGGACTTACGCCCCGGCGTTTCGCCTCCTCGCGCCACTCCCATACGTGCGCGAGGACTTTTGCCTCCAGATCCCATGGCGGCAATCCGGCAAGGAGGCTCGCTGCCTCACAGGAGACCGTGCGGTATCCTCGGACCATCCGGATGGCCATGACCCTTTGGGCCGCGCTCAACCGGCGGGCTGGCCGCAGCGCCAGAGAGCGCGCCCATACAGGTGCCCCGTAGAGGGCCATGGACCGCACGACCCCCGCGTAGAGCCTCCGGCAGGAGGCGTTTGGACCCCCTAGATTGGGCAGGAGCCGCTTTAATGCAGCGCCCGCCCGCTCCAGTTTGGGAGCCAAACGTCGGAAATGCTCCACGAAGTTCCACCGGCTGTCGAGGACGAGTCCCAGGTACTTCATCGTCGACTCGACGCCGATAGAAACCCCTCCTACCGTTATTTGGGACCCCAACGGTGGCGCGTTCCGAGGACCATGAAAACACATGGCCTCGGACTTGTGCAGGGCCACCTCGAGTCCCAATTGCCGGATCCTTTCGACGATTGTCGCAACCCCGCGTGCCGCTAATTCGGCCGCCGCCTGGTGCGACCTCCCCTGCGCCAGGACCAACGTGTCGTCAGCGAAGCACACCACGCTGACGCCGCTAGGGAGGTCGGCGCGCAGCACCCAGTCGTATCCGATGTCCCACAGATGCGGCCCCAGGACCGATCCCTGTGGGACACCGCACGACATCAACGACTGTCTCACTAAGGTGGATTTCGAAGGTTTGTGAATTTAATTAATATGAATTTTTTTGAAGTTCTATATTCGCTAGGCGCACGTGCGAGGTGTCAAAAGACGCGTCTCCGCGCGGGCCAGCGACGTACGGAGCGAATGAATTTTGAGCGGAACAAAAATTTTGACTTTTGGTCAAAAAACGTGTTTTCTGACTGAAAAATATGTAAAAAACTGAAATTACGGCTACCGATCAGGACTCAAGTACGCGGAACGCGCACCAGAATACGGGTAAGGCAGGTAAGTGACTATTGAAACTAAGAAAAACCAAATTTGCAATAAAAGTTTAGAGATAAAAAATTTTGTATGTAATATATATAGTGTTCGTAAAGCAATGTATGAACGAAAAAATTTTTTCGCGTCTATGTCAATTTTTATTAGTCAGAACGTAGGACGGAGCCTAAAAAAGATCAAAATTGCTGAAAACAGCTTCAAAATGCGTCACCTGGATGCAAAGTTATAACGATTTGCTGCAACGACTGTCTCACTAAGGTGGATTTCGAAGGTTTGTGAATTTAATTAATATGAATTTTTTTGAAGTTCTATATTCGCTAGGCGCACGTGCGAGGTGTCAAAAGACGCGTCTCCGCGCGGGCCAGCGACGTACGGAGCGAATGAAATTTATGCGGAACAAAAATTTTGAGTTTTGGTCAAAAAACGTGTTTTTTGAGTTTTGGTCAAAAAACGTGTTTTTTGACTGAAAAATGTGTGAAAAACTGAACTTTCGGCTACCAAACAGGACTCGAGCACGCGGAATGCGCACCAGAATACGGGTAAGGCAGGTAAGTAACTATTGAAACTAATATAAAGAAAATTTGCAGTCAAAATTTAGAGATAAAAAATTTTGTATGTAATATATATAGTGTTCGTGAAGCAATGTATGAACGAAAAAAATTTTTCGCGTCTATGTCAATTTTTATTAGTCAGAACGTAGGACGGAGCCTAAAAGGGATCAAAATTGCTGAAAACAGCTTCAAAATGCGTCACCTGGATGCAAAGTTATAACGATTTGCTGCAACGACTGTCTCACTAAGGTGGATTTCGAAGGTTTGTGAATTTAATTAATATTAAATTTTTTGAAGTTCTATATTCGCTAGGCGCACGTGCGAGGTGTCAAAAGACGCGTCTCCGCGCGGGCCAGCGACGTACGGAGCGAATGAATTTTGAGCGGAACAAAAATTTTGACTTTTGGTCAAAAAACGTGTTTTCTGACTGAAAAATATGTAAAAAACTGAAATTACGGCTACCGAACAGGACTCAAGTACGCGGAACGCGCACCAGAATACGGGTAAGGCAGGTAAGTGACTATTGAAACTAAGAAAAACCAAATTTGCAATAAAAATTTAGAGATAAAAAATTTTGTATGTAATATACATATATAGTGTTCGTGAAGCAATGTATGAACGAAAAAATTTTTTCGCGTCTATGTCAATTTTTATTAGTCAGAACGTAGGACGGAGCCTAAAAAAGATCAAAATTGCTGAAAACAGCTTCAAAATGCGTCACCTGGATGCAAAGTTATAACGATTTGCTGCAACGACTGTCTCACTAAGGTGGATTTCGAAGGTTTGTGAATTTAATTAATATGAATTTTTTTGAAGTTCTATATTCGCTAGGCGCACGTGCGAGGTGTCAAAAGACGCGTCTCCGCGCGGGCCAGCGTCGTACGGAGCGAATGAAATTTATGCGGAACAAAAATTTTGAGTTTTGGTCAAAAAACGTGTTTTTTGAGTTTTGGTCAAAAAACGTGTTTTTTGACTGAAAAATGTGTGAAAAACTGAACTTTCGGCTACCAAACAGGACTCGAGCACGCGGAATGCGCACCAGAATACGGGTAAGGCAGGTAAGTAACTATTGAAACTAATATAAAGAAAATTTGCAGTCAAAATTTAGAGATAAAAAATTTTGTATGTAATATATATAGTGTTCGTGAAGCAATGTATGAACGAAAAAATTTTTTCGCGTCTATGTCAATTTTTATTAGTCAGAACGTAGGACGGAGCCTAAAAAAGATCAAAATTGCTGAAAACAGCTTCAAAATGCGTCACCTGGATGCAAAGTTATAACGATTTGCTGCAACGACTGTCTCACTAAGGTGGATTTCGAAGGTTTGTGAATTTAATTAATATTAAATTTTTTGAAGTTCTATATTCGCTAGGCGCACGTGCGAGGTGTCAAAAGACGCGTCTCCGCGCGGGCCAGCGACGTACGGAGCGAATGAATTTTGAGCGGAACAAAAATTTTGACTTTTGGTCAAAAAACGTGTTTTCTGACTGAAAAATATGTAAAAAACTGAAATTACGGCTACCGATCAGGACTCAAGTACGCGGAACGCGCACCAGAATACGGGTAAGGCAGGTAAGTGACTATTGAAACTAAGAAAAACCAAATTTGCAATAAAAGTTTAGAGATAAAAAATTTTGTATGTAATATATATACTCGTAGTGTTCGTGAAGCAATGTATGAACGAAAAAATTTTTTCGCGTCTATGTCAATTTTTATTAGTCAGAACGTAGGACGGAGCCTAAAAAAGATCAAAATTGCTGAAAACAGCTTCAAAATGCGTCACCTGGATGCAAAGTTATAACGATTTGCTGCAACGACTGTCTCACTTTTTTTTTTTTTTTTTTTTTTTTTTTTTTTTTTTTTTTTTTTTTTTTTTTTAGGGTGGGAAATCATCAAATAACTTCTCCCGCTCTGGGCGGAGCGGGAGGGTGTGTCAGACTCTTACTGACTAAAACCCACCCGTATTCCTTCTTGTTGCCTGTGTTGCGGGGGCCTCGGTGACCCATAAGTACCTTCCCGCGACCCCGGCAGGCATCGGCCCTAGTGGACCCCTACTTTTGTGCTGACGACATCTCTTTGAGGCGCGCGTGGAATACGACGCGCCGTCGACCCGGGCCTGGTCCTTACCGGACGGTGAGCTACCCATTGCTCACCGTCCGCAAGCCCGCGCCTACGGTGGCCGGAAATCCGCCCGGGATTCCCGACGCCCTGGGCGTCTCCTGCGGCGGCTAGGGGCGAGAGGGCGCGAAACTTGCCTTTCCCTCAACCGTCCCGCCTCCTCCTTTGCGAGCATTACTGCTTCGCAGAAGGAGGTGACGGCTGCCCATGCCCTCTCGCTCCGTACCATGGCCTGAACCAGGGCCGGACGCGAGAGGTCTCTGCCGCCGATCGCCTCCATGAGGACACGGCGGTGCTCTGCCCAAGCCGGGCAGACCTCCACCGTATGCTCCACCGTGTCCTCCAGGCGATCCACACAGTGGTGACACCCGGACGTTTCCTCCCGCCTTATCCGACACAGGAACCTCCCGAAGCTGCCGTGTCCGGTGAGGACCTGCGTCACGCGGAAGGTGAGGACGCCGTGGCGCCTCTCCAGCCACTCCTCAAAGAGGGGACTTATCGCCGCAATCGTGGCGTGCCCAGCACTGGGTTGCGACAACCGTACTTTCCATGACGCCATGAGATCCCGCCGGAGCTCCGTCCGCTGTGCCGCGATTTCTCGCGGCAGCGGACTTACGCCCCGGCGTTTCGCCTCCTCGCGCCACTCCCATACGTGCGCGAGGGCTTTTGCCTCCAGATCCCATGGCGGCAATCCGGCAAGGAGGCTCGCTGCCTCACAGGAGACCGTGCGGTATCCCCGAACCATCCGGATGGCCATGACCCTTTGGGCCGCGCTCAACCGGCGGGCTGGCCGCAGCGCCAGAGAGCGCGCCCATACAGGAGCCCCGTAGAGGGCCATGGACCGCACGACCCCCGCGTAGAGCCTCCGGCAGGAGGCGTTTGGACCCCCTAGATTGGGCAGGAGCCGCTTCAATGCAGCGCCCGCCCGCTCCAGTTTGGGAGCCAAACGTCGGAGATGCTCCACGAAGTTCCACCGGCTGTCGAGGACGAGTCCCAGGTACTTCATCGTCGACTCGACGCCGATAGAAACCCCTCCTACCGTTATTTGGGACCCCAACGGTGGCGCGTTCCGAGGACCATGAAAACACATGGCCTCGGACTTGTGCAGGGCCACCTCGAGTCCCAATTGCCGGATCCTTTCGACGATTGTCGCAACCCCGCGTGCCGCTAATTCGGCCGCCGCCTGGTGCGACCTCCCCTGCGCCAGGACCAACGTGTCGTCAGCGTAGCACACTACGCTGACGCCGCTAGGGAGGTCGGCGCGCAGCACCCAGTCGTATCCGATGTCCCACAGATGCGGCCCCAGGACCGATCCCTGTGGGACACCGCACGACATCTCTTGCCGGTTCCACACTCCCTGGTGACCGGGGTAGATGACGGCCCTGTCCGTCAAATAGGCCTCGACCACACGACAGAGGTAGGTCGGCATCCGGTGATACCGGAGTGACGACTGTCTCACTAAGGTGGATTTCGAAGGTTTGTGAATTTAATTAATATGAATTTTTTTGAAGTTCTATATTCGCTAGGCGCACGTGCGAGGTGTCAAAAGACGCGTCTCCGCGCGGGCCAGCGACGTACGGAGCGAATGAATTTTGAGCGGAACAAAAATTTTGACTTTTGGTCAAAAAACGTGTTTTCTGACTGAAAAATATGTAAAAAACTGAAATTACGGCTACCGATCAGGACTCAAGTACGCGGAACGCGCACCAGAATACGGGTAAGGCAGGTAAGTGACTATTGAAACTAAGAAAAACCAAATTTGCAATAAAAGTTTAGAGATAAAAAATTTTGTATGTAATATATATAGTGTTCGTGAAGCAATGTATGAACGAAAAAATTTTTTCGCGTCTATGTCAATTTTTATTAGTCAGAACGTAGGACGGAGCCTAAAAAAGATCAAAATTGCTGAAAACAGCTTCAAAATGCGTCACCTGGATGCAAAGTTATAACGATTTGCTGCAACGACTGTCTCACTAAGGTGGATTTCGAAGGTTTGTGAATTTAATTAATATGAATTTTTTTGAAGTTCTATATTCGCTAGGCGCACGTGCGAGGTGTCAAAAGACGCGTCTCCGCGCGGGCCAGCGACGTACGGAGCGAATAAAATTTATGCGGAACAAAAATTTTGAGTTTTGGTCAAAAAACGTGTTTTTTGAGTTTTGGTCAAAAAACGTGTTTTTTGACTGAAAAATGTGTGAAAAACTGAACTTTCGGCTACCAAACAGGACTCGAGCACGCGGAATGCGCACCAGAATACGGGTAAGGCAGGTAAGTAACTATTGAAACTAATATAAAGAAAATTTGCAGTCAAAATTTAGAGATAAAAAATTTTGTATGTAATATATATAGTGTTCGTGAAGCAATGTATGAACGAAAAAATTTTTTCGCGTCTATGTCAATTTTTATTAGTCAGAACGTAGGACGGAGCCTAAAAGGGATCAAAATTGCTGAAAACAGCTTCAAAATGCGTCACCTGGATGCAAAGTTATAACGATTTGCTGCAACGACTGTCTCACTAAGGTGGATTTCGAAGGTTTGTGAATTTAATTAATATTAAATTTTTTGAAGTTCTATATTCGCTAGGCGCACGTGCGAGGTGTCAAAAGACGCGTCTCCGCGCGGGCCAGCGACGTACGGAGCGAATGAATTTTGAGCGGAACAAAAATTTTGACTTTTGGTCAAAAAACGTGTTTTCTGACTGAAAAATATGTAAAAAACTGAAATTACGGCTACCGAACAGGACTCAAGTACGCGGAACGCGCACCAGAATACGGGTAAGGCAGGTAAGTGACTATTGAAACTAAGAAAAACCAAATTTGCAATAAAAATTTAGAGATAAAAAATTTTGTATGTAATATATATAGTGTTCGTGAAGCAATGTATGAACGAAAAAATTTTTTCGCGTCTATGTCAATTTTTATTAGTCAGAACGTAGGACGGAGCCTAAAAAAGATCAAAATTGCTGAAAACAGCTTCAAAATGCGTAACCTGGATGCAAAGTTATAACGATTTGCTGCAACGACTGTCTCACTAAGGTGGATTTCGAAGGTTTGTGAATTTAATTAATATGAATTTTTTTGAAGTTCTATATTCGCTAGGCGCACGTGCGAGGTGTCAAAAGACGCGTCTCCGCGCGGGCCAGCGACGTACGGAGCGAATGAAATTTATGCGGAACAAAAATTTTGAGTTTTGGTCAAAAAACGTGTTTTTTGAGTTTTGGTCAAAAAACGTGTTTTTTGACTGAAAAATGTGTGAAAAACTGAACTTTCGGCTACCAAACAGGACTCGAGCACGCGGAATGCGCACCAGAA
Organism: Atethmia centrago; assembly: GCA_905333075.3. Classification (NCBI taxonomy): domain Eukaryota; kingdom Metazoa; phylum Arthropoda; class Insecta; order Lepidoptera; family Noctuidae; genus Atethmia; species Atethmia centrago. Next base: position 185,863 of record HG995378.1, on the reverse strand, counting down.
TACGGGTAAGGCAGGTAAGTAACTATTGAAACTAATATAAAGAAAATTTGCAGTCAAAATTTAGAGATAAAAAATTTTGTATGTAATATATATAGTGTTCGTGAAGCAATGTATGAACGAAAAAATTTTTTCGCGTCTATGTCAATTTTTATTAGTCAGAACGTAGGACGGAGCCTAAAAGGGATCAAAATTGCTGAAAACAGCTTCAAAATGCGTCACCTGGATGCAAAGTTATAACGATTTGCTGCAACGACTGTCTCACTTTTTTTTTTTTTTTTTTTTGGGGTGGGAAATCATCAAATAACTTCTCCCGCTCTGGGCGGAGCGGGAGGGTGTGTCAGACTCTTACTGACTAAAACCCACCCGTATTCCTTCCTGTTGCCTGTGTTGCGGGGGCCTCGGTGACCCATAAGTACCTTCCCGCGACCCCGGCAGGCATCGGCCCTAGTGGACCCCTACTCTGTGCTGACGACATCTCTTTGAGGCGCGCGTGGAATACGACGCGCCGTCGACCCGGGCCTGGTCCTTACCGGACGGTGAGCTACCCATTGCTCACCGTCCGCAAGCCCGCGCCTACGGTGGCCGGAAATCCGCCCGGGATTCCCGACGCCCCGGGCGTCTCCTGCGGCGGCTAGGGGCGAGAGGGCGCGAAACTTGCCTTTCCCTCAACCGTCCCGCCTCCTCCTTCGCGAGCATTACTGCTTCGCAGAAGGAGGTGACGGCTGCCCATGCCCTCTCGCTCCGTACCATGGCCTGAACCAGGGCCGAACGCGAGAGGTCTCTGCCGCCGATCGCCTCCACGAGGACACGGCGGTGCTCTGCCCAAGCCGGGCAGACCTCCACCGTATGCTCCACCGTGTCCTCCAGGCGATCCACACAGTGGTGACACCCGGACGTTTCCTCCCGCCTTATCCGACACAGGAACCTCCCGAAGCTGCCGTGTCCGGTGAGGACCTGCGTCACGCGGAAGGTGAGGACGCCGTGGCGCCTCTCCAGCCACTCCTCAAAGAGGGGACTTATCGCCGCAATCGTGGCGTGCCCAGCACTGGGTTGCAACAACCGTACTTTCCATGACGCCATGAGATCCCGCCGGAGCTCCGTCCGCTGTGCCGCGATTTCTCGCGGCAGCGGACTTACGCCCCGGCGTTTCGCCTCCTCGCGCCACTCCCATACGTGCGCGAGGACTTTTGCCTCCAGATCCCATGGCGGCAATCCGGCAAGGAGGCTCGCTGCCTCACAGGAGACCGTGCGGTATCCTCGGACCATCCGGATGGCCATGACCCTTTGGGCCGCGCTCAACCGGCGGGCTGGCCGCAGCGCCAGAGAGCGCGCCCATACAGGTGCCCCGTAGAGGGCCATGGACCGCACGACCCCCGCGTAGAGCCTCCGGCAGGAGGCGTTTGGACCCCCTAGATTGGGCAGGAGCCGCTTTAATGCAGCGCCCGCCCGCTCCAGTTTGGGAGCCAAACGTCGGAAATGCTCCACGAAGTTCCACCGGCTGTCGAGGACGAGTCCCAGGTACTTCATCGTCGACTCGACGCCGATAGAAACCCCTCCTACCGTTATTTGGGACCCCAACGGTGGCGCGTTCCGAGGACCATGAAAACACATGGCCTCGGACTTGTGCAGGGCCACCTCGAGTCCCAAATGCCGGATCCTTTCGACGATTGTCGCAACCCCGCGTGCCGCTAATTCGGCCGCCGCCTGGTGCGACCTCCCCTGCGCCAGGACCAACGTGTCGTCAGCGTAGCACACTACGCTGACGCCGCTAGGGAGGTCGGCGCGCAGCACCCAGTCGTATCCGATGTCCCACAGATGCGGCCCCAGGACCGATCCCTGTGGGACACCGCACGACATCTCTTGCCGGTTCCACACTCCCTGGTGACCGGGGTAGATGACGGCCCTGTCCGTCAAATAGGCCTCGACCACACGACAGAGGTAGGTCGGCATCCGGTGATACCGGAGTGCCTCCCTGATGCAACTCCAGGGCAGGGTATTGAAGGCATTGGCGATGTCTAGAGACACCGCCAAGACGACCCCACCCTGGGCAACAGCATTCCCCGTCGTCAGGGCTCGCACACGCATGATGGCGTCCACCGTAGAGCGCCCTCTGCGGAAACCAAACTGGCTCTCCGCCAAATCCGGCCCCACCCGCACCAGCTGGCCGACGAGGCGGTCTGCAATGACTCTTTCAAAGAGCTTGCCCACCTCGTCGAGCAGCACGATGGGCCGATAAGCGGACGGAGAGTCCGCAGGGCGCCCTGCCTTCTTTATGAGGACCAGTTTCCCCGTCTTCCAGCGAAGCGGGAACTGGCCCCTCTCCATGCATGCGCTTAGGAGCCCCCTAAGTCGAGGCCCGAGAGCCTCCAAGGCCAGGACCCAGGCCTTCCCAGGTAGGCCGTCGGGTCCTGGGGCGGTATTTTTGGCATTAAGCCTGCGTACCGCCGCTCTCATTTCTCCCTCGGTCACCTCCGGAGCATCGTCGTCGTCGTCGGCGGTGTGGTCCGCATCAGGCACCGCAGTAGGCGGAGCCATAGGTGGGGAGGAGTGTTCCCCTCGCGAAGGGAACAGAGCGCTCACCACGTCCTCCACAAGCTGGGGCCGGAGACTCTGCGTCAGCGGGGGAGCCCATGGGCGGAGTTTATCCCGCACCACTTTGTACGGGCGTCCCCACGGGTCCCTGTCCAGAGTCCCCAGCGACTCCTCGCGGGCCAACCCCCTGGCCCGCAGGATCTCCGCTTGGAGGGCGGTCTTCGCCGCTCTGTACCCCTCGTACAGCTCCGCCTGAATGGCTTCCGTATCCGGAGGTTTGATACGGAGCCTGCGGTGCCTGGTGTACCGGCGTCGCGCAGCCACGCACGCAGTGCGCAGAGCCGTCAGCTCCTGCGACCACCAGTACACCTGGCGCGAAGCACGTCCAGGCTGGACCCGGGGCATTGCCACGTCACATATGTCGGACATGGCCTCCCGGAACCACTCCGCCTCGTCGTTGATGTCGGCAGGCCTGTCCGGTGGTGACACCCAGGCCTGCACGATCGAGGCTTCCAGGAGGAGCTCCCGGTCCAGCTGCTTCAGCGCCCACCGCGGACCACTCGGGGCCCGTCGGACCAGCGCGTCCGAGGTCTGGGCGGAGACGTCGAACCGGATATACCGGTGATCGGAATAGGTCTCCACCCCCTCTATGACACGCCAGTCAACTACACGCGGCGACAGAGCGGGGCTAGCGAACGAGATGTCCACCACTGATTCACCCCGCATCCGCACACACGTGGGGACAGAACCCCGGTTTAGGACGACCAGGCCTGTCTCCAGAGCCCAGTCCTCCACCATCCTGCCCCGTGTGTCCGTTAACCGGGAACCCCAAGCCAAATTCTTGGCATTGAAGTCCCCGAGGACGAACACGGGGAGGGAACCAAACCCGACGACGACGTCTCTCAACTCCGCAAGGGAGTTGTGGAGCTCGGCAAGAGTTCGGTTCGGAGAGAAGTAGACCCCTACCACGACAATCTCCCCGAACCGTGCTGCTACGCAACCCCGTCCTCTCTTGACGGCCTCGAGGGACGGAGTACCGGCGGCGGCCGACGAAATTAGGGTCACTGAGCCGCTCAGGTCCTCCACCCAGTCATCCCTGGGCGGGACATAGTACGGCTCAGCGACCACGGCGATGTTAATCGACCACTGCGCCATGCTCTGGAGCAACAGATCCTGAGCGGCGGCGCAGTGGTTGATGTTCGCCTGGAGGAGGCGTAATGGGGCCATTAATGGCACTCCATGTCAGCCCCCTCTTGGGCCTCCTTCCCAGCCCCCTGAGAAGGGCCTGCCGCAGCGGCCACGGTGGCGACGGCGACGACGGCGGTGTTGGAGGCGGCAGCGGCGGTGGCAGTGGTGGCGGCTGCGGCGGTGACGGCGTTGGCGGAGGGCTTGCCTCTGGCCCTGGCCCTGGCTTTGGTGGGTGGGGCGCAGGCTTTGCCCCCCATCCGGTGCTCGGCCGGCTTGCCAGCCGCCGCACATACGGCACAGTGCGGCGCGGCATTGCACGAGCCGGCCTTGTGCCCGGGCAGACCGCAGCGGTAGCAAAGACCGCTGCGGTCCACCTCCGAGGTGCAGTTCGCTTGCACGTGGTTGCCCACCTGGCAGCGGAAGCACCTCAGAGGTCTGGGTTCCAGCAGTTTCACCTGCGCGGAAACCCAGCCCACCAATAGCCGTTGGCCCTCCCCGGTAACTTTTTTGGCCGCCGACACGGGGCAGCTCACCATAACGGTTTGCAGCCCCGTGGAGTCAGGACGGATGATGCCTGCCTTCACCTGCTCGGCAGAGCACCCCCCGATCCTAACCACTGCGGCGACCACCTTTTCTTCCGTCGCGGAGTCGTCCAGGCCCGTGATGCGCATGCTAGCGCATTTGGTGGGCCTGGACACTCGGACCTCGTCCGCATTTAGTGACGCCCTAAGCCTTTCGGCCAGGGCGTCAGCGGCCGGACCACTGGCCCTACCGGGGACCTCCACCATTCGGGCCCCAGTCGCCGTCACCTTCATTCTGAGGCCTTTTGCTGCGCCGAGCTCCTCCAGGCGCACCGCCTCACCCACCTTCGCCATAACCGTCCTGTAGGACACGCCCTTCTTCTCCACATCCGGCTGTAGTGTGATCACTACAGCTGCGGAGTTCGGGGCGCGGAGCCTAGCCGCGACGGTTCGCTCCTTGCGCCGCTGCCGCCTGTCCCTCTTTTTGGCCGCCCTCTTTGCCTTAGCCGCCTTCCTCTTCTCCCCGGCGACTTGCCATTCGGCATCGGCCGGAAGAGATTTAGGAGGCGGGGGCGGCCGTCTCGCCACCGGAGCCTTCGCCACCAGGGCTGGGGCCCTCGCCGCCGGGGCCGGAGTCCTCGCCTCTGGGGCTGGAGCCTTCGCAGCCCGCGCATTCGCCCCGCCTTTTGGCTGCCCCGTCGACCCCGGTTTGGCCGTGGCAGCTGTGGCGGCAGAATACGACGGGGCTTTGCGCTGGCCCGAGGCCGGCTGGCTCGCCGCCAACGGGGGGCGCAGGACTATGGCCTCTAGAGCGGAGAAACGACTCCTGAAGGAAGCCATCTCCTGCCGCACCAGGGTCAACACCCGGTCTTCAGCAGGCACGGGCCGCCCCTGCCCATGCTGCTGCCCCCCCTTCGGCTCCACTATGGAGTCGGCTCTTCTGAGCCCAGCCAGGTCCGCTCGGAGCTCCTCATTCTCCTTTTTGAGAAGCTCCATGGCGGCTGTTAAGCGGGCAACCTCCGCCCGCATCTCCGACATGCCGTCTGAAGGAGGCCCTAGGTGAAGGGCCTCCGCTGCCGCCACAATCGAGGCCGTGGCCGCGGATATGGCCTGGTCCTTAGAGGACTTGAGCCTCTTCACGGCCACACCCTTGATCAGGGCTAGCACGACCTCTGCGAACCCGGCCACACGCTCCGAATTGGAGCCGCCACCGGCGTCCGGCCCACCCTGAGAAACCTCAGACGGAGACCCCTCTTCGGCGAGCCTCTCGGGTCGCTGAGCCGACTGGGCCGGGCCAGGTAGCCCGGCCGGGCCGGTCAGCTCGGCAGGGCCAGCCCGGCCCGGCTTGCCTGCCTCCTTAGTGGGGGGCCCTCTGTTCACACCTTTACCACCTCGGGCTCCACCCCGCCGGCTGCAGTGGATCTTCTTCTTCCTCCGCCCGACTCCCTCGTCGGAGGAAGACCCCGAGTTGGGCCTCTTCGAGGTTCGCCTGAACACTCGACTCCTCTCCAACACCTCCTTTTGCTGCGAGCTCCCAGAGCTCTCTCCGCCTGATGCGGCGTCGGACTCCGACCCCGCATAGCTCTCCTCAGTTGTTTTTTTTTTTAGTTTTTTTGTTTCCATGCTGTTCCCACGAGTGTGGGGGATCTAAAAAGTACACCTAGGTTCACCCCCTGTCCCTAGGCAAGTGTACATTTGTAACTCAACCAGGGGGTCCACTGGTACCCTGGCTGGGGGTGCGCTAACGACTGATGCACCACCTACAACTACGAAGTTGCAGATGACACTACTCCTCAGCCATTCATATCCTCGCCGCGCACCAAAACTTGATATTAGAGGAATTTTTATAGAGGTTATCTTCCTCGCGATCCGGGCGATTAAGCCAAGATCCTCGTCCCGTTCCAAGCCACAAAACATGACTGTGGTCTCTTTACGGATTACGATTTCGACGGTTGCAGACAGAAGAATCATTCTCCCGCTGCTTGCTCGCTGGCAGGGTAAGTGCACAGCAAGCACCGCCACTCTTCGCCCACTCGACCTGCCCTCTGTAAGCAGAGAGGGGAGTGGGCGACCGACGATGGAGCATGAAGCTCCCCGCCACGCAGAAATTCGCCACGGTCAATACCCTCTCCGAAACATGGAGAGACTATTGGCCGTGCCCAGGATGCACCGGCCCGACGACTGCTCTTTCCCCCGAACGTATTCGCAGGGAACCAGCAGCAATCAGACACACGAGGAGGTTTTCTGCACGCACCCCAACGACTGTCTCACTAAGGTGGATTTCGAAGGTTTGTGAATTTAATTAATATTAAATTTTTTGAAGTTCTATATTCGCTAGGCGCACGTGCGAGGTGTCAAAAGACGCGTCTCCGCGCGGGCCAGCGACGTACGGAGCGAATGAATTTTGAGCGGAACAAAAATTTTGACTTTTGGTCAAAAAACGTGTTTTCTGACTGAAAAATATGTAAAAAACTGAAATTACGGCTACCGAACAGGACTCAAGTACGCGGAACGCGCACCAGAATACGGGTAAGGCAGGTAAGTGACTATTGAAACTAAGAAAAACCAAATTTGCAATAAAAATTTAGAGATAAAAAATTTTGTATGTAATATATATAGTGTTCGTGAAGCAATGTATGAACGAAAAATTTTTTTCGCGTCTATGTCAATTTTTATTAGTCAGAACGTAGGACGGAGCCTAAAAAAGATCAAAATTGCTGAAAACAGCTTCAAAATGCGTCACCTGGATGCAAAGTTATAACGATTTGCTGCAACGACTGTCTCACTAAGGTGGATTTCGAAGGTTTGTGAATTTAATTAATATGAATTTTTTTGAAGTTCTATATTCGCTAGGCGCACGTGCGAGGTGTCAAAAGACGCGTCTCCGCGCGGGCCAGCGACGTACGGAGCGAATGAAATTTATGCGGAACAAAAATTTTGAGTTTTGGTCAAAAAACGTGTTTTTTGAGTTTTGGTCAAAAAACGTGTTTTTTGACTGAAAAATGTGTGAAAAACTGAACTTTCGGCTACCAAACAGGACTCGAGCACGCGGAATGCGCACCAGAATACGGGTAAGGCAGGTAAGTAACTATTGAAACTAATATAAAGAAAATTTGCAGTCAAAATTTAGAGATAAAAAATTTTGTATGTAATATATATAGTGTTCGTGAAGCAATGTATGAACGAAAAAATTTTTTCGCGTCTATGTCAATTTTTATTAGTCAGAACGTAGGACGGAGCCTAAAAAAGATCAAAATTGCTGAAAACAGCTTCAAAATGCGTCACCTGGATGCAAAGTTATAACGATTTGCTGCAACGACTGTCTCACTAAGGTGGATTTCGAAGGTTTGTGAATTTAATTAATATTAAATTTTTTGAAGTTCTATATTCGCTAGGCGCACGTGCGAGGTGTCAAAAGACGCGTCTCCACGCGGGCCAGCGACGTACGGAGCGAATGAATTTTGAGCGGAACAAAAATTTTGACTTTTGGTCAAAAAACGTGTTTTCTGACTGAAAAATATGTAAAAAACTGAAATTACGGCTACCGATCAGGACTCAAGTACGCGGAACGCGCACCAGAATACGGGTAAGGCAGGTAAGTGACTATTGAAACTAAGAAAAACCAAATTTGCAATAAAAGTTTAGAGATAAAAAATTTTGTATGTAATATATATAGTGTTCGTGAAGCAATGTATGAACGAAAAAATTTTTTCGCGTCTATGTCAATTTTTATTAGTCAGAACGTAGGACGGAGCCTAAAAAAGATCAAAATTGCTGAAAACAGCTTCAAAATGCGTCACCTGGATGCAAAGTTATAACGATTTGCTGCAACGACTGTCTCACTAAGGTGGATTTCGAAGGTTTGTGAATTTAATTAATATGAATTTTTTTGAAGTTCTATATTCGCTAGGCGCACGTGCGAGGTGTCAAAAGACGCGTCTCCGCGCGGGCCAGCGACGTACGGAGCGAATGAAATTTATGCGGAACAAAAATTTTGAGTTTTGGTCAAAAAACGTGTTTTTTGAGTTTTGGTCAAAAAACGTGTTTTTTGACTGAAAAATGTGTGAAAAACTGAACTTTCGGCTACCAAACAGGACTCGAGCACGCGGAATGCGCACCAGAATACGGGTAAGGCAGGTAAGTAACTATTGAAACTAATATAAAGAAAATTTGCAGTCAAAATTTAGAGATAAAAAATTTTGTATGTAATATATATAGTGTTCGTGAAGCAATGTATGAACGAAAAAATTTTTTCGCGTCTATGTCAATTTTTATTAGTCAGAACGTAGGACGGAGCCTAAAAGGGATCAAAATTGCTGAAAACAGCTTCAAAATGCGTCACCTGGATGCAAAGTTATAACGATTTGCTGCAACGACTGTCTCACTAAGGTGGATTTCGAAGGTTTGTGAATTTAATTAATATTAAATTTTTTGAAGTTCTATATTCGCTAGGCGCACGTGCGAGGTGTCAAAAGACGCGTCTCCGCGCGGGCCAGCGACGTACGGAGCGAATGAATTTTGAGCGGAACAAAAATTTTGACTTTTGGTCAAAAAACGTGTTTTCTGACTGAAAAATATGTAAAAAACTGAAATTACGGCTACCGAACAGGACTCAAGTACGCGGAACGCGCACCAGAATACGGGTAAGGCAGGTAAGTGACTATTGAAACTAAGAAAAACCAAATTTGCAATAAAAATTTAGAGATAAAAAATTTTGTATGTAATATATATAGTGTTCGTGAAGCAATGTATGAACGAAAAAATTTTTTCGCGTCTATGTCAATTTTTATTAGTCAGAACGTAGGACGGAGCCTAAAAAAGATCAAAATTGCTGAAAACAGCTTCAAAATGCGTCACCTGGATGCAAAGTTATAACGATTTGCTGCAACGACTGTCTCACTAAGGTGGATTTCGAAGGTTTGTGAATTTAATTAATATGAATTTTTTTGAAGTTCTATATTCGCTAGGCGCACGTGCGAGGTTTCAAAAGACGCGTCTCCGCGCGGGCCAGCGACGTACGGAGCGAATGAATTTTGAGCGGAACAAAAATTTTGACTTTTGGTCAAAAAACGTGTTTTCTGACTGAAAAATATGTAAAAAACTGAAATTACGGCTACCGATCAGGACTCAAGTACGCGGAACGCGCACCAGAATACGGGTAAGGCAGGTAAGTGACTATTGAAACTAAGAAAAACCAAATTTGCAATAAAAGTTTAGAGATAAAAAATTTTGTATGTAATATATATAGTGTTCGTGAAGCAATGTATGAACGAAAAAATTTTTTCGCGTCTATGTCAATTTTTATTAGTCAGAACGTAGGACGGAGCCTAAAAAAGATCAAAATTGCTGAAAACAGCTTCAAAATGCGTCACCTGGATGCAAAGTTATAACGATTTGCTGCAACGACTGTCTCACTAAGGTGGATTTCGAAGGTTTGTGAATTTAATTAATATGAATTTTTTTGAAGTTCTATATTCGCTAGGCGCACGTGCGAGGTGTCAAAAGACGCGTCTCCGCGCGGGCCAGCGACGTACGGAGCGAATGAAATTTATGCGGAACAAAAATTTTGAGTTTTGGTCAAAAAACGTGTTTTTTGAGTTTTGGTCAAAAAACGTGTTTTTTGACTGAAAAATGTGTGAAAAACTGAACTTTCGGCTACCAAACAGGACTCGAGCACGCGGAATGCGCACCAGAATACGGGTAAGGCAGGTAAGTAACTATTGAAACTAATATAAAGAAAATTTGCAGTCAAAATTTAGAGATAAAAAATTTTGTATGTAATATATATAGTGTTCGTGAAGGAATGTATGAACGAAAAAATTTTTTCGCGTCTATGTCAATTTTTATTAGTCAGAACGTAGGACGGAGCCTAAAAGGGATCAAAATTGCTGAAAATAGCTTCAAAATGCGTCACCTGGATGCAAAGTTATAACGATTTGCTGCAACGACTGTCTCACTAAGGTGGATTTCGAAGGTTTGTGAATTTAATTAATATTAAATTTTTTGAAGTTCTATATTCGCTAGGCGCACGTGCGAGGTGTCAAAAGACGCGTCTCCGCGCGGGCCAGCGACGTACGGAGCGAATGAATTTTGAGCGGAACAAAAATTTTGACTTTTGGTCAAAAAACGTGTTTTCTGACTGAAAAATATGTAAAAAACTGAAATTACGGCTACCGAACAGGACTCAAGTACGCGGAACGCGCACCAGAATACGGGTAAGGCAGGTAAGTGACTATTGAAACTAAGAAAAACCAAATTTGCAATAAAAGTTTAGAGATAAAAAATTTTGTATGTAATATATATAGTGTTCGTGAAGCAATGTATGAACGAAAAAATTTTTTCGCGTCTATGTCAATTTTTATTAGTCAGAACATAGGACGGAGCCTAAAAAAGATCAAAATTGCTGAAAACAGCTTCAAAATGCGTCACCTGGATGCAAAGTTATAACGATTTGCTGCAACGACTGTCTCACTAAGGTGGATTTCGAAGGTTTGTGAATTTAATTAATATGAATTTTTTTGAAGTTCTATATTCGCTAGGCGCACGTGCGAGGTGTCAAAAGACGCGTCTCCGCGCGGGCCAGCGACGTACGGAGCGAATGAAATTTATGCGGAACAAAAATTTTGAGTTTTGGTCAAAAAACGTGTTTTTTGAGTTTTGGTCAAAAAACGTGTTTTTTGACTGAAAAATGTGTGAAAAACTGAACTTTCGGCTACCAAACAGGACTCGAGCACGCGGAATGCGCACCAGAATACGGGTAAGGCAGGTAAGTAACTATTGAAACTAATATAAAGAAAATTTGCAGTCAAAATTTAGAGATAAAAAATTTTGTATGTAATATATATAGTGTTCGTGAAGCAATGTATGAACGAAAAAATTTTTTCGCGTCTATGTCAATTTTTATTAGTCAGAACGTAGGACGGAGCCTAAAAGGGATCAAAATTGCTGAAAACAGCTTCAAAATGCGTCACCTGGATGCAAAGTTATAACGATTTGCTGCAACGACTGTCTCACTAAGGTGGATTTCGAAGGTTTGTGAATTTAATTAATATTAAATTTTTTGAAGTTCTATATTCGCTAGGCGCACGTGCGAGGTGTCAAAAGACGCGTCTCCGCGCGGGCCAGCGACGTACGGAGCGAATGAATTTTGAGCGGAACAAAAATTTTGACTTTTGGTCAAAAAACGTGTTTTCTGACTGAAAAATATGTAAAAAACTGAAATTACGGCTACCGAACAGGACTCAAGTACGCGGAACGCGCACCAGAATACGGGTAAGGCAGGTAAGTGACTATTGAAACTAAGAAAAACCAAATTTGCAATAAAAATTTAGAGATAAAAAATTTTGTATGTAATATATATAGTGTTCGTGAAGCAATGTATGAACGAAAAAATTTTTTCGCGTCTATGTCAATTTTTATTAGTCAGAACGTAGGACGGAGCCTAAAAAAGATCAAAATTGCTGAAAACAGCTTCAAAATGCGTCACCTGGATGCAAAGTTATAACGATTTGCTGCAACGACTGTCTCACTAAGGTGGATTTCGAAGGTTTGTGAATTTAATTAATATGAATTTTTTTGAAGTTCTATATTCGCTAGGCGCACGTGCGAGGTGTCAAAAGACGCGTCTCCGCGCGGGCCAGCGACGTACGGAGCGAATGAAATTTATGCGGAACAAAAATTTTGAGTTTTGGTCAAAAAACGTGTTTTTTGAGTTTTGGTCAAAAAACGTGTTTTTTGACTGAAAAATGTGTGAAAAACTGAACTTTCGGCTACCAAACAGGACTCGAGCACGCGGAATGCGCACCAGAATACGGGTAAGGCAGGTAAGTAACTATTGAAACTAATATAAAGAAAATTTGCAGTCAAAATTTAGAGATAAAAAATTTTGTATGTAATATATATAGTGTTCGTGAAGCAATGTATGAACGAAAAAATTTTTTCGCGTCTATGTCAATTTTTATTAGTCAGAACGTAGGACGGAGCCTAAAAAAGATCAAAATTGCTGAAAACAGCTTCAAAATGCGTCACCTGGATGCAAAGTTATAACGATTTGCTGCAACGACTGTCTCACTAAGGTGGATTTCGAAGGTTTGTGAATTTAATTAATATTAAATTTTTTGAAGTTCTATATTCGCTAGGCGCACGTGCGAGGTGTCAAAAGACGCGTCTCCGCGCGGGCCAGCGACGTACGGAGCGAATGAATTTTGAGCGGAACAAAAATTTTGACTTTTGGTCAAAAAACGTGTTTTCTGACTGAAAAATATGTAAAAAACTGAAATTACGGCTACCGAACAGGACTCAAGTACGCGGAACGCGCACCAGAATACGGGTAAGGCAGGTAAGTGACTATTGAAACTAAGAAAAACCAAATTTGCAATAAAAGTTTAGAGATAAAAAATTTTGTATGTAATATATATAGTGTTCGTGAAGCAATGTATGAACGAAAAAATTTTTTCGCGTCTATGTCAATTTTTATTAGTCAGAACGTAGGACGGAGCCTAAAAAAGATCAAAATTGCTGAAAACAGCTTCAAAATGCGTCACCTGGATGCAAAGTTATAACGATTTGCTGCAACGACTGTCTCACTAAGGTGGATTTCGAAGGTTTGTGAATTTAATTAATATGAATTTTTTTGAAGTTCTATATTCGCTAGGCGCACGTGCGAGGTGTCAAAAGACGCGTCTCCGCGCGGGCCAGCGACGTACGGAGCGAATGAAATTTATGCGGAACAAAAATTTTGAGTTTTGGTCAAAAAACGTGTTTTTTGAGTTATGGTCAAAAAACGTGTTTTTTGACTGAAAAATGTGTGAAAAACTGAACTTTCGGCTACCAAACAGGACTCGAGTACGCGGAACGCGCACCAGAATACGGGTAAGGCAGGTAAGTGACTATTGAAACTAAGAAAAACCAAATTTGCAATAAAAATTTAGAGATAAAAAATTTTGTATGTAATATATATAGTGTTCGTGAAGCAATGTATGAACGAAAAAATTTTTTCGCGTCTATGTCAATTTTTATTAGTCAGAACGTAGGACGGAGCCTAAAAAAGATCAAAATTGCTGAAAACAGCTTCAAAATGCGTCACCTGGATGCAAAGTTATAACGATTTGCTGCAACGACTGTCTCACTAAGGTGGATTTCGAAGGTTTGTGAATTTAATTAATATGAATTTTTTTGAAGTTCTATATTCGCTAGGCGCACGTGCGAGGTGTCAAAAGACGCGTCTCCGCGCGGGCCAGCGACGTACGGAGCGAATGAAATTTATGCGGAACAAAAATTTTGAGTTTTGGTCAAAAAACGTGTTTTTTGAGTTATGGTCAAAAAACGTGTTTTTTGACTGAAAAATGTGTGAAAAACTGAACTTTCGGCTACCAAACAGGACTCGAGCACGCGGAATGCGCACCAGAATACGGGTAAGGCAGGTAAGTAACTATTGAAACTAATATAAAGAAAATTTGCAGTCAAAATTTAGAGATAAAAAATTTTGTATGTAATATATATAGTGTTCGTGAAGCAATGTATGAACGAAAAAATTTTTTCGCGTCTATGTCAATTTTTATTAGTCAGAACGTAGGACGGAGCCTAAAAAAGATCAAAATTGCTGAAAACAGCTTCAAAATGCGTCACCTGGATGCAAAGTTATAACGATTTGCTGCAACGACTGTCTCACTAAGGTGGATTTCGAAGGTTTGTGAATTTAATTAATATTAAATTTTTTGAAGTTCTATATTCGCTAGGCGCACGTGCGAGGTGTCAAAAGACGCGTCTCCGCGCGGGCCAGCGACGTACGGAGCGAATGAATTTTGAGCGGAACAAAAATTTTGACTTTTGGTCAAAAAACGTGTTTTCTGACTGAAAAATATGTAAAAAACTGAAATTACGGCTACCGAACAGGACTCAAGTACGCGGAACGCGCACCAGAATACGGGTAAGGCAGGTAAGTGACTATTGAAACTAAGAAAAACCAAATTTGCAATAAAAGTTTAGAGATAAAAAATTTTGTATGTAATATATATAGTGTTCGTGAAGCAATGTATGAACGAAAAAATTTTTTCGCGTCTATGTCAATTTTTATTAGTCAGAACGTAGGACGGAGCCTAAAAAAGATCAAAATTGCTGAAAACAGCTTCAAAATGCGTCACCTGGATGCAAAGTTATAACGATTTGCTGCAACGACTGTCTCACTAAGGTGGATTTCGAAGGTTTGTGAATTTAATTAATATGAATTTTTTTGAAGTTCTATATTCGCTAGGCGCACGTGCGAGGTGTCAAAAGACGCGTCTCCGCGCGGGCCAGCGACGTACGGAGCGAATGAAATTTATGCGGAACAAAAATTTTGAGTTTTGGTCAAAAAACGTGTTTTTTGAGTTATGGTCAAAAAACGTGTTTTTTGACTGAAAAATGTGTGAAAAACTGAACTTTCGGCTACCAAACAGGACTCGAGCACGCGGAATGCGCACCAGAATACGGGTAAGGCAGGTAAGTAACTATTGAAACTAATATAAAGAAAATTTGCAGTCAAAATTTAGAGATAAAAAATTTTGTATGTAATATATATAGTGTTCGTGAAGCAATGTATGAACGAAAAAATTTTTTCGCGTCTATGTCAATTTTTATTAGTCAGAACGTAGGACGGAGCCTAAAAAAGATCAAAATTGCTGAAAACAGCTTCAAAATGCGTCACCTGGATGCAAAGTTATAACGATTTGCTGCAACGACTGTCTCACTAAGGTGGATTTCGAAGGTTTGTGAATTTAATTAATATTAAATTTTTTGAAGTTCTATATTCGCTAGGCGCACGTGCGAGGTGTCAAAAGACGCGTCTCCGCGCGGGCCAGCGACGTACGGAGCGAATGAATTTTGAGCGGAACAAAAATTTTGACTTTTGGTCAAAAAACGTGTTTTCTGACTGAAAAATATGTAAAAAACTGAAATTACGGCTACCGAACAGGACTCAAGTACGCGGAACGCGCACCAGAATACGGGTAAGGCAGGTAAGTGACTATTGAAACTAAGAAAAACCAAATTTGCAATAAAAGTTTAGAGATAAAAAATTTTGTATGTAATATATATAGTGTTCGTGAAGCAATGTATGAACGAAAAAATTTTTTCGCGTCTATGTCAATTTTTATTAGTCAGAACGTAGGACGGAGCCTAAAAAAGATCAAAATTGCTGAAAACAGCTTCAAAATGCGTCACCTGGATGCAAAGTTATAACGATTTGCTGCAACGACTGTCTCACTAAGGTGGATTTCGAAGGTTTGTGAATTTAATTAATATTAAATTTTTTGAAGTTCTATATTCGCTAGGCGCACGTGCGAGGTGTCAAAAGACGCGTCTCCGCGCGGGCCAGCGACGTACGGAGCGAATGAATTTTGAGCGGAACAAAAATTTTGACTTTTGGTCAAAAAACGTGTTTTCTGACTGAAAAATATGTAAAAAACTGAAATTACGGCTACCGAACAGGACTCAAGTACGCGGAACGCGCACCAGAATACGGGTAAGGCAGGTAAGTGACTATTGAAACTAAGAAAAACCAAATTTGCAATAAAAGTTTAGAGATAAAAAATTTTGTATGTAATATATATAGTGTTCGTGAAGCAATGTATGAACGAAAAAATTTTTTCGCGTCTATGTCAATTTTTATTAGTCAGAACGTAGGACGGAGCCTAAAAAAGATCAAAATTGCTGAAAACAGCTTCAAAATGCGTCACCTGGATGCAAAGTTATAACGATTTGCTGCAACGACTGTCTCACTAAGGTGGATTTCGAAGGTTTGTGAATTTAATTAATATGAATTTTTTTGAAGTTCTATATTCGCTAGGCGCACGTGCGAGGTGTCAAAAGACGCGTCTCCGCGCGGGCCAGCGACGTACGGAGCGAATGAAATTTATGCGGAACAAAAATTTTGAGTTTTGGTCAAAAAACGTGTTTTTTGAGTTATGGTCAAAAAACGTGTTTTTTGACTGAAAAATGTGTGAAAAACTGAACTTTCGGCTACCAAACAGGACTCGAGCACGCGGAATGCGCACCAGAATACGGGTAAGGCAGGTAAGTAACTATTGAAACTAATATAAAGAAAATTTGCAGTCAAAATTTAGAGATAAAAAATTTTGTATGTAATATATATAGTGTTCGTGAAGCAATGTATGAACGAAAAAATTTTTTCGCGTCTATGTCAATTTTTATTAGTCAGAACGTAGGACGGAGCCTAAAAAAGATCAAAATTGCTGAAAACAGCTTCAAAATGCGTCACCTGGATGCAAAGTTATAACGATTTGCTGCAACGACTGTCTCACTAAGGTGGATTTCGAAGGTTTGTGAATTTAATTAATATTAAATTTTTTGAAGTTCTATATTCGCTAGGCGCACGTGCGAGGTGTCAAAAGACGCGTCTCCGCGCGGGCCAGCGACGTACGGAGCGAATGAATTTTGAGCGGAACAAAAATTTTGACTTTTGGTCAAAAAACGTGTTTTCTGACTGAAAAATATGTAAAAAACTGAAATTACGGCTACCGAACAGGACTCAAGTACGCGGAACGCGCACCAGAATACGGGTAAGGCAGGTAAGTGACTATTGAAACTAAGAAAAACCAAATTTGCAATAAAAGTTTAGAGATAAAAAATTTTGTATGTAATATATATAGTGTTCGTGAAGCAATGTATGAACGAAAAAATTTTTTCGCGTCTATGTCAATTTTTATTAGTCAGAACGTAGGACGGAGCCTAAAAAAGATCAAAATTGCTGAAAACAGCTTCAAAATGCGTCACCTGGATGCAAAGTTATAACGATTTGCTGCAACGACTGTCTCACTTTTTTTTTTTTTTTTTTTTAGGGTGGGAAATCATCAAATAACTTCTCCCGCTCTGGGCGGAGCGGGAGGGTGTGTCAGACTCTTACTGACTAAAACCCACCCGTATTCCTTCTTGTTGCCTGTGTTGCGGGGGCCTCGGTGACCCATAAGTACCTTCCCGCGACCCCGGCAGGCATCGGCCCTAGTGGACCCCTACTATGTGCTGACGACATCTCTTTGAGGCGCGCGTGGAATACAACGCGCCGTCGACCCGGGCCTGGTCCTTACCGGACGGTGAGCTACCCATTGCTCACCGTCTGCAAGCCCGCGCCTACGGTGGCCGGAAATCCGCCCGGGATTCCCGACGCCCTGGGCGTCTCCTGCGGCGGCTAGGGGCGAGAGGGCGCGAAACTTGCCTTTCCCTCAACCGTCCCGCCTCCTCCTTTGCGAGCATTACTGCTTCGCAGAAGGAGGTGACGGCTGCCCATGCCCTCTCGCTCCGTACCATGGCCTGAACCAGGGCCGGACGCGAGAGGTCTCTGCCGCCGATCGCCTCCACTAGGACACGGCGGTGCTCTGCCCAAGCCGGGCAGACCTCCACCGTATGCTCCACCGTGTCCTCCAGGCGATCCACACAGTGGTGACACCCGGACGTTTCCTCCCGCCTTATCCGACACAGGAACCTCCCGAAGCTGCCGTGTCCGGTGAGGACCTGCGTCACGCGGAAGGTGAGGACGCCGTGGCGCCTCTCCAGCCACTCCTCAAAGAGGGGACTTATCGCCGCAATCGTGGCGTGCCCAGCACTGGGTTGCAACAACCGTACTTTCCATGACGCCATGAGATCCCGCCGGAGCTCCGTCCGCTGTGCCGCGATTTCTCGCGGCAGCGGACTTACGCCCCGGCGTTTCGCCTCCTCGCGCCACTCCCATACGTGCGCGAGGACTTTTGCCTCCAGATCCCATGGCGGCAATCCGGCAAGGAGGCTCGCTGCCTCGCAGGAGACCGTGCGGTATCCTCGGACCATCCGGATGGCCATGACCCTTTGGGCCGCGCTCAACCGGCGGGCTGGCCGCAGCGCCAGAGAGCGCGCCCATACAGGTGCCCCGTAGAGGGCCATGGACCGCACGACCCCCGCGTAGAGCCTCCGGCAGGAGGCGTTTGGACCCCCTAGATTGGGCAGGAGCCGCTTCAATGCAGCGCCCGCCCGCTCCAGTTTGGGAGCCAAACGTCGGAAATGCTCCACGAAGTTCCACCGGCTGTCGAGGACGAGTCCCAGGTACTTCATCGTCGACTCGACGCCGATAGAAACCCCTCCTACCGTTATTTGGGACCCCAACGGTGGCGCGTTCCGAGGACCATGAAAGCACATGGCCTCGGACTTGTGCAGGGCCACCTCGAGTCCCAATTGCCGGATCCTTTCGACGATTGTCGCAACCCCGCGTGCCGCTAATTCGGCCGCCGCCTGGTGCGACCTCCCCTGCGCCAGGACCAACGTGTCGTCAGCGTAGCACACTACGCTGACGCCGCTAGGGAGGTCGGCGCGCAGCACCCAGTCGTATCCGATGTCCCACAGATGCGGCCCCAGGACCGATCCCTGTGGGACACCGCACGACATCTCTTGCCGGTTCCACACTCCCTGGTGACCGGGGTAGATGACGGCCCTGTCCGTCAAATAGGCCTCGACCACACGACAGAGGTAGGTCGGCATCCGGTGATACCGGAGTGCCTCCCTGATGCAACTCCAGGGCAGGGTATTGAAGGCATTGGCGATGTCTAGGGACACCGCCAAGACGACCCCACTCTGGGCAACAGCATTCCCCGTCGTCAGGGCTCGCACACGCATGATGGCGTCCACCGTAGAGCGCCCTCTGCGGAAACCAAACTGGCTCTCCGCCAAATCCGGCCCCACCCGCACCAGCTGGCCGACGAGGCGGTCTGCAATTACTCTTTCAAAGAGCTTGCCCACCTCGTCGAGCAGCACGATGGGCCGATAAGCGGACGGAGAGTCCGCAGGGCGCCCTGCCTTCCTTATGAGGACCAGTTTCCCCGTCTTCCAGCGAAGCGGGAACTGGCCCCTCTCCATGCATGCGCTTAGGAGCCCCCTAAGTCGAGGCCCGAGAGCCTCCAAGGCCAGGACCCAGGCCTTCCCAGGTAAGCCATCGGGTCCTGGGGCGGTATTTTTGGCATTAAGCCTGCGTACCGCCGCTCTCATTTCTCCCTCGGTCACCTCCGGAGCATCGTCGTCGTCGTCGGCGGTGTGGTCCGCATCAGGCACCGCAGTAGGCGGAGCCATAGGCGGGGAGGAGTGTTCCCCTCGCGAAGGGAACAGAGCGCTCACCACGTCCTCCATAAGCTGGGGCCGGAGACTCTGCGTTAGCGGGGGAGCCCATGGGCGGAGTTTATCCCGCACCACCTTGTACGGGCGTCCCCACGGGTCCCTGTCTAGAGTCCCCAGCGACTCCTCGCGGGCCAACCCCCTGGCCCGCAGGATCTCCACTTGGAGGGCGGTCTTCGCTGCTCTGTACCCCTCGTATAGCTCCTCCTGAATGGCTTCCGTATCCGGAGGTTTGATACGGAGCCTGCGGTGCCTGGTGTACCGGCGTCGCGCAGCCACGCACGCAGTGCGCAGAGCCGTCAGCTCCTGCGACCACCAGTACACCTGGCGCGAGGCACGTCTAGGCTGGACCCGGGGCATTGCCACGTCACATATGTCGGACATGGCCTCCCGGAACCACTCCGCCTCGTCGTTGATGTCGGCAGGCCTGTCCGGTGGTGACACCCAGGCCTGCACGATCGAGGCTTCCAGGAGGAGCTCCCGGTCCAGCTGCTTCAGCGCCCACCGCGGACCACTCGGGGCCCGTCGGACCGGCGCGTCCGAGGTCTGGGCGGAGACGTCGAACCGGATATACCGGTGATCGGAATAGGTCTCCACCCCCTCCATGACACGCCAGTCAACTACACGCGGCGACAGAGCGGGGCTGGCGAACGAGATGTCCACCACTGATTCACCCCGCATCCGCACACACGTGGGGACAGAACCCCGGTTTAGGACGACCAGGCCTGTCTCCAGGGCCCAGTCCTCCACCATCCTGCCCCGTGTGTCCGTTAACCGGGAACCCCAAGCCAGATTCTTGGCATTGAAGTCCCCGAGGACGAACACGGGGAGGGAACCAAACCCGACGACGACGTCTCTCAACTCCGCAAGGGAGTTGTGGAGCTCGGCAAGAGTTCGGTTCGGAGAGAGGTAGACCCCTACCACGACAATCTCCCCGAACCGTGCTGCTACGCAGCCCCGTCCTCTCTTGACGGCCTCGAGGGACGGGGGTACCGGCGGCGGCCGACGAAATTAGGGTCACTGAGCCGCTCAGGTCCTCCACCCAGTCATCCCTGGGCGGGACAA
Source organism: Atethmia centrago (assembly GCA_905333075.3). Taxonomy (NCBI): domain Eukaryota; kingdom Metazoa; phylum Arthropoda; class Insecta; order Lepidoptera; family Noctuidae; genus Atethmia; species Atethmia centrago. The sequence goes on along the minus strand of HG995378.1, from coordinate 165,428 downwards.
AGTACGGCTCAGCGACCACGGCGATGTTAATCGACCACTGCGCCATGCTCTGGAGCAACAGATCCTGAGCGGCGGCGCAGTGGTTGATGTTCGCCTGGAGGAGGCGTAATGGGGCCATTAATGGCACTCCATGTCAGCCCCCTCTTGGGCCTCCTTCCCAGCCCCCTGAGAGGGGCCTGCCGCAGCGGCCACGGTGGTGGCGGCGACGACGGCGGTGTTGGAGGCGGCAGCGGCGGTGGCAGTGGTGGCGGCTTCGGCGGTGACGGCGGTGGCGGAGGGCTTGCCTCTGGCCCTGGCTTTGGTGGGTGGGGCGCAGGCCTTGCCCCCCATCCGGTGCTCGGCCGGCTTGCCAGCCGCCGCACATACGGCACAGTGCGGCGTGGCGTTGCAGGAGCCGGCCTTGTGCCCGGGCTGACCACAGCGGTAGCAGAGACCGCTGCGGTCCACCTCCGAGGTGCAATTCGCCTGCACGTGGTTGCCCACCTGGCAGCGGAAGCACCTCAGAGGTCTGGGTTCCAGCAGTTTCACCTGCGCGGAAACCCAGCCCACCAATAGCCGTTGGCCCTCCCCGGTTATTTTTCTGGCCGCCGACACGGGGCAGCTCACCATAACGGTTTGCAGCCCCGTGGAGTCAGGACGGATGGTGCCTGCCTTCACCTGCTCGGCAGAGCATCCCCCGGTCCTAACCACTGCGGCGACCACCTTCTCTTCAGTCGCGGAGTCGTCCAGGCCCGTGATGCGCATGCTAGCGCATTTGGTGGGCCTGGACACTCGGACTTCGTCCGCATTTAGTGACGCCCTAAGCCTTTCGGCCAGGGCGTCAGCGGCCGGGCCACTAGCCCTACCGGGGACCTCCACCATTCGGGCCCCAGTCGCCGTCACCTTCATTTTGAGGCCTTTTGCTGCGCCGAGCTCCTCCAGGCGCACCGCCTCACCCACCTTCGCCATCACCGTCCTATAGGACACGCCCTTCTTTTCCGCATCCGGCTGTAGTGTGATCACTACAGCTGCGGAATTCGGGGCGCGGAGCCTAGCCGCGGCGGTGCGCTCCTTGCGCCGCTGCCGCCTCTCCCTCTTTTTGGCCGCCCTCTTTGCCTTAACCGCCTTCCTCTTCTCTCCGGCTACTTGCCATTCGGCATCGGCCGGAAGAGATTTAGGAGGCGGGGGCGGCCGTCTTGCCACCTGGGCCGCCAGGGTCGGAGCCCTCGCCGTCGGGGCTGGAGCTCTCGCCGCTGGTGCTGGAGCCTTCGCCGCCTGCGCAGCAGCCGCACCCTTTGGCTGCCCCGATGAGCCCCGTTTGGCCGTGGCACCTGCGGCGGCTGCATACGAGGCCGGTTTCCGCTGGCCAGAAGGCGGCTGGCTCGCCGCCAACGGGGGGCGCAGGACGATGGCCTCCAGGGCGGAGAAACGGCTCTGCAGGGAAGCCATTTCCTGCCGCACAAGGGTCAGAACCCGGTCCTCTACAGGCACGGGCCGTCCCTGTCCCTGCTGCTGCCCCCCTTGCGGCTCCATCCGGGGGCCGTCTCCTCGGAGCCCAGCCAGGTCCGCCCGGAGCTTCTCGTTCTCCTTTCGGAGAAGCTCCATGGCGGCTGTCAAGCGGGCGATCTCCGCCCGCATCTCGGACATACTGTCCTGGGGAGGCCCGACGTGAAGGGCCTCCGCTGCCGCCACAATAGAGGCCGTGGCCGCGGCTATGGCCTGATCCTTAGAGGACCTGAGCCTCTTTATGGATACTGCCTTGATTGCGCTGGCCACGACCTCCGCAAAGCCGTCGACACGCTCTAAATTGGAGCCGCCAGCGGCATCCGGTTCACCACCTGGGACCTCTGAGAGGTGGCGCTTCTCGGCTCGCTGGGCTGGCTTGGCTGGGCTGACTCTGCTCGGCTCGCCAACCTCCCTGGTGGTGGGCCCTCTATCCAAGACTTTCCCTCCTCGGGCCCCCCCCCGCCGGCTGGAGTGGATCTTTTGCCGCTCTTTCTGGCTCAAAACCCACTCGTCGGAGGACGACCCCGAGTTGGGGCGCTTGGGAGTCCTAATGAACTCACGGTTCCTACCGACCACTTCTTTTTGCACAGAGCTCTGACCTGAGCCCTTTGCGCTGGATGCAGCGTCGGACTCCGACCCTGCATCACTCCCCTCCACTTGACTTTTTGTCTGTTTTTTGATGTTACTTTTATCCATACTTAATCCCACTAGTATGGGGGATATAAAAAGTACACCTAGGTTCACCCCCTGTCCCTAGGCAAGTGTACATTTATAACCCAACCAGGGGGTCCACTGGTACCCTGGCTGGGGGTGCGCTAACGACTGATGCGCCACCTACAACTCGGAAGTTGCAGATGACACTACTCCTCAGCCATTCATATCCTCGCCGCGCACCAAAACTTGATATTAGAGGAATTTTTATAGAGGTTATCTTCCTCGCGATCCGGGCGATCAAGCCAAGATCCTCGTCCCGTTCCAAGCCACAAAACATGACTGTGGTCTCTTTACGGATTACGATTTCGACGGTTGCAGACAGAAGAATCATTCTCCCGCTGCTTGCTCGCTGGCAGGGTAAGTGCACAGCAAGCACCGCCACTCTTCGCCCACTCGACCTGCCCTCTGTAAGCAGAGAGGGGAGTGGACGACCGACGATCGAGCATGAAGCTCCCCGCCACGCAGAAATTCGCCACGGTCAATACCCTCTCCGAAACATGGAGAGACTATTGGCCGTGCCCAGGATGCACCGGCCCGACGACTGCTCTTTCCCCCGAACGTATTCGAAGGGAACCAGCAGCAATCAGGCACACGAGGAGGTTTTCTGCACGCACCCCACGACTGTCTCACTAAGGTGGATTTCGAAGGTTTGTGAATTTAATTAATATGAATTTTTTTGAAGTTCTATATTCGCTAGGCGCACGTGCGAGGTGTCAAAAGACGCGTCTCCGCGCGGGCCAGCGACGTACGGAGCGAATGAATTTTGAGCGGAACAAAAATTTTGACTTTTGGTCAAAAAACGTGTTTTCTGACTGAAAAATATGTAAAAAACTGAAATTACGGCTACCGATCAGGACTCAAGTACGCGGAACGCGCACCAGAATACGGGTAAGGCAGGTAAGTGACTATTGAAACTAAGAAAAACCAAATTTGCAATAAAAGTTTAGAGATAAAAAATTTTGTATGTAATATATATAGTGTTCGTGAAGCAATGTATGAACGAAAAAATTTTTTCGCGTCTATGTCAATTTTTATTAGTCAGAACGTAGGACGGAGCCTAAAAAAGATCAAAATTGCTGAAAACAGCTTCAAAATGCGTCACCTGGATGCAAAGTTATAACGATTTGCTGCAACGACTGTCTCACTAAGGTGGATTTCGAAGGTTTGTGAATTTAATTAATATGAATTTTTTTGAAGTTCTATATTCGCTAGGCGCACGTGCGAGGTGTCAAAAGACGCGTCTCCGCGCGGGCCAGCGACGTACGGAGCGAATGAAATTTGTGCGGAACAAAAATTTTGAGTTTTGGTCAAAAAACGTGTTTTTTGAGTTTTGGTCAAAAAACGTGTTTTTTGACTGAAAAATGTGTGAAAAACTGAACTTTCGGCTACCAAACAGGACTCGAGCACGCGGAATGCGCACCAGAATACGGGTAAGGCAGGTAAGTAACTATTGAAACTAATATAAAGAAAATTTGCAGTCAAAATTTAGAGATAAAAAATTTTGTATGTAATATATATAGTGTTCGTGAAGCAATGTATGAACGAAAAAATTTTTTCGCGTCTATGTCAATTTTTATTAGTCAGAACGTAGGACGGAGCCTAAAAGGGATCAAAATTGCTGAAAACAGCTTCAAAATGCGTCACCTGGATGCAAAGTTATAACGATTTGCTGCAACGACTGTCTCACTAAGGTGGATTTCGAAGGTTTGTGAATTTAATTAATATTAAATTTTTTGAAGTTCTATATTCGCTAGGCGCACGTGCGAGGTGTCAAAAGACGCGTCTCCGCGCGGGCCAGCGACGTACGGAGCGAATGAATTTTGAGCGGAACAAAAATTTTGACTTTTGGTCAAAAAACGTGTTTTCTGACTGAAAAATATGTAAAAAACTGAAATTACGGCTACCGAACAGGACTCAAGTACGCGGAACGCGCACCAGAATACGGGTAAGGCAGGTAAGTGACTATTGAAACTAAGAAAAACCAAATTTGCAATAAAAATTTAGAGATAAAAAATTTTGTATGTAATATATATAGTGTTCGTGAAGCAATGTATGAACGAAAAAATTTTTTCGCGTCTATGTCAATTTTTATTAGTCAGAACGTAGGACGGAGCCTAAAAAAGATCAAAATTGCTGAAAACAGCTTCAAAATACGTCACCTGGATGCAAAGTTATAACGATTTGCTGCAACGACTGTCTCACTAAGGTGGATTTCGAAGGTTTGTGAATTTAATTAATATGAATTTTTTTGAAGTTCTATATTCGCTAGGCGCACGTGCGAGGTGTCAAAAGACGCGTCTCCGCGCGGGCCAGCGACGTACGGAGCGAATGAAATTTATGCGGAACAAAAATTTTGAGTTTTGGTCAAAAAACGTGTTTTTTGAGTTTTGGTCAAAAAACGTGTTTTTTGACTGAAAAATGTGTGAAAAACTGAATTTTCGGCTACCAAACAGGACTCGAGCACGCGGAATGCGCACCAGAATACGGGTAAGGCAGGTAAGTAACTATTGAAACTAATATAAAGAAAATTTGCAGTCAAAATTTAGAGATAAAAAATTTTGTATGTAATATATATAGTGTTCGTGAAGCAATGTATGAACGAAAAAATTTTTTCGCGTCTATGTCAATTTTTATTAGTCAGAACGTAGGACGGAGCCTAAAAGGGATCAAAATTGCTGAAAACAGCTTCAAAATGCGTCACCTGGATGCAAAGTTATAACGATTTGCTGCAACGACTGTCTCACTTTTTTTTTTTTTTTTTTGAGGGTGGGAAATCATCAAATAACTTCTCCCGCTCTGGGCGGAGCGGGAGGGTGTGTCAGACTCTTACTGACTAAAACCCACCCGTATTCCTTCTTGTTGCCTGTGTTGCGGGGGCCTCGGTGACCCATAAGTACCTTCCCGCGACCCCGGCAGGACGACTGTCTCACTAAGGTGGATTTCGAAGGTTTGTGAATTTAATTAATATTAAATTTTTTGAAGTTCTATATTCGCTAGGCGCACGTGCGAGGTGTCAAAAGACGCGTCTCCGCGCGGGCCAGCGACGTACGGAGCGAATGAATTTTGAGCGGAACAAAAATTTTGACTTTTGGTCAAAAAACGTGTTTTCTGACTGAAAAATATGTAAAAAACTGAAATTACGGCTACCGAACAGGACTCAAGTACGCGGAACGCGCACCAGAATACGGGTAAGGCAGGTAAGTGACTATTGAAACTAAGAAAAACCAAATTTGCAATAAAAATTTAGAGATAAAAAATTTTGTATGTAATATATATAGTGTTCGTGAAGCAATGTATGAACGAAAAAATTTTTTCGCGTCTATGTCAATTTTTATTAGTCAGAACGTAGGACGGAGCCTAAAAAAGATCAAAATTGCTGAAAACAGCTTCAAAATGCGTCACCTGGATGCAAAGTTATAACGATTTGCTGCAACGACTGTCTCACTAAGGTGGATTTCGAAGGTTTGTGAATTTAATTAATATGAATTTTTTTGAAGTTCTATATTCGCTAGGCGCACGTGCGAGGTGTCAAAAGACGCGTCTCCGCGCGGGCCAGCGACGTACGGAGCGAATGAAATTTATGCGGAACAAAAATTTTGAGTTTTGGTCAAAAAACGTGTTTTTTGACTGAAAAATGTGTGAAAAACTGAACTTTCGGCTACCAAACAGGACTCGAGCACGCGGAATGCGCACCAGAATACGGGTAAGGCAGGTAAGTAACTATTGAAACTAATATAAAGAAAATTTGCAGTCAAAATTTAGAGATAAAAAATTTTGTATGTAATATATATAGTGTTCGTGAAGCAATGTATGAACGAAAAAATTTTTTCGCGTCTATGTCAATTTTTATTAGTCAGAACGTAGGACGGAGCCTAAAAAAGATCAAAATTGCTGAAAACAGCTTCAAAATGCGTCACCTGGATGCAAAGTTATAACGATTTGCTGCAACGACTGTCTCACTAAGGTGGATTTCGAAGGTTTGTGAATTTAATTAATATTAAATTTTTTGAAGTTCTATATTCGCTAGGCGCACGTGCGAGGTGTCAAAAGACGCGTCTCCGCGCGGGCCAGCGACGTACGGAGCGAATGAATTTTGAGCGGAACAAAAATTTTGACTTTTGGTCAAAAAACGTGTTTTCTGACTGAAAAATATGTAAAAAACTGAACTTTCGGCTACCAAACAGGACTCGAGCACGCGGAACGCGCACCAGAATACGGGTAAGGCAGGTAAGTGACTATTGAAACTAAGAAAAACCAAATTTGCAATAAAAGTTTAGAGATAAAAAATTTTGTATGTAATATATATAGTGTTCGTGAAGCAATGTATGAACGAAAAAATTTTTTCGCGTCTATGTCAATTTTTATTAGTCAGAACGTAGGACGGAGCCTAAAAAAGATCAAAATTGCTGAAAACAGCTTCAAAATGCGTCACCTGGATGCAAAGTTATAACGATTTGCTGCAACGACTGTCTCACTAAGGTGGATTTCGAAGGTTTGTGAATTTAATTAATATGAATTTTTTTGAAGTTCTATATTCGCTAGGCGCACGTGCGAGGTGTCAAAAGACGCGTCTCCGCGCGGGCCAGCGACGTACGGAGCGAATGAAATTTATGCGGAACAAAAATTTTGAGTTTTGGTCAAAAAACGTGTTTTTTGAGTTTTGGTCAAAAAACGTGTTTTTTGACTGAAAAATGTGTGAAAAACTAAACTTTCGGCTACCAAACAGGACTCGAGCACGCGGAATGCGCACCAGAATACGGGTAAGGCAGGTAAGTAACTATTGAAACTAATATAAAGAAAATTTGCAGTCAAAATTTAGAGATAAAAAATTTTGTATGTAATATATATAGTGTTCGTGAAGCAATGTATGAACGAAAAAATTTTTTCGCGTCTATGTCAATTTTTATTAGTCAGAACGTAGGACGGAGCCTAAAAGGGATCAAAATTGCTGAAAACAGCTTCAAAATGCGTCACCTGGATGCAAAGTTATAACGATTTGCTGCAACGACTGTCTCACTAAGGTGGATTTCGAAGGTTTGTGAATTTAATTAATATTAAATTTTTTGAAGTTCTATATTCGCTAGGCGCACGTGCGAGGTGTCAAAAGACGCGTCTCCGCGCGGGCCAGCGACGTACGGAGCGAATGAATTTTGAGCGGAACAAAAATTTTGACTTTTGGTCAAAAAACGTGTTTTCTGACTGAAAAATATGTAAAAAACTGAAATTACGGCTACCGAACAGGACTCAAGTACGCGGAACGCGCACCAGAATACGGGTAAGGCAGGTAAGTGACTATTGAAACTAAGAAAAACCAAATTTGCAATAAAAATTTAGAGATAAAAAATTTTGTATGTAATATATATAGTGTTCGTGAAGCAATGTATGAACGAAAAAATTTTTTCGCGTCTATGTCAATTTTTATTAGTCAGAACGTAGGACGGAGCCTAAAAAAGATCAAAATTGCTGAAAACAGCTTCAAAATGCGTCACCTGGATGCAAAGTTATAACGATTTGCTGCAACGACTGTCTCACTAAGGTGGATTTCGAAGGTTTGTGAATTTAATTAATATGAATTTTTTTGAAGTTCTATATTCGCTAGGCGCACGTGCGAGGTGTCAAAAGACGCGTCTCCGCGCGGGCCAGCGACGTACGGAGCGAATGAAATTTATGCGGAACAAAAATTTTGAGTTTTGGTCAAAAAACGTGTTTTTTGAGTTTTGGTCAAAAAACGTGTTTTTTGACTGAAAAATGTGTGAAAAACTGAACTTTCGGCTACCAAACAGGACTCGAGCACGCGGAATGCGCACCAGAATACGGGTAAGGCAGGTAAGTAACTATTGAAACTAATATAAAGAAAATTTGCAGTCAAAATTTAGAGATAAAAAATTTTGTATGTAATATATATAGTGTTCGTGAAGCAATGTATGAACGAAAAAATTTTTTCGCGTCTATGTCAATTTTTATTAGTCAGAACGTAGGACGGAGCCTAAAAGGGATCAAAATTGCTGAAAACAGCTTCAAAATGCGTCACCTGGATGCAAAGTTATAACGATTTGCTGCAACGACTGTCTCACTAAGGTGGATTTCGAAGGTTTGTGAATTTAATTAATATTAAATTTTTTGAAGTTCTATATTCGCTAGGCGCACGTGCGAGGTGTCAAAAGACGCGTCTCCGCGCGGGCCAGCGACGTACGGAGCGAATGAATTTTGAGCGGAACAAAAATTTTGACTTTTGGTCAAAAAACGTGTTTTCTGACTGAAAAATATGTAAAAAACTGAAATTACGGCTACCGAACAGGACTCAAGTACGCGGAACGCGCACCAGAATACGGGTAAGGCAGGTAAGTGACTATTGAAACTAAGAAAAACCAAATTTGCAATAAAAATTTAGAGATAAAAAATTTTGTATGTAATATATATAGTGTTCGTGAAGCAATGTATGAACGAAAAAATTTTTTCGCGTCTATGTCAATTTTTATTAGTCAGAACGTAGGACGGAGCCTAAAAAAGATCAAAATTGCTGAAAACAGCTTCAAAATGCGTCACCTGGATACAAAGTTATAACGATTTGCTGCAACGACTGTCTCACTAAGGTGAATTTCGAAGGTTTGTGAATTTAATTAATATGAATTTTTTTGAAGTTCTATATTCGCTAGGCGCACGTGCGAGGTGTCAAAAGACGCGTCTCCGCGCGGGCCAGCGACGTACGGAGCGAATGAAATTTATGCGGAACAAAAATTTTGAGTTTTGGTCAAAAAACGTGTTTTTTGAGTTTTGGTCAAAAAACGTGTTTTTTGACTGAAAAATGTGTGAAAAACTGAACTTTCGGCTACCAAACAGGACTCGAGCACGCGGAATGCGCACCAGAATACGGGTAAGGCAGGTAAGTAACTATTGAAACTAATATAAAGAAAATTTGCAGTCAAAATTTAGAGATAAAAAATTTTGTATGTAATATATATAGTGTTCGTGAAGCAATGTATGAACGAAAAAATTTTTTCGCGTCTATGTCAATTTTTATTAGTCAGAACGTAGGACGGAGCCTAAAAGGGATCAAAATTGCTGAAAACAGCTTCAAAATGCGTCACCTGGATGCAAAGTTATAACGATTTGCTGCAACGACTGTCTCACTAAGGTGGATTTCGAAGGTTTGTGAATTTAATTAATATTAAATTTTTTGAAGTTCTATATTCGCTAGGCGCACGTGCGAGGTGTCAAAAAACGCGTCTCCGCGCGGGCCAGCGACGTACGGAGCGAATGAATTTTGAGCGGAAGAAAAATTTTGACTTTTGGTCAAAAAACGTGTTTTCTGACTGAAAAATATGTAAAAAACTGAAATTACGGCTACCGAACAGGACTCAAGTACGCGGAACGCGCACCAGAATACGGGTAAGGCAGGTAAGTGACTATTGAAACTAAGAAAAACCAAATTTGCAATAAAAATTTAGAGATAAAAAATTTTGTATGTAATATATATAGTGTTCGTGAAGCAATGTATGAACGAAAAAATTGTTTCTCGTCTATGTCAATTTTTATTAGTCAGAACGTAGGACGGAGCCTAAAAAAGATCAAAATTGCTGAAAACAGCTTCAAAATGCGTCACCTGGATGCAAAGTTATAACGATTTGCTGCAACGACTGTCTCACTAAGGTGGATTTCGAAGGTTTGTGAATTTAATTAATATTAAATTTTTTGAAGTTCTATATTCGCTAGGCGCACGTGCGAGGTGTCAAAAGACGCGTCTCCGCGCGGGCCAGCGACGTACGGAGCGAATGAATTTTGAGCGGAACAAAAATTTTGACTTTTGGTCAAAAAACGTGTTTTCTGCCTGAAAAATATGTAAAAAACTGAAATTACGGCTACCGATCAGGACTCAAGTACGCGGAACGCGCACCAGAATACGGGTAAGGCAGGTAAGTGACTATTGAAACTAAGAAAAACCAAATTTGCAATAAAAGTTTAGAGATAAAAAATTTTGTATGTAATATATATAGTGTTCGTGAAGCAATGTATGAACGAAAAAATTTTTTCGCGTCTATGTCAATTTTTATTAGTCAGAACGTAGGACGGAGCCTAAAAAAGATCAAAATTGCTGAAAACAGCTTCAAAATGCGTCACCTGGATGCAAAGTTATAACGATTTGCTGCAACGACTGTCTCACTAAGGTGGATTTCGAAGGTTTGTGAATTTAATTAATATGAATTTTTTTGAAGTTCTATATTCGCTAGGCGCACGTGCGAGGTGTCAAAAGACGCGTCTCCGCGCGGGCCAGCGACGTACGGAGCGAATGAAATTTATGCGGAACAAAAATTTTGAGTTTTGGTCAAAAAACGTGTTTTTTGAGTTTTGGTCAAAAAACGTGTTTTTTGACTGAAAAATGTGTGAAAAACTGAACTTTCGGCTACCAAACAGGACTCGAGCACGCGGAATGCGCACCAGAATACGGGTAAGGCAGGTAAGTAACTATTGAAACTAATATAAAGAAAATTTGCAGTCAAAATTTAGAGATAAAAAATTTTGTATGTAATATATATAGTGTTCGTGAAGCAATGTATGAACGAAAAAATTTTTTCGCGTCTATGTCAATTTTTATTAGTCAGAACGTAGGACGGAGCCTAAAAGGGATCAAAATTGCTGAAAACAGCTTCAAAATGCGTCACCTGGATGCAAAGTTATAACGATTTGCTGCAACGACTGTCTCACTAAGGTGGATTTCGAAGGTTTGTGAATTTAATTAATATTAAATTTTTTGAAGTTCTATATTCGCTAGGCGCACGTGCGAGGTGTCAAAAGACGCGTCTCCGCGCGGGCCAGCGACGTACGGAGCGAATGAATTTTGAGCGGAACAAAAATTTTGACTTTTGGTCAAAAAACGTGTTTTCTGACTGAAAAATATGTAAAAAACTGAAATTACGGCTACCGAACAGGACTCAAGTACGCGGAACGCGCACCAGAATACGGGTAAGGCAGGTAAGTGACTATTGAAACTAAGAAAAACCAAATTTGCAATAAAAATTTAGAGATAAAAAATTTTGTATGTAATATATATAGTGTTCGTGAAGCAATGTATGAACGAAAAAATTTTTTCGCGTCTATGTCAATTTTTATTAGTCAGAACGTAGGACGGAGCCTAAAAAAGATCAAAATTGCTGAAAACAGCTTCAAAATGCGTCACCTGGATGCAAAGTTATAACGATTTGCTGCAACGACTGTCTCACTAAGGTGGATTTCGAAGGTTTGTGAATTTAATTAATATGAATTTTTTTGAAGTTCTATATTCGCTAGGCGCACGTGCGAGGTGTCAAAAGACGCGTCTCCGCGCGGGCCAGCGACGTACGGAGCGAATGAAATTTATGCGGAACAAAAATTTTGAGTTTTGGTCAAAAAACGTGTTTTTTGAGTTTTGGTCAAAAAACGTGTTTTTTGACTGAAAAATGTGTGAAAAACTGAACTTTCGGCTACCAAACAGGACTCGAGCACGCGGAATGCGCACCAGAATACGGGTAAGGCAGGTAAGTAACTATTGAAACTAATATAAAGAAAATTTGCAGTCAAAATTTAGAGATAAAAAATTTTGTATGTAATATATATAGTGTTCGTGAAGCAATGTATGAACGAAAAAATTTTTTCGCGTCTATGTCAATTTTTATTAGTCAGAACGTAGGACGGAGCCTAAAAAAGATCAAAATTGCTGAAAACAGCTTCAAAATGCGTCACCTGGATGCAAAGTTATAACGATTTGCTGCAACGACTGTCTCACTAAGGTGGATTTCGAAGGTTTGTGAATTTAATTAATATTAAATTTTTTGAAGTTCTATATTCGCTAGGCGCACGTGCGAGGTGTCAAAAGACGCGTCTCCGCGCGGGCCAGCGACGTACGGAGCGAATGAATTTTGAGCGGAACAAAAATTTTGACTTTTGGTCAAAAAACGTGTTTTCTGACTGAAAAATATGTAAAAAACTGAAATTACGGCTACCGAACAGGACTCAAGTACGCGGAACGCGCACCAGAATACGGGTAAGGCAGGTAAGTGACTATTGAAACTAAGAAAAACCAAATTTGCAATAAAAGTTTAGAGATAAAAAATTTTGTATGTAATATATATAGTGTTCGTGAAGCAATGTATGAACGAAAAAATTTTTTCGCGTCTATGTCAATTTTTATTAGTCAGAACGTAGGACGGAGCCTAAAAAAGATCAAAATTGCTGAAAACAGCTTCAAAATGCGTCACCTGGATGCAAAGTTATAACGATTTGCTGCAACGACTGTCTCACTTTTTTTTTTTTTTTTTTTTTTTTTTTTTTTTTTTTTTTTTTTTTTTTTTTTTTTTTTTTTTTTTTTTTTTGAGAGTGGGAAATCATCAAATAACTTCTCCCGCTCTGGGCGGAGCGGGAGGGTGTGTCAGACTCTTACTGACTAAAACCCACCCGTATTCCTTCCTGTTGCCTGTGTTGCGGGGGCCTCGGTGACCCATAAGTACCTTCCCGAGACCCCGGCAGGCATCGGCCCTAGTGGACCCCTACTTTGTGCTGATGACATCTCTTTGAGGCGCGCGTGGAATACGACGCGCCGTCGACCCGGGCCTGGTCCTTACCGGACGGTGAGCTACCCATTGCTCACCGTCCGCAAGCCCGCGCCTACGGTGGCCGGAAATCCGCCCGGGATTCCCGACGCCCTGGGCGTCTCCTGCGGCGGCTAGGGGCGAGAGGGCGCGAAACTTGCCTTTCCCTCAACCGTCCCGCCTCCTCCTTAGCGAGCATTACTGCTTCGCAGAAGGAGGTGACGGCTGCCCATGCCCTCTCGCTCCGTACCATGGCCTGAACCAGGGCCGGACGCGAGAGGTCTCTGCCGCCGATCGCCTCCACGAGGACACGGCGGTGCTCTGCCCAAGCCGGGCAGACCTCCACCGTATGCTCCACCGTGTCCTCCGGGCGATCCACACAGTGGTGACACCCGGACGTTTCCTCCCGCCTTATCCGACACAGGAACCTCCCGAAGCTGCCGTGTCCGGTGAGGACCTGCGTCAGGCGGAAGGTGAGGACGCCGTGGCGCCTCTCCAGCCACTCCTCAAAGAGGGGACTTATCGCCGAAATCGTGGCGTGCCCAGCACTGGGTTGCGACAACCGTACTTTCCATGACGCCATGAGATCCCGCCGGAGCTCCGTCCGCTGAGCCGCGATTTCTCGCGGCAACGGACTTACGCCCCGGCGTTTCGCCTCCTCGCGCCACTCCCATACGTGCGCGAGGACTTTTGCCTCCAGATCCCATGGCGGCAATCCGGCAAGGAGGCTCGCTGCCTCACAGGAGACCGTGCGGTATCCTCGGACCATCCGGATGGCCATGACCCTTTGGGCCGCGCTCAACCGGCGGGCTGGCCGCAGCGCCAGAGAGCGCGCCCATACAGGAGCCCCGTAGAGGGCCATGGACCGCACGACCCCCGCGTAGAGCCTCCGGCAGGAGGCGTTTGGACCCCCTAGATTGGGCAGGAGCCGCTTCAATGCAGCGCCCGCCCGCTCAAGTTTGGGAGCCAAACGTCGGAAATGCTCCACGAAGTTCCACCGGCTGTCGAGGACGAGTCCCAGGTACTTCATCGTCGACTCGACGCCGATAGAAACCCCTCCTACCGTTATTTGGGACCCCAACGGTGGCGCGTTCCGAGGACCATGAAAACACATGGCCTCGGACTTGTGCAGGGCCACCTCGAGTCCCAATTGCCGGATCCTTTCGACGATTGTCGCAACCCCGCGTGCCGCTAATTCGGCCGCCGCCTGGTGCGACCTCCCCTGCGCCAGGACCAACGTGTCGTCAGCGTAGCACACTACGCTGACGCCGCTAGGGAGGTCGGCGCGCAGCACCCAGTCGTATCCGATGTCCCACAGATGCGGCCCCAGGACCGATCCCTGTGGGACACCGCACGACATCTCTTGCCGGTTCCACACTCCCTGGTGACCGGGGTAGATGACGGCCCTGTCCGTCAAATAGGCCTCGACCACACGACAGAGGTAGGTCGGCATCCGGTGATACCGGAGTGCCTCCCTGATGCAACTCCAGGGCAGGGTATTGAAGGCATTGGCGATGTCTAGAGACACCGCTAAGACGACCCCACCCTGGGCAACAGCATTCCCCGTCGTCAGGGCTCGCACACGCATGATGGCGTCCACCGTAGAGCGCCCTCTGCGGAAACCAAACTGGCTCTCCGCCAAATCCGGCCCCACCCGCACCAGCTGGCCGACGAGGCGGTCTGCAATGACTCTTTCAAAGAGCTTGCCCACCTCGTCGAGCAGCACGATGGGCCGATAAGCGGACGGAGAGTCCGCAGGGCGCCCTGCCTTCTTTATGAGGACCAGTTTCCCCGTCTTCCAGCGAAGCGGGAACTGGCCCCTCTCCATGCATGCGCTTAGGAGCCCCCTAAGTCGAGGCCCGAGAGCCTCCAAGGCCAGGACCCAGGCCTTCCCAGGTAAGCCGTCGGGTCCTGGGGCGGTATTTTTGGCATTAAGCCTGCGTACCGCCGCTCTCATTTCTCCCTCGGTCACCTCCGGAGCATCGTCGTCGTCGTCGGCGGTGTGGTCCGCATCAGGCACCGCAGTAGGCGGAGCCATAGGTGGGGAGGAGTGTTCCCCTCGCGAAGGGAACAGAGCGCTCACCACGTCCTCCACAAGCTGGGGCCGGAGACTCTGCGTTAGCGGGGGAGCCCATGGGCGGAGTTTATCCCGCACCACCTTGTACGGGCGTCCCCACGGGTCCCTGTCCAGAGTCCCCAGCGACTCCTCGCGGGCCAAACCCCTGGCCCGCAGGATCTCCGCTTGGAGGGCGGTCTTCGCCGCTCTGTACCCCTCGTACAGCTCCGCCTGAATGGCTTCCGTATCCGGAGGTTTGATACGGAGCCTGCGGTGCCTGGTGTACCGGCGTCGCGCAGCCACGCACGCAGTGCGCAGAGCCGTCAGCTCCTGCGACCACCAGTACACCTGGCGCGAAGCACGTCCAGGTTGGACCCGGGGCATTGCCACGTCACATATGTCGGACATGGCCTCCCGGAACCACTCCGCCTCGTCGTTGATGTCGGCAGGCCTGTCCGGTGGTGACACCCAGGCCTGCACGATCGAGGCTTCCAGGAGGAGCTCCCGGTCCAGCTGCTTCAGCGCCCACCGCGGACCACTCGGGGCCCGTCGGACCGGCGCGTCCGAGGTCTGGGCGGAGACGTCGAACCGGATATACCGGTGATCGGAATAGGTCTCCACCCCCTCCATGACACGCCAGTCAACTACACGCGGCGACAGAGCGGGGCTGGCGAACGAGATGTCCACCACTGATTCACCCCGCATCCGCACACACGTGGGGACAGAACCCCGGTTTAGGACGACCAGGCCTGTCTCCAGAGCCCAGTCCTCCACCATCCTGCCCCGTGTGTCCGTTAACCGGGAACCCCAAGCCAAATTCTTGGCATTGAAGTCCCCGAGGACGACCACGGGGAGGGAACCAAACCCGACGACGACGTCTCTCAACTCCGCAAGGGAGTTGTGGAACTCGGCAAGAGTTCGGTTCGGAGAGAAGTAGACCCCTACCACGACAATCTCCCCGAACCGTGCTGCTACGCAGCCCCGTCCTCTCTTGACGGCCTCGAGGGACGGGGTACCGGCGGCGGCCGACGAAATTAGGGTCACTGAGCCGCTCAGGTCCTCCACCCAGTCATCCCTGGGCGGGACAAAGTACGGCTCAGCGACCACGGCGATGTTAATCGACCACTGCGCCATGCTCTGGAGCAACAGATCCTGAGCGGCGGCGCAGTGGTTGATGTTCGCCTGGAGGAGGCGTAATGGGGCCATTAATGGCACTCCATGTCAGCCCCCTCTTGGGCCTCCTTCCCAGCCCCCTGAGAAGGGCCTGCCGCAGCGGCCACGGTGGCGACGGCGACGACGGCGGTGTTGGAGGCGGCAGCGGCGGTGGCAGTGGTGGCGGCTGCGGCGGTGACGGCGGTGGCGGAGGGCTTGCCTCTGGCCTTGGCTTTGGCGGGTGGGGCGCAGGCCTTGCCCCCCATCCGGTGCTCGGCTGGCTTGCCAGCCGCCGCACATACGGCACAGTGCGGCGTGGCATTACACGAGCCAGCCTTGTGCCCGGGCAGACCACAGTGGTAGCAAAGACCGCTGCGGTCCACCTCCGAGGTGCAATTCGCTTGCACGTGGTTGCCCACCTGGCAGCGGTAGCACCTCAGAGGTCTGGGTTCCAGCAGTTTCACCTGCGCGGAAACCCAGCCCACCAATAGCCGTTGGCCCTCCCCGGTAATTTTTCTGGCCGCCGACACGGGGCAGCTCACCATAACGGTTTGCAGCCCCGTGGAGTCAGGACGGATGGTGCCTGCCTTCACCTGCTCAGCAGAGCACCCCCCGGTCCTAACCACTGCGGCGACCACCTTCTCTTCCGTCGCGGAGTCGTCCAGGCCCGTGATGCGCATGCTAGCGCATTTGGTGGGCCTAGACACTCGGACCTCATCCGCATTTAGTGACGCCCTAATCCTTTCGGCCAGGGCGTCAGCGGCTGGGCCACTGGCCTTACCGGGGACCTCCACCATTCGGGCCCCAGTCGCCGTCACCTTCATTCTGAGGCCCTTTGCTGCGCCGAGCTCCTCCAGGCGCACCACCTCACCCACCTTCGCCATCACCGTCCTATAGGACACGCCCTTCTTTTCCGCATCCGGCTGTAGTGTGATCACTACAGCTGCGGAATTCGGGGCGCGGAGCCTAGCCGCGGCGGTTCGCTCCTTGCGCCGCTGCCGCCTCTCCCTCTTTTTGGCCGCCCTTTTCGCCTTAGCCGCCTTCCTCTTCTCTCCGGCTACTTGCCATTCGGCATCAGCCGGAAGAGATTTAGGAGGCGGGGGCGGCCGTCTCGCTACCGGAGCCCTTGCCGCCAGGGCTGGGGCCCTCGCCACCGAGGCTGGAGTCCTCGCCTCTGTGGCTGGAGCCTTCGCGGCCCGCGTATTCGCCCCGCCCTTTGGCTGCCCCGGCGACCCCAGTTTGGTCGTGGCACCTACGGCGGCTGAATATAAGGCGGGCTTCGACTTGCCGGAGGTCGGCTGGCTCGCCGCCAACGGGGGGCGCAGGACGATGGCCTCCAGGGCGGAGAAACGACTCCGCAAGGAAGCCATTTCCTGCCGCACCAGGGTCAGAACCCGGTCCTCTACAGGCACGGGCTGACCCTGTCCCTGCTGCTGCCCCCCTTGTGGCTCCATCCGGGGGGCGGCTCCTCGGAGCCCAGCCAGGTCTGCTCGGAGCTTCTCATTCTCCTTTCGGAGAAGCTCCATGGCGGCTGTCAATCGGGCGACCTCCGCCCGCATCTCTGACATACCGTCCGGAGGAGGCCCGACGTGAAGGGCCTCCGCTGCCGCCACAATAGAAGCCGTGGCCGCAGCTATGGCCTGATCCTTAGAGGACCTGAGCCTCTTAATGGATACCGCCTTAATTGCCGCGGCCACTACCTCCGCAAACCTGTCCGCAGGCTCCGAATTAGAGCCACCAGCGGCTTCCAGCCCACCCTCGGGCTCCTCCATGGCGAGCCTCTCGGCTCGCTGGGCTGGCTGGGCTGGGTTGGTCAGCTCAACCGGGCCGGCTCGGCTCTGCTTACTATCCTCCTTAGTGGGGGGCCCTCTGTCCACCCCTTTACCACCTCGGCCTCCACCCCTTCGGCTGGTGTGAATTTTCTTCCTCCATTCGACTCCTTCGTCGGAGGAAGAACCTGGGTTGGGCCGCTTCGAGGTTCGCCTGAACCCTCGATTCTTCTGCATGACTTCCTTTCGCGTTGAGCTCCCGGAGCTCTGTATGCCTGATGCAGCGTCGGACTCCGACCCCGCATCGCTCTCCTCCCCTTGTCTTCCAGTTTTTGTTGAGTATATTTTCTTTTCCATTTCTGTTCCCACGAGTGTGGGGGATCTAAAACGTCCACCTAGGTTCACCCCCTGTCCCTAGGTAAGTGTAAATTTGTAACTCAACCAGGGGGTCCACTGGTACCCTGGCTGGGGGTGCGCTAACGACTGATGCGCCACCTACAACTCGGAAGTTGCAGATGACACTACTCCTCAGCCATTCATATCCTCGCCGCGCACCAAAACTTGATATTAGAGGAATTTTTATAGAGGTTATCTTCCTCGCGATCCGGGCGATCAAGCCAAGATCCTCGTCCCGTTCCAAGCCACAAAACATGACTGTGGTCTCTTTACGGATTACGATTTCGACGGTTGCAGACAGAAGAATCATTCTCCCGCTGCTTGCTCGCTGGCAGGGTAAGTGCACAGCAAGCACCGCCACTCTTCGCCCACTCGACCTGCTCTCTGTAAGCAGAGAGGGGAGTGGACGACCGACGATCGAGCATGAAGCTCCCCGCCACGCAGAAATTCGCCACGGTCAATACCCTCTCCGAAACATGGAGAGACTATTGGCCGTACCCAGGATGCACCGGCCCGACGACTGCTCTTTCCCCCGAACGTATTCGAAGGGAACCAGCAGCAATCAGGCACACGAGGAGGTTTTCTGCACGCACCCCACGACTGTCTCACTAAGGTGGATTTCGAAGGTTTGTGAATTTAATTAATATGAATTTTTTTGAAGTTCTATATTCGCTAGGCGCACGTGCGAGGTGTCAAAAGACGCGTCTCCGCGCGGGCCAGCGACGTACGGAGCGAATGAAATTTATGCGGAACAAAAATTTTGAGTTTTGGTCAAAAAACGTGTTTTTTGAGTTTTGGTCAAAAAACGTGTTTTTTGACTGAAAATTGTGTGAAAAACTGAACTTTCGGCTACCAAACAGGACTCGAGCACGCGGAATGCGCACCAGAATACGGGTAAGGCAGGTAAGTAACTATTGAAACTAATATAAAGAAAATTTGCAGTCAAAAGTTAGAGATAAAAAATTTTGTATGTAATATATATAGTGTTCGTGAAGCAATGTATGAACGAAAAAATGTTTTCGCGTCTATGTCAATTTTTATTAGTCAGAACGTAGGACGGAGCCTAAAAGGGATCAAAATTGCTGAAAACAGCTTCAAAATGCGTCACCTGGATGCAAAGTTATAACGATTTGCTGCAACGACTGTCTCACTAAGGTGGATTTCGAAGGTTTGTGAATTTAATTAATATTAAATTTTTTGAAGTTCTATATTCGCTAGGCGCACGTGCAAGGTGTCAAAAGACGCGTCTCCGCGCGGGCCAGCGACGTACGGAGCGAATGAATTTTGAGCGGAACAAAAATTTTGACTTTTGGTCAAAAAACGTGTTTTCTGACTGAAAAATATGTAAAAAACTGAAATTACGGCTACCGAACAGGACTCAAGTACGCGGAACGCGCACCAGAATACGGGTAAGGCAGGTAAGTGACTATTGAAACTAAGAAAAACCAAATTTGCAATAAAAATTTAGAGATAAAAAATTTTGTATGTAATATATATAGTGTTCGTGAAGCAATGTATGAACGAAAAAATTTTTTCGCGTCTATGTCAATTTTTATTAGTCAGAACGTAGGACGGAGCCTAAAAAAGATCAAAATTGCTGAAAACAGCTTCAAAATGCGTCACCTGGATGCAAAGTTATAACGATTTGCTGCAACGACTGTCTCACTAAGGTGGATTTCGAAGGTTTGTGAATTTAATTAATATGAATTTTTTTGAAGTTCTATATTCGCTAGGCGCACGTGCGAGGTGTCAAAAGACGCGTCTCCGCGCGGGCCAGCGACGTACGGAGCGAATGAAATTTATGCGGAACAAAAATTTTGAGTTTTGGTCAAAAAACGTGTTTTTTGAGTTTTGGTCAAAAAACGTGTTTTTTGACTGAAAAATGTGTGAAAAACTGAACTTTCGGCTACCAAACAGGACTCGAGCACGCGGAATGCGCACCAGAATACGGGTAAGGCAGGTAAGTAACTATTGAAACTAATATAAAGAAAATTTGCAGTCAAAATTTAGAGATAAAAAATTTTGTATGTAATATATATAGTGTTCGTGAAGCAATGTATGAACGAAAAAATTTTTTCGCGTCTATGTCAATTTTTATTAGTCAGAACGTAGGACGGAGCCTAAAAAAGATCAAAATTGCTGAAAACAGCTTCAAAATGCGTCACCTGGATGCAAAGTTATAACGATTTGCTGCAACGACTGTCTCACTAAGGTGGATTTCGAAGGTTTGTGAATTTAATTAATATAAAATTTTTTGAAGTTCTATATTCGCTAGGCGCACGTGCGAGGTGTCAAAAGACGCGTCTCCGCGCGGGCCAGCGACGTACGGAGCGAATGAATTTTGAGCGGAACAAAAATTTTGACTTTTGGTCAAAAAACGTGTTTTCTGACTGAAAAATATGTAAAAAACTGAAATTACGGCTACCGATCAGGACTCAAGTACGCGGAACGCGCACCAGAATACGGGTAAGGCAGGTAAGTGACTATTGAAACTAAGAAAATCCAAATTTGCAATAAAAGTTTAGAGATAAAAAATTTTTTATGTAATATATATAGTGTTCGTGAAGCAATGTATGAACGAAAAAAATTTTTCGCGTCTATGTCAATTTTTATTAGTCAGAACGTAGGACGGAGCCTAAAAAAGATCAAAATTGCTGAAAACAGCTTCAAAATGCGTCACCTGGATGCAAAGTTATAACGATTTGCTGCAACGACTGTCTCACTTTTTTTTTTTTTTTTTTTTTTTTTTTTTTTTATTTTTTTTTTTTTTTTTTTTTTTTTTTTTTTAGGGTGGGAAATCATCAAATAACTTCTCCCGCTCTGGGCGGAGCGGGAGGGTGTGTCAGACTCTTACTGACTAAAACCCACCCGTATTCCTTCTTGTTGCCTGTGTTGCGGGGGCCTCGGTGACCCATAAGTACCTTCCCGCGACCCCGGCAGGCATCGGCCCTAGTGGACCCCTACTTTTGTGCTGACGACATCTCTTTGAGGCGCGCGTGGAATACGACGCGCCGTCGACCCGGGCCTGGTCCTTACCGGACGGTGAGCTACCCATTGCTCACCGTCCGCAAGCCCGCGCCTACGGTGGCCGGAAATCCGCCCGGGATTCCCGACGCCCTGGGCGTCTCCTGCGGCGGCTAGGGGCGAGAGGGCGCGAAACTTGCCTTTCCCTCAACCGTCCCGCCTCCTCCTTTGCGAGCATTACTGCTTCGCAGAAGGAGGTGACGGCTGCCCATGCCCTCTCGCTCCGTACCATGGCCTGAACCAGGGCCGGACGCGAGAGGTCTCTGCCGCCGATCGCCTCCACGAGGACACGGCGGTGCTCTGCCCAAGCCGGGCAGACCTCCACCGCATGCTCCACCGTGTCCTCCAGGCGATCCACACAGTGGTGACACCCGGACGTTTCCTCCCGCCTTATCCGACACAGGAACCTCCCGAAGCTGCCGTGTCCGGTGAGGACCTGCGTCACGCGGAAGGTGAGGACGCCGTGGCGCCTCTCCAGCCACTCCTCAAAGAGGGGACTTATCGCCGCAATCGTGGCGTGCCCAGCACTGGGTTGCGACAACCGTACTTTCCATGACGCCATGAGATCCCGCCGGAGCTCCGTCCGCTGTGCCGCGATTTCTCGCGGCAGCGGACTTACGCCCCGGCGTTTCGCCTCCTCGCGCCACTCCCATACGTGCGCGAGGGCTTTTGCCTCCAGATCCCATGGCGGCAATCCGGCAAGGAGGCTCGCTGCCTCACAGGAGACCGTGCGGTATCCCCGAACCATCCGGATGGCCATGACCCTTTGGGCCGCGCTCAACCGGCGGGCTGGCCGCAGCGCCAGAGAGCGCGCCCATACAGGAGCCCCGTAGAGAGCCATGGACCGCACGACCCCCGCGTAGAGCCTCCGGCAGGAGGCGTTTGGACCCCCTAGATTGGGCAGGAGCCGCTTCAATGCAGCGCCCGCCCGCTCCAGTTTGGGAGCCAAACGTCGGAAATGCTCCACGAAGTTCCACCGGCTGTCGAGGACGAGTCCCAGGTACTTCATCGTCGACTCGACGCCGATAGAAACCCCTCCTACCGTTATTTGGGACCCCAACGGTGGCGCGTTCCGAGGACCATGAAAACACATGGCCTCGGACTTGTGCAGGGCCACCTCGAGTCCCAATTGCCGGATCCTTTCGACGATTGTCGCAACCCCGCGTGCCGCTAATTCGGCCGCCGCCTGGTGCGACCTCCCCTGCGCCAGGACCAACGTGTCGTCAGCGTAGCACACTACGCTGACGCCGCTAGGGAGGTCGGCGCGCAGCACCCAGTCGTATCCGATGTCCCACAGATGCGGCCCCAGGACCGATCCCTGTGGGACACCGCACGACATCTCTTGCCGGTTCCACACTCCCTGGTGACCGGGGTAGATGACGGCCCTGTCCGTCAAATAGGCCTCGACCACACGACAGAGGTAGGTCGGCATCCGGTGATACCGGAGTGCCTCCCTGATGCAACTCCAGGGCAGGGTATTGAAGGCATTGGCGATGTCTAGGGACACCGCCAAGACGACCCCACCCTGGGCAACAGCATTCCCCGTCGTCAGGGCTCGCACACGCATGATGGCGTCCACCGTAGAGCGCCCTCTGCGGAAACCAAACTGGCTCTCCGCCAAATCCGGCCCCACCCGCACCAGCTGGCCGACGAGGCGGTCTGCAATGACTCTTTCAAAGAGCTTGCCCACCTCGTCGAGCAGCACGATGGGCCGATAAGCGGACGGAGAGTCCGCAGGGCGCCCTGCCTTCTTTATGAGGACCAGTTTCCCCGTCTTCCAGCGAAGCGGGAACTGGCCCCTCTCCATGCATGCGCTTAGGAGCCCCCTAAGTCGAGGCCCGAGAGCCTCCAAGGCCAGGACCCAGGCCTTCCCAGGTAAGCCGTCGGGTCCTGGGGCGGTATTTTTGGCATTAAGCCTGCGTACCGCCGCTCTCATTTCTACCTCAGTCACCTCCGGAGCATCGTCGTCGTCGTCGGCGGTGTGGTCCGCATCGGGCACCGCAGTAGGCGGAGCCATAGGCGGGGAGGTGTGTTCCCCTCGGGAAGGGAACAGAGCGCTCACCACGTCCTCCACAAGCTGGGGCCGGAGACTCTGCGTCAGCGGGGGAGCCCATGGGCGGAGTTTATCCCGCACCACTTTGTACGGGCGTCCCCACGGGTCCCTGTCCAGAGTCCCCAGCGACTCCTCGCGGGCCAACCCCCTGGCCCGCAGGATCTCCGCTTGGAGGGCGGTCTTCGCCGCTCTGTACCCCTCGTACAGCTCCGCCTGAATGGCTTCCGTATCCGGAGGTTTGATACGGAGCCTGCGGTGCCTGGTGTACCGGCGTCGCGCAGCCACGCACGCAGTGCGCAGAGCCGTCAGCTCCTGCGACCACCAGTACACCTGGCGCGAGGCACGTCCAGGCTGGACCCGGGGCATTGCCACGTCACATATGTCGGACATGGCCTCCCGGAACCACTCCGCCTCGTCGTTGATGTCGGCAGGCCTGTCCGGTGGTGACACCCAGGCCTGCACGATCGAGGCTTCCAGGAGGAGCTCCCGGTCCAGCTGCTTCAGCGCCCACCGCGGACCACTCGGGGCCCGTCGGACCGGCGCGTCCGAGGTCTGGGCGGAGACGTCGAACCGGATATACCGGTGATCGGAATAGGTCTCCACCCCCTCCATGACACGCCAGTCAACTACACGCGGCGACAGAGCGGGGCTGGCGAACGAGATGTCCACCACTGATTCACCCCGCATCCGCACACACGTGGGGACAGAACCCCGGTTTAGGACGACCAGGCCTGTCTCCAGAGCCCAGTCCTCCACCATCCTGCCCCGTGTGTCCGTTAACCGGGAACCCCAAGCCAAATTCTTGGCATTGAAGTCCCCGAGGACGAACACGGGGAGGGAACCAAACCCGACGACGACGTCTCTCAACTCCGCAAGGGAGTTGTGGAGCTCGGCAAGAGTTCGGTTCGGAGAGAAGTAGACCCCTACCACGACAATCTCCCCGAACCGTGCTGCTACGCAACCCCGTCCTCTCTTGACGGCCTCGAGGGACGGAGTACCGGCGGCGGCCGACGAAATTAGGGTCACTGAGCCGCTCAGGTCCTCCACCCAGTCATCCCTGGGCGGGACAAAGTACGGCTCAGCGACCACGGCGATGTTAATCGACCACTGCGCCATGCTCTGGAGCAACAGATCCTGAGCGGCGGCGCAGTGGTTGATGTTCGCCTGGAGGAGGCGTAATGGGGCCATTAATGGCACTTCATGTCAGCCCCCTCTTGGGCCTCCTTCCCAGCCCCCTGAGAGGGGCCTGCCGCAGCGGCCACGGTGGCGACGGCGACGACGGCGGTGTTGGAGGCGGCAGCGGCGGTGGCAGTGGTGACGGCTGCGGTGGTGACGGCGGTGGTGGAGGGCTTGCCTCTGGCCCTGGCTTTGGTGGGTGGGGCGCAGGCCTTGCCCCCCATCCGGTGCTCGGCCGGCTTGCCAGCCGCCGCACATACGGCACAGTGCGGCGTGGCATTGCACGAGCCGGCCTTGTGCCCGGGCAGACCGCAGCGGTAGCAAAGACCGCTGCGGTCCACCTCCGAGGTGCAATTCGCTTGCACGTGGTTGCCCACCTGGCAGCGGAAGCACCTCAGAGGTCTGGGTTCCAGCAGTTTAACCTGTGCTGACACCCAGCCCACCAATAACCTTTGGCCCTCTTTGGCAATATTTTTGGCCGCCGACACGGGGCAGCTCACCATAGCGGTTTGCAGCCCCGCGGAGTCAGGATGGATGGTGCCCACCCTCACCTGCTCGGCAGAGCACCCCCCAGTCCTAACTACTGCGGCGACCACCTTTTCCTCCGTCACGGAGTCGTCCAGGCCCATGATGCGCATGCTAGCGCACTTGGTGGGCCTGGACACTCGGACCTCGTCCGCATTTAGGGACGCCCTGAGCCTTTCGGCCAGAGCGTCAGCGGCCGGGCCACTGGCCGCACCGGGGACCTCCACCATTCGGGCCCCAGTCGCCGTTACCTTCATTTTTAGGCCAGTGGCAGCGCCGAGCTCCTCGAGGCGCACCACCTCACCCACCTTCGCCATAACAGTCTTGTAGGACACGCCCTTCTTTTCCGCATCCGGCTGTAGTGTAATCACTACGGCTGCGGAATTCGGGGCGCGGAGCCTAGCCGCGGCGGTGCGCTTCTTGCGCTGCTGCCGCCTCTCTCTCTTTTTGGCCGCTCTTGCTGCCTTACCCGCCTTCTTCTTCTCCCCGGCCACTTGCCATTCGGCATCGGCCGGAAGAGATTCAGGAGGCGGCGGCGGCCGTCTCACCACCAGGGTCGATGCCTTCGCCGCCAAGGCCGGAGCCCTCTTCACCTGGACTGGAGCTCTCGCTGCTGGGGCTGGAGCCCTCGCCACCTGCGCTTTTGCCGTGCCATTGCTCTGCCCCGACGACCCCGGTTTGGCCGTGCCACCCGCGGCAGCCGAGTATGAGGCGGGCTTCTGCTTGCCCGAGGCCGGCTGGCTCGCCGCCAACGGGGGGCGCAGGACGATGGCCTCCAGGGCGGAGAAACGACTCCGCAAGGAAGCCATTTCTTGCCGCACCAAGGTCAGAACCCGGTCCTCCACAGACACGGGCCGTCCCTGTCCCTGCTGCTGCCCCCCTTGCGGCTCCATCTGAGGGCCGGATCCTCGGAGCCCAGCCAGGTCCGCTCGGAGCTTCTCATTTTCCTTTCGGAGAAGCTCCATGGCGGCTGTCAAGCGGGCGACCTCCGCCCGCATCTCTGACATGCCGTCCGGAGGAGGCCTGACGTGGAGGGCCTCCGCTGCCGCCACAATAGAGGCCGTGGCCGCGGCTATGGCCTGATCCTTAGAGGACCTGAGCCTCTTAACGGATACAGCCTTGATCGCCGCGGCCACCACCTCCGCAAACCCATCCACACGCTCCGAATTGGAGCCATCGGCGTCCGGCCCCCCGCCGGAAACCTCAGAGAGGGGCCCCTCCATGGCGAACTTCTCAGCTCGCTGAGCTGGCCGAGCTGGGCTGGTTGCCTCGGCTGGACTGGCTCGGCTCGGCTTGCTGGGGTCCCTAGTGGAGGGCCCTCTGTCCACCCCTTTAATTCCTCGGGCTCCACCCCGCCGGCTGGAGTGTATCTTCTTCGTCCTCCGCCCGACCCCTTCGTCGGAGGACGACCCCGAGTTGGGGCGCTTCGGGGCTCTTAAAGACCCTCTCTTCCTATCCCTGGTCTGTTCGCGCTTTGAGCTCCCAGAGCTCTTTGCGCCGGATGCAGCGTCGGATTCCGACCCCGCATCGCTCTCCTCCTCTTTACGTCCGGTTGTTTTTTTTTGTTTTAAAAATGTGTCCATATTGTTCCCACGAGTGTGGGGGATCTATTCAGTCCACCTAGGTTCACCCCCTGTCCCTAGGTAAGTGTAAATTTATAACCCAACCAGGGGGTCCACTGGTACCCTGGCTGGGGGTGCGCTAACGACTGATGCGCCACCTACAACTACGAAGTTGCAGATGACACTACTCCTCAGCCATTCATATCCTCGCCACGCACCAAAACTTGATATTAGAGGAATTGTTTATAGAGGTTATCTTCCTCGCGATCCGGGCGACCAAGCCAAGATCCTCGTCCCGTTCCAAGTCACAAAACATGACTGTGATCTCTTTACGGATTACGATTTCGACGGTTGCAGTCAGGAGAATCAGTTCTCCCGCTGCTAGCTCGCTGGCAGGGTGAGTGCACAACGAGCACCGCCCTTGCTTCTCCCCTATGTCCTCTGTTTGGATCAGAGAGACACGAGGAAAAACGTCGGCCCATATTGGCCCCTCCTTCGCGGATCTTCCCTTCCGCCTCGCCACTCTGCGCCCACTCGACCTGCCCTCTGTAAGCAGAGGGGGGAGTGGACGACCGACGATGGAGCATGAAGCTCCCCGCCACGCAGAAATTCGCCACGGTCAATACCCTCTCCGAAACATGGAGAGACTATTGGCCGTGCCCAGGATGCACCGGCCCGACGACTGCTCTTTCCCCCGAACGTATTCGAAGGGAACCAGCAGCAATCAGGCACACGAGGAGGTTTTCTGCACGCACCCCACGACTGTCTCACTAAGGTGGATTTCGAAGGTTTGTGAATTTAATTAATATGAATTTTTTTGAAGTTCTATATTCGCTAGGCGCACGTGCGAGGTGTCAAAAGACGCGTCTCCGCGCGGGCCAGCGACGTACGGAGCGAATGAAATTTATGCGGAACAAAAATTTTGAGTTTTGGTCAAAAAACGTGTTTTTTGAGTTTTGGTCAAAAAACGTGTTTTTTGACTGAAAAATGTGTGAAAAACTGAACTTTCGGCTACCAAACAGGACTCGAGCACGCGGAATGCGCACCAGAATACGGGTAAGGCAGGTAAGTAACTATTGAAACTAATATAAAGAAAATTTGCAGTCAAAATTTAGAGATAAAAAATTTTGTATGTAATATATATAGTGTTCGTGAAGCAATGTATGAACGAAAAAATTTTTTCGCGTCTATGTCAATTTTTATTAGTCAGAACGTAGGACGGAGCCTAAAAGGGATCAAAATTGCTGAAAACAGCTTCAAAATGCGTCACCTGGATGCAAAGTTATAACGATTTGCTGCAACGACTGTCTCACTAAGGTGGATTTCGAAGGTTTGTGAATTTAATTAATATTAAATTTTTTGAAGTTCTATATTCGCTAGGCGCACGTGCGAGGTGTCAAAAGACGCGTCTCCGCGCGGGCCAGCGACGTACGGAGCGAATGAATTTTGAGCGGAACAAAAATTTTGACTTTTGGTCAAAAAACGTGTTTTCTGACTGAAAAATATGTAAAAAACTGAAATTACGGCTACCGAACAGGACTCAAGTACGCGGAACGCGCACCAGAATACGGGTAAGGCAGGTAAGTGACTATTGAAACTAAGAAAAACCAAATTTGCAATAAAAATTTAGAGATAAAAAATTTTGTATGTAATATATATAGTGTTCGTGAAGCAATGTATGAACGAAAAAATTTTTTCGCGTCTATGTCAATTTTTATTAGTCAGAACGTAGGACGGAGCCTAAAAAAGATCAAAATTGCTGAAAACAGCTTCAAAATGCGTCACCTGGATGCAAAGTTATAACGATTTGCTGCAACGACTGTCTCACTAAGGTGGATTTCGAAGGTTTGTGAATTTAATTAATATGAATTTTTTTGAAGTTCTATATTCGCTAGGCGCACGTGCGAGGTGTCAAAAGACGCGTCTCCGCGCGGGCCAGCGACGTACGGAGCGAATGAAATTTATGCGGAACAAAAATTTTGAGTTTTGGTCAAAAAACGTGTTTTTTGAGTTTTGGTCAAAAAACGTGTTTTTTGACTGAAAAATGTGTGAAAAACTGAACTTTCGGCTACCAAACAGGACTCGAGCACGCGGAATGCGCACCAGAATACGGGTAAGGCAGGTAAGTAACTATTGAAACTAATATAAAGAAAATTTGCAGTCAAAATTTAGAGATAAAAAATTTTGTATGTAATATATATAGTGTTCGTGAAGCAATGTATGAACGAAAAAATTTTTTCGCGTCTATGTCAATTTTTATTAGTCAGAACGTAGGACGGAGCCTAAAAGGGATCAAAATTGCTGAAAACAGCTTCAAAATGCGTCACCTGGATGCAAAGTTATAACGATTTGCTGCAACGACTGTCTCACTAAGGTGGATTTCGAAGGTTTGTGAATTTAATTAATATTAAATTTTTTGAAGTTCTATATTCGCTAGGCGCACGTGCGAGGTGTCAAAAGACGCGTCTCCGCGCGGGCCAGCGACGTACGGAGCAAATGAATTTTGAGCGGAACAAAAATTTTGACTTTTGGTCAAAAAACGTGTTTTCTGACTGAAAAATATGTAAAAAACTGAAATTACGGCTACCGAACAGGACTCAAGTACGCGGAACGCGCACCAGAATACGGGTAAGGCAGGTAAGTGACTATTGAAACTAAGAAAAACCAAATTTGCAATAAAAGTTTAGAGATAAAAAATTTTGTATGTAATATATATAGTGTTCGTGAAGCAATGTATGAACGAAAAAATTTTTTCGCGTCTATGTCAATTTTTATTAGTCAGAACGTAGGACGGAGCCTAAAAAAGATCAAAATTGCTGAAAACAGCTTCAAAATGCGTCACCTGGATGCAAAGTTATAACGATTTGCTGCAACGACTGTCTCACTAAGGTGGATTTCGAAGGTTTGTGAATTTAATTAATATGAATTTTTTTGAAGTTCTATATTCGCTAGGCGCACGTGCGAGGTGTCAAAAGACGCGTCTCCGCGCGGGCCAGCGACGTACGGAGCGAATGAAATTTATGCGGAACAAAAATTTTGAGTTTTGGTCAAAAAACGTGTTTTTTGAGTTTTGGTCAAAAAACGTGTTTTTTGACTGAAAAATGTGTGAAAAACTGAACTTTCGGCTACCAAACAGGACTCGAGCACGCGGAATGCGCACCAGAATACGGGTAAGGCAGGTAAGTAACTATTGAAACTAATATAAAGAAAATTTGCAGTCAAAATTTAGAGATAAAAAATTTTGTATGTAATATATATAGTGTTCGTGAAGCAATGTATGAACGAAAAAATTTTTTCGCGTCTATGTCAATTTTTATTAGTCAGAACGTAGGACGGAGCCTAAAAGGGATCAAAATTGCTGAAAACAGCTTCAAAATGCGTCACCTGGATGCAAAGTTATAACGATTTGCTGCAACGACTGTCTCACTAAGGTGGATTTCGAAGGTTTGTGAATTTAATTAATATTAAATTTTTTGAAGTTCTATATTCGCTAGGCGCACGTGCGAGGTGTCAAAAGACGCGTCTCCGCGCGGGCCAGCGACGTACGGAGCGAATGAATTTTGAGCGGAACAAAAATTTTGACTTTTGGTCAAAAAACGTGTTTTCTGACTGAAAAATATGTAAAAAACTGAAATTACGGCTACCGAACAGGACTCAAGTACGCGGAACGCGCACCAGAATACGGGTAAGGCAGGTAAGTGACTATTGAAACTAAGAAAAACCAAATTTGCAATAAAAGTTTAGAGATAAAAAATTTTGTATGTAATATATATAGTGTTCGTGAAGCAATGTATGAACGAAAAAATTTTTTCGCGTCTATGTCAATTTTTATTAGTCAGAACGTAGGACGGAGCCTAAAAAAGATCAAAATTGCTGAAAACAGCTTCAAAATGCGTCACCTGGATGCAAAGTTATAACGATTTGCTGCAACGACTGTCTCACTAAGGTGGATTTCGAAGGTTTGTGAATTTAATTAATATGAATTTTTTTGAAGTTCTATATTCGCTAGGCGCACGTGCGAGGTGTCAAAAGACGCGTCTCCGCGCGGGCCAGCGACGTACGGAGCGAATGAAATTTATGCGGAACAAAAATTTTGAGTTTTGGTCAAAAAACGTGTTTTTTGAGTTTTGGTCAAAAAACGTGTTTTTTGACTGAAAAATGTGTGAAAAACTGAACTTTCGGCTACCAAACAGGACTCGAGCACGCGGAATGCGCACCAGAATACGGGTAAGGCAGGTAAGTAACTATTGAAACTAATATAAAGAAAATTTGCAGTCAAAATTTAGAGATAAAAAATTTTGTATGTAATATATATAGTGTTCGTGAAGCAATGTATGGACGAAAAAATTTTTTCGCGTCTATGTCAATTTTTATTAGTCAGAACGTAGGACGGAGCCTAAAAGGGATCAAAATTGCTGAAAACAGCTTCAAAATGCGTCACCTGGATGCAAAGTTATAACGATTTGCTGCAACGACTGTCTCACTAAGGTGGATTTCGAAGGTTTGTGAATTTAATTAATATTAAATTTTTTGAAGTTCTATATTCGCTAGGCGCACGTGCGAGGTGTCAAAAGACGCGTCTCCGCGCGGGCCAGCGACGTACGGAGCGAATGAATTTTGAGCGGAACAAAAATTTTGACTTTTGGTCAAAAAACGTGTTTTCTGACTGAAAAATATGTAAAAAACTGAAATTACGGCTACCGAACAGGACTCAAGTACGCGGAACGCGCACCAGAATACGGGTAAGGCAGGTAAGTGACTATTGAAACTAAGAAAAACCAAATTTGCAATAAAAATTTAGAGATAAAAAATTTTGTATGTAATATATATAGTGTTCGTGAAGCAATGTATGAACGAAAAAATTTTTTCGCGTCTATGTCAATTTTTATTAGTCAGAACGTAGGACGGAGCCTAAAAAAGATCAAAATTGCTGAAAACAGCTTCAAAATGCGTCACCTGGATGCAAAGTTATAACGATTTGCTGCAACGACTGTCTCACTAAGGTGGATTTCGAAGGTTTGTGAATTTAATTAATATGAATTTTTTTGAAGTTCTATATTCGCTAGGCGCACGTGCGAGGTGTCAAAAGACGCGTCTCCGCGCGGGCCAGCGACGTACGGAGCGAATGAAATTTATGCGGAACAAAAATTTTGAGTTTTGGTCAAAAAACGTGTTTTTTGAGTTTTGGTCAAAAAACGTGTTTTTTGACTGAAAAATGTGTGAAAAACTGAACTTTCGGCTACCAAACAGGACTCGAGCACGCGGAATGCGCACCAGAATACGGGTAAGGCAGGTAAGTAACTATTGAAACTAATATAAAGAAAATTTGCAGTCAAAATTTAGAGATAAAAAATTTTGTATGTAATATATATAGTGTTCGTGAAGCAATGTATGAACGAAAAAATTTTTTCGCGTCTATGTCAATTTTTATTAGTCAGAACGTAGGACGGAGCCTAAAAGGGATCAAAATTGCTGAAAACAGCTTCAAAATGCGTCACCTGGATGCAAAGTTATAACGATTTGCTGCAACGACTGTCTCACTAAGGTGGATTTCGAAGGTTTGTGAATTTAATTAATATTAAATTTTTTGAAGTTCTATATTCGCTAGGCGCACGTGCGAGGTGTCAAAAGACGCGTCTCCGCGCGGGCCAGCGACGTACGG
The DNA here is from genome assembly GCA_905333075.3 of Atethmia centrago. Classification (NCBI taxonomy): domain Eukaryota; kingdom Metazoa; phylum Arthropoda; class Insecta; order Lepidoptera; family Noctuidae; genus Atethmia; species Atethmia centrago. Next base: position 133,292 of record HG995378.1, on the reverse strand, counting down.
AGCGAATGAATTTTGAGCGGAACAAAAATTTTGACTTTTGGTCAAAAAACGTGTTTTCTGACTGAAAAATATGTAAAAAACTGAAATTACGGCTACCGAACAGGACTCAAGTACGCGGAACGCGCACCAGAATACGGGTAAGGCAGGTAAGTGACTATTGAAACTAAGAAAAACCAAATTTGCAATAAAAATTTAGAGATAAAAAATTTTGTATGTAATATATATAGTGTTCGTGAAGCAATGTATGAACGAAAAAATTTTTTCGCGTCTATGTCAATTTTTATTAGTCAGAACGTAGGACGGAGCCTAAAAAATATCAAAATTGCTGAAAACAGCTTCAAAATGCGTCACCTGGATGCAAAGTTATAACGATTTGCTGCAACGACTGTCTCACTTTTTTTTTTTTTTTTTTTTTTTTTTTTTTTTTAGGTTGGGAAATCATCAAATAACTTCTCCCGCTCTGGGCGGAGCGGGAGGGTGTGTCAGACTCTTACTGACTAAAACCCACCCGTATTCCTTCTTGTTGCCTGTGTTGCGGGGGCCTCGGTGACCCATAAGTACCTTCCCGCGACCCCGGCAGGCATCGGCCCTAGTGGACCCCTACTTTTGTGCTGACGACATCTCTTTGAGGCGCGCGTGGAATACGACGCGCCGTCGACCCGGGCCTGGTCCTTACCGGACGGTGAGCTACCCATTGCTCACCGTCCGCAAGCCCGCGCCTACGGTGGCCGGAAATCCGCCCGGGATTCCCGACGCCCTGGGCGTCTCCTGCGGCGGCTAGGGGCGAGAGGGCGCGAAACTTGCCTTTCCCTCAACCGTCCCGCCTCCTCCTTTGCGAGCATTACTGCTTCGCAGAAGGAGGTGACGGCTGCCCATGCCCTCTCGCTCCGTACCATGGCCTGAACCAGGGCCGGACGCGAGAGGTCTCTGCCGCCGATCGCCTCCACGAGGACACGGCGGTGCTCTGCCCAAGCCGGGCAGACCTCCACCGTATGCTCCACCGTGTCCTCCAGGCGATCCACACAGTGGTGACACCCGGACGTTTCCTCCCGCCTTATCCGACACAGGAACCTCCCGAAGCTGCCGTGTCCGGTGAGGACCTGCGTCACGCGGAAGGTGAGGACGCCGTGGCGCCTCTCCAGCCACTCCTCAAAGAGGGGACTTATCGCCGCAATCGTGGCGTGCCCAGCACTGGGTTGCGACAACCGTACTTTCCATGACGCCATGAGATCCCGCCGGAGCTCCGTCCGCTGTGCCGCGATTTCTCGCGGCAGCGGACTTACGCCCCGGCGTTTCGCCTCCTCGCGCCACTCCCATACGTGCGCGAGGGCTTTTGCCTCCAGATCCCATGGCGGCAATCCGGCAAGGAGGCTCGCTGCCTCACAGGAGACCGTGCGGTATCCCCGAACCATCCGGATGGCCATGACCCTTTGGGCCGCGCTCAACCGGCGGGCTGGCCGCAGCGCCAGAGAGCGCGCCCATACAGGAGCCCCGTAGAGGGCCATGGACCGCACGACCCCCGCGTAGAGCCTCCGGCAGGAGGCGTTTGGACCCCCTAGATTGGGCAGGAGCCGCTTCAATGCAGCGCCCGCCCGCTCCAGTTTGGGAGCCAAACGTCGGAAATGCTCCACGAAGTTCCACCGGCTGTCGAGGACGAGTCCCAGGTACTTCATCGTCGACTCGACGCCGATAGAAACCCCTCCTACCGTTATTTGGGACCCCAACGGTGGCGCGTTCCGAGGACCATGAAAACACATGGCCTCGGACTTGTGCAGGGCCACCTCGAGTCCCAATTGCCGGATCCTTTCGACGATTGTCGCAACCCCGCGTGCCGCTAATTCGGCCGCCGCCTGGTGCGACCTCCCCTGCGCCAGGACCAACGTGTCGTCAGCGTAGCACACTACGCTGACGCCGCTAGGGAGGTCGGCGCGCAGCACCCAATCGTATCCGATGTCCCACAGATGCGGCCCCAGGACCGATCCCTGTGGGACACCGCACGACATCTCTTGCCGGTTCCACACTCCCTGGTGACCGGGGTAGATGACGGCCCTGTCCGTCAAATAGGCCTCGACCACACGACAGAGGTAGGTCGGCATCCGGTGATACCGGAGTGCCTCCCTGATGCAACTCCAGGGCAGGGTATTGAAGGCATTGGCGATGTCTAGGGACACCGCCAAGACGACCCCACCCTGGGCAACAGCATTCCCCGTCGTCAGGGCTCGCACACGCATGATGGCGTCCACCGTAGAGCGCCCTCTGCGGAAACCAAACTGGCTCTCCGCCAAATCCGGCCCCACCCGCACCAGCTGGCCGACGAGGCGGTCTGCAATGACTCTTTCAAAGAGCTTGCCCACCTCGTCGAGCAGCACGATGGGCCGATAAGCGGACGGAGAGTCCGCAGGGCGCCCTGCCTTCTTTATGAGGACCAGTTTCCCCGTCTTCCAGCGAAGCGGGAACTGGCCCCTCTCCATGCATGCGCTTAGGAGCCCCCTAAGTCGAGGCCCGAGAGCCTCCAAGGCCAGGACCCAGGCCTTCCCAGGTAAGCCGTCAGGTCCTGGGGCGGTATTTTTGGCATTAAGCCTGCGTACCGCCGCTCTCATTTCTACCTCAGTCACCTCCGGAGCATCGTCGTCGTCGTCGGCGGTGTGGTCCGCATCGGGCACCGCAGTAGGCGGAGCCATAGGCGGGGAGGTGTGTTCCCCTCGGGAAGGGAACAGAGCGCTCACCACGTCCTCCACAAGCTGGGGCCGGAGACTCTGCGTCAGCGGGGGAGCCCATGGGCGGAGTTTATCCCGCACTACTTTGTACGGGCGTCCCCACGGGTCCCTGTCCAGAGTCCCCAGCGACTCCTCGCGGGCCAACCCCCTGGCCCGCAGGATCTCCGCTTGGAGGGCGGTCTTCGCCGCTCTGTACCCCTCGTACAGCTCCGCCTGAATGGCTTCCGTATCCGGAGGTTTGATACGGAGCCTGCGGTGCCTGGTGTACCGGCGTCGCGCAGCCACGCACGCAGTGCGCAGAGCCGTCAGCTCCTGCGACCACCAGTACACCTGGCGCGAGGCACGTCCAGGCTGGACCCGGGGCATTGCCACGTCACATATGTCGGACATGGCCTCCCGGAACCACTCCGCCTCGTCGTTGATGTCGGCAGGCCTGTCCGGTGGTGACACCCAGGCCTGCACGATCGAGGCTTCCAGGAGGAGCTCCCGGTCCAGCTGCTTCAGCGCCCACCGCGGACCACTCGGGGCCCGTCGGACCGGCGCGTCCGAGGTCTAGGCGGAGACGTCGAACCGGATATACCGGTGATCGGAATAGGTCTCCACCCCCTCCATGACACGCCAGTCAACTACACGCGGCGACAGAGCGGGGCTGGCGAACGAGATGTCCACCACTGATTCACCCCGCATCCGCACACACGTGGGGACAGAACCCCGGTTTAGGACGACCAGGCCTGTCTCCAGAGCCCAGTCCTCCACCATCCTGCCCCGTGTGTCCGTTAACCGGGAACCCCAAGCCAAATTCTTGGCATTGAAGTCCCCGAGGACGAACACGGGGAGGGAACCAAACCCGACGACGACGTCTCTCAACTCCGCAAGGGAGTTGTGGAGCTCGGCAAGAGTTCGGTTCGGAGAGAAGTAGACCCCTACCACGACAATCTCCCCGAACCGTGCTGCTACGCAACCCCGTCCTCTCTTGACGGCCTCGAGGGACGGAGTACCGGCGGCGGCCGACGAAATTAGGGTCACTGAGCCGCTCAGGTCCTCCACCCAGTCATCCCTGGGCGGGACAAAGTACGGCTCAGCGACCACGGCGATGTTAATCGACCACTGCGCCATGCTCTGGAGCAACAGATCCTGAGCGGCGGCGCAGTGGTTGATGGGGGGGGGGGGGGGGGGGGGGGGGTGGGGGGGGGGGGGGGGGGGGGGGGGGGGGGGGGGGGGGGGGGGGGGGGGGGGGGGGGGGGGGGGGGGGGGGGGGGGAGGGGAACGGCGACGACGGCGGTGTTGGAGGCGGCAGCGGCGGTGGCAGTGGTGACGGCTGCGGGTTGGGTGACGGCGGTGGTGGAGGGCTTGCCTCTGGCCCTGGCTTTGGTGGGTGGGGCGCAGGCCTTGCCCCCCATCCGGTGCTCGGCCGGCTTGCCAGCCGCCGCACATACGGCACAGTGCGGCGTGGCATTGCACGAGCCGGCCTTGTGCCCGGGCAGACCGCAGCGGTAGCAAAGACCGCTGCGGTCCACCTCCGAGGTGCAATTCGCTTGCACGTGGTTGCCCACCTGGCAGCGGAAGCACCTCAGAGGTCTGGGTTCCAGCAGTTTAACCTGTGCTGACACCCAGCCCACCAATAACCTTTGGCCCTCTTTGGCAATATTTTTGGCCGCCGACACGGGGCAGCTCACCATAGCGGTTTGCAGCCCCGCGGAGTCAGGATGGATGGTGCCCACCCTCACCTGCTCGGCAGAGCACCCCCCAGTCCTAACTACTGCGGCGACCACCTTTTCCTCCGTCACGGAGTCGTCCAGGCCCATGATGCGCATGCTAGCGCACTTGGTGGGCCTGGACACTCGGACCTCGTCCGCATTTAGGGACGCCCTGAGCCTTTCGGCCAGAGCGTCAGCGGCCGGGCCACTGGCCGCACCGGGGACCTCCACCATTCGGGCCCCAGTCGCCGTTACCTTCATTTTTAGGCCAGTGGCAGCGCCGAGCTCCTCGAGGCGCACCACCTCACCCACCTTCGCCATAACAGTCTTGTAGGACACGCCCTTCTTTTCCGCATCCGGCTGTAGTGTAATCACTACGGCTGCGGAATTCGGGGCGCGGAGCCTAGCCGCGGCGGTGCGCTTCTTGCGCTGCTGCCGCCTCTCTCTCTTTTTGGCCGCTCTTGCTGCCTTACCCGCCTTCTTCTTCTCCCCGGCCACTTGCCATTCGGCATCGGCCGGAAGAGATTCAGGAGGCGGCGGCGGCCGTCTCACCACCAGGGTCGATGCCTTCGCCGCCAAGGCCGGAGCCCTCTTCACCTGGACTGGAGCTCTCGCTGCTGGGGCTGGAGCCCTCGCCACCTGCGCTTTTGCCGTGCCATTGCTCTGCCCCGACGACCCCGGTTTGGCCGTGCCACCCGCGGCAGCCGAGTATGAGGCGGGCTTCTGCTTGCCCGAGGCCGGCTGGCTCGCCGCCAACGGGGGGCGCAGGACGATGGCCTCCAGGGCGGAGAAACGACTCCGCAAGGAAGCCATTTCTTGCCGCACCAAGGTCAGAACCCGGTCCTCCACAGACACGGGCCGTCCCTGTCCCTGCTGCTGCCCCCCTTGCGGCTCCATCTGAGGGCCGGATCCTCGGAGCCCAGCCAGGTCCGCTCGGAGCTTCTCATTTTCCTTTCGGAGAAGCTCCATGGCGGCTGTCAAGCGGGCGACCTCCGCCCGCATCTCTGACATGCCGTCCGGAGGAGGCCTGACGTGGAGGGCCTCCGCTGCCGCCACAATAGAGGCCGTGGCCGCGGCTATGGCCTGATCCTTAGAGGACCTGAGCCTCTTAACGGATACAGCCTTGATCGCCGCGGCCACCACCTCCGCAAACCCATCCACACGCTCCGAATTGGAGCCATCGGCGTCCGGCCCCCCGCCGGAAACCTCAGAGAGGGGCCCCTCCATGGCGAACTTCTCAGCTCGCTGAGCTGGCCGAGCTGGGCTGGTTGCCTCGGCTGGACTGGCTCGGCTCGGCTTGCTGGGGTCCCTAGTGGAGGGCCCTCTGTCCACCCCTTTAATTCCTCGGGCTCCACCCCGCCGGCTGGAGTGTATCTTCTTCGTCCTCCGCCCGACCCCTTCGTCGGAGGACGACCCCGAGTTGGGGCGCTTCGGGGCTCTTAAAGACCCTCTCTTCCTATCCCTGGTCTGTTCGCGCTTTGAGCTCCCAGAGCTCTTTGCGCCGGATGCAGCGTCGGATTCCGACCCCGCATCGCTCTCCTCCTCTTTACGTCCGGTTGTTTTTTTTTGTTTTAAAAATGTGTCCATATTGTTCCCACGAGTGTGGGGGATCTATTCAGTCCACCTAGGTTCACCCCCTGTCCCTAGGTAAGTGTAAATTTATAACCCAACCAGGGGGTCCACTGGTACCCTGGCTGGGGGTGCGCTAACGACTGATGCGCCACCTACAACTACGAAGTTGCAGATGACACTACTCCTCAGCCATTCATATCCTCGCCACGCACCAAAACTTGATATTAGAGGAATTGTTTATAGAGGTTATCTTCCTCGCGATCCGGGCGACCAAGCCAAGATCCTCGTCCCGTTCCAAGTCACAAAACATGACTGTGATCTCTTTACGGATTACGATTTCGACGGTTGCAGTCAGGAGAATCAGTTCTCCCGCTGCTAGCTCGCTGGCAGGGTGAGTGCACAACGAGCACCGCCCTTGCTTCTCCCCTATGTCCTCTGTTTGGATCAGAGAGACACGAGGAAAAACGTCGGCCCATATTGGCCCCTCCTTCGCGGATCTTCCCTTCCGCCTCGCCACTCTGCGCCCACTCGACCTGCCCTCTGTAAGCAGAGGGGGGAGTGGACGACCGACGATGGAGCATGAAGCTCCCCGCCACGCAGAAATTCGCCACGGTCAATACCCTCTCCGAAACATGGAGAGACTATTGGCCGTGCCCAGGATGCACCGGCCCGACGACTGCTCTTTCCCCCGAACGTATTCGAAGGGAACCAGCAGCAATCAGGCACACGAGGAGGTTTTCTGCACGCACCCCACGACTGTCTCACTAAGGTGGATTTCGAAGGTTTGTGAATTTAATTAATATGAATTTTTTTGAAGTTCTATATTCGCTAGGCGCACGTGCGAGGTGTCAAAAGACGCGTCTCCGCGCGGGCCAGCGACGTACGGAGCGAATGAAATTTATGCGGAACAAAAATTTTGAGTTTTGGTCAAAAAACGTGTTTTTTGAGTTTTGGTCAAAAAACGTGTTTTTTGACTGAAAAATGTGTGAAAAACTGAACTTTCGGCTACCAAACAGGACTCGAGCACGCGGAATGCGCACCAGAATACGGGTAAGGCAGGTAAGTAACTATTGAAACTAATATAAAGAAAATTTGCAGTCAAAATTTAGAGATAAAAAATTTTGTATGTAATATATATAGTGTTCGTGAAGCAATGTATGAACGAAAAAATTTTTTCGCGTCTATGTCAATTTTTATTAGTCAGAACGTAGGACGGAGCCTAAAAGGGATCAAAATTGCTGAAAACAGCTTCAAAATGCGTCACCTGGATGCAAAGTTATAACGATTTGCTGCAACGACTGTCTCACTAAGGTGGATTTCGAAGGTTTGTGAATTTAATTAATATTAAATTTTTTGAAGTTCTATATTCGCTAGGCGCACGTGCGAGGTGTCAAAAGACGCGTCTCCGCGCGGGCCAGCGACGTACGGAGCGAATGAATTTTGAGCGGAACAAAAATTTTGACTTTTGGTCAAAAAACGTGTTTTCTGACTGAAAAATATGTAAAAAACTGAAATTACGGCTACCGAACAGGACTCAAGTACGCGGAACGCGCACCAGAATACGGGTAAGGCAGGTAAGTGACTATTGAAACTAAGAAAAACCAAATTTGCAATAAAAATTTAGAGATAAAAAATTTTGTATGTAATATATATAGTGTTCGTGAAGCAATGTATGAACGAAAAAATTTTTTCGCGTCTATGTCAATTTTTATTAGTCAGAACGTAGGACGGAGCCTAAAAAAGATCAAAATTGCTGAAAACAGCTTCAAAATGCGTCACCTGGATGCAAAGTTATAACGATTTGCTGCAACGACTGTCTCACTAAGGTGGATTTCGAAGGTTTGTGAATTTAATTAATATGAATTTTTTTGAAGTTCTATATTCGCTAGGCGCACGTGCGAGGTGTCAAAAGACGCGTCTCCGCGCGGGCCAGCGACGTACGGAGCGAATGAAATTTATGCGGAACAAAAATTTTGAGTTTTGGTCAAAAAACGTGTTTTTTGAGTTTTGGTCAAAAAACGTGTTTTTTGACTGAAAAATGTGTGAAAAACTGAACTTTCGGCTACCAAACAGGACTCGAGCACGCGGAATGCGCACCAGAATACGGGTAAGGCAGGTAAGTAACTATTGAAACTAATATAAAGAAAATTTGCAGTCAAAATTTAGAGATAAAAAATTTTGTATGTAATATATATAGTGTTCGTGAAGCAATGTATGAACGAAAAAATTTTTTCGCGTCTATGTCAATTTTTATTAGTCAGAACGTAGGACGGAGCCTAAAAGGGATCAAAATTGCTGAAAACAGCTTCAAAATGCGTCACCTGGATGCAAAGTTATAACGATTTGCTGCAACGACTGTCTCACTAAGGTGGATTTCGAAGGTTTGTGAATTTAATTAATATTAAATTTTTTGAAGTTCTATATTCGCTAGGCGCACGTGCGAGGTGTCAAAAGACGCGTCTCCGCGCGGGCCAGCGACGTACGGAGCAAATGAATTTTGAGCGGAACAAAAATTTTGACTTTTGGTCAAAAAACGTGTTTTCTGACTGAAAAATATGTAAAAAACTGAAATTACGGCTACCGAACAGGACTCAAGTACGCGGAACGCGCACCAGAATACGGGTAAGGCAGGTAAGTGACTATTGAAACTAAGAAAAACCAAATTTGCAATAAAAGTTTAGAGATAAAAAATTTTGTATGTAATATATATAGTGTTCGTGAAGCAATGTATGAACGAAAAAATTTTTTCGCGTCTATGTCAATTTTTATTAGTCAGAACGTAGGACGGAGCCTAAAAAAGATCAAAATTGCTGAAAACAGCTTCAAAATGCGTCACCTGGATGCAAAGTTATAACGATTTGCTGCAACGACTGTCTCACTAAGGTGGATTTCGAAGGTTTGTGAATTTAATTAATATGAATTTTTTTGAAGTTCTATATTCGCTAGGCGCACGTGCGAGGTGTCAAAAGACGCGTCTCCGCGCGGGCCAGCGACGTACGGAGCGAATGAAATTTATGCGGAACAAAAATTTTGAGTTTTGGTCAAAAAACGTGTTTTTTGAGTTTTGGTCAAAAAACGTGTTTTTTGACTGAAAAATGTGTGAAAAACTGAACTTTCGGCTACCAAACAGGACTCGAGCACGCGGAATGCGCACCAGAATACGGGTAAGGCAGGTAAGTAACTATTGAAACTAATATAAAGAAAATTTGCAGTCAAAATTTAGAGATAAAAAATTTTGTATGTAATATATATAGTGTTCGTGAAGCAATGTATGAACGAAAAAATTTTTTCGCGTCTATGTCAATTTTTATTAGTCAGAACGTAGGACGGAGCCTAAAAGGGATCAAAATTGCTGAAAACAGCTTCAAAATGCGTCACCTGGATGCAAAGTTATAACGATTTGCTGCAACGACTGTCTCACTAAGGTGGATTTCGAAGGTTTGTGAATTTAATTAATATTAAATTTTTTGAAGTTCTATATTCGCTAGGCGCACGTGCGAGGTGTCAAAAGACGCGTCTTCGCGCGGGCCAGCGACGTACGGAGCGAATGAATTTTGAGCGGAACAAAAATTTTGACTTTTGGTCAAAAAACGTGTTTTCTGACTGAAAAATATGTAAAAAACTGAAATTACGGCTACCGAACAGGACTCAAGTACGCGGAACGCGCACCAGAATACGGGTAAGGCAGGTAAGTGACTATTGAAACTAAGAAAAACCAAATTTGCAATAAAAGTTTAGAGATAAAAAATTTTGTATGTAATATATATAGTGTTCGTGAAGCAATGTATGAACGAAAAAATTTTTTCGCGTCTATGTCAATTTTTATTAGTCAGAACGTAGGACGGAGCCTAAAAAAGATCAAAATTGCTGAAAACAGCTTCAAAATGCGTCACCTGGATGCAAAGTTATAACGATTTGCTGCAACGACTGTCTCACTAAGGTGGATTTCGAAGGTTTGTGAATTTAATTAATATGAATTTTTTTGAAGTTCTATATTCGCTAGGCGCACGTGCGAGGTGTCAAAAGACGCGTCTCCGCGCGGGCCAGCGACGTACGGAGCGAATGAAATTTATGCGGAACAAAAATTTTGAGTTTTGGTCAAAAAACGTGTTTTTTGAGTTTTGGTCAAAAAACGTGTTTTTTGACTGAAAAATGTGTGAAAAACTGAACTTTCGGCTACCAAACAGGACTCGAGCACGCGGAATGCGCACCAGAATACGGGTAAGGCAGGTAAGTAACTATTGAAACTAATATAAAGAAAATTTGCAGTCAAAATTTAGAGATAAAAAATTTTGTATGTAATATATATAGTGTTCGTGAAGCAATGTATGGACGAAAAAATTTTTTCGCGTCTATGTCAATTTTTATTAGTCAGAACGTAGGACGGAGCCTAAAAGGGATCAAAATTGCTGAAAACAGCTTCAAAATGCGTCACCTGGATGCAAAGTTATAACGATTTGCTGCAACGACTGTCTCACTAAGGTGGATTTCGAAGGTTTGTGAATTTAATTAATATTAAATTTTTTGAAGTTCTATATTCGCTAGGCGCACGTGCGAGGTGTCAAAAGACGCGTCTCCGCGCGGGCCAGCGACGTACGGAGCGAATGAATTTTGAGCGGAACAAAAATTTTGACTTTTGGTCAAAAAACGTGTTTTCTGACTGAAAAATATGTAAAAAACTGAAATTACGGCTACCGAACAGGACTCAAGTACGCGGAACGCGCACCAGAATACGGGTAAGGCAGGTAAGTGACTATTGAAACTAAGAAAAACCAAATTTGCAATAAAAATTTAGAGATAAAAAATTTTGTATGTAATATATATAGTGTTCGTGAAGCAATGTATGAACGAAAAAATTTTTTCGCGTCTATGTCAATTTTTATTAGTCAGAACGTAGGACGGAGCCTAAAAAAGATCAAAATTGCTGAAAACAGCTTCAAAATGCGTCACCTGGATGCAAAGTTATAACGATTTGCTGCAACGACTGTCTCACTAAGGTGGATTTCGAAGGTTTGTGAATTTAATTAATATGAATTTTTTTGAAGTTCTATATTCGCTAGGCGCACGTGCGAGGTGTCAAAAGACGCGTCTCCGCGCGGGCCAGCGACGTACGGAGCGAATGAAATTTATGCGGAACAAAAATTTTGAGTTTTGGTCAAAAAACGTGTTTTTTGAGTTTTGGTCAAAAAACGTGTTTTTTGACTGAAAAATGTGTGAAAAACTGAACTTTCGGCTACCAAACAGGACTCGAGCACGCGGAATGCGCACCAGAATACGGGTAAGGCAGGTAAGTAACTATTGAAACTAATATAAAGAAAATTTGCAGTCAAAATTTAGAGATAAAAAATTTTGTATGTAATATATATAGTGTTCGTGAAGCAATGTATGAACGAAAAAATTTTTTCGCGTCTATGTCAATTTTTATTAGTCAGAACGTAGGACGGAGCCTAAAAGGGATCAAAATTGCTGAAAACAGCTTCAAAATGCGTCACCTGGATGCAAAGTTATAACGATTTGCTGCAACGACTGTCTCACTAAGGTGGATTTCGAAGGTTTGTGAATTTAATTAATATTAAATTTTTTGAAGTTCTATATTCGCTAGGCGCACGTGCGAGGTGTCAAAAGACGCGTCTCCGCGCGGGCCAGCGACGTACGGAGCGAATGAATTTTGAGCGGAACAAAAATTTTGACTTTTGGTCAAAAAACGTGTTTTCTGACTGAAAAATATGTAAAAAACTGAAATTACGGCTACCGAACAGGACTCAAGTACGCGGAACGCGCACCAGAATACGGGTAAGGCAGGTAAGTGACTATTGAAACTAAGAAAAACCAAATTTGCAATAAAAATTTAGAGATAAAAAATTTTGTATGTAATATATATAGTGTTCGTGAAGCAATGTATGAACGAAAAAATTTTTTCGCGTCTATGTCAATTTTTATTAGTCAGAACGTAGGACGGAGCCTAAAAAATATCAAAATTGCTGAAAACAGCTTCAAAATGCGTCACCTGGATGCAAAGTTATAACGATTTGCTGCAACGACTGTCTCACTTTTTTTTTTTTTTTTTTTTTTTTTTTTTTTTTAGGTTGGGAAATCATCAAATAACTTCTCCCGCTCTGGGCGGAGCGGGAGGGTGTGTCAGACTCTTACTGACTAAAACCCACCCGTATTCCTTCTTGTTGCCTGTGTTGCGGGGGCCTCGGTGACCCATAAGTACCTTCCCGCGACCCCGGCAGGCATCGGCCCTAGTGGACCCCTACTTTTGTGCTGACGACATCTCTTTGAGGCGCGCGTGGAATACGACGCGCCGTCGACCCGGGCCTGGTCCTTACCGGACGGTGAGCTACCCATTGCTCACCGTCCGCAAGCCCGCGCCTACGGTGGCCGGAAATCCGCCCGGGATTCCCGACGCCCTGGGCGTCTCCTGCGGCGGCTAGGGGCGAGAGGGCGCGAAACTTGCCTTTCCCTCAACCGTCCCGCCTCCTCCTTTGCGAGCATTACTGCTTCGCAGAAGGAGGTGACGGCTGCCCATGCCCTCTCGCTCCGTACCATGGCCTGAACCAGGGCCGGACGCGAGAGGTCTCTGCCGCCGATCGCCTCCACGAGGACACGGCGGTGCTCTGCCCAAGCCGGGCAGACCTCCACCGTATGCTCCACCGTGTCCTCCAGGCGATCCACACAGTGGTGACACCCGGACGTTTCCTCCCGCCTTATCCGACACAGGAACCTCCCGAAGCTGCCGTGTCCGGTGAGGACCTGCGTCACGCGGAAGGTGAGGACGCCGTGGCGCCTCTCCAGCCACTCCTCAAAGAGGGGACTTATCGCCGCAATCGTGGCGTGCCCAGCACTGGGTTGCGACAACCGTACTTTCCATGACGCCATGAGATCCCGCCGGAGCTCCGTCCGCTGTGCCGCGATTTCTCGCGGCAGCGGACTTACGCCCCGGCGTTTCGCCTCCTCGCGCCACTCCCATACGTGCGCGAGGGCTTTTGCCTCCAGATCCCATGGCGGCAATCCGGCAAGGAGGCTCGCTGCCTCACAGGAGACCGTGCGGTATCCCCGAACCATCCGGATGGCCATGACCCTTTGGGCCGCGCTCAACCGGCGGGCTGGCCGCAGCGCCAGAGAGCGCGCCCATACAGGAGCCCCGTAGAGGGCCATGGACCGCACGACCCCCGCGTAGAGCCTCCGGCAGGAGGCGTTTGGACCCCCTAGATTGGGCAGGAGCCGCTTCAATGCAGCGCCCGCCCGCTCCAGTTTGGGAGCCAAACGTCGGAAATGCTCCACGAAGTTCCACCGGCTGTCGAGGACGAGTCCCAGGTACTTCATCGTCGACTCGACGCCGATAGAAACCCCTCCTACCGTTATTTGGGACCCCAACGGTGGCGCGTTCCGAGGACCATGAAAACACATGGCCTCGGACTTGTGCAGGGCCACCTCGAGTCCCAATTGCCGGATCCTTTCGACGATTGTCGCAACCCCGCGTGCCGCTAATTCGGCCGCCGCCTGGTGCGACCTCCCCTGCGCCAGGACCAACGTGTCGTCAGCGTAGCACACTACGCTGACGCCGCTAGGGAGGTCGGCGCGCAGCACCCAATCGTATCCGATGTCCCACAGATGCGGCCCCAGGACCGATCCCTGTGGGACACCGCACGACATCTCTTGCCGGTTCCACACTCCCTGGTGACCGGGGTAGATGACGGCCCTGTCCGTCAAATAGGCCTCGACCACACGACAGAGGTAGGTCGGCATCCGGTGATACCGGAGTGCCTCCCTGATGCAACTCCAGGGCAGGGTATTGAAGGCATTGGCGATGTCTAGGGACACCGCCAAGACGACCCCACCCTGGGCAACAGCATTCCCCGTCGTCAGGGCTCGCACACGCATGATGGCGTCCACCGTAGAGCGCCCTCTGCGGAAACCAAACTGGCTCTCCGCCAAATCCGGCCCCACCCGCACCAGCTGGCCGACGAGGCGGTCTGCAATGACTCTTTCAAAGAGCTTGCCCACCTCGTCGAGCAGCACGATGGGCCGATAAGCGGACGGAGAGTCCGCAGGGCGCCCTGCCTTCTTTATGAGGACCAGTTTCCCCGTCTTCCAGCGAAGCGGGAACTGGCCCCTCTCCATGCATGCGCTTAGGAGCCCCCTAAGTCGAGGCCCGAGAGCCTCCAAGGCCAGGACCCAGGCCTTCCCAGGTAAGCCGTCAGGTCCTGGGGCGGTATTTTTGGCATTAAGCCTGCGTACCGCCGCTCTCATTTCTACCTCAGTCACCTCCGGAGCATCGTCGTCGTCGTCGGCGGTGTGGTCCGCATCGGGCACCGCAGTAGGCGGAGCCATAGGCGGGGAGGTGTGTTCCCCTCGGGAAGGGAACAGAGCGCTCACCACGTCCTCCACAAGCTGGGGCCGGAGACTCTGCGTCAGCGGGGGAGCCCATGGGCGGAGTTTATCCCGCACTACTTTGTACGGGCGTCCCCACGGGTCCCTGTCCAGAGTCCCCAGCGACTCCTCGCGGGCCAACCCCCTGGCCCGCAGGATCTCCGCTTGGAGGGCGGTCTTCGCCGCTCTGTACCCCTCGTACAGCTCCGCCTGAATGGCTTCCGTATCCGGAGGTTTGATACGGAGCCTGCGGTGCCTGGTGTACCGGCGTCGCGCAGCCACGCACGCAGTGCGCAGAGCCGTCAGCTCCTGCGACCACCAGTACACCTGGCGCGAGGCACGTCCAGGCTGGACCCGGGGCATTGCCACGTCACATATGTCGGACATGGCCTCCCGGAACCACTCCGCCTCGTCGTTGATGTCGGCAGGCCTGTCCGGTGGTGACACCCAGGCCTGCACGATCGAGGCTTCCAGGAGGAGCTCCCGGTCCAGCTGCTTCAGCGCCCACCGCGGACCACTCGGGGCCCGTCGGACCGGCGCGTCCGAGGTCTAGGCGGAGACGTCGAACCGGATATACCGGTGATCGGAATAGGTCTCCACCCCCTCCATGACACGCCAGTCAACTACACGCGGCGACAGAGCGGGGCTGGCGAACGAGATGTCCACCACTGATTCACCCCGCATCCGCACACACGTGGGGACAGAACCCCGGTTTAGGACGACCAGGCCTGTCTCCAGAGCCCAGTCCTCCACCATCCTGCCCCGTGTGTCCGTTAACCGGGAACCCCAAGCCAAATTCTTGGCATTGAAGTCCCCGAGGACGAACACGGGGAGGGAACCAAACCCGACGACGACGTCTCTCAACTCCGCAAGGGAGTTGTGGAGCTCGGCAAGAGTTCGGTTCGGAGAGAAGTAGACCCCTACCACGACAATCTCCCCGAACCGTGCTGCTACGCAACCCCGTCCTCTCTTGACGGCCTCGAGGGACGGAGTACCGGCGGCGGCCGACGAAATTAGGGTCACTGAGCCGCTCAGGTCCTCCACCCAGTCATCCCTGGGCGGGACAAAGTACGGCTCAGCGACCACGGCGATGTTAATCGACCACTGCGCCATGCTCTGGAGCAACAGATCCTGAGCGGCGGCGCAGTGGTTGATGTTCGCCTGGAGGAGGCGTAATGGGGCCATTAATGGCACTCCATGTCAGCCCCCTCTTGGGCCTCCTTCCCAGCCCCCTGAGAGGGGCCTGCCGCAGCGGCCACGGTGGCGACGGCGACGACGGCGGTGTTGGAGGCGGCAGCGGCGGTGGCAGTGGTGACGGCTGCGGTGGTTACGGCGGTGGTGGAGGGCTTGCCTCTGGCCCTGGCTTTGGTGGGTGGGGCGCAGGCCTTGCCCCCCATCCGGTGCTCGGCCGGCTTGCCAGCCGCCGCACATACGGCACAGTGCGGCGTGGCATTGCACGAGCCGGCCTTGTGCCCGGGCAGACCGCAGCGGTAGCAAAGACCGCTGCGGTCCACCTCCGAGGTGCAATTCGCTTGCACGTGGTTGCCCACCTGGCAGCGGAAGCACCTCAGAGGTCTGGGTTCCAGCAGTTTAACCTGTGCTGACACCCAGCCCACCAATAACCTTTGGCCCTCTTTGGCAATATTTTTGGCCGCCGACACGGGGCAGCTCACCATAGCGGTTTGCAGCCCCGCGGAGTCAGGATGGATGGTGCCCACCCTCACCTGCTCGGCAGAGCACCCCCCAGTCCTAACTACTGCGGCGACCACCTTTTCCTCCGTCACGGAGTCGTCCAGGCCCATGATGCGCATGCTAGCGCACTTGGTGGGCCTGGACACTCGGACCTCGTCCGCATTTAGGGACGCCCTGAGCCTTTCGGCCAGAGCGTCAGCGGCCGGGCCACTGGCCGCACCGGGGACCTCCACCATTCGGGCCCCAGTCGCCGTTACCTTCATTTTTAGGCCAGTGGCAGCGCCGAGCTCCTCGAGGCGCACCACCTCACCCACCTTCGCCATAACAGTCTTGTAGGACACGCCCTTCTTTTCCGCATCCGGCTGTAGTGTAATCACTACGGCTGCGGAATTCGGGGCGCGGAGCCTAGCCGCGGCGGTGCGCTTCTTGCGCTGCTGCCGCCTCTCTCTCTTTTTGGCCGCTCTTGCTGCCTTACCCGCCCTCTTCTTCTCCCCGGCCACTTGCCATTCGGCATCGGCCGGAAGAGATTCAGGAGGCGGCGGCGGCCGTCTCACCACCAGGGTCGATGCCTTCGCCGCCAAGGCCGGAGCCCTCTTCACCTGGACTGGAGCTCTCGCTGCTGGGGCTGGAGCCCTCGCCACCTGCGCTTTTGCCGTGCCATTGCTCTGCCCCGACGACCCCGGTTTGGCCGTGCCACCCGCGGCAGCCGAGTATGAGGCGGACTTCTGCTTGCCCGAGGCCGGCTGGCTCGCCGCCAACGGGGGGCGCAGGACGATGGCCTCCAGGGCGGAGAAACGACTCCGCAAGGAAGCCATTTCTTGCCGCACCAAGGTCAGAACCCGGTCCTCCACAGACACGGGCCGTCCCTGTCCCTGCTGCTGCCCCCCTTGCGGCTCCATCTGAGGGCCGGATCCTCGGAGCCCAGCCAGGTCCGCTCGGAGCTTCTCATTTTCCTTTCGGAGAAGCTCCATGGCGGCTGTCAAGCGGGCGACCTCCGCCCGCATCTCTGACATGCCGTCCGGAGGAGGCCTGACGTGGAGGGCCTCCGCTGCCGCCACAATAGAGGCCGTGGCCGCGGCTATGGCCTGATCCTTAGAGGACCTGAGCCTCTTAACGGATACAGCCTTGATCGCCGCGGCCACCACCTCCGCAAACCCATCCACACGCTCCGAATTGGAGCCATCGGCGTCCGGCCCCCCGCCGGAAACCTCAGAGAGGGGCCCCTCCATGGCGAACTTCTCAGCTCGCTGAGCTGGCCGAGCTGGGCTGGTTGCCTCGGCTGGACTGGCTCGGCTCGGCTTGCTGGGGTCCCTAGTGGAGGGCCCTCTGTCCACCCCTTTAATTCCTCGGGCTCCACCCCGCCGGCTGGAGTGTATCTTCTTCGTCCTCCGCCCGACCCCTTCGTCGGAGGACGACCCCGAGTTGGGGCGCTTCGGGGCTCTTAAAGACCCTCTCTTCCTATCCCTGGTCTGTTCGCGCTTTGAGCTCCCAGAGCTCTTTGCGCCGGATGCAGCGTCGGATTCCGACCCCGCATCGCTCTCCTCCTCTTTACGTCCGGTTGTTTTTTTTTGTTTTAAAAATGTGTCCATATTGTTCCCACGAGTGTGGGGGATACGACTGTCTCACTAAGGTGGATTTCGAAGGTTTGTGAATTTAATTAATATGAATTTTTTTGAAGTTCTATATTCGCTAGGCGCACGTGCGAGGTGTCAAAAGACGCGTCTCCGCGCGGGCCAGCGACGTACGGAGCGAATGAAATTTATGCGGAACAAAAATTTTGAGTTTTGGTCAAAAAGCGTGTTTTTTGAGTTTTGGTCAAAAAACGTGTTTTTTGACTGAAAAATGTGTGAAAAACTGAACTTTCGGCTACCAAACAGGACTCGAGCACGCGGAATGCGCACCAGAATACGGGTAAGGCAGGTAAGTAACTATTGAAACTAATATAAAGAAAATTTGCAGTCAAAATTTAGAGATAAAAAATTTTGTATGTAATATATATAGTGTTCGTGAAGCAATGTATGAACGAAAAAATTTTTTCGCGTCTATGTCAATTTTTATTAGTCAGAACGTAGGACGGAGCCTAAAAAAGATCAAAATTGCTGAAAACAGCTTCAAAATGCGTCACCTGGATGCAAAGTTATAACGATTTGCTGCAACGACTGTCTCACTAAGGTGGATTTCGAAGGTTTGTGAATTTAATTAATATTAAATTTTTTGAAGTTCTATATTTGCTAGGCGCACGTGCGAGGTGTCAAAAGACGCGTCTCCGCGCGGGCCAGCGACGTACGGAGCGAATGAATTTTGAGCGGAACAAAAATTTTGACTTTTGGTCAAAAAACGTGTTTTCTGACTGAAAAATATGTAAAAAACTGAAATTACGGCTACCGAACAGGACTCAAGTACGCGGAACGCGCACCAGAATACGGGTAAGGCAGGTAAGTGACTATTGAAACTAAGAAAAACCAAATTTGCAATAAAAGTTTAGAGATAAAAAAATTTGTATGTAATATATCGACGTAGGAAAACGTATTTGCTGTAAGCCTCAAAAAATCGAAATTACGTTTTTTACATCATTTTTATCAGATAAAAATACTGCGTCGATTGGTCTGGGTCTCATATTTTTACGACGAAAAAAATATCACTTACGTCGTAAGTTTTTTGAACAATATTAGTGCCTTTTTTGTCGTAAGTCTACCAAAATCGAGTATTTTTGGTGCATTTGTTGCTTACGCTATTCTTGCCGTCAGCAAATCTTTTAAACAGAGGCTTACGCTATTTTGGCAGGATAAGTTTTTTTGAATGCCAACACTTACATCATTTTAGTGGTTTATCTATTAGACGAAAGAGATATTTACTACTTTTATCAGTAAGTATTTCATAACTAATAGTCAGTTACTACAAATAAACAGCATTTATTTTTCAAACAATTCAAAATAACACATTTTTGACGGAAATTAAATCGCAATTACGTTATACTTACAACGTTTTAATTGGAATAAATACTTGTCAACGAATACTGATACGCTATTGGTTGCAACCCAGTGTTCGCTGCACCGCCATGTTTACATCAAGTCACAGCCCGCATTCGGTCCACGCGCGTCATTAGATACTGTTGTTTGTTGCAATCTGTGCTGGTTTTAGCGGTTATTGTGTATTAGTTAGTGATTTATAGTACAAGGTATGTATAATTTGTGTTTCTATAAATTATTAGTAATTTTAATACGTATTATTAGAGCATTTATTCAAAATTTAAAGTTTCGTTATTAGGTACCTATTGGTATTTGGTTTAATTTAATGTATGAAAGAGAAACACGAATACACAATGCCATATTATTTAATTTCTTTTGTAGTATTTTTTTTTGTCGTTAGTGTTTTTGATTGATATATACCTTAGACAGTTAGACGTGAAGTCTTGATATTGAAATAATGACCAACGTTACACCAAAATTATTTTAAGTTGGTAGGTAGTATTATTTATTATTAGGGTAATGCAAGGGTGCACTATCGGGGTTATCGATTGTTGTCTGACGACCAAACAAGTTATTGTACTTGTAATTATTGGTGATTTTTATTGCCCAGGAGTGGGATGAATATGGGTCGATTATGTTGTTAATGTCAATTATACTGTACCTTTCCTGTGGACCACCCGGAGGACACGGTGGAACACACGGTAGAGGTGTGCCCCGCTTGGGCAGAGTATCGCCGTGTCCTGGTGGGGGCGATTGGCGGCGGCAATCTCTCGCGCCGCGCCTTTGTTCAAACCATGGTCCGGAGCGAGGAGGGGTGGCAGGCGGCCGTCCAGAAAGCCGACCGCATAAGGCAATGGCGCTTATGCCTCAGCCGCCACCGTTGCCGCCGCCGGGATTCCCATCCCGATTGCCGATGCCACCGTAGGCGTGGTCTTGCGGACGGTGAGCAATAGGTAGCTCACTGTCCGACCGTCCGGTAACTGTACGGACAGAACCCAAGTCGTCGACGGCGCGCACTATTCCCGCGAACCTTAGAGAGTTGTCAGCAGCCCAGCAAGGTCGAACCCTACAAAGGTCAGGGGTTGATTTCTGAAAAGGAAAGCACGGCCCCGGTATGAAAGGCAACGAAGGAACGGGGTTGGTTTTTCGCTCAAGGACGGAGCATGTCATCTCGATGGGTTTTGGCCACCGACAAAAAAAACCTGTACCTTTCCTATAATTTTGTTTAATAATTTTTCCTATACGTATGAAAATTTTCTTAATTGATATTATTATGATCAGTCTTCATCTACAATTACAGTTCATTGTCTAATTAGTAGGTTCAAGGTCTATAAAATGGGAAAAAGTATTGTAATTTTTCAATTATATTTAATAATGTTTTTGCAGGCGAGATGGCGAAGCGAAGACAGTGGATAGATGAGCTAAAATCCAAAAATGATGACTTGGAAAAGAAAAAGCCAAAAATTCAGATTTTGAGTGAAATTATTTACAAACAAGGTACACAAATCGAAACTTGCACTCACACTGAGGGTGTAAGCGTCCCAGTATTGTCATCTACACCAGATAGTAATAAAAGGTCATTTTATGAAAAACTAACTCCTACATTTCGTAGTCCAAACACTTATCTTCAAGCTACTAAAGAAGTTATGAAGCAAATGACACCGTGCAAAATAGACAATTGCGAATCTTTTAATTACTCGCCATCACACTTTGACCATTCATCCTATATGGTGACTGTAACTGTTGATCGTGAACAAGATATATCATTAGATAGAAATGGTCACTTACTTGACGATGACAACGCGCCAGATTATTCAAAAGCTGACATATTGAGTGTCCTTCAAAGAACGCCAGATAATGTTGACGATATACCTGTGTGTAATGATTTACCTGATGCTCACTACCACCACGCTGTGAGCGACCCCAAAAGCGCGCCGTGTTATGCAGACACTGTACCTGTTAATACTTTACCTGATCTTCACTGCCGCGCTGTAAGCGTCCCCCGAAGCACGCCGTTTGATGCTGACACTGTACCTGTTAATACTTTACCTGATCTTCACTGCCGCGCTGTAAGCGTCCCCCGAAGCACGCCGTTTGATGCTGACACTGTACCTGTTAATACCTTACCTGATCTTCACCGCCGCCGCGCTGTGAGTGTCCCCCGAAGCACGTCGTGTGATGTCGACCCTGATATTAATACTTTAACTGATCTTCACCAACGCCGCGCCGTGAGTGTCCCCCGAAGCGTACCGTTGGATGTTAATGCTGCAGATGTTGATGATTTAGTCCCCCAAAGCACGTCATATGATACTGATGGTAATAGCTGTCCTGGTTATTCGAATAAAGACATTTGTCACAATTACAAGAGCCGAGAAAGGAGCCACTCAAAATATTATGATTCTCCAGTACCTGGAACTAGTAACTCATATCTGCAACATCAGATCACGACACAAAACACTATTCATGCAAAAGATCTAACGTATCCTGACAACAGTGGAAAAATTGAACAATCACAACTTCGAAAATCAAAACGCAAATTAAATTTTAATATATCTTACCTAGATTTTGTAGATGAAGAAGATTCCGCAGATACTATTTTACTAAATGAAGCATATCCATCTGAAGATTCTGACAGTTGGGATGAATTGAATGATGAGTCTAGTGAAGCAGAAGAGAAAACTAAAGTGAAAAAGAACAAAAATAAGAAAAGACTGAAGAAGAAAAACACAGAAAATGTATCTGAGACTATAAATATTGAAAAAGGTAAAACAAAGAAACAAATTAAATTACGCAACTATAAAAATAAACTGAAAGGCGAAAGCTACACCAACGCAAAGGGAAAAATCATAGAAGAAAAAAAAATGAAGGAAAATCCTTGTGTTGGAAAGGCATGCCAAAATAATTGTTCTGAAATTAGTGAAGAACGCCGTAGTGCTTTATTTACATATTTTTGGGGGCTTGAAAGTCAGCAAAGACGCAGAGACTGGGTTGCTCAAGCGACAGTAAAAAGAAGTGTTAGACGCAGTAAGTTCGATTCGCCAGCTACTTCTAGACGCTGCGTGACATACAGTTATTACATAAATGAAGGTGAGTCGAGGAGACAAGTTTGTCAACAATTTTTGATTGCAACTCTTAATGTCTCACAAAGATTTATTCTATATACAGCCGAAAATTCGTCAGATGAAGGCTTTGCAAAACTTGACCAACGAGGCAAACACACTTCACATAATAAAACTCCTGCAGAAGTTATTGAGTTTGCCAAAGCTTTTATTTATAGCTTGCCTTTGTTGCCTTCTCACTATTGTAGAAAGGATAGTAAACGGTTATACTTACCAGAGGAATTAAAAAACATAACAAACTTGTACTCCATTTATGCTGAGAAGTGTAGAGAAGATGATCAGAAACCTATGTCACTTAAAGTGTTTTCGGCATACTTTAAAAATAACTTTAATATTGCATTCCACATACCCAAAAAAGACAAATGTTCAATATGTTCTTATAAATCATATGATGTACTTACAGAAGAAGAGATGGATAAAATAAACAAACACTTAAAAGACAAAGATGATTCTCAAAAAAGATTCCTGTTTCACCAAAATTTACATGAAAAAGACAGAAGCATTGTTTGCGCAAGTTTTGACCTACAAAAAGTATTGAACACTCCACATGGTACAAATAATATGTCTTTATACTATTCACGCAAAATTGCCGTTTATAATTTCACAATTTATGAGAGTGGAACCCGAAATGGTTTTTGCAATGTTTGGACAGAAACCGATGCTCACAGAGGAGCAAACGAGATATCAAGTTGTTTGTTCAATTATATTACAAATAACATTGACAAAAGAGGCAACATAAGGACATTACTACTCTATTGCGACTCTTGTTTTGGCCAAACAAGAATAAAATCGTACTAGCCATGTTACGTTATGCACTGTCTAAATGCGAAAACTTAGAGGTCATTCAAATAAATTATCTAACCCCAGGTCATACGTACATGCCAGTGGATAGTATGCATGCAACTATAGAGCGTGCGGTTAGAAAATCAACTGTGTGGGCACCTTCTCAGTGGCCGACGATCATGGAAATTGCTAGAAAAAACCCGTTTCCCTATGAAGTTCATGTACGAGATGGAAACTTTTTCATGGGTTTTAATGACATCGTTAATAAATTATTTAAAAAGAATTTAAATCTGCATATTTCTACGATAAGTGTTGTAGTTTTCAAAAAGAAAAAGCCAAACGTGATGTTTATCAAAAGATCTATGGCAGCTGATGCTGAATGTTTCGAAATTCCACTGGGAGATATGGGTAACACCAAACTGAAGGAAAATTTATATAAGGTGAAATTACCGATTTCTTCCCAAAAATATAAGGATCTGAAAAATCTTGTTTTAAAAAAAATAATTCCATCTAACTACGCAAAAGAATTTCTGGACCTAGAACATAATAATAAAACAGTGGACCGCTTGCCAGATACTGATGAAGAGGATTGAAGATCGACCTTTTTTCTATTTCTGTTTTTTTTTTTTTATTTTGATCTCAAGTACCTACCTACTAGATGTTTTTTTTTATTAATAATTTTGTTGATTTCTACTTATAATTTGATTTTATTGACTCGTTATACTAATAAGGTTTGTAACACAAAGCAGTGTTTATTATAATTATGTTTTGAAAGTACAAATTAAATAAATACAGCTAACGTAAAACATTTTATTCGTAAAACATTTTTCCCACTCTATTCAGTTAAATCAATAACATCAATGCAAGATAATACTTCACTATGGCTTACGTCTTTATAGCTTTACTTAAAAAAATAAGTATGTCATTTACATCATTTTATAGTTATTAACATAATTTAAATATTTTGTTGCCATAGAAAATTCCCTAAGGTTACAGCGTTTTAGAGATCTGTAAAAAATAATTTGTTTGTTGTAAGCCACAAAAACACTGGTAATAATTGAGTTAGAGAGATATCTTTATAGCCAACATGTAATATGAAGAAAAATAAAAATACGTTTTTAAAATCATGTTTCTAAGATGTATAGTCTATGAGTAATGATTTTTTTTCTAATTTCAAAAAAGTTTTTTGGCTCTGGTGAAATTTTCATGTTTTGAGGCTTACAGCAAATACGTTTTCCTACGTCGATATATAGTGTTCATGAAGCAATGTATGAACGAAAAAATTTTTTCGCGTCTATGTCAATTTTTATTAGTCAGAACGTAGGACGGAGCCTAAAAAAGATCTAAATTGCTGAAAACAGCTTCAAAATGCGTCACCTGGATGCAAAGTTATAACGATTTGCTGCAACGACTGTCTCACTAAGGTGGATTTCGAAGGTTTGTGAATTTAATTAATATGAAATTTTTTGAAGTTCTATATTCGCTAGGCGCACGTGCGAGGTGTCAAAAGACGCGTCTCCGCGCGGGCCAGCGACGTACGGAGCGAATGAATTTTGAGCGGAACAAAAATTTTGACTTTTGGTCAAAAAGCGTGTTTTCTGACTGAAAAATATGTAAAAAACTGAAATTACGGCTACCGAACAGGACTCAAGTACGCGGAACGCGCACCAGAATACGGGTAAGGCAGGTAAGTGACTATTGAAACTAAGAAAAACCAAATTTGCAATAAAAATTTAGAGATAAAAAATTTTGTATGTAATATATATAGTGTTCGTGAAGCAATGTATGAACGAAAAAATTTTTTCGCGTCTATGTCAATTTTTATTAGTCAGAACGTAGGACGGAGCCTAAAAAAGATCAAAATTGCTGAAAACAGCTTCAAAATGCGTCACCTGGATGCAAAGTTATAACGATTTGCTGCAACGACTGTCTCACTAAGGTGGATTTCGAAGGTTTGTGAATTTAATTAATATGAATTTTTTTGAAGTTCTATATTCGCTAGGCGCACGTGCGAGGTGTCAAAAGACGCGTCTCCGCGCGGGCCAGCGACGTACGGAGCGAATGAAATTTATGCGGAACAAAAATTTTGAGTTTTGGTCAAAAAACGTGTTTTTTGAGTTTTGGTCAAAAAACGTGTTTTTTGACTGAAAAATGTGTGAAAAACTGAACTTTCGGCTACCAAACAGGACTCGAGCACGCGGAATGCGCACCAGAATACGGGTAAGGCAGGTAAGTAACTATTGAAACTAATATAAAGAAAATTTGCAGTCAAAATTTAGAGATAAAAAATTTTGTATGTAATATATATAGTGTTCGTGAAGCAATGTATGAACGAAAAAATTTTTTCGCGTCTATGTCAATTTTTATTAGTCAGAACGTAGGACGGAGCCTAAAAAAGATCAAAATTGCTGAAAACAGCTTCAAAATGCGTCACCTGGATGCAAAGTTATAACGATTTGCTGCAACGACTGTCTCACTAAGGTGGATTTCGAAGGTTTGTGAATTTAATTAATATTAAATTTTTTGAAGTTCTATATTCGCTAGGCGCACGTGCGAGGTGTCAAAAGACGCGTCTCCGCGCGGGCCAGCGACGTACGGAGCGAATGAATTTTGAGCGGAACAAAAATTTTGACTTTTGGTCAAAAAACGTGTTTTCTGACTGAAAAATATGTAAAAAACTGAAATTACGGCTACCGAACAGGACTCAAGTACGCGGAACGCGCACCAGAATACGGGTAAGGCAGGTAAGTGACTATTGAAACTAAGAAAAACCAAATTTGCAATAAAAGTTTAGAGATAAAAAATTTTGTATGTAATATATATAGTGTTCGTGAAGCAATGTATGAACGAAAAAATTTTTTCGCGTCTATGTCAATTTTTATTAGTCAGAACGTAGGACGGAGCCTAAAAAAGATCAAAATTGCTGAAAACAGCTTCAAAATGCGTCACCTGGATGCAAAGTTATAACGATTTGCTGCAACGACTGTCTCACTAAGGTGGATTTCGAAGGTTTGTGAATTTAATTAATATGAAATTTTTTGAAGTTCTATATTCGCTAGGCGCACGTGCGAGGTGTCAAAAGACGCGTCTCCGCGCGGGCCAGCGACGTACGGAGCGAATGAATTTTGAGCGGAACAAAAATTTTGACTTTTGGTCAAAAAACGTGTTTT
Organism: Atethmia centrago; assembly: GCA_905333075.3. Lineage (NCBI taxonomy): Eukaryota > Metazoa > Arthropoda > Insecta > Lepidoptera > Noctuidae > Atethmia > Atethmia centrago. The sequence continues at coordinate 107,197 of HG995378.1, read as the reverse complement.
CTGACTGAAAAATATGTAAAAAACTGAAATTACGGCTACCGAACAGGACTCAAGTACGCGGAACGCGCACCAGAATACGGGTAAGGCAGGTAAGTGACTATTGAAACTAAGAAAAACCAAATTTGCAATAAAAATTTAGAGATAAAAAATTTTGTATGTAATATATATAGTGTTCGTGAAGCAATGTATGAACGAAAAAATTTTTTCGCGTCTATGTCAATTTTTATTAGTCAGAACGTAGGACGGAGCCTAAAAAAGATCAAAATTGCTGAAAACAGCTTCAAAATGCGTCACCTGGATGCAAAGTTATAACGATTTGCTGCAACGACTGTCTCACTAAGGTGGATTTCGAAGGTTTGTGAATTTAATTAATATGAATTTTTTTGAAGTTCTATATTCGCTAGGCGCACGTGCGAGGTGTCAAAAGACGCGTCTCCGCGCGGGCCAGCGACGTACGGAGCGAATGAAATTTATGCGGAACAAAAATTTTGAGTTTTGGTCAAAAAACGTGTTTTTTGAGTTCTGGTCAAAAAACGTGTTTTTTGACTGAAAAATGTGTGAAAAACTGAACTTTCGGCTACCAAACAGGACTCGAGCACGCGGAATGCGCACCAGAATACGGGTAAGGCAGGTAAGTAACTATTGAAACTAATATAAAGAAAATTTGCAGTCAAAATTTAGAGATAAAAAATTTTGTATGTAATATATATAGTGTTCGTGAAGCAATGTATGAACGAAAAAATTTTTTCGCGTCTATGTCAATTTTTATTAGTCAGAACGTAGGACGGAGCCTAAAAAAGATCAAAATTGCTGAAAACAGCTTCAAAATGCGTCACCTGGATGCAAAGTTATAACGATTTGCTGCAACGACTGTCTCACTAAGGTGGATTTCGAAGGTTTGTGAATTTAATTAATATTAAATTTTTTGAAGTTCTATATTCGCTAGGCGCACGTGCGAGGTGTCAAAAGACGCGTCTCCGCGCGGGCCAGCGACGTACGGAGCGAATGAATTTTGAGCGGAACAAAAATTTTGACTTTTGGTCAAAAAACGTGTTTTCTGACTGAAAAATATGTAAAAAACTGAAATTACGGCTACCGAACAGGACTCAAGTACGCGGAACGCGCACCAGAATACGGGTAAGGCAGGTAAGTGACTATTGAAACTAAGAAAAACCAAATTTGCAATAAAAGTTTAGAGATAAAAAATTTTGTATGTAATATACAGGGTGTCCAAGAACCTGGCGTCCAACTGGATTCCCACGATGCCCCAAGTTCTAACAGTACTCAGAAAAATATTTTAAAAAATCCACCCCATGTACTTACAGAATTATACTGATTTCAAAAAAAAAGGGGAAATGAGCACCCTGTGACATACTTTTGAATGCTGTGACTGCTAATGCTGATAATTTCGATATTTCTTGGAGGTTTTGTAATCTAGGGTATTGCTGTGTCTAAATAGAATGTAAAAATAATGTACTTATTGTACCATTTTAAAATAAAATATTATTTTAACTAAAGGTGATATGGAAAACTATTGAATTTCGCAACTTTGACCGACTGTAGTGTAAAAAAAATGTACCAAAATAGTATGGCAAGTGACGTCAAATTTTGACGCGTTTATTCCTCTTTTTAAAAAGGTATAATACTTACACATTAATTTGAAAAAAAAAATTTTGATAATATTTTTACTCAACAACCCAATTTTTACGAAGTGCCTACCTACTAACGGTAACTGTCGGACCCTTTCTTATCTTAGAAACTGTTATGTTACTACTATTATTTACTTCGGTTCCAAGAGTGAGCAAGAAGGAAATACACACAGGTAGATGGGTTCCCAGTAGAATAAAAGCAAAGAATGTTAGTTTAAAGATATTTTATTACAATAAATGTTCAAAATGTTGACCACCCGCGGCAATACAAGCTCTCACTCTCCTTAAAAAGGACCGCTTTATGTTTCGCGAGTAACTTTTTTGACGTATCACCTGCACTGCTTGTGTTATCTTCTCACGAAGGTCAGCGATGTCATTAATGGGCTTCGCATAAACGAGCTCCTTCATAGTTCCCCAGAAAAAAAAATCCAGCGGATTTAAGTCAGGTGAGCGGGCTGGCCACGGGATTGTTCCTGATCGCCCAATCCACCTGTTCGGGTATTGCTCGTCCAAAAACTCTCTAACGGATACGCGAAAATGTGCTGGACAGCCGTCGTGTTGGAACCACATATCTGGTGGGGTCTCTTCTAGTAAGTTTGGCAAATCATTTTGAAGAAAATTTAAATATGATTCGCCAGTCAAATTCTCGGGCATCTCAAATGGACCAATAATATTCCCACAGAGAATACCGGTCCACATGTTCACTTTGAACCGGTACTGGGATCTATCTTCTCGCATCAAGTGCGGATTTTCCACATGCCACTCGTGCAAGTTGTGTAGGTTCATGTAGCCATCCTTCTTAAATGTTGATTCATCTGACCACAAAATTTTGTCGATAAAGTTTTCGTCTTCTCGATGTTTTTGCAGGATTGTTTCACAAAACGCGACTCGGCTCGGATAGTCTCGAGGTAAAAGACTTTGCACTCGCTGTACGTGGTACGGATGATATTCTTCTTTTTGGAGAATACTGTGTGCTGTGCTCTTCGGTATCCCCGTATCAGCTTCTATTCCTCGCACAGAGATGCTTGGATTTGCCGACACCGCCTCTAAAACTTCATCGCGTATGAAGTCATTTACGGGTCGTCCTTCACCAGCTACTTGATTGGGGAACCGCCCGTCACATAGTGATCTGTGCACATTAATGAAAACTCGATGGTCGGGATATCGCGTAGCCCTCGGATACCTTTCTCTGTAAAGTCTCGCTGCAGCTCGTCCATTACCTCTACATTCTCCATAAATGTAGTGCATATTTGCGTATTCTTGCGGAGTGTAGGTCGCCATGGTAGCACACACAAAACACAAACTGTCCAAACACAGGCAAAGGTCGTCGTAAAGAGTTCGTTTCAAAGTCCAGAGCACAAAGAGTAATCGAGTCCAATAAACAAAGCTTTAAATCGTAGTACGTGATCAATGGTAACAATAAGAGAGAGGTGCGTAGTAACGGCAGGAGGCAGTGACGCGTACTGACCGTACTGTTATCCTAAATAGCACGATCCCAGATAGCGTCACTATCTATCTCACTCGCACCTCTAACCTTTTTCTCCCTCACTCTTACCTGAATAATGGGGTACCATAAAGAAGAACCAGCAAATCGCAAAGATAGTTTCTGTCTTGCTCCCTCCTGTTGTAATAACGAATCACTATGGTGAGATGCATGCACATACCGTCCCTTACGGTCTAACCTGTTTTTTGAGAGGCCTGTTGTTATTTTTATGAGCATACAATAGTAATTCTTTAGAGGTTAGATTCAATTCGTCGTAAATTTTTCTTTCTAAGAATTCTGTAAGACATCGTAAAAATTGGGTTGTTGAGTAAAAATATTATCAAAATTTTTTTTTTTCAAATTAATGTGTAAGTATTATACCTTTTTAAAAAGAGGAATAAACGCGTCAAAATTTGACGTCACTTGCCATACTATTTTGGTACATTTTTTTTACACTACAGTCGGTCAAAGTTGCGAAATTCAATAGTTTTCCATATCACCTTTAGTTAAAATAATATTTTATTTTAAAATGGTACAATAAGTACTTTATTTTTACATTCTATTTAGACACAGCAATACCCTAGATTACAAAACCTCCAAGAAATATCGAAATTATCAGCATTAGCAGTCACAGCATTCAAAAGTATGTCACAGGGTGCTCATTTCCCCTTTTTTTTTTGAAATCAGTATAATTCTGTAAGTACATGGGGTGGATTTTTTATTTTTTTTTTTTTTTTGAGGGTGGGAAATCATCAAATAACTTCTCCCGCTCTGGGCGGAGCGGGAGGGTGTGTCAGACTCTTACTGACTAAAACCCACCCGTATTCCTTCCTGTTGCCTGTGTTGCGGGGGCCTCGGTGACCCATAAGTACCTTCCCGCGACCCCGGCAGGCATCGGCCCTAGTGGACCCCTACTTTGTGCTAACGACATCTCTTTGAGGCGCGCGTGGAATACGACGCGCCGTCGACCCGGGCCTGGTCCTTACCGGACGGTGAGCTACCCATTGCTCACCGTCCGCAAGCCCGCGCCTACGGTGGCCGGAAATCCGCCCGGGATTCCCGACGCCCTGGGCGTCTCCTGCGGCGGCTAGGGGCGAGAGGGCGCGACACGTGCCTTTCCCTCAACCGTCCCGCCTCCTCCTTCGCGAGCATTACTGCTTCGCAGAAGGAGGTGACGGCTGCCCATGCCCTCTCGCTCCGTACCATGGCCTGAACCAGGGCCGGACGCGAGAGGTCTCTGCCGCCGATCGCCTCCACGAGGACACGGCGGTGCTCTGCCCAAGCCGGGCAGACCTCCACCGTATGCTCCACCGTGTCCTCCGGGCGATCCACACAGTGGTGACACCCGGACGTTTCCTCCCGCCTTATCCGACACAGGAACCTCCCGAAGCTGCCGTGTCCGGTGAGGACCTGCGTCAGGCGGAAGGTGAGGACGCCGTGGCGCCTCTCCAGCCACTCCTCAAAGAGGGGACTTATCGCCGCAATCGTGGCGTGCCCAGCACTGGGTTGCGACAACCGTACTTTCCAAGACGCCATGAGATCCCGCCGGAGCTCCGTCCGCTGAGCCGCGATTTCTCGCGGCAGCGGACTAACGCCCCGGCGTTTCGCCTCCTCGCGCCACTCCCATACGTGCGCGAGGGCTTTTGCCTCCAGATCCCATGGCGGCAATCCGGCAAGGAGGCTCGCTGCCTCACAGGAGACCGTGCGGTATCCCCGGACCATCCGGATGGCCATGACCCTTTGGGCCGCGCTCAACCGGCGGGCTGGCCGCAGCGCCAGAGAGCGCGCCCATACAGGAGCCCCGTAGAGGGCCATGGACCGCACGACCCCCGCGTAGAGCCTCCGGCAGGAGGCGTTTGGACCTCCTAGATTGGGCAGGAGCCGCTTCAATGCAGCGCCCGCCCGCTCCAGTTTGAGAGCCAAACGTCGGAAATGCTCCACGAAGTTCCACCGGCTGTCGAGGACGAGTCCCAGGTACTTCATCGTCGACTCGACGCCGATAGAAACCCCTCCTACCGTTATTTGGGACCCCAACGGTGGCGCGTTCCGAGGACCATGAAAACACATGGCCTCGGACTTGTGCAGGGCCACCTCGAGTCCCAATTGCCGGATCCTTTCGACGATTGTCGCAACCCCGCGTGCCGCTAATTCGGCCGCCGCCTGGTGCGACCTCCCCTGCGCCAGGACCAACGTGTCGTCAGCGTAGCACACTACGCTGACGCCGCTAGGGAGGTCGGCGCGCAGCACCCAGTCGTATCCGATGTCCCACAGATGCGGCCCCAGGACCGATCCCTGTGGGACACCGCACGACATCACGACTGTCTCACTAAGGTGGATTTCGAAGGTTTGTGAATTTAATTAATATTAAATTTTTTGAAGTTCTATATTCGCTAGGCGCACGTGCGAGGTGTCAAAAGACGCGTCTCCGCGCGGGCCAGCGACGTACGGAGCGAATGAATTTTGAGCGGAACAAAAATTTTGACTTTTGGTCAAAAAACGTGTTTTCTGACTGAAAAATATGTAAAAAACTGAAATTACGGCTACCGAACAGGACTCAAGTACGCGGAACGCGCACCAGAATACGGGTAAGGCAGGTAAGTGACTATTGAAACTAAGAAAAACCAAATTTGCAATAAAAATTTAGAGATAAAAAATTTTGTATGTAATATATATAGTGTTCGTGAAGCAATGTATGAACGAAAAAATTTTTTCGCGTCTATGTCAATTTTTATTAGTCAGAACGTAGGACGGAGCCTAAAAAAGATCAAAATTGCTGAAAACAGCTTCAAAATGCGTCACCTGGATGCAAAGTTATAACGATTTGCTGCAACGACTGTCTCACTAAGGTGGATTTCGAAGGTTTGTGAATTTAATTAATATGAATTTTTTTGAAGTTCTATATTCGCTAGGCGCACGTGCGAGGTGTCAAAAGACGCGTCTCCGCGCGGGCCAGCGACGTACGGAGCGAATGAAATTTATGCGGAACAAAAATTTTGAGTTTTGGTCAAAAAACGTGTTTTTTGAGTTTTGGTCAAAAAACGTGTTTTTTGACTGAAAAATGTGTGAAAAACTGAACTTTCGGCTACCAAACAGGACTCGAGCACGCGGAATGCGCACCAGAATACGGGTAAGGCAGGTAAGTAACTATTGAAACTAATATAAAGAAAATTTGCAGTCAAAATTTAGAGATAAAAAAATTTGTATGTAATATATATAGTGTTCGTGAAGCAATGTATGAACGAAAAAATTTTTTCGCGTCTATGTCAATTTTTATTAGTCAGAACGTAGGACGGAGCCTAAAAAAGATCAAAATTGCTGAAAACAGCTTCAAAATGCGTCACCTGGATGCAAAGTTATAACGATTTGCTGCAACGACTGTCTCACTAAGGTGGATTTCGAAGGTTTGTGAATTTAATTAATATGAATTTTTTTGAAGTTCTATATTCGCTAGGCGCACGTGCGAGGTGTCAAAAGACGCGTCTCCGCGCGGGCCAGCGACGTACGGAGCGAATGAAATTTATGCGGAACAAAAATTTTGAGTTTTGGTCAAAAAACGTGTTTTTTGAGTTTTGGTCAAAAAACGTGTTTTTTGACTGAAAAATGTGTGAAAAACTGAACTTTCGGCTACCAAACAGGACTCGAGCACGCGGAATGCGCACCAGAATACGGGTAAGGCAGGTAAGTAACTATTGAAACTAATATAAAGAAAATTTGCAGTCAAAATTTAGAGATAAAAAAATTTGTATGTAATATATATAGTGTTCGTGAAGCAATGTATGAACGAAAAAATTTTTTCGCGTCTATGTCAATTTTTATTAGTCAGAACGTAGGACGGAGCCTAAAAAAGATCAAAATTGCTGAAAACAGCTTCAAAATGCGTCACCTGGATGCAAAGTTATAACGATTTGCTGCAACGACTGTCTCACTTTTTTTTTTTTTTTTTTTTTTTTTAGGGTGGGAAATCATCAAATAACTTCTCCCGCTCTGGGCGGAGCGGGAGGGTGTGTCAGACTCTTACTGACTAAAACCCACCCGTATTCCTTCTTGTTGCCTGTGTTGCGGGGGCCTCGGTGACCCATAAGTACCTTCCCGCGACCCCGGCAGGCATCGGCCCTAGTGGACCCCTACTATGTGCTGACGACATCTCTTTGAGGCGCGCGTGGAATACAACGCGCCGTCGACCCGGGCCTGGTCCTTACCGGACGGTGAGCTACCCATTGCTCACCGTCTGCAAGCCCGCGCCTACGGTGGCCGGAAATCCGCCCGGGATTCCCGACGCCCTGGGCGTCTCCTGCGGCGGCTAGGGGCGAGAGGGCGCGAAACTTGCCTTTCCCTCAACCGTCCCGCCTCCTCCTTTGCGAGCATTACTGCTTCGCAGAAGGAGGTGACGGCTGCCCATGCCCTCTCGCTCCGTACCATGGCCTGAACCAGGGCCGGACGCGAGAGGTCTCTGCCGCCGATCGCCTCCACTAGGACACGGCGGTGCTCTGCCCAAGCCGGGCAGACCTCCACCGTATGCTCCACCGTGTCCTCCAGGCGATCCACACAGTGGTGACACCCGGACGTTTCCTCCCGCCTTATCCGACACAGGAACCTCCCGAAGCTGCCGTGTCCGGTGAGGACCTGCGTCACGCGGAAGGTGAGGACGCCGTGGCGCCTCTCCAGCCACTCCTCAAAGAGGGGACTTATCGCCGCAATCGTGGCGTGCCCAGCACTGGGTTGCAACAACCGTACTTTCCATGACGCCATGAGATCCCGCCGGAGCTCCGTCCGCTGTGCCGCGATTTCTCGCGGCAGCGGACTTACGCCCCGGCGTTTCGCCTCCTCGCGCCACTCCCATACGTGCGCGAGGACTTTTGCCTCCAGATCCCATGGCGGCAATCCGGCAAGGAGGCTCGCTGCCTCGCAGGAGACCGTGCGGTATCCTCGGACCATCCGGATGGCCATGACCCTTTGGGCCGCACTCAACCGGCGGGCTGGCCGCAGCGCCAGAGAGCGCGCCCATACAGGTGCCCCGTAGAGGGCCATGGACCGCACGACCCCCGCGTAGAGCCTCCGGCAGGAGGCGTTTGGACCCCCTAGATTGGGCAGGAGCCGCTTCAATGCAGCGCCCGCCCGCTCCAGTTTGGGAGCCAAACGTCGGAAATGCTCCACGAAGTTCCACCGGCTGTCGAGGACGAGTCCCAGGTACTTCATCGTCGACTCGACGCCGATAGAAACCCCTCCTACCGTTATTTGGGACTCCAACGGTGGCGCGTTCCGAGGACCATGAAAGCACATGGCCTCGGACTTGTGCAGGGCCACCTCGAGTCCCAATTGCCGGATCCTTTCGACGATTGTCGCAACCCCGCGTGCCGCTAATTCGGCCGCCGCCTGGTGCGACCTCCCCTGCGCCAGGACCAACGTGTCGTCAGCGTAGCACACTACGCTGACGCCGCTAGGGAGGTCGGCGCGCAGCACCCAGTCGTATCCGATGTCCCACAGATGCGGCCCCAGGACCGATCCCTGTGGGACACCGCACGACATCTCTTGCCGGTTCCACACTCCCTGGTGACCGGGGTAGATGACGGCCCTGTCCGTCAAATAGGCCTCGACCACACGACAGAGGTAGGTCGGCATCCGGTGATACCGGAGTGCCTCCCTGATGCAACTCCAGGGCAGGGTATTGAAGGCATTGGCGATGTCTAGGGACACCGCCAAGACGACCCCACTCTGGGCAACAGCATTCCCCGTCGTCAGGGCTCGCACACGCATGATGGCGTCCACCGTAGAGCGCCCTCTGCGGAAACCAAACTGGCTCTCCGCCAAATCCGGCCCCACCCGCACCAGCTGGCCGACGAGGCGGTCTGCAATGACTCTTTCAAAGAGCTTGCCCACCTCGTCGAGCAGCACGATGGGCCGATAAGCGGACGGAGAGTCCGCAGGGCGCCCTGCCTTCCTTATGAGGACCAGTTTCCCCGTCTTCCAGCGAAGCGGGAACTGGCCCCTCTCCATGCATGCGCTTAGGAGCCCCCTAAGTCGAGGCCCGAGAGCCTCCAAGGCCAGGACCCAGGCCTTCCCAGGTAAGCCATCGGGTCCTGGGGCGGTATTTTTGGCATTAAGCCTGCGTACCGCCGCTCTCATTTCTCCCTCGGTCACCTCCGGAGCATCGTCGTCGTCGTCGGCGGTGTGGTCCGCATCAGGCACCGCAGTAGGCGGAGCCATAGGCGGGGAGGAGTGTTCCCCTCGCGAAGGGAACAGAGCGCTCACCACGTCCTCCATAAGCTGGGGCCGGAGACTCTGCGTTAGCGGGGGAGCCCATGGGCGGAGTTTATCCCGCACCACCTTGTACGGGCGTCCCCACGGGTCCCTGTCTAGAGTCCCCAGCGACTCCTCGCGGGCCAACCCCCTGGCCCGCAGGATCTCCACTTGGAGGGCGGTCTTCGCTGCTCTGTACCCCTCGTATAGCTCCGCCTGAATGGCTTCCGTATCCGGAGGTTTGATACGGAGCCTGCGGTGCCTGGTGTACCGGCGTCGCGCAGCCACGCACGCAGTGCGCAGAGCCGTCAGCTCCTGCGACCACCAGTACACCTGGCGCGAGGCACGTCTAGGCTGGACCCGGGGCATTGCCACGTCACATATGTCGGACATGGCCTCCCGGAACCACTCCGCCTCGTCGTTGATGTCGGCAGGCCTGTCCGGTGGTGACACCCAGGCCTGCACGATCGAGGCTTCCAGGAGGAGCTCCCGGTCCAGCTGCTTCAGCGCCCACCGCGGACCACTCGGGGCCCGTCGGACCGGCGCGTCCGAGGTCTGGGCGGAGACGTCGAACCGGATATACCGGTGATCGGAATAGGTCTCCACCCCCTCCATGACACGCCAGTCAACTACACGCGGCGACAGAGCGGGGCTGGCGAACGAGATGTCCACCACTGATTCACCCCGCATCCGCACACACGTGGGGACAGAACCCCGGTTTAGGACGACCAGGCCTGTCTCCAGGGCCCAGTCCTCCACCATCCTGCCCCGTGTGTCCGTTAACCGGGAACCCCAAGCCAGATTCTTGGCATTGAAGTCCCCGAGGACGAACACGGGGAGGGAACCAAACCCGACGACGACGTCTCTCAACTCCGCAAGGGAGTTGTGGAGCTCGGCAAGAGTTCGGTTCGGAGAGAGGTAGACCCCTACCACGACAATCTCCCCGAACCGTGCTGCTACGCAGCCCCGTCCTCTCTTGACGGCCTCGAGGGACGGGGTACCGGCGGCGGCCGACGAAATTAGGGTCACTGAGCCGCTCAGGTCCTCCACCCAGTCATCCCTGGGCGGGACAAAGTACGGCTCAGCGACCACGGCGATGTTAATCGACCACTGCGCCATGCTCTGGAGCAACAGATCCTGAGCGGCGGCGCAGTGGTTGATGTTCGCCTGGAGGAGGCGTAATGGGGCCATTAATGGCACTCCATGTCAGCCCCCTCTTGGGCCTCCTTCCCAGCCCCCTGAGAGGGGCCTGCCGCAGCGGCCACGGTGGTGGCGGCGACGACGGCGGTGTTGGAGGCGGCAGCGGCGGTGGCAGTGGTGGCGGCTGCGGCGGTGACGGCGGTGGCGGAGGGCTTGCCTCTGGCCCTGGCTTTGGTGGGTGGGGCGCAGGCCTTGCCCCCCATCCGGTGCTCGGCCGGCTTGCCAGCCGCCGCACATACGGCACAGTGCGGCGTGGCGTTGCAGGAGCCGGCCTTGTGCCCGGGCTGACCACAGCGGTAGCAGAGACCGCTGCGGTCCACCTCCGAGGTGCAATTCGCCTGCACGTGGTTGCCCACCTGGCAGCGGAAGCACCTCTGAGGTCTGGGTTCCAGCAGTTTCACCTGCGCGGAAACCCAGCCCACCAATAGCCGTTGGCCCTCCCCGGTTATTTTTCTGGCCGCCGACACGGGGCAGCTCACCATAACGGTTTGCAGCCCCGTGGAGTCAGGACGGATGGTGCCTGCCTTCACCTGCTCGGCAGAGCATCCCCCGGTCCTAACCACTGCGGCGACCACCTTCTCTTCAGTCGCGGAGTCGTCCAGGCCCGTGATGCGCATGCTAGCGCATTTGGTGGGCCTGGACACTCGGACTTCGTCCGCATTTAGTGACGCCCTAAGCCTTTCGGCCAGGGCGTCAGCGGCCGGGCCACTAGCCCTACCGGGGACCTCCACCATTCGGGCCCCAGTCGCCGTCACCTTCATTTTGAGGCCTTTTGCTGCGCCGAGCTCCTCCAGGCGCACCGCCTCACCCACCTTCGCCATCACCGTCCTATAGGACACGCCCTTCTTTTCCGCATCCGGCTGTAGTGTGATCACTACAGCTGCGGAATTCGGGGCGCGGAGCCTAGCCGCGGCGGTGCGCTCCTTGCGCCGCTGCCGCCTCTCCCTCTTTTTGGCCGCCCTCTTTGCCTTAACCGCCTTCCTCTTCTCTCCGGCTACTTGCCATTCGGCATCGGCCGGAAGAGATTTAGGAGGCGGGGGCGGCCGTCTTGCCACCTGGGCCGCCAGGGTCGGAGCCCTCGCCGTCGGGGCTGGAGCTCTCGCCGCTGGTGCTGGAGCCTTCGCCGCCTGCGCAGCAGCCGCACCCTTTGGCTGCCCCGATGAGCCCCGTTTGGCCGTGGCACCTGCGGCGGCTGCATACGAGGCCGGTTTCCGCTGGCCAGAAGGCGGCTGGCTCGCCGCCAACGGGGGGCGCAGGACGATGGCCTCCAGGGCGGAGAAACGGCTCTGCAGGGAAGCCATTTCCTGCCGCACAAGGGTCAGAACCCGGTCCTCTACAGGCACGGGCCGTCCCTGTCCCTGCTGCTGCCCCCCTTGCGGCTCCATCCGGGGGCCGTCTCCTCGGAGCCCAGCCAGGTCCGCCCGGAGCTTCTCGTTCTCCTTTCGGAGAAGCTCCATGGCGGCTGTCAAGCGGGCGATCTCCGCCCGCATCTCGGACATACTGTCCTGGGGAGGCCCGACGTGAAGGGCCTCCGCTGCCGCCACAATAGAGGCCGTGGCCGCGGCTATGGCCTGATCCTTAGAGGACCTGAGCCTCTTAATGGATACTGCCTTGATTGCGCTGGCCACGACCTCCGCAAAGCCGTCGACACGCTCTAAATTGGAGCCGCCAGCGGCATCCGGTTCACCACCTGGGACCTCTGAGAGGTGGCGCTTCTCGGCTCGCTGGGCTGGCTTGGCTGGGCTGACTCTGCTCGGCTCGCCAACCTCCCTGGTGGTGGGCCCTCTATCCAAGACTTTCCCTCCTCGGGCCCCCCCCCGCCGGCTGGAGTGGATCTTTTGCCGCTCTTTCTGGCTCAAAACCCACTCGTCGGAGGACGACCCCGAGTTGGGGCGCTTGGGAGTCCTAATGAACTCACGGTTCCTACCGACCACTTCTTTTTGCACAGAGCTCTGACCTGAGCCCTTTGCGCTGGATGCAGCGTCGGACTCCGACCCTGCATCACTCCCCTCCACTTGACTTTTTGTCTGTTTTTTGATGTTACTTTTATCCATACTTAATCCCACGAGTATGGGGGATATAAAAAGTACACCTAGGTTCACCCCCTGTCCCTAGGCAAGTGTACATTTATAACCCAACCAGGGGGTCCACTGGTACCCTGGCTGGGGGTGCGCTAACGACTGATGCGCCACCTACAACTCGGAAGTTGCAGATGACACTACTCCTCAGCCATTCATATCCTCGCCGCGCACCAAAACTTGATATTAGAGGAATTTTTATAGAGGTTATCTTCCTCGCGATCCGGGCGATCAAGCCAAGATCCTCGTCCCGTTCCAAGCCACAAAACATGACTGTAGTCTCTTTACGGATTACGATTTCGACGGTTGCAGACAGAAGAATCATTCTCCCGCTGCTTGCTCGCTGGCAGGGTAAGTGCACAGCAAGCACCGCCACTCTTCGCCCACTCGACCTGCCCTCTGTAAGCAGAGAGGGGAGTGGACGACCGACGATCGAGCATGAAGCTCCCCGCCACGCAGAAATTCGCCACGGTCAATACCCTCTCCGAAACATGGAGAGACTATTGGCCGTGCCCAGGATGCACCGGCCCGACGACTGCTCTTTCCCCCGAACGTATTCGAAGGGAACCAGCAGCAATCAGGCACACGAGGAGGTTTTCTGCACGCACCCCACGACTGTCTCACTAAGGTGGATTTCGAAGGTTTGTGAATTTAATTAATATTAAATTTTTTGAAGTTCTATATTCGCTAGGCGCACGTGCGAGGTGTCAAAAGACGCGTCTCCGCGCGGGCCAGCGACGTACGGAGCGAATGAATTTTGAGCGGAACAAAAATTTTGACTTTTGGTCAAAAAACGTGTTTTCTGACTGAAAAATATGTAAAAAACTGAAATTACGGCTACCGAACAGGACTCAAGTACGCGGAACGCGCACCAGAATACGGGTAAGGCAGGTAAGTGACTATTGAAACTAAGAAAAACCAAATTTGCAATAAAAATTTAGAGATAAAAAATTTTGTATGTAATATATATAGTGTTCGTGAAGCAATGTATGAACGAAAAAATTTTTTCGCGTCTATGTCAATTTTTATTAGTCAGAACGTAGGACGGAGCCTAAAAAAGATCAAAATTGCTGAAAACAGCTTCAAAATGCGTCACCTGGATGCAAAGTTATAACGATTTGCTGCAACGACTGTCTCACTAAGGTGGATTTCGAAGGTTTGTGAATTTAATTAATATGAATTTTTTTGAAGTTCTATATTCGCTAGGCGCACGTGCGAGGTGTCAAAAGACGCGTCTCCGCGCGGGCCAGCGACGTACGGAGCGAATGAAATTTATGCGGAACAAAAATTTTGAGTTTTGGTCAAAAAACGTGTTTTTTGAGTTTTGGTCAAAAAACGTGTTTTTTGACTGAAAAATGTGTTAAAAACTGAACTTTCGGCTACCAAACAGGACTCGAGCACGCGGAATGCGCACCAGAATACGGGTAAGGCAGGTAAGTAACTATTGAAACTAATATAAAGAAAATTTGCAGTCAAAATTTAGAGATAAAAAATTTTGTATGTAATATATATAGTGTTCGTGAAGCAATGTATGAACGAAAAAATTTTTTCGCGTCTATGTCAATTTTTATTAGTCAGAACGTAGGACGGAGCCTAAAAAAGATCAAAATTGCTGAAAACAGCTTCAAAATGCGTCACCTGGATGCAAAGTTATAACGATTTGCTGCAACGACTGTCTCACTAAGGTGGATTTCGAAGGTTTGTGAATTTAATTAATATTAAATTTTTTGAAGTTCTATATTCGCTAGGCGCACGTGCGAGATGTCAAAAGACGCGTCTCCGCGCGGGCCAGCGACGTACGGAGCGAATGAATTTTGAGCGGAACAAAAATTTTGACTTTTGGTCAAAAAACGTGTTTTCTGACTGAAAAATATGTAAAAAACTGAAATTACGGCTACCGAACAGGACTCAAGTACGCGGAACGCGCACCAGAATACGGGTAAGGCAGGTAAGTGACTATTGAAACTAAGAAAAACCAAATTTGCAATAAAAGTTTAGAGATAAAAAATTTTGTATGTAATATATATAGTGTTCGTGAAGCAATGTATGAACGAAAAAATTTTTTCGCGTCTATGTCAATTTTTATTAGTCAGAACGTAGGACGGAGCCTAAAAAAGATCAAAATTGCTGAAAACAGCTTCAAAATGCGTCACCTGGATGCAAAGTTATAACGATTTGCTGCAACGACTGTCTCACTAAGGTGGATTTCGAAGGTTTGTGAATTTAATTAATATGAAATTTTTTGAAGTTCTATATTCGCTAGGCGCACGTGCGAGGTGTCAAAAGACGCGTCTCCGCGCGGGCCAGCGACGTACGGAGCGAATGAATTTTGAGCGGAACAAAAATTTTGACTTTTGGTCAAAAAACGTGTTTTCTGACTGAAAAATATGTAAAAAACTGAAATTACGGTTACCGAACAGGACTCAAGTACGCGGAACGCGCACCAGAATACGGGTAAGGCAGGTAAGTGACTATTGAAACTAAGAAAAACCAAATTTGCAATAAAAATTTAGAGATAAAAAATTTTGTATGTAATATATATAGTGTTCGTGAAGCAATGTATGAACGAAAAAATTTTTTCGCGTCTATGTCAATTTTTATTAGTCAGAACGTAGGACGGAGCCTAAAAAAGATCAAAATTGCTGAAAACAGCTTCAAAATGCGTCACCTGGATGCAAAGTTATAACGATTTGCTGCAACGACTGTCTCACTAAGGTGGATTTCGAAGGTTTGTGAATTTAATTAATATGAATTTTTTTGAAGTTCTATATTCGCTAGGCGCACGTGCGAGGTGTCAAAAGACGCGTCTCCGCGCGGGCCAGCGACGTACGGAGCGAATGAAATTTATGCGGAACAAAAATTTTGAGTTTTGGTCAAAAAACGTGTTTTTTGAGTTTTGGTCAAAAAACGTGTTTTTTGACTGAAAAATGTGTGAAAAACTGAACTTTCGGCTACCAAACAGGACTCGAGCACGCGGAATGCGCACCAGAATACGGGTAAGGCAGGTAAGTAACTATTGAAACTAATATAAAGAAAATTTGCAGTCAAAATTTAGAGATAAAAAATTTTGTATGTAATATATATAGTGTTCGTGAAGCAATGTATGAACGAAAAAATTTTTTCGCGTCTATGAAAATTTTTATTAGTCAGAACGTAGGACGGAGCCTAAAAAAGATCAAAATTGCTGAAAACAGCTTCAAAATGCGTCACCTGGATGCAAAGATATAACGATTTGCTGCAACGACTGTCTCACTAACGTGGATTTCGAAGGTTTATGAATTTAATTAATATTAAATTTTTTGAAGTTCTATATTCGCTAGGCGCACGTGCGAGGTGTCAAAAGACGCGTCTCCGCGCGGGCCAGCGACGTACGGAGCGAATGAATTTTGAGCGGAACAAAAATTTTGACTTTTGGTCAAAAAACGTGTTTTCTGACTGAAAAATATGTAATAAACTGAAATTACGGCTACCGAACAGGACTCAAGTACGCGGAACGCGCACCAGAATACGGGTAAGGCAGGTAAGTGACTATTGAAACTAAGAAAAACCAAATTTGCAATAAAAACTTAAGAGATAAAAAATTTTGTATGTAATATATATAGTGTTCGTGAAGCAATGTATGAACGAAAAAATTTTTTCGCGTCTATGTCAATTTTTATTAGTCAGAACGTAGGACGGAGCCTAAAAAAGATCAAAATTGCTGAAAACAGCTTCAAAATGCGTCACCTGGATGCAAAGTTATAACGATTTGCTGCAACGACTGTCTCACTAAGGTGGATTTCGAAGGTTTGTGAATTTAATTAATATGAAATTTTTTGAAGTTCTATATTCGCTAGGCGCACGTGCGAGGTGTCAAAAGACGCGTCTCCGCGCGGGCCAGCGACGTACGGAGCGAATGAATTTTGAGCGGAACAAAAATTTTGACTTTTGGTCAAAAAACGTGTTTTCTGACTGAAAAATATGTAAAAAACTGAAATTACGGCTACCGAACAGGACTTAAGTACGCGGAACGCGCACCAGAATACGGGTAAGGCAGGTAAGTGACTATTGAAACTAAGAAAAACCAAATTTGCAATAAAAATTTAGAGATAAAAAATTTTGTATGTAATATATATAGTGTTCGTGAAGCAATGTATGAACGAAAAAATTTTTTCGCGTCTATGTCAATTTTTATTAGTCAGAACGTAGGACGGAGCCTAAAAAAGATCAAAATTGCTGAAAACAGCTTCAAAATGCGTCACCTGGATGCAAAGTTATAACGATTTGCTGCAACGACTGTCTCACTAAGGTGGATTTCGAAGGTTTGTGAATTTAATTAATATGAATTTTTTTGAAGTTCTATATTCGCTAGGCGCACGTGCGAGGTGTCAAAAGACGCGTCTCCGTGCGGGCCAGCGACGTACGGAGCGAATTAAATTTATGCGGAACAAAAATTTTGAGTTTTGGTCAAAAAACGTGTTTTTTGAGTTTTGGTCAAAAAACGTGTTTTTTGACTGAAAAATGTGTGAAAAACTGAACTTTCGGCTACCAAACAGGACTCGAGCACGCGGAATGCGCACCAGAATACGGGTAAGGCAGGTAAGTAACTATTGAAACTAATATAAAGAAAATTTGCAGTCAAAATTAAGAGATAAAAAATTTTGTATGTAATATATATAGTGTTCGTGAAGCAATGTATAAACGAAAAAATTTTTTCGCGTCTATGTCAATTTTTATTAGTCAGAACGTAGGACGGAGCCTAAAAAAGATCAAAATTGCTGAAAAAAGCTTCAAAATGCGTCACCTGGATGCAAAGTTATAACGATTTGCTGCAACGACTGTCTCACTAAGGTGGATTTCGAAGGTTTGTGAATTTAATTAATATTAAATTTTTTGAAGTTCTATATTCGCTAGGCGCACGTGCGAGGTGTCAAAAGACGCGTCTCCGCGCGGGCCAGCGACGTACGGAGCGAATGAAATTTATGCGGAACAAAAATTTTGAGTTTTGGTCAAAAAACGTGTTTTTTGAGTTTTGGTCAAAAAACGTGTTTTTTGACTGAAAAATGTGTGAAAAACTGAACTTTCGGCTACCAAACAGGACTCGAGCACGCGGAATGCGCACCAGAATACGGGTAAGGCAGGTAAGTAACTATTGAAACTAATATAAAGAAAATTTGCAGTCAAAATTTAGAGATAAAAAATTTTGTATGTAATATATATAGTGTTCGTGAAGCAATGTATGAACGAAAAAAATTTTTCGCGTCTATGTCAATTTTTATTAGTCAGAACGTAGGACGGAGCCTAAAAGGGATCAAAATTGCTGAAAACAGCTTCAAAATGCGTCACCTGGATGCAAAGTTATAACGATTTGCTGCAACGACTGTCTCACTAAGGTGGATTTCGAAGGTTTGTGAATTTAATTAATATTAAATTTTTTGAAGTTCTATATTCGCTAGGCGCACGTGCGAGGTGTCAAAAGACGCGTCTCCGCGCGGGCCAGCGACGTACGGAGCGAATGAATTTTGAGCGGAACAAAAATTTTGACTTTTGGTCAAAAAACGTGTTTTCTGACTGAAAAATATGTAAAAAACTGAAATTACGGCTACCGAACAGGACTCAAGTACGCGGAACGCGCACCAGAATACGGGTAAGGCAGGTAAGTGACTATTGAAACTAAGAAAAACCAAATTTGCAATAAAAATTTAGAGATAAAAAATTTTGTATGTAATATATATAGTGTTCGTGAAGCAATGTATGAACGAAAAAATTTTTTCGCGTCTATGTCAATTTTTATTAGTCAGAACGTAGGACGGAGCCTAAAAAAGATCAAAATTGCTGAAAACAGCTTCAAAATGCGTCACCTGGATGCAAAGTTATAACGATTTGCTGCAACGACTGTCTCACTTTTTTTTTTTTTTTTTTAGGGTGGGAAATCATCAAATAACTTCTCCCGCTCTGGGCGGAGCGGGAGGGTGTGTCAGACTCTTACTGACTAAAACCCACCCGTATTCCTTCTTGTTGCCTGTGTTGCGGGGGCCTCGGTGACCCATAAGTACCTTCCCGCGACCCCGGCAGGCATCGGCCCTAGTGGACCCCTACTATGTGCTGACGACATCTCTTTGAGGCGCGCGTGGAATACAACGCGCCGTCGACCCGGGCCTGGTCCTTACCGGACGGTGAGCTACCCATTGCTCACCGTCCGCAAGCCCGCGCCTACGGTGGCCGGAAATCCGCCCGGGATTCCCGACGCCCTGGGCGTCTCCTGCGGCGGCTAGGGGCGAGAGGGCGCGAAACTTGCCTTTCCCTCAACCGTCCCGCCTCCTCCTTTGCGAGCATTACTGCTTCGCAGAAGGAGGTGACGGCTGCCCATGCCCTCTCGCTCCGTACCATGGCCTGAACCAGGGCCGGACGCGAGAGGTCTCTGCCGCCGATCGCCTCCACTAGGACACGGCGGTGCTCTGCCCAAGCCGGGCAGACCTCCACCGTATGCTCCACCGTGTCCTCCAGGCGATCCACACAGTGGTGACACCCGGACGTTTCCTCCCGCCTTATCCGACACAGGAACCTCCCGAAGCTGCCGTGTCCGGTGAGGACCTGCGTCACGCGGAAGGTGAGGACGCCGTGGCGCCTCTCCAGCCACTCCTCAAAGAGGGGACTTATCGCCGCAATCGTGGCGTGCCCAGCACTGGGTTGCAACAACCGTACTTTCCATGACCGACTGTCTCACTAAGGTGGATTTCGAAGGTTTGTGAATTTAATTAATATGAAATTTTTTGAAGTTCTATATTCGCTAGGCGCACGTGCGAGGTGTCAAAAGACGCGTCTCCGCGCGGGCCAGCGACGTACGGAGCGAATGAATTTTGAGCGGAACAAAAATTTTGACTTTTGGTCAAAAAACGTGTTTTCTGACTGAAAAATATGTAAAAAACTGAAATTACGGCTACCGAACAGGACTCAAGTACGCGGAACGCGCACCAGAATACGGGTAAGGCAGGTAAGTGACTATTGAAACTAAGAAAAACCAAATTTGCAATAAAAATTTAGAGATAAAAAATTTTGTATGTAATATATATAGTGTTCGTGAAGCAATGTATGAACGAAAAAATTTTTTCGCGTCTATGTCAATTTTTATTAGTCAGAACGTAGGACGGAGCCTAAAAAAGATCAAAATTGCTGAAAACAGCTTCAAAATGCGTCACCTGGATGCAAAGTTATAACGATTTGCTGCAACGACTGTCTCACTAAGGTGGATTTCGAAGGTTTGTGAATTTAATTAATATGAATTTTTTTGAAGTTCTATATTCGCTAGGCGCACGTGCGAGGTGTCAAAAGACGCGTCTCCGTGCGGGCCAGCGACGTACGGAGCGAATGAAATTTATGCGGAACAAAAATTTTGAGTTTTGGTCAAAAAACGTGTTTTTTGAGTTTTGGTCAAAAACGTGTTTTTTGACTGAAAAATGTGTGAAAAACTGAACTTTCGGCTACCAAACAGGACTCGAGCACGCGGAATGCGCACCAGAATACGGGTAAGGCAGGTAAGTAACTATTGAAACTAATATAAAGAAAATTTGCAGTCAAAATTTAGAGATAAAAAATTTTGTATGTAATATATATAGTGTTCGTGAAGCAATGTATGAACGAAAAAATTTTTTCGCGTCTATGTCAATTTTTATTAGTCAGAACGTAGGACGGAGCCTAAAAAAGATCAAAATTGCTGAAAACAGCTTCAAAATGCGTCACCTGGATGCAAAGTTATAACGATTTGCTGCAACGACTGTCTCACTAAGGTGGATTTCGAAGGTTTGTGAATTTAATTAATATTAAATTTTTTGAAGTTCTATATTCGCTAGGCGCACGTGCGAGGTGTCAAAAGACGCGTCTCCGCGCGGGCCAGCGAAGTACGGAGCGAATGAATTTTGAGCGGAACAAAAATTTTGACTTTTGGTCAAAAAACGTGTTTTCTGACTGAAAAATATGTAAAAAACTGAAATTACGGCTACCGAACAGGACTCAAGTACGCGGAACGCGCACCAGAATACGGGTAAGGCAGGTAAGTGACTATTGAAACTAAGAAAAACCAAATTTGCAATAAAAATTTAGAGATAAAAAATTTTGTATGTAATATATATAGTGTTCGTGAAGCAATGTATGAACGAAAAAATTTTTTCGCGTCTATGTCAATTTTTATTAGTCAGAACGTAGGACGGAGCCTAAAAAAGATCAAAATTGCTGAAAACAGCTTCAAAATGCGTCACCTGGATGCAAAGTTATAACGATTTGCTGCAACGACTGTCTCACTAAGGTGGATTTCGAAGGTTTGTGAATTTAATTAATATGAATTTTTTTGAAGTTCTATATTCGCTAGGCGCACGTGCGAGGTGTCAAAAGACGCGTCTCCGCGCGGGCCAGCGACGTACGGAGCGAATGAATTTTGAGCGGAACAAAAATTTTGACTTTTGGTCAAAAAACGTGTTTTCTGACTGAAAAATATGTAAAAAACTGAAATTACGGCTACCGAACAGGACTCAAGTACGCGGAACGCGCACCAGAATACGGGTAAGGCAGGTAAGTGACTATTGAAACTAAGAAAAACCAAATTTGCAATAAAAGTTTAGAGATAAAAAATTTTGTATGTAATATATATAGTGTTCGTGAAGCAATGTATGAACGAAAAAATTTTTTCGCGTCTATGTCAATTTTTATTAGTCAGAACGTAGGACGGAGCCTAAAAAAGATCAAAATTGCTGAAAACAGCTTCAAAATGCGTCACCTGGATGCAAAGTTATAACGATTTGCTGCAACGACTGTCTCACTAAGGTGGATTTCGAAGGTTTGTGAATTTAATTAATATGAATTTTTTTGAAGTTCTATATTCGCTAGGCGCACGTGCGAGGTGTCAAAAGACGCGTCTCCGTGCGGGCCAGCGACGTACGGAGCGAATGAAATTTATGCGGAACAAAAATTTTGAGTTTTGGTCAAAAAACGTGTTTTTTGAGTTTTGGTCAAAAAACGTGTTTTTTGACTTTTGGTCAAAAAACGTGTTTTCTGACTGAAAAATATGTAAAAAACTGAAATTACGGCTACCGAACAGGACTCAAGTACGCGGAACGCGCACCAGAATACGGGTAAGGCAGGTAAGTGACTATTGAAACTAAGAAAAACCAAATTTGCAATAAAAATTTAGAGATAAAAAATTTTGTATGTAATATATATAGTGTTCGTGAAGCAATGTATGAACGAAAAAATTTTTTCGCGTCTATGTCAATTTTTATTAGTCAGAACGTAGGACGGAGCCTAAAAAAGATCAAAATTGCTGAAAACAGCTTCAAAATGCGTCACCTGGATGCAAAGTTATAACGATTTGCTGCAACGACTGTCTCACTAAGGTGGATTTCGAAGGTTTGTGAATTTAATTAATATGAATTTTTTTGAAGTTCTATATTCGCTAGGCGCACGTGCGAGGTGTCAAAAGACGCGTCTCCGTGCGGGCCAGCGACGTACGGAGCGAATGAAATTTATGCGGAACAAAAATTTTGAGTTTTGGTCAAAAAACGTGTTTTTTGAGTTTTGGTCAAAAACGTGTTTTTTGACTGAAAAATGTGTGAAAAACTGAACTTTCGGCTACCAAACAGGACTCGAGCACGCGGAATGCGCACCAGAATACGGGTAAGGCAGGTAAGTAACTATTGAAACTAATATAAAGAAAATTTGCAGTCAAAATTTAGAGATAAAAAATTTTGTATGTAATATATATAGTGTTCGTGAAGCAATGTATGAACGAAAAAATTTTTTCGCGTCTATGTCAATTTTTATTAGTCAGAACGTAGGACGGAGCCTAAAAAAGATCAAAATTGCTGAAAACAGCTTCAAAATGCGTCACCTGGATGCAAAGTTATAACGATTTGCTGCAACGACTGTCTCACTAAGGTGGATTTCGAAGGTTTGTGAATTTAATTAATATTAAATTTTTTGAAGTTCTATATTCGCTAGGCGCACGTGCGAGGTGTCAAAAGACGCGTCTCCGCGCGGGCCAGCGAAGTACGGAGCGAATGAATTTTGAGCGGAACAAAAATTTTGACTTTTGGTCAAAAAACGTGTTTTCTGACTGAAAAATATGTAAAAAACTGAAATTACGGCTACCGAACAGGACTCAAGTACGCGGAACGCGCACCAGAATACGGGTAAGGCAGGTAAGTGACTATTGAAACTAAGAAAAACCAAATTTGCAATAAAAATTTAGAGATAAAAAATTTTGTATGTAATATATATAGTGTTCGTGAAGCAATGTATGAACGAAAAAATTTTTTCGCGTCTATGTCAATTTTTATTAGTCAGAACGTAGGACGGAGCCTAAAAAAGATCAAAATTGCTGAAAACAGCTTCAAAATGCGTCACCTGGATGCAAAGTTATAACGATTTGCTGCAACGACTGTCTCACTAAGGTGGATTTCGAAGGTTTGTGAATTTAATTAATATGAATTTTTTTGAAGTTCTATATTCGCTAGGCGCACGTGCGAGGTGTCAAAAGACGCGTCTCCGCGCGGGCCAGCGACGTACGGAGCGAATGAATTTTGAGCGGAACAAAAATTTTGACTTTTGGTCAAAAAACGTGTTTTCTGACTGAAAAATATGTAAAAAACTGAAATTACGGCTACCGAACAGGACTCAAGTACGCGGAACGCGCACCAGAATACGGGTAAGGCAGGTAAGTGACTATTGAAACTAAGAAAAACCAAATTTGCAATAAAAGTTTAGAGATAAAAAATTTTGTATGTAATATATATAGTGTTCGTGAAGCAATGTATGAACGAAAAAATTTTTTCGCGTCTATGTCAATTTTTATTAGTCAGAACGTAGGACGGAGCCTAAAAAAGATCAAAATTGCTGAAAACAGCTTCAAAATGCGTCACCTGGATGCAAAGTTATAACGATTTGCTGCAACGACTGTCTCACTAAGGTGGATTTCGAAGGTTTGTGAATTTAATTAATATGAATTTTTTTGAAGTTCTATATTCGCTAGGCGCACGTGCGAGGTGTCAAAAGACGCGTCTCCGTGCGGGCCAGCGACGTACGGAGCGAATGAAATTTATGCGGAACAAAAATTTTGAGTTTTGGTCAAAAAACGTGTTTTTTGAGTTATGGTCAAAAAACGTGTTTTTTGAGTTTTGGTCAAAAAACGTGTTTTTAGGTTAGGTTAGGTTAGGTTTTTTTTTTTTTTTTTTTTTTTTTTTTTTTTTTTTTTTTTTTTTTTTTTTTTTATACTTCTACCTCCAACATGATCGGAGCCTATTTCTAGCTATTCTTCTTTCATACCAGTTCTCGCATTTTTTCCTCTCGCACTTTTATTCTACATACTGTATCTTTCTTTCATTCATCATCATTTTATCTATTATGGGTGGGATTCCCAACTATCATCTTTCCGGCTATCTTCTACTACTACTATATCATTTCTTTACTTTATTTATTTCATCTTTTTGGGTTTTACAGTAAAAGTAGACACGAAGACTATTTTTAATATGTGGCCTTCGTTATACATACATTAAACACTTAATCTAAGTTTATATTTATTTTACATGTTCATATTAAATCTCTTAATCTAGTCATAATATTTTACAGTCTCTTATTTATATACTTATTCTGGTCTTACAGAGTCAGGGAGCGGATTTTATTAGCTCTTACATAAACTTTAAAAACTAGGCTTATCTCTATTTCACATCATCTTTGTATTTTACCTTAAACTATTTTACAGATATTTGTGTCTATGCTAGTCTCTAATATAATACACTATATTATGACAGCATATTTACTTATGCGGTTTTATTTCGATCTATTAATTTTTTAGCTATAAATTTACAGTAGTCTAGGAATATTTCTGCAGTTTTACTCTTTACTATGTATTTTGTGTTGTTCGGTGTTATTGTCGTGCCTAACATATTCTCGACGATATAGCGGTGTTTTGTAAATTGTGGGCAGTCGAATAAAATGTGAGGGACCGTTTCATATGCATCTGGGTCGCAGGTGCACGATGGACTCCCCTTGCACTTGAAGCGGTGCAGGTACTCGGAGAATCCACCGTGCCCCGTCATTATCTGCGTGGTAAGGCTATCCGTTCCTATCCTGCGAATCACCCCAAAAGCCGTCCGCACATCCGGTAAGAATAATTTTGTTACGGATGCGGTATTACTGGCGCCGTATCTACGGTCCCACTCATCAAGCGTTGCTATACGTATGCTACGTCTGATGAATGAGATCGGACACCGATCGTAATCCGGTTTTCTTTTTAAATTTTCAGCGGCCTCTTTTGCTAATTGGTCGGCTCTTTCATTCCCCTGTAGCCCCACGTGTGCTTTGATCCAAAACAAGTTTACTATCTTGTTTTGGTGGGATGCAGATCTTATGTTATCCCTAGCTTCTACAGCCAGAGGGTGGAGCGAACCGGGATTTGTAATCGTTTGAAGAGCTGCCATTGAGTCGCTGAAAACCCCGAAAGACGACGCCTTCAGCTTAATTATTTCGCGTGTTGCCCTTGCTAATGCTAGAAGTTCAGCCTGGTAAACCGTGCAGTAGTTCGACAATGCAAGTTTGAGGGCTCTGGTCTCAGCGACATTGTTCCATATGGACAGTGCAGCGCCAACCCCTCCTCCAATTTTGCTCCCGTCCGTAAAAATGCGGATGTCGAAATTGCTGTTGTTGTTCAGCTGCTCTTGGTTTGCCAGGCTGTCAAATGTCAAGACATCACGTGCCGCAGGGTGAGGGGACTCCATTGCAGAGGTCATTCGCTTGGCCTCCCTGTCCCCCAGTGAAGTCCGGGGCATCCCCCTCTTGGCCTCGTACAACGCTGCCGCCTCACCAACTCGGAGGTCAAGTGGGAGCATCCCAGACAGCACCAGTGCTGAGTTCAGGGAGACCGTGCGATATGCCTTGCACATCTTCTGTGCGATTCCCCGCTGTACGGTCCCGAGTTGTTTAGTAATGCCCAACTTTTTGGCAGCCGGTGCCCAGACGCTAGCAGCGTAGAGAATTATGGGCTCTACGGTCGCCACATATATGATCCGAATAACTTCTGGATGTAACCCCCAACTAACTTTTGCGGCTCTGCACAACTGTTTGTAGATCGCGATTGCTTTTCTGCAAACGAGGGAGACGTGGGTGTTAAAGGTAAGTTTTTCATCGATGGTTACACCCAGAAGCTTTATTTCCTTTGATATGCCAATCCCGATTCCCCCCATGCTCAGGCGTGGTGTGTCATATTTTAATTTTCTCGTTATGACCATAGCTGTTGTTTTGTGTGGCGCGAATTTGAGTTTATTCTCGACACCCCACGCCAGAACATGACTGAGAGCGGCATTGGCACATTCCTCCACCTCTTGCGCGGTTTCTCCATCGAAAACCAGGAGAACATCGTCCGCAAACGCCTGGACATAATTTCCTCTCTTTTCTGCTGCTTTTAGGAGGGGATCTAGTAACAAGTTCCATAAGATTGGGCCGCCAATTGAGCCCTGGACACAGCCCTTGTTTGTATTTTTTCTGAAAACCTCCCCACCGTACCTGACTGAGACGTTTCGGTCGCTGAGGTAACTGTCTATGACCCGCCTAAGGTTGATTGGACACTTTTCCTCCGCCAGACGGACTCTTATCGCTGGCCACCAAGCGCTATCGAAAGCTCCCTCTATGTCCAAAGATACAAGCGTAACTATTCTTTTTTCTTGTAGTTTTTTACGAACATGCTGCATGAGATCATAGAGGGAGTCCTCGGTGCCCCTTTGCGGCATGAATCCATACTGACGGGTACTCATCCTTGGTAAAAGATGGAACTTTAGGCGGGCCACCAGCATCTTCTCGAAAATTTTTCCTAATATGGGCAACAGTCCAATCGGCCTGTATGATTTTGGAGTGGAGTATTTCTCTTTTCCAGGTTTTCTCAGAATTACAACAGTTGCCTCTTTCCAGGCCGTGGGAAAATGATGAAGTTCTAAGCACTTATTTAAAAACCTTAAAAATAAGTCTGGGTCATTTTCCACGGCGTGGCAACATATGTCGGCGGTAAAGCCGTCAGAGCCCGGTGCTTTCTTAGGGTTGAAGGACTCCATTGAGCTTCTCAATTCTGCCATCGTAAACGGTGGGTCACAAGAATCATCTTGATCACCAGAGTTCACGATATTGGCCATGATCCGGATAGATCGATGGTGAGCGTTGTCGCATTCTGAGCGGTCTTCTGGATAGAAAGTTTCTGCTAGCAACCTCACGGAGTCCTTTGCGTCTAGCCCATCCCCGTCCCTTTCCAGTGGCTGGTCCTCCTCCCTACGCTGTGTCCTACCTATTACCCTGTAGATCCCCTCCCACACCCCCTCCCTATCCTGTTTCCCACAAAACTCCTTCCAACTCTCGATCTGCGCTTTGGCCTCTTCCAACTCATACTCTTTTTTATGTTTCAGGTACTCTTCTATGACCTTCGACCTCCGGACTTGGGCGGCACTACGGATTCTACGCTTCAGGGTAGCGACAGTCTTCTTCATCTCAACGATTTTCTCGGACCACCACGGCATGGTAAGTTCGTCTTTAACCTTTTTTGTTGGTATTGATTCCGTGCATGCTTGATCTACAGCTTTTGTGAAGTTGTTTGTTGTCGTTTCAATTTGTTCTATACTCCTAATTTTGTCTATCTCGGATGGTGTGAATTTAACATCTATTTTCAACTGGCCAAATTTCGCATGAAATTTGGACCAGTCTGCTTTTTTGGTGTTAAATTTCCTCGTGGTTCGCTCAACTTTGGTGCCCTTGGATTTCCGCAAGAGGATGGTAAATGTGATGCTGTTGTGATCCGAGCTCGTCAGTCCTTCGTCCACTTTCCAGTCGTCTACCCTGTCCAAAATGTCATTGGAGCAAGCAGTAATGTCCACGTGACTACTGTACCGCTTTCCTCCTCGGATAGTGTCGAAGGTCGGAATTTCCCCTCTGTTGAGTATGTTTAGGTTTAGCTCGCCGAGAGTTCCTGCGACCTCTTCCCCCCTAAGGTCGGCCGTTGGGCTGCCCCACCAGATGCTTTTGGCATTGGTGTCCCCTCCAACGATCAGTTTTTTGGAACCAACTACGCTCTCTATTTGTCTCAGGTGTTCCAAGTAATGATCAATAGGCTGGTCTGGCTCAAAGTAAAAAGAGACAAGCGTGATCTCCCAGGCACTGGTCTGGATTCCCACCACTACAATATTGACCATTCACCACTATTCGTGGTGAGTTTTGGGTACTGCTTTACTACGAGGTCTTTGTTAAAGACAGCTATTGCTGCCTTTACAGTCCCATCTCCTGTTCCAGTGTTCTGGAAGATCCTAACGCCCCTGTGACTCTTCATTACTTTTGCTGCGCCCACATACGGTTCCTGCAGAAGTGCCATTGCTGTTCCACGCTCTGTGGCTTCTATTACAAGCTCGTTGGTTGCCAGCTTCTTACGTTGGAGGTTTGCCTGTATTATTCCGTAGTGTGTATTTTCCAGTATGGTGCCTTTAGCAATACGCCACGGTTGATCTGGCTATATCGTCCCATTTGATTCGAACCGGGCAGTCATGGCTAAAAGCATTGTGCTGCGTGCCGTGTTCAATTTTAGCTCTCATACAATTTCGACAAGCGGGTGGTGAGCCCGACAGCCAATCCGGACATTCGGACCGCATGTGAGGGCCACCACAGTGGCCACACAGGTCAGCTGGCTCTTTACAGAACCGCTTTCCGTGTCCAAAGCCTAAGCAGCGGGTACATTGGACCAACGGGGTCTGGTCTTCGACCCTGATGCGTTGGAGATCAATGTGAACTGTACCGGCTTCTACCGCTCGTCGCCAGATGGTAGGCGAGACGCTGACAATAATGTGGCCAATGTGGGGGTTTCTTGTCTTTCTTCGGTACCTTACCTCTACCCTGTTTTCCCCAGTGTCGAGGCCGTCAAAAACATCCTTGTTTTGATTCCGTAACGCCTTAAGGACGTCTTCGTCAGTATTAACTACTAAGACGTTCCTAAGGATCAAAAGCGGGTCCTTGTTTTTGACTATCTCGACACTCAGGTCAACCCCTTCTTTTTGGAGTCGGTCCTTAATCTTGCCCCTTTCTTCTTCAGTCTGTAAGCCTATTATTATTTTCCTATCCTTAGCTTTTCTAACCTTTTCCACCTTAATCCACCCATCCTTGGCGTTCACTGCTTTCCTTACTTTGTTGAGTACTTCTTCACCTGTCTCAGTTTCATCTTTGGATGTGACCACAACCGAGTGCAAGGTACTGCGCTTTGGCATCACCTTTATGCTCTGGGATGCGGCCACACTCGCGTATGTTTGTTCCTGCTGAAGGAGCTGCCTCTGGTGGTCAATTGCGTCCTTCAGCTCCTCTATCTTTTTATTGTTTTCCACTAGAAGATTTGAATGTAGTTCCATTTTTTGTAGAATCTTGCTAGCATCGGTGTTTTCGGAGCAGGTTAAGATGACTGGTTCCGTTAATACAGGCCTTTCACTGGTCGTGTTTTGTTTCGCGAGTTTTAGCTCCAACTCGACTTCCTTCACTATTTGGTAAAGTCGGTCCATGGCTTCAGATATACCCGTCTTAATCTCCGTCTTTAGATTCCGGGAGCTGTTTAGATGTAGCTTTGCTTTGGTTAGGCAAGCTCTTGCCTCCACAGTTCGGTCCGCATATTTGGGTTTCGAAGGTGAGATTGCGTCGACGGACTTTCTTATTTTTGTCGCGACTTTGCTCTCCTGCGTCATGGCAAGCTTAGTTTTTATTTTCGCAGGGCCAGCCTGCGACGTCTTTTCAGTTGTAGAGGGGGTTGAGCTGCTATTTGCGGCTTCCCACTCCTCAATGCTACGCGTCACATTTAATGGGGCGACTGCCCCAGGTTTAGATGGTGACTTCTCACCATCAGCCGCCCTTGCCGGTGTTCTGTAGCCGAACATATTTGGAGGTACGCGTCAAAAGTAGAAAAAATGTCAATAGGGACAAAAAGAAAATAAAATAGAAAAAATAAAAACCTTTAAAACTATAGTATAGTTACAACAAAAATTGTAATCTATCTCTACCAACGCTCTACCCAGGCTTGCAAAATTCTGGGTAATTATTAGGGGCTCTATATAGATCCCAGAGTCAATTCCAGCTGTCAAAAAAAAAAAAATATATATTTCTGGTTTTTTACTAGGATGGCTCTATGTAGAGTCAAACCAATGCCGTCACTGGATAGAGCCCGCCGAGCCCGTTTCAACAAACCCAAACACGAGGCACCTAGCCCCAAGGGTTCCGGAGCAATAGAAACTTGAAAATTCTGGTTGCTATCCAAGATGGCGGCCAGAATGTGGTTAAAACCTCACAGCTCCGCAACCACCAGACCGAATTGTCCCGTGCTTGGGCTTATCTTACCGTGCTCGACGAGGTCCATACAATGATATGACTTTCAGGCTGAAAAAGTGTTTACTCCTGAAAATGCCTGAAAGCCGCACCACCCGCAAGACAAGCATAGGCCGATCCCCGCAAAGCAAATCCCGTCGCTCCACGACCCCTCGTTGCGAAAATATGGGTGTTTTAAATTTCACAAAAATGGCGGTACAACTGTCAAAGTCAAACTTTGGCTGGTGATATCTACTCTTCCGAAAGTCGCAGAACACCCGAGTTTGGGCTTTTCTGGCACGGATCGACCCACCCTTTCGCGCGAGATAGTTTCCAGGGCCCTGAAAATTTTCAGCTCCAAATGACCTGAAAACTATTTAGCCAGACGGGATTTGTCTCCCCGAACCCAAATCCAAAATCGGCAACTCTCTACAACCACTCAGTCCGGAGTCACGTAGAGTCAAAGTTTTCCAATATGGCCGCCCAACTGTCAAACGCCAACTTTGAATGGCTGTAGCTCCGCAACCGATTGTCCCAGAAAGCTGCGGTTTCGAACCCAAATCCTGGCTTGACCTCCCTAGTATATAAAAAGTGGTTTCAGTGTTGAAAATTTTCAGGCCTGAAAAATGCCTGAAAGCAAAGTCAAAATGTTCCCGCAAGTATTCCGCTGAGAAACGTACCAATCTGAGTCTTCTACGTCCAATAACTTCGGAGTTATTTACAGTTTTATGTAGCAACCCATAAAACCAAAATGGCTGAAAAAGCTATTTCCGTCAATCTAGAAGTTACTGGGCGCAACTTTGGGCTTAAACTATTCACAAAATACATATAAAAGACAATCCTGCTGTCAAAAATTGAATATTTCTAATTATTTCTAATTTATGTCAAAAAATAGCTAAAAATTCAATAACTTTAGAACCGCTTATCGAAAAATTTTGGAAAAAATGTGTTAATTATCAATAAATGATAAGCTATACGACAACATTACAAACAATACAATTTTTAAAATTTTTCCTTTACAAATTAATACTTAAGTAATTTATACAGTTTTTTATTTACTACGATAACAATAATAAAGCTAAAAATCCAGATTTTTCAGGTTGTCCTCTTCTAATAAGCGCGCAAAAGATAGCAATTGAAGAATTGCAAATTTTTGATTTTTTCAGGAGTTGAAGGTGTCAAAAGTTTCAATATTCAAATAAGTATAAAACAAAAAGTACTCCTTTTAAAATTTATCTACTTGCAGAAATGATCCTCCACTAAGAGCCTCTTACACACTGCAAAATTTCAGGCAGGTGTCGTGTCTCGTTTAGGTTTTTCAGACCACGTGCTTTTTTGATTTTCCTGAATATCCCAGGAAGTCTTGGTCTTAGGTTTCTTCAGAGTGGTCCGAAACAAAAGGAATGATTTCCCGCAGTATTTTCCGAAAGAAAACCTGGGGTTATCAGTCCTGTTTTGCAGCAATACGTCAAAATGTTCTTCTTTTATAAACTTAACCTCTATTTTGAGGCGTTTTCAGTTCATACACTGCACAGCACTGCAATCCGGTTTGTGATCTTAACTTGTAGGTATGGGGGCAACTTTCCCTCATACACAGACACTTGAATTTTTAAAATCCGAGCACTTTTTACCACTTTACCGAATTTTAATGTGCGGAGTGACTCTAAAAACGATCCGACCACCACGAGGGCTGGGGGGGAACCGGTTAGGTTAGGTTAGGTTAGGTTATTTTTTTTTTTTTTTTTTTTTTTTTTTTTTTTTTTTTTTTTTTTTTTCCGGACTAGTTCCGCCAACGTGATTGGCGCCTATTCTTTATCTTAAACTCTTCCATACAAGTTCTCGCGTACATGCCTCTCGTACTTCCATGCTTCATACTTTGTCTTTCTTTTATCCATCACCATTTATTCTGTGGGTGGGACTCCCAGTTTTAGCTTTTTCCTATTCTTCTATTTTATTTATTTATTTAATTTCTTACTTAACTCAGGGAAATAAATTCAGCTGATCTATTTTATTATACATATTGTAACTTAGCTTATTTTTATAACATTTATTTTACATATCTACTTATAAAATATATACCATCACCCTTAACCTACTGCTTATCATTTTATACAATTATTGCGCTAGTTTCCTATGTTTCTTAAGACTATATTTACAATATAATATGAAAACATAGTTTTTTCATCTGGTTTTATTTCTATCTATAACTTTTAAGGCTATACTCTCACAGTAGGCTAGAAGTTTATTTCTGCTTTTTTCCAACATTAATTTCTGTAAGCTTTCTCTATCTAATCTTATGCCTATTTCTTGCTCAAAATCGTACCTTTCTTTTTCATGAATTGGGCAATCTAAAATTATGTGCGGGACTGATTCCACTGCGTTGGGGTCACAGGGGCACGATGGGCTCTCCTTACACTTAAAACGATTTAAGTATTCTGAGAACCCACCGTGACCCGTTAAGACTTGCGTGAGTACTCCTGTTGGCCTCACCCGTTTTACAATACGGTAGGCAGCTACGGCGTCCGGAAGGAACATTTTCGTCACCGAGGCCGTCTCGCCAGACACATATCTCCGGTTCCACTCATCAAGCGAACCCAATCGGATTTGACGCTTTATGAATGAAACCGGACACTGGTCATAGTCCGGCTTCCTCCGTGACGACAACGCCGCCTCCTTCGCCAGCTCGTCCGCGCGCTCATTCCCCGGCAGGCCCGCGTGAGCCTTGATCCAGAAGAAAGACACATCTTTGTTCTGGTCCAGTGCCCGAGTCAAATTTGCTCGTGCGCGGACCGCCAGGGGGTGGAGGGAGCCATGTCTTGCAAGCGCCTGCAATGCTGACATTGAGTCGCTGTACACTCCATAGCTCGTCTCGTTGCGCTTGAGAATCACGTCCGTTGCTTTGCAAATGGCTAGTAGTTCCGCCTGGTAGACAGTGCAGTACGCGGCGAGGCTGAGCTTGAGGTTCTGGATTTCGCCTACATTATCCCACAAGGATAATGCGGCTCCGACCTTCCCCTCAATCTTGCTGCCGTCAGTGAATATTCGCACTGCCTGCACATTGTGACTGTCTACAAGCTGTTGGTCTGCCAGGCACATAAACTCCAGAGTCGTTTGTTCGGCAGGGTGAGACGTCTCTGCAAATCTTACCATACTCTCAATCTCCCTGTCTCCTGGCACAAACTGGGACGACCCTCTCCTTGCCTCATACAGGGCGGCTGCCTCTTGTATGCGGAGGTCTAAAGGTAGTATCCCAGCCAGCACCAGTGCCGAGTTTAGTGAGACTGTACGGTAAGACTTACAGAGTTTCTGGACGAATCCTCGTTGGACAGAGCCTAGCTTCTTCCGTATACCCAGCTTTTTTGTAGCGGGAGCCCAGGCTCCAGCCGCGTACGTGATTATAGGTTCTATCGTGGCAGTGTAAATTACGTGTATGACTTCCCTATTGAGACCCCAGCTGACCTTTGCCGCACGCGCCAGTTGTTTATAAATATCCGCAACCCTCTTGCAGATATTTCTGGTGTGTTCGCTGAACGTCAGCTTATCGTCTATTATTAGGCCTAGCAACTTCATGCTCCTAACCATGCCAATGTCGACCCCGGCCATAGTCAGAGCTGGGGTGTCGTACTTTAGCTTGTTGGTTATTAGCATCGCACAGGTTTTGTGCGGTGCAAACCTAAGCTTATTTCTGACACCCCAACTCTGAACACGGGCGAGAGCTGCATTTGCAGTCCTGGAGACTTCAACCGCTGTGTCACCATCCACTACCAAAACTATGTCGTCTGCGAACGCTTGAGCAAAGTACCCCATTCTTTCCAAGTCCCGCAACAGCGGGTCCAGCAGAAGATTCCACAGAATGGGACCACCAATTGACCCTTGGACACAGCCCTTGTTTGTTTCTCTCGTGCATTCCTCACCAGCATACCTCACCCTTACCTTCCTAGCGTCGAGGTAACTGTCAAGTAGCCTCCTCACGTTAACCGGGCACTTTTCCTCAGCCAGCCTGACTTTGATTGCCGGCCACCAGGCGCTATCGAAGGCGCCCTCTATATCCAATGACACCAGGACAATTAGCTTCTTCAGCCTCAACTTGTCCTGCACATGCTTTATTAGCGTATAGAGGGCGTCCTCGGTGCTCTTCTGGGGCATAAAGCCAAACTGGCGAGTACTAAGCCGCGGCACAATCTGCCACTTGACCCTCGCCACTACCATCCTCTCCAGGACCTTCCCCAAGACCGGTAGAAGACCTATAGGTCTATATGACTTGGGGTTCGTGTAGTCCTCCTTGCCCGGTTTTCTAAGGACTACCACCGTTGCCTCCTTCCAGATGTCCGGGAAGTGTGCCAGTTCTAGGCACTTATTATACAGGGCAAGGAAAGCGTCCAGGTCCTGGCAGATCGCTCGACTGCAGATGTCTGATGTAAAACCATCTACTCCGGGGGCTTTTTTGGGATTAAAGCGTCCCACTGCTGCCTTCAGCTCCAGCGGTGTAAATGGTGGGTCATGATACTCATCATGCTTCCATTCATTTACCCGTCTGGCTGCTTCCCTGGTGAGCCTGTGGTCTGCGTTATCCTCCTCCACTGTGTCGCTTGGGTAAAAGGTTCCTGCGAGCAGGGCTGTCGATTCCTTAAGGTTTAAAAATGCACCATTTCTCATCAAGGGCTGGTCTTCCTGTCTCTTGGTCGTCCCTCTGATGACTCTATATATTCCTTCCCATAGACCCTCACCATCCTGTCTCTCACAAAACTGTTTCCAGCTGGCTACTAGGGCTTTCTTAGCTTGGCACTCATACTCTTCCTTTGCGTTCAGGTACTCGTTTACGACCGTCGCTCTCCGGACCGGTGCGGCGTTGCGGATGCGGTTCTTCTTAGTGGCAACTTCCTTTTTCTTCGCAGCGAGCGCCTCGGACCACCACGGAATGGTAATTTTTACTTTATTAGTAATTTTAGGGATAGCCTCGTCACATGCTTTTTGAATTCCAATTGTATACCCCATAACTATTTCTTCTAATTTATGCTTATTTATTATCCTATTTATTCTGTCTGAACTTATATTATTTTCAATTTTATATTCCCCCAATTTTGTTTTGAATGTTTCCCAATTTGCTTTCCTAGTGTTGTATTTCCTTGTTGTCCTAATTATGCTAATCCCTTTTTCCCTTTTCAATTTTATTACAAATGTGATGGTGTTGTGGTCCGAGCTCGTTGCCCCTGTGTCGACCCGCCAGCCGTCCACCAGGTCAAATAGATCGAGCGAGCATGCCGTGACGTCCACATGGCTCTTGTACACTACGCCGCCTCTTACAGTGTAAAAAGTCGGCGTATCCCCCATGTTCAGTACCTGAAGCTCCAGATCCTCCAGGGTCCCGGACATCTCTTCTCCCCTGCGGTCTTCTATGGTGCTTCCCCACCAGGTGCTCTTTGCGTTAGCATCTCCGCCTATAAGGAGTTTTCCGGTGCCCAGTTCCAGCTTTATTTTGGTCAACTGATCCAGGTAAGGCCCTATGGGTTGGTCTGGCTCGAAGTAATAGGAGACTACAGCGATTTCCCAGGCTTTGGTCCGAATCCCCACCACAGCGATGTTATTGGTGGTTAATTTGGGATAGGGGATGACGTCTAGGTCAGTATCAAAGACGGCTATTGCCGCTTTCACCCTCCCACTTCCTTCGACCTCGCACTGGTAGATTCTCGCACCACGGTAGTTCTTCATACTTCTAGCCCCTCCCACATACGGTTCCTGGATCAGCGCCCATGCGATTGCTCGCTTATTGGCCTCCAGGAAAAGTTCGGCTGTTGCCAGTTCCTTCCTTTGTAGGTTGGCTTGGGCTACTACATATCCTCTGGTTGGGGTGTGCGCCCTGTTGCCTGCTTCATCCTTAGCAGTATGCTACCCTGGCTCTGGCCAGAACCTCACATCTCTTCCTGACTGGGCATTCGTCGCTGAAGGCATTATGTTCAGTATTTTCTAGCTTTGCATGCACACAGTTACAGCATGATGGAGCTGTTCCGGCCATCCATTCTGCGCACTGCGTCCTCATGTGAGGGCCTCCACAGTGACTGCACTTTTCCACCTGTCCAGTGCAGAAACGTCGTCCATGCCCAAATCCTAGACATAGGGAACACTGGACCAGTGGAGTCTGGTCAGCCACTCGGATCCTTTGCAGGTCGATGTGGACAGCCTGTCGATCCTGCAGTCTACCCCACAGTCTTGGGGAGACCCTGAGGACAACATGGTGAGTGTGGGGGTTTCTTGTCTTCTTTTTAAAAAGCACCTCTACCCGGTCTTCCTCTTTTGTTAGCTCCACGAATACGTCCCTATTCTGGTTTCGAAGAGCTTTGAGGATGTCTTCGTCCGTGTTGTACGTCAACACGTCTCTTAGGATCACCAGAGGGTCCCTGTTTTTAACATCCTCAACCTTCAGCATCTCCCCCACACTGGCCAGTCTTTTCTTAATCTTTTCTCTTTCTTCTTCTGTCTTACATCCCAGCACTACTTTCCTGTCCTTTGCTTTACGTATTCTATCTACTGTGACCCATCCCTCCTTCGCGTTAACCGCCTTCCTAATGTGGTCGATAATTTCCTCCCCGGTTTCGGTCTCCTTTGTGGAGGTGACCACAATGGAGTGGAGTGCTGTCTGCTTCGGTGGTGGATGCTTGATAGGCCGACTTGCCGCTACACTAGCGTAGGAGAACTTCTCCATATGCTCTTCGCTAGTTTTGAGTGCCTCTTTCAGCCCATCGAGCTTCTCACTATTTTCCCGTAGGTTTCGGCTGTGGTCTTCCAAGGCCTTTCTGAGAGACTCCATCTCTACCCCTGTGTTGTAAACAACTGCTGTCTCTTTTGCCTCTTCAATTTCCGCTTGCGCTTGTGTCCCTTTTTCTTTTGTTGTAATCTTTGGGGGTGGCGCTCGTCCTTTTTCCTGCTCAGACTCCTTTATGAGCAGGTAGAGCCGGTCCGCCTGGGCCTTGACCTCTTCTTTGATCTCCCTTTTAGTGGTTTTGGAGTTCGTCATTTGGGCTTTTATCTTGTTAAGGCATATTCTGGCCTCCGCGACTCTAGTTTTTGTAGTCGGCGGACTTAGGCAGACAAGGTCGGCGAATGCTTGTCGGGGTGTCTCTTGTGACAGCTTAAGCGGTACCTTTTCCACGGCTTTTTTCACTGGAGAGGTCACTTTAATAGCTGGCTTCCCGGCCTCCCATTCACCCACACTTTTTCTGACACTCTGCGTGGAGGATCCGGCCTCTTCTGTGTCGTTCAGTGGGCTTTTGTTTGCCAGGTTAGCCGGCTTTTTAGCGGGTGTACGTATGCCTAACATTTTGACCTGTATGGAAACGGATTTGAACTAGTCCGTCGTCAAGGAGGTATTGTATAGAGTACCTCAGTCTGTGTATATATAATAAATGTGTAAATAACAATAACAATAACAACAATAACACTTAAAGACTACACGATAAAAAGTTAGATTCTAAAGAATCTTGTCGGGTTAAAATTCTGATCCTGTTTTAAGGAGTCTACTGGTTTGCGCACGCAGCTGGGAGGTCAACAGGCGCACTCCAGTTGGATTCAGTAACAAGGTTAGCAGCAGGTTAATAGAACAAGAAACTGTGATAATAGGCGTATTTCCCACAGGTGACTCCACCAAAACTGTTGGATGGTATACACCCCAATAATCCGCAGTTAGGAAGAATAGAAGGGTAAAGGGGAAGTCCGTACTTTTGTTTACTAAAATACAGCCTCTGTGAGAGTATAGTCCTGTTCTAAAAGTCACAAGTAACCAATAATTAAATCGATGACAATTTTTTAGAGTCTTGCTCTGTCAATTTTCTAACTACATAATTATACTAAAACTAAATAAACTAATTTAATTCACCCAATTTCAGGAAAAAGGGCGGCGTTATTTCTTAATTCTATCGCAGCCAAAAGAGAGGTCTTTTCCTCCGGATTTCAAAGACCCCAAACTCGGTAGGTCTGTGACCTCTGGCTGCAAAGTTAACGCTCGGGGGGGTGAGGCAACCCTGCAGGGGAAGGGGGAGGAAGGGGGTGTATATAATATATATAATATATAGATACGAGTGTTATTTAAGTTTATTATAAGATAATTATACTACTATTTAATTTTTTTGGGGGTCAATACGGAAGGGGTCAAAAAGGGGGCTTATGAGTAAGTAGGTTCTAGTCGAGAGAGGGGTAGTAGGGGGGGGGGGAATTTCGTCGGAATTTTGATATCTCCAGCCGTTCCCGAGATATTTGAATTTTAATCTAAATAAATGTGATAAATGTAAATAAATGTTATGTAGATATTTTGTTTTGATGGCGGAGTTAATATAATTATATAATGTACGATAATGTAATGTGTGATAACTTATAATTAAAATGTTGTTAAGTTACGGTCAGCTGGAATGTTTGTAGGTGGAGGGGAGGTCGAATATATAAATAAATTAATAGTTTAAACGAAAAAAGGGGGGGAAGTTAAGGAGGGTGGCCTGAGGGGCACTGCTGTATATACTATACGGTATATGCAGGGTGGTGTTAAAAAGGGGCTAACTCACTCCGTTCCCGAGTTACGAGCGTTTTTTGTTTTTTAAAAGTCCCGGGTTCAATTCTCGGTTGGTGGTAATTTTTGAGAACAAATATAACTTTGTAATTCACACCAAAGGCTTACTTCCCTCCAAGGGGTGTAACCCGTGTCTAGACAATGGCGCGTGGGTTTTGTAGATATCGGTTGAAAGAGGGAGCGTTGTCCTTTCCCCCCACTAGGTTCTCGGATCCTTCGGTTGAGGGGTTTGCGTGTGGGGTGGCTACAAAGGTGAGGGTTGTAGTTTCACGAACGCAAAATGCGTGGTTTTAGGTGTTCCCCTGCCCCGAAAAATCTAAAAACCGGCGGTGGTGTAGGTCTGGAAGGTTCCTATGTCCTCCCGAAGTTTGAGGTGTACAATTCCCCCTTTCAACCCCTATCTGCGCAAAAGTTCCCACAGGTATTGTTTTTTAAAACAGTTTTTTCTGTTGTATATGTCAAATATTTATTTTAAAATTGGTTTGTGTGCGGTATCTTAAAAACCATAAACTGCCCAGTGTATTTTGATTTTTTTTAAATATATTTATTTATCTATTTTGTCCCTGGGGAGGTTTATAGTTTTTTAGCCGCGGTATTTTGGCCTTATTTATATTATATTTCTATAACTGTGCGTTTCGGGTGGATTCTATTTAAAACGTTGGGTAGGGGACAATTTTCCCCATCCAGTGATACTAATTTTAGATTTTTAATTTCACCCTGAAGGGGTGTATTTATGTTTTTAGTTAGGTATGAGTTGAATCAGAAATTTTTAAAAACTGTTATTTGGCATGAATTTTAAAAGTAGGAGTGACAATTTATACTAATCCAGGGAAAGGCACAAAATACATATATCTAAGTGTTTTACACTTTTTTAGGGTTGAAAACAAGGACCCCCCGATTTTTTAAAACTTTTAGATCTATTTTGCTTAAAAACTATTAGTCTAACAAATTTCAAACTTAACATACCTAGAGGAATATGCCAGTCAAATTTTTTCAGCCCTTATAATTAGGTGTAATCTCCCTGGTGTCCCGGGAATTAAATGTTAAAGTTTTTTAAAAGTTTTAACCTTAGTTTGTAGATTTTCTGTGGTGGATTTCCTCACTTTCAAGTCGACACCCGGCTCCTCGTCTGTGCAGTCTTCGGGATTAGTTGAAATATCCCGTCGAAACCCTCGGGATCTTCGTCCACGTTGCACGTGGTTTGTGGTTTTTCGATTGTATCTCCGGAACCATAGATCGGAAAAATCCAAATTTGGTGTCCAGAGATAGGTCTTCACAGGCCGCACACTGCTGCAATAGCCGATTTTTAAGTTCTCGAGCCAAATCGAGCAGCGTCGAGCCGCAAAGCTTTTTCAAAGTAGTTTTTCACCAATATCTTTTTCACTTTCACATGCGTCTCAGCAGCGCGCTTCTAACGATGTATTACACTTGATGATTTTCGCGAAAAAACCCTTTTTTCATATTTTTCGAACGCGGAGCGACTTAAAACTAATCTGCTCGCGGCGGGGGGTGCCGTGCGACTGGTTAGGTTAGGTTTTTTTTTTTTTTTTTTTTTTTTTTTTTTTTTTTTTTTTTTTTTTTTTTTTTTTTTTTTTTTTTTTTGGCAGGAATTGGGAAAATCCTCATGGACGCCCCGACTGCCTCAGTTATGAGCCAGTCGGGGCAGTGCCGGACTCTTACCGGCTAAAAACCCACTCCTGCCACGCTAGGTGTCCTCTGACATAGTCAAAGCCCTTATTGGCGTTTTCTGTTATCACTTATTCTTAAAATTACAGCTTTTCCTAAACGGAATTATACTAATTAATAATAAAAACTTGAAATGTCATCTACAAAAACTCATAAAAACGGAGACATGCCTACTATATTTTATGGAAGATTTTTTTTTTTTTTTTTTTTTTTTTTTCGCAATATTGTTCTTCCCTTTTTTTTTTTTTTTTTTTTTTTTTTTAATTTATTTATTTATTTATTTATTTTTTTTTATTCTTCTTTGTTTAGGTACTTATCTTATATACTTATTATATAATGAAGTATCCTACTTACTTAAACTATTTTATTTCTATTTATTAATGCTATTCCTATTTCTATACAATATTCTAATAATCTATTTCTATTTCGGCCGCTCATTACGTTTGGTAAGGTGTCGGTTGTTAGTTTGGTGCCCAGTTCTTGCTCTGTCTCATATCGAGCTTTTCCTGTGATTGGGCATTCGAGCAGAACATGAGCAACCGTTTCTTCAATTCCAGGCTCACAGGCGCACGATGCATTCTCTTTACACTTGAAGCGTTTCAGGTATGCAGAGAATCCACCGTGCCCTGTGAGGATTTGGGTTGTCACACTTGTGAGCTCCATCTTTCTCACTACACTGTACGCCGCAATTGCGTCAGGGAAGAATAATTTTGTGCCGGAGGCTGTTGCCCCCGCTTTATACCTCCCATTCCATTCGTCGAGCGACCCCATACGGATCTGCCGCTTGACGAATGAAACGGGGCACAGATCGTAGTCCGGCTTCTTCTTCGACCCTAGGGCAGCCTCCTTCGCGAGTTGGTCGGCTCGCTCGTTGCCCTCCAGCCCTGCGTGGGCTTTGATCCAAAACAAAGAGACACTCTTGTTTTGGAGCTTGCAGCGTCTTAGAGTGTCTCTTGTTTCCACTGCCAGGGGATGGGGGGCGCTAGCGTTGGTGATCGTCTGGAGGGCCGCCATAGAGTCGCTGAAGATGCCGAACGTGCTTTCCCTGCGCTTTAGCGCCTCTGCAGCCGCTCTTTGCAGGGCCAGTAGTTCAGCCTGATAGACGGTACAGTAAGACGGCAAGGTAAGTTTAAGGGCCTTTGTTTCGGTGGCGCTATTCCACAAGGATAGCGCTGCTCCGACCCTGCCCTCAATCTTACTGCCGTCAGTGAAAATACGCACAGCGAAATCGCTGTGGTGGTTATATTGTTCCTCGTCCATCAGGCTGCCAAACTGCAGAGTGGCTTGCTCCGCGGGGTGCGGGGCCTCGATCGCTGGAGCCATCCGCTCAACCTCCCTGTCTCCTAGTACGGACTGGGGCACACCCCTCTTGGCTTCATAAAGTGAAGCAACTTCCCTTATCCGAAGGTCAAGAGGGAGTATCCCAGCCAGCACCAGTGCTGAGTTGAGGGAGACTGTGCGGTAGGCTCTGCACAGCTTCTGGGCAAACCCTCTCTGCACCACGTTCAGCTGTTTTATGACCCCTATTTTGTTGGCTGCTGGTGCCCATGCGCTTGCGGCGTACAGCAGCGTGGGCTCCACTGCGGCTGTGTAGATGGTCCGGATTACTTCTGGGTGCAAACCCCAACTTACTCGGGCCGCTCGAGCCAGCTGCTTGTACATAGCTATCGCCTTTTTACAGGCGATGGCTATGTGTTTGTTGAAGGTCAGCTTGGAGTCGATTGTGAGACCCAATATTTTGACATCTTGGGACATGCCAATGTCATGCCATGCTCAAGCGTGGTGTGTCGTACTTGAGCCTCCGCGTTAAAACCATCGCACACGTTTTGTGCGGTGCGAATTTTAGCTTATTTCTTACACCCCACGCCCGAACATATCCGAGAGCGGCATTGGCCTGTCCCTCGATTTCTACCGCCGTTCCGCCGTCGAAGACCATAACAACGTCATCGGCGAATGCTTGGCAGTAGGTGCCTCTTGCTTCCAGCTCTTTAAGGAGTGGGTCCAGCAAGAGGTTCCAAAACATCGGTCCCCCAATCGACCCCTGGACGCAGCCTTTGCCTGTGGACCTCGTACACTCTTCCCCCGCGTATCTCACATGAACCTTCCTGTCGCTGAGATAGCTACCGACTACTCGTCTCAAATTCACAGGGCACTTTTCCTCAGCCAATCGTACCTTGATGGCAGGCCACCACGCACTGTCGAAGGCTCCCTCTATATCCAATGACACGAGTGTGACAATTTTCTTTTCTGTCAGTTTCACTCGGATGTACTGCACTAGGGTACAGAGGGAGTCCTCTGTGCTCTTTTGGGGCATAAATCCGAATTGGCGAGTACTGATCCTGGGGAGTAAGTAGAATTTGAGACGAGCAACCAGCATCTTCTCGTACACCTTTCCTAGTACAGGCAAGAGCCCAATCGGCCTGTAGGACTTCGGTACGGTGTACGAGTCCTTGCCCGGCTTTCTCAGCACAACCACCGTTGCTTCCTTCCAAGCTTTCGGGAAATGGTGGTATGCCAGGCATTTGTTCAGCAGTTCCAGGAAGAACGCAGGGTCACAATTTACGGCCTGGGAGCAAATGTCCGCTGTGAAGCCGTCGGCTCCCGGGGCCTTCTTTGGATTAAAAGAACGCATGGACCTATCGAGCTCACTTTGGGTAAACGGTGGGTCATGCCGTTCATCATGACTCCACTCGTTTACCTTTGCTGCCAGTACTCTCGTGTGGCGATGGTCCAAGCTGTCATCCTCCTCGCGATCCTCGGGGTAGAAGGTCTCAGCCAACAGCCTCACAGAACCCTCTGCGTCCAGGGTCTCCCCTCCCTTTTGCAGCGGCAGATCTTCCTCCCTTTTAGCAACCCGTCCCATGACTCGGTAAATACCCTCCCAAACCCCTTCTCTGGTCTGTTTACCGCAAAAACCCTTCCAACTCTCCTCTATGGCTTTTTTGGCAGCTTCCTCATATTTTTCTTTCTCTTTCAGGTACAGACTGATAACCATCGCTCTTCGGACCGGCGCGGCGTTCCCGATTCGGCGTTTCCTGGTAGCGACCAGCCTCTTCATCTCAGCGAGTTCCTCGGACCACCACGGCAAAGTAAGTATTTCCTTTGTTTTATTTAAAGGTATTGTATGTATGCATGTTTCTGTTATTACTTGTGTGTATTAGTCAAAACGTAGGACGGAGCCTAAAAACAATTAAAATTGCTGAAAACAGCTTCAAAATGCGTCACCTGGATGCAAAGTTATAACGGGTTAGGTTAGGTTAGGTTAGGTTCGGGCAACCTGAAGGGCACATTCACGCGTGCCCTGAAGGAGGCGGCTGACGACATTAGGGAGGCAGTGCAGGTCCTCCTTAGTCGCACGAGCACGGAGGAGACGGCGAAGTTATGGGAGGAGAATAGCCGTCTCCGGTCCGAGCT
This sequence comes from Atethmia centrago, assembly GCA_905333075.3. Taxonomy (NCBI): domain Eukaryota; kingdom Metazoa; phylum Arthropoda; class Insecta; order Lepidoptera; family Noctuidae; genus Atethmia; species Atethmia centrago. The sequence continues at coordinate 63,565 of HG995378.1, read as the reverse complement.
GGAGGACCTCAAGCGGGAGTTTGCCGCTCAGAAAGCAGCTCCCGATGCCACTGGCCCCACTCCGGTTCCGTCGTCGGCTCCATTGCCGGCCCCATCGTCGGCTCCTGCACTTGCGGATGCGGAGGTTGAGAAGATAGTCCGCATCTGCATGATCCAGTGCGGGCAGATGGTGGGGGCTCGGTTAGAGGCCATGGAGCTAAGGCTCCCCCCGGCTGAAATCGTCCGCCCACCGCTCGCTGCGGACAAGCGGAGGAAGGAGGGACCCGCAAAACCGGGGCCAATGGCCGCGACGGCTGAGTCAAGCCAGACCGGGAAAGGGGCCAAAAAGCCCGTGGTGGGGGCCAGAAAGCCTGCGGAGGCTAAGTCCGCGCCCAATTCCCGGACGGCGGCTGCTCCTCCCCTGGCGACCGCACCCGGGTCCACCTCGGAGACTTGGACGACGGTTGTCAAGAGGGGGAAAACAAAAAAGAAGAAGGTGGCACCGCCGGCACCTGTAAGAGCACCGGCACCGGCAACAAAGAGGACGCAGGGGCCGCCTAGGACGAGAGCCCCACGCTCTGCGGCTGTGGTAATCACACTGCAGCCTGGAGCCGTCGCAAGGGGCGTCTCCTACCAGGCGGTCCTGACGGAGGCAAAGGCCAAAATCCCGTTCCGCGATCTTGGCACACCATCCGGCTTCAAAGTGAGGCCGGCGATCACGGGGGCGCGGCTGCTCGAGGTGTCGGGTGCCTCTAGTGGCGAGAAGGCGGACATTCTGGCCGCCAAGCTGAGGGAGGTCTTCAACCCGGAAGACGTTCGAGTGTCCAGGCCGATGAAGACCGCTGAGCTGCGTGTCGATGGACTGGACGACTCAGCAACCCCGGCTGAGGTTGTGGCGGCCGTGGCCAGAGCCGGTGGATGTCCACCTGAGGACGTGCGGACGGGCGAAATCCGCGCCGACGCTTCCGGGCTCGGCGTGATTTGGGTGCGGTGCCCGGTGGCGGCGGCAAACAAGATCGCCCGCGGTGGGCGTCTGTTGGTGGACTGGGTTGCAGCGAGGGTCAAGTTGCTGCAACCCAGAGACTTGCGGTGTTACCGGTGCCTGGACATTGGGCATGTCAGGGCACGGTGCACTGCCGAAATAGACCGCAGCGAGCAGTGTTATCGCTGCGGTCAGCCCGGCCACAAAGCGGCCCAGTGCTCCGCGGCGCCAAACTGCAGCCTCTGTACAGCTGCAGGGAGGTCCGCTGAGCACAGAGCGGGTGGAAGGGCCTGTGGCGCGCCCGCCCAAAAGAAGAGAAGGGGTGCCAAGGCTGCCGGGGGCTCTTTACCCCCCCCTCAGCCTGGCTGCCCTACGGCCGACTCCCGGCCTAGGAATGGTCTGGAGGGAATGGATTGCGCATAATGGCGCTCTACCATTTCCTCCAGGGCAATATCAACCACGCTGCCAGGGCTCAGGATCTCTTACTCCAGAGCATGGCAGAGTGGTCGATTGACGTGGCTGTGGTCGCCGAGCCATACTTTGTCCCCCCCAGGGATAACTGGGTGGGAGACCTGGACGGTTTGGTGGCTATCATTGGCGGGGCTCTCGTCAACCCATCCCGAGGGCACGGCTGGGTGGCCGCCTTCGCGGATGGCATTGGCACGGTTGGGGCGTATTTCTCGCCCAACAAGAGCCTCGCCGACTTCGAGAACTTCCTTGTCGAGTTGGGTGCCGTCGTAGGCCGACTCCACCCTCACCCGGTGCTGTTGCTCGGGGATCTCAACGCCAAGTCTGCGGCGTGGGGATCTCCGGTGACCGATGCTAAGGGTGAGGCGCTGGAGGAATGGGCAGTCACGACAGGCTTGACCATCCTCAATCGGGGCTCGGTCTACACGTGCGTGCGGCAGCGAGGTGGGTCTGTAGTGGACGTCTCGTTCGCTAGCCCTGCTGTCGCGAGCCGTGTCCACGACTGGCATGTCGCCGTGGAGGTGGAGACTTTGTCGGATCACCGATACATCCGATTCGACGTCTCCGCCCAGACCACCGGCGGCCGTAGTCCATCGGCCCCGCGAAGGGATGGTCCGCGCTGGGCGCGTAAGCGCATCGACAGGGAACTTCTCGAGGAGGCCGCTATCATCCAGGCCTGGATTCGGGAGTCGGCGACAAACGGACCCGTCGACGTCGAAGAGGAGGCGCTGTGGTTCCGCGGGGCGATGACGCAAATCTGCGACGCGTCCATGCCCCGCGTCAGCAACCACCCAGCAAGGCGCCAGGTGTACTGGTGGTCTGCCGAGATCGCACAATTACGTGTCGACTGCGTAGCGGTCAGACGCCAGTACACCCGATACCGGAGGAGACGTCGTCGGGTCCCTGACGAAGAAGCCGCGCTGTATGAGGTGTACCGCGCGGCGAAGCAGGCCCTGTGGCTGGCCATTGGCGAATCGAGAACGCGAGCCAGGGAGGAGATGTTGGAGACTCTCGACGCAGATCCGTGGGGGCGCCCTTATCGTGCGGTTCGAGGGAAACTTCGAGCCGCAGCGCCTCCACTCACGGAGAGTCTCCAGCCGGAGCTGCTGGAGGAGGTAGTCGCAGCCCTCTTCCCGGCAAGAGCGGAGCGTACTCCACCGCCGATGGCTTTGCCCACAGCCGCAGAGCTTGCAGAGCTAGACGAGAACGCCATCAGCGTCCCAGAGGTGACACAAGCAGAGATGAGGGCAGCCGTGGTGCGGCTCCGGGCCAAGAACGTGGCTCCGGGGCCCGACGGGATCCACGGCCAAGCGTTAGCCCTCGCTCTGAAGGAGCTAGAGCCCCACTTGACAGGACTGTACACAGCGTGCCTTGAGCAGGGCCAGTTTCCCACTTTGTGGAAATCTGGTCGTCTGGTCCTGCTCAGGAAGGCGGGGCGCCCTGCGGACTCACCGTCCGCGTACAGGCCCATAGTGCTGCTAGACGAGGTGGGTAAGATGTTTGAGCGTATAATCGCTGCCCGCCTCGTCAGCCACTTGTGCGGAGAGGGGCCTGACCTGGCCGAGAGCCAGTTCGGCTTTCGGCACGGGCGCTCCACCATCCACGCTATATCGCGGGTGAGAGTCCTGGCGGAGGAAGCGGTGTCCCGGGGCGGGGTGATGTTGGCGGTGTCCTTGGACATCTCCAACGCCTTCAACACCCTGCCCTGGAGCTGTATTAGGGAGGCACTGCGTTATCATCGGGTGCCTTCCTACCTCCGCCGCATAGTTGGGGCTTATTTAGCAGAGAGGTGTGTCACCTACACGGGACGTGATGGCGGAAGCCAGCGCCGCATGTCGTGCGGTGTTCCACAGGGCTCGGTCGTGGGCCCGCTCCTGTGGAACATCGGGTACGACTGGGTGCTGCGCGGCGAGCTCCAGCCGGGCGTGGACCTGACGTGTTATGCAGACGACACACTGGTCACGGCCCGGGGGAGCTCGTACAGGGAGGCAGCGTTGCTGGCGACGGCTGCGGTCTCACAGGTGGTGAGCCGCATACGGCGCCTGGGCCTGGAGGTTGCCCTCAACAAGTCGGAGGCCATGATCTTTCATGGCCCCCGGCGGGCGCCGCCGCCGGGATCACACATCGTGGTCGGGGGGGCTCAAATCGCTGTCGAGTCCACCATGAAGTACCTAGGATTGGTGCTCGACAGCCGGTGGGATTTTGGCCCCCACTTCCGGCGACTGGCGCCCAAGTTGTTGGGCGCGGCTGGGGCGTTGTCAACGCTGCTTCCCAATCTGGGGGGCCCGAGCGCCGCCTGTAGGCGGCTCTACGTGGGGATCGTGCGATCGATGGCCCTGTATGGGGCCCCGATCTGGGCGGCTGACCTGACGGCCGGCAGCATCGCTGTCCTGCGAAAGCCGCAGAGAGCGATGGCCGTCAGAGTCATCAGGGGATATCGCACGATCTCCTTCGAGGCGGCTTGCGTACTGGCCGGATCCCCGCCCTGGGACCTCGAGGCGAAAGTACTCGCGTCGCTGTACCAGTGGCGCGAGGAAGCGAGGGCGCGGGGCGAGTGGCTTATGCAGCGACATATGGAGCTGCGTCGGTCACAGCTCCGCGCAGCCCTGGTGGCGGAATGGCGGGACAGGCTTTCACGCCCTACCGCCGGCCTCGCCACCATCGAGGCGGTCCGGCCAGTGCTCGAGCCCTGGTTCGGGAGGAGGCACGGCTCCCTGTCGTTTCGGGTGACGCAGGTGCTCTCGGGGCATGGTTGCTTCGGGAAGTACCTGTGTCGCATAAACAGGGAGCCGGACGCCCGGTGTCACCACTGCATCGACTGTCAGGAGGACACGGCGCGGCATACGCTGGCAGAGTGTGCCGCTTGGGAGGAGCCACGCCGTGCCCTCATCTCAGGAGTGGGCAGTGACCTGTCGCTGCCGGCCGTGGTCGAGGCGATGGTCGGCAGCGAGGAGTCCTGGGACGCGGTGGTATCCTTCTGCGAAACAGTCGTGTCGCAGAAGGAGGCTGCGGAACGGGAGCGGGAGATCTCTTCCGCTCACCCGGCCCGCAGCAGGCGCACCGGGCGTCGGCAGAGGGCAGACAACGCCCTCTTCCGGCCCCCCTAAATGGGTCTAGGGACGGCGGACTTGGGGACGTCCGCCGCCCCCCATCACACTGGACCCGAGGTGGCGGCGCGTAGTGTTCCACGCGCGCCCCTTTCAGACGTCGCGGGGGGGTTTAAACACCTCACCCCCCCCAGACTTGAGGTGGCCCGCAGAGGTGGGCCGGCACTAGCCGGGGATCGTGGAAGTCGCATTAGATCCCATGATCCCCGGTGCAAGTGTGGGACGGGAACACCGGGGTGGTTTTTAGTCAGTAAGAGTCTGACAGACCCCTCCGCCTACCCCAGGGCGGAGGACATCCATGAGGATTTTCCACCCCGGGAACAAAAAAAAAAAAAAAAAAAAAAAAAAAAAAAAAAAAAAAAAAAAAAAAAAGTTAGGTTAGGTTGACCTAATTAGGCGGGCGCAGCTGCAGCAAGACCTGGAGGAGCGGGTTGCGGCCAAGGAGCAACGGACGCGCGTCGCCCGGGCCAAGTCCGGGTACGGCGCGTCCCGCGTCCTGTATGCGGACCACTCCCTGGCGGAGCTGCAGCTGATGGCAGAGGAGGACGAAGAGGAGATAGTGGTAATCGCCTCTAAGTCCTCCAATTTGAAAGGGACTTTCCAAAAGTCCCTTAAATGCAGGGCTGCGAGCATGCGCGGCATCGTCGGGGAGCTGGTGCAGCGCACGGCGACCGACGAAACGCGGCAACTCCAGGCGAAAGTCGATCGCCTGCAGTCAGAGGTCAGCCAGCTGCATCAGAAGCTGGCTGAAGCCACGGCCCGGCCAAACAAAGCCGAGCCGAGACCGGCGGCTGAGGTTCCCCCCTCTAACCTTGAGGATATCATCCGCAAGGTCGTCACGGAGGAGAGGAACTTCACGAGAGCCTGTATTGCGGGCATAGAGGACAGGCTCTTGCCTGAGAAGCGCCTCCGACCGCCGCTCGCGGCGGACAACAGGCGACGCGAGTCGCAGGTGCCATCCCAGGTGGAAGACGCCGGTCTTCCGTCCACCACCCCATCCAACCAGCAAGGATGGACGAAGGTGGCCAAAAAGGGAGGGGGCAAGAAGAGGAAGAAGTCGAGGACGGAGGCTGGCCCTGCCGCCACCACCACCACCCCTCCCGGCCCGTCCCAGACAACGGGCAAGGGAAAGGGAAAAGGAAAGGGGAAGGGGAAGAGGTCGGCCCCCAGGCCCACCACCGCTGCTCCCACTGCAGCCAATGGAGCCCCCGCCAGGATAGACAAGAGGAAGTTGGTTCCCCCCAAGACCGCAGCCGTAGTGGTGACGCTCACCGCTGAGGCTGCGGGGCGGGGGGAGACGTACGCGTCGATAATGACGCGGGCGCGAACCAACGCTGATCCCCAAAAACTGGGGATTGGCACAGTCTCGTGCCGCCGGACCCAGGCCGGTGCTCGAATTTTCGAGTTCCCGGGGGCTCAGGGCAGCGCCAACGCCGACCTCTTCGCAACCAAGTTGGAAGAGGTCATCGCAGACGCGGCCAATGTCGCTAGGCCCGTGAAGACCGTGGCCTTGGAGGTGACCGACCTCGACGACTCGGTCACCAAGGAGGAGGTGGTGGCGGCGATCGCAGCGATGGGGGGCTGTGGCGTCACAGAGGTGCAAGGTCGGGCCATCAGGACCGGTCGCAGCGGCATGGGCACCATTCACCTCGATTGCCCAGTCGCCGCAGCCATAGCCGTCCTCGCCAAAGGACGACTTGCAGTCGGGTTCAGCTCGGGTGTAGTCCGGGCACTTGCAGCCAAGCCTCTGCGCTGCTACAAGTGTTTTGGAGTCGGACACACCCGGCCCCTTTGCCCGTCCAAGGTCGACAGGGGGAGCAACTGCTACCGCTGCGGCAAGGACGGGCACAAGTCCGCCTCCTGCGAGGCCGCCACGCCGCACTGTGCGGTGTGTGCCGCCAGTGGCTGCCCGGCGGGCCACGTCATGTTGGGGAGGAAGTGCAATCCTCCCCCCAAGAAGGGCAAGGAGCAGGCGCCGATCCGGCCTGTCGCTGCCGCCGCCGGCCCTGAGGCTGGGACTTTGGCGGCTGTGGAGGGGGGTGCGATGTCTGATTAATGGATAGTCAGGTCAAGCATCGTATCCTCCAGGCGAACACCAACCACTGCAGGGCGGCCCAGGATCTGCTGATGCAGACAATGGCCGAGTGGTTGGTGGACGTGGCGGTGGTTGCCGAGCCGTACTCGGTGCCTGGCCGTTGGCTGGGTGATCGGGACGGCTCGGTGGCATTGGTGTCGCGGTCTTCCACGGACTCCCCTCCCCTCTCGCTCTTAGAGAGGGGACCGGGATACGTGGCCGCCGCGTGGGGAGACTTGGCCTTTGTGGGCGTATATTTCTCCCCAAACCGCCCTCTCTCGGATTTCGAGAATTATCTCGAAATCCTCACCGCAGTGGTCGGGAGGGCGGCGCCACGACAGGTCGCCATATTGGGCGACCTGAACGCCAAAGCGACGGCCTGGGGCAACCCGGCCCGCTCTTGCAACGTCCGGGGACGCGCCGCAGAATTTTGGGCGGCGTCGTGCGGTGTGTCCCTCCTTAACAGAGGGGCTGTCCACACGTGTGTGCGGCAACGGGGAGGATCGGTGGTCGACGTCTCGTTTGCCACCCCCGTGCTAGCCGCCCGCGTCGTGAACTGGCGGGTGGAGATGGCGGAGACCTTTTCGGACCACCGATATGTACGCTTCGACATCTCCACCCAGAGCCCCCTGGGGGCCCGCTCGGGCCAATCTGCGTTCCCACGGTGGGCTCTCACCCGCCTGGACCGAGAGGCTGCGGAGGAGGCGGCGTTCGTCCAGGACTGGCCCGCTCCTCCTGTCGACGTCCTGGACGTGGACGCTGCAGCGTTCCAGTTGAGGGGGTCTTTGACCGAGGTGTGCAACTCCAGCATGCCCCGGTCCCGCCACCCACCTCCCCGCCGCGCCGTCTATTGGTGGTCGGAGGAACTGGCGGAGCTCCGAACCGCCTGCGTAGCGGCCAGGAGGGCCTACACGCGGAGCCGAAGGCGCAGGCCCCGAGACCCAGCCAGCGAGGGGGGCCTCTATGCGTCGTACATCGACGCAAAGACGGTCCTCAAGCTGGCGATGTGCGCGGCCGAAGACTCGGCGAGAGCCGACATGCTGGAGGGTCTCGATAGGGACCCGTTTGGAAGACCTTACAAGGCGGCGCGGAATAAACTGCGCCCCTGTGGTCCTCCACTGACAGAGACCCTCGAGCCGGCATTGCTGGATGGGGTGGTCCGGTCCCTGTTTCCGTCCAGGACCGACTTCACCCCACCAGTGATGGACCCTCCGCGGGAGGCGGCTCCGCCGGATGAGGAGATCCCCCCGGTGACGGCGTCGGAACTTTGCGCAGGGACTCTTCGCCTTCGCGCAAAGAACACGGCCCCAGGGCCGGACGGCGTTCCCGCACGGGTGGTGGCCATAGCCGCCTCACAGATGGAGGAGAGGCTTCGGGACCTCTTTAGCGCGTGTTTCACGACTGGGAGGTTCCCGAAACCTTGGAAGGAGGGGCGGCTATGCCTCCTCCGGAAGGAGGGACGCCCGGCGGACTCCCCCTCGGCTTACCGGCCCATCGTTTTGCTCGATGAGGTCGGTAAGATGTTCGAGGGGATAATCGCCAACCGGCTAGAAAGCCTGCTGGTGACGGTGGGGCCGGACCTGTCCGACGCCCAATTCGGGTTCCGACGAGGTCGTTCTACCGTGGACGCATTGGCCCTTCTGAAGGGCCAGGTGAGGGAGGCCGTGGAGGCGGGGGACGGAGTGTTGGCGGTGTCATTCGACATTGCCAACGCCTTCAACTCTGTCCCCCACTCGACCATCTTGGAGGCGCTCCGGTACCACGGAGTGCCTCAGTACTTGCGCCAACTCTTGGCCAGCTACTTGGAGGACCGGGTGGTCCTCCTTGCAGACAAGACGGCCAGAGTTGGGCAATACGGCGCAGAGTCCGGTGTTTCACAGGGGTCGGTCCTAGGACCACCGCTGTGGAACATTGGATTCGACTGGCTCCTGCGGGGGACCCTCCTCCGTGGCACGAGCATCATTTGCTACGCAGACGATACCCTCCTCATTGCCCGGGGGAGGGACTTCAGGGAGGCGGCCAGTCTGGCCTCTGCTGGCGGATCCTTAGTGGCAGGAAGGATTCGCCGCCTAGGGTTGAAGGTGGCGCTACATAAAACCGAGGCCGTGTATTTCCACGGGCCTCGGCAGCGCATCCCCCCAGACGGCCACATTGACGTGGAGGGCGTCCGGATTGGAGTCAAGGGCCAAATGAAGTACCTGGGCCTTGTACTCGACAGCAAGTGGCGCTTCGGCCCACACTTTAGCGAGCTGTCGACGCGCCTGCTGAAGGCCGCGAATGCCCTGTCGTGGCTCCTCCCGAACCTGGGGGGTCCGAAGGCGCGATGCCGGCGCTTGTACGCCGGCATCCTAAGAAGCATGGCCCTTTACGGGGCCCCAATCTGGGCGGACGCCCTCCACCGGAGGGAGAACGCCACTGCCATCCGCAGGCCCCAAAGGGCCATTGCACTGCGGGTGGCGAGGGCTTACCGGTCGGTGGGATTCTCGGCGGCGTGCGCTCTGGCCGGCACCCCTCCTTGGGAGCTCGAGGCATGGGTGCTGGCCAGAGTGTACGAGTGGACGGCGCGGCGGAAGGCGCTCGGGGAGCTCCCCGCCGCAGAAGAGCGGGAGGCCGTGCGGCAGGAGGCGAAGGAGGCAATCGTCCATCACTGGACGGAGGACCTCGCCTCTGCCGCCTTCGGCCGCCGGACGCTGGACGCGCTCGGGCCAGTCTTGAAGGATTGGCTCGAGCGGTCCCACGGTTTCCTCTCTTTCCGTCTGGTGCAGGTGTTGTCTGGCCATGGGTGCTTCGGATCGCACCTGCACCGGATCCGAAGGGAGGAGACCCCGTCGTGCCACGACTGCGGCGTGGCGGAGGACACGGCACAGCACACCCTAGAGGTGTGCCCAGCGTGGTCCGAGCTGCGCCGTAGTCTGGTCGCAGCAGTCGGGCTGGACCTCTCGCTTCCCAGTGTCGTCAACTCGATGCTGGAAAGCGAGGAGGCCTGGGCAACAGTCGCCTCCTTCTGTGAGGAAGTCATGTCACAGAAGGAGGACGCGGAGCGAGCGCGGGAGGACGACCCTCTCGCAGCGCCGCTCCGCAGGCGGAGGAGGGGTCGAAGAAGACGTCAGTACGAAAGTCATCTTCGACTATTCCCAGGTGGAGGCGAGCAGGCAACGGGTGCGGGGGCACCCTTGCCTGTATTGCACAGGCCTCCACCAGTGTCGGATGGGAATGACCAGGTGTTCCCGGTCATTCCCATAGCCCCTCCAGTAAACTGGGGGGCATGCGGGGCCTGCCAAGAAGGCGGGCATGCGCCAGGAGGGTTTGGATGTAAAGGCTGCGCCGGTTTCCCATGCCCTCCCATCACGGCGTTGCGGGAACACCGCTGAGTTTTAGTGGGTATACTGTATGTCTAACAGGAGTCCCACATACCCCGTCTCGTCCCCCACGAGCGGGCATGCGTAACGCATTTCTCAGCGTAAAAAAAAAAAAAAAAAAAAAAAAAGGTTAGGTTAGGTTAGGTTAGGTTAGGTTGGGGGGGGGGATCCCCCACAGCGCATACTTCCTCGTAGTATCCCCTGGGCAACGCCGTGTCTGACCACCGTAACGGAGTGGCAGACCGGCGGCTAAAGTGTGCTGTGATTCGTAGACATTCATGCGGTCGTCTGCGAATATGATGGTTAAGCCAACGCGAGATGCGTCTGGTCGTTTTATCTCGAATCGCTCCTCCCAGGGCGATTCAAACGGCCCTTCTCAGGGCCAACCCAACGGCCCTTCTCAGGGCCAATCCAACGGCCCTTCTCAGGGCCAACCCAACGGCCCTTCTCAGGGCCAATCCAACGGCCCTTCTCAGGGCAAACCCAACAGCCCTTCTCAGGGCCACGACGGCGACGCTTTGGCGCCGGAAGCTGACCGCGCACCATCTGTGGCCAGCTTTTTCTGTAGGCCAGACGAGTTGTCGGACTCTGACGACTCCAATATGGACACGTCAGCGGCCGAAAGTGACCGCTTCAAGCGGAAGAGGTCAGAGGGCTCTTCGGAGTCGACGGTAGTCGGAGGTAAGGCGAAGAAGAAGTCAAAGTCTAAAAAGGCTTCGACTTCTACTGCGGCTTCTACCCACGATGTGGGCTTGGTGGACGCCGAGCGCCAGCTGAATCTGGCGAAAAGGGCGCAACTCCAACAAGACCTGGAGGAGAGGGTCGCCGCCAAGGAGCAGCAGGCGCAAGTTGCCAGGGCGAGGGCTGGCTATGGTGCATCCAGTGTACTATATGCTGACCACTCCCTGGCAGAATTGGAGCGCATGGCGCATGAAGACAAGGAGGAGGTCCTGGAGGTCGCCTCAAAGTCGTCCAATTTGAAGGGGACCTTCCAGAAGGCCCTCAAATGCCGGGCCGCCAGTATGCACGGCATTGTGGTGGAGCTGGTGAAGCGGACAGCCACGGACGAGACGCGGCAGCTGCAGGCCAAGGTGGATCGCCTGCAGGCAGAGGTTAGCCAGCTACACCAGAAGCTGGCTGAGGCCACGGCCAAGCCTGCTCAATCTGCCCCAGGTCCGGTGGTAGGAGCCTGCTCCTCCTCCCCTGCCAGCCTAGAGGAAACAATCCGCGGGGTTGTAATGGAGGAGAGGGCCTTCATAAGAGCCTGCTTCGCCGGCATCGAGGACCGGCTCTTGCCGGAAAGGCGGCTCCGCCCGCCGCTAGCGGCGGACAAGAGTCCACCGCCAAGGGAGCCGGAACCTGTGCCTTTAACAGGCCCGGTATCCAAGGGCAAGGGCAAGGGCAAGAGGACCAAGGCGGCTCCTCATACCCCCACCACCAGTGCGGAGGGAGTGTCTGGGCCGTCTGCTACTCCAGCAGCAGCCCCCCAGAACTCGCAGGAGGAAGATGCCCTTCTTCCCTCCACCACCCCGTCCAACCAGTCGTGGACGAAAGTGGTCAGGAGAGGAAAAGGGAAGAAGGGGAAAGGGTCAGCCCAGAAGCCCGCTGTGACTGGTCCTGCGGCCAAAAGGACCCCAGCCGGTAGGAGAAAGTTTGTTTCTCCCAAAACCACGGCCGTCGTGGTGACCGTCACACCGGAGGCCGTGGGGCGGGGCGAGACGTATGAGTCCGTCCTCAGACGGGCTCGTACTAATGCTGATCCTTCCCGGCTGGGGATTAGAAATATCACGTGCCGCCGAACCCTAACCGGGGCTCGAATTTTCGAGTTCTCGGGGGAAGAGCGCGGCACAAATGCGGACCTCTTCGCAACAAAATTGCAAGAGGTTATCGCGGATGCGGCCACGGTCGTCAGGCCCGTTAAGACCGCAGCCTTGGAGGTGGCCGATCTGGATGATTCGGTCACCAAAGAGGATGTGGTGGCGGCCGTTGCAGCGGCTGGAAGCTGCGACGCTGGCGCGGTGAAGGGTGGAGCCATCAGGCTCGGACGCCGCGGCATGGGCATCATTCGCGTTGAGTGCCCAGTCGACGCGGCTGGGGCCGTCCTTGCTGCGACCAAGGGACGGCTGCTCGTGGGGTTCAGCTCGGCTGTGGTCCGGCCACTTGAAGACCAGCCTGTTCGCTGCTTCAAGTGCTTCGCGTTTGGCCACACCCGAGCCACGTGTCCCTCCAAGTTCGACTGGGGAGACACGTGCTTCCAGTGCGGGCAGGAGGGACACAGGAGTACCGCTTGCCGCGCCGCCACCACCAAGCCACACTGCGTAGCGTGTGCCGCTGGTGGCCGCCCCGCGGACCACAGGATGACGGGAAGGAGCTGCAAGCCCCCCGTGAGGAAGGGCGTAGTGCCGCCGGCGCAGGTTCGTCCTGTTGCTACCGCCGCCGCCGCCGTCGTCGCCGCTGTAGCTCCAGCGGCGATAGTTGAGGGGACCGCTTCGATGTCGGAGTAATGGTTACTAACTACCGCATCCTCCAGACGAACACCAACCACTGCAGAGCGGCCCAGGACTTGGTGGTGCAGGTCATGGCCGAGTGGTTGGTGAACGTAGCGGTGGTCGCCGAGCCTTACTCGATCCCCGGCAGCTGGCTGGGTGACGAGGACGACTCGGTGGCACTAGCGGCGCGGTCTTCCACAGACTCCCCTCCCCTCTCGCTATTAGAGAGGGGACCGGGATACGTGGCCGCCGCGTGGGGAGACATAGCCCTTGTGGGCGTCTATTTCTCCCCAAACCGCTCTCTTCAGGACTTCGAGAACTATCTCGGAGTGCTGGCCGCTGTGGTCGGCAGGGCGGCGCCGCGTCAGGTCTCCGTACTGGGAGACCTGAATGCCAAGTCAGTGACCTGGGGCAACCGGGCCACCAGCGCACGCGGGCGGGCAGTGGAGATGTGGGCAGCTTCCTCTGGCCTCTCCCTCTTGAACAGAGGAAGCGTCCAGACATGCGTGCGGCGGCAGGGTGGCTCAATAGTGGACGTCACTTTCGCCACCCCTGCGTTGGCTGCGCGCGTGTTAAACTGGCGGGTGGACCTGGCGGAGACTATGTCGGACCACCGCTACGTGCGGTTCGACATCTCCAACAGTGGCCCCGGAGAGACGCGGCCCCTCTCGGCGCGATCACCGTTCCCGCGGTGGGCTCTCGCCCGCCTTGACAGGGAGGCAGCGGCGGAGGCGGCGTTCATCCAGGACTGGCTTTCGCCGCCTTCCGCTGGCCTGGACGTGGACACCGTGGCGGGGCACCTGAGGGAGTCTCTGACCGAGGTATGCAACTCCAGCATGCCCCGGTCTCGCCGACCACTACCCAAACGCGCCGTGTACTGGTGGTCGGTGGAGCTGGCGGGGCTTCGAGCAGCCTGTGTGGAGGCAAGGAGGGCCTACACGCGGAGCCGGCGGCGGCGTATACGGGACCTGGCCGACGAAGACCACCTCTATGAGGTGTACATGGAAGCAAAAATGGTCCTCGATCGGGCCATCGCCACCGCCAGAGACTCGTCGAGAGCAGAGCTGCTGGAAGGTCTTGACAACGATCCCTACGGGAGACCATACAAGGCGGCGCGCAACAAACTGCGCCCCTTTGGTCCCCCGGTGGCCGAGACCCTGGAGCCCTCATTTCTGGATGGGGTGGTTCAGTCCCTGTTCCCGTCCAGGGACAACTTCACCCCACCAGTGATGGGCCCACCGCGGGGGATAGCTCCGCCAGCTGAGGAAGAAGAGGAGGCCCCTCTTGTCACGGAGTCGGAACTTGACGCGGCTATTCTCCATATCCGCGCCAAGAAGACAGCTCCGGGCCCCGACGGTGTTCCGGCAAGAGTGGTGGCGATCGCAGCCACTCAAATGGAGGAAAGGTTTCGGGACCTCTTCAGCGCATGCCTTGCGTCTGGAAGGTTCCCGAAACCATGGAAGGAGGGGCAGTTGTGCCTCCTTCGCAAGGAGGGCCGCCCCGCAGACTCCCCCTCGGCATACCGGCCCATCGTTCTGCTCGATGAGGTCGGCAAAATGTTCGAGGGGATAATCGCTGCCCGCCTAAAGGGCCATCTGCGGAGTATCGGGCCGGACTTGTCGGACGCTCAGTTTGGTTTTCGGGCTGAGCGTTCCACGGTGGACGCGCTGGCCTGCCTTAAGGGCCAGGTGAAGGAGGCGATGGAAGCGGGGGACGGATTGTTGGCTGTGTCATTCGACATAGCCAATGCCTTCAACTCCGTTCCCCACTCCACCATCCTAGAGGCGCTCCGATTCCACGGAGTGCCTCTATACATGCACAGGCTGCTGGCCAGCTACCTGGAGGAACGGGCGATCCTCCTGGTAAATAGGACTGGCCAAGTCCGGCGGTACGCCGTTGAGGCCGGCGTTCCGCAGGGGTCAGTCTTAGGACCTCTCCTCTGGAACGTCGGCTATGATTGGCTCCTGCGGGGAACTCTCCTCCGAGGCACGAGTGTCGTCTGCTACGCGGATGACACTCTCCTCACCGCCCGGGGGGGGAATTTCAGGGAGGCGGCCAATTTGGCCTCGGCGGGCGGATCCTTGGTGGCAGGGAGGATCCGCCGCCTAGGGTTATCGGTGGCGCTACACAAGACCGAGGCCGTGTTCTTCCACGGCCCTCGGCAGCGCCCCCCACCTGACGCCCACATCTTCGTGGAGGGCGTCAGAATTGAGGTCAAGGCCCAGATGAAATACCTGGGCCTTGTACTCGACAGCAGCTGGCGCTTCGGGCCGCATTTTAGCGGGCTGTCGTCACGCCTGCTGAAGGCTGCGGGTGCACTCTCGTGGCTGCTCCCCAACTTGGGGGGGCCCAGCGCGCGATGCCGGCAACTTTACGCTGGCATCTTGAGGAGTATGGCCCTCTACGGGGCTCCTATCTGGGAGGAATCACTCCACAGGAGGGAGAATGCCGCCGCCTTGAGGGCACCCCAAAGGGCCATAGCCCAGCGGGTGGCACGGGCCCATCGCACGGTGGGCTTTGCAGCAGCATGTGCTCTGGCCAGCACCCCTCCTTGGGAACTCGAGGCGTGGGTGCTCGCCAGAGTGTATGAATGGACGGCAGGACGGAGGGCAAGAGGAGAACGCCCAGCCCCGGAAGAGCGGGCAGCCGTCCGGCGGGAGGCGAGGGACGCCATCGTCGTCCATTGGACGGGGGACCTCGCCACTGCAGCTTTCGGCCGCCGAACCCTCGATGCGATTGGGCCAGTCCTGCGAGACTGGCTCGAGCGGTCGCATGGGTTCCTCTCCTTCCGTCTGGTGCAGGTGCTGTCCGGACATGGATGTTTCGGATCGTACCTGCACCGAATCGGACGGGAGGAGACGCCGTTGTGCCACCATTGTGGCGCGGCGGAGGACGCGGCGCAGCACACCCTCGAAGTGTGCCCAACGTGGTCTGAGCCGCGCGACAATCTCATCGCGGTGATCGGACCGGACCTCTCACTCCCCGGCGTAGTTACCGCCATGCTGAGGGATGAGAGGTCTTGGGCGGCAGTCGCCTCCTTCTGCGAACACGTCCTGTCCCAGAAGGAGGCAGCGGAGCGCGCGCGTGAGGACGATCCTAACGCGGCGCCGCTTCGCAGGCGGAGGAGGGGTCGAAGAAGGCGTCAGTTCGAAAGTCATCTCCGACTCCTCCCAGTTGGAGGCCAGCAGGCAACGGGTGCGGGGGCACCCTTGCCTGTATTGCACAGGCCTCCACCAGTGTCGAACGGGAATGGCCAGGTGTTCCCTGCCATTCTCGTAGCTCCCCACCCTGGGGGGCATGAGGGGCCGGCCAGCTAGGCGGGCATGCGCCGGGAGGGTTGTGGATGTAAAGGCTGAGCCGGTTTCCCATGGCCCCCCCATCACGGCGATGTGGGAACACCGCTGAGTTTTAGTGGGTATACTGTCATCATCGACAGGAGTCCCACATACCCCGACTCGTCCCCCACGAGCGGGGATGCGTAATGCATTTCTCAGCGACAAAAAAAAAAAAAAAAAAAAAAAAAAAAAAGGTTAGGTTGGGGGATCCCCCACAGCGCATACTTCCTCGTAGTATCCCCTGGGCAACGCCGTGTCTGACCACCGTAACGGAGTGGCAGACCGGCGGCTAAAGTGTGCTGTGATTCGTAGACATTCATGCGGTCGTCTGCGAATATGATGGTTAAGCCAACGCGAGATGCGTCTGGTCGTTTTATCTCGAATCGCTCCTCCCAGGGCGATTCAAACGGCCCTTCTCAGGGCCAACCCAACGGCCCTTCTCAGGGCCAATCCAACGGCCCTTCTCAGGGCCAACCCAACGGCCCTTCTCAGGGCCAATCCAACGGCCCTTCTCAGGGCCAACCCAACAGCCCTTCTCAGGGCCACGACGGCGACGCTTTGGCGCCGGAAGCTGACCGCGCACCATCTGTGGCCAGCTTTTTCTGTAGGCCAGACGAGTTGTCGGACTCTGACGACTCCAATATGGACACGTCAGCGGCCGAAAGTGACCGCTTCAAGCGGAAGAGGTCAGAGGGCTCTTCGGAGTCGACGGTAGTCGGAGGTAAGGCGAAGAAGAAGTCAAAGTCTAAAAAGGCTTCGACTTCTACTGCGGCTTCTACCCACGATGTGGGCTTGGTGGACGCCGAGCGCCAGCTGAATCTGGCGAAAAGGGCGCAACTCCAACAAGACCTGGAGGAGAGGGTCGCCGCCAAGGAGCAGCAGGCGCAAGTTGCCAGGGCGAGGGCTGGCTATGGTGCATCCAGTGTACTATATGCTGACCACTCCCTGGCAGAATTGGAGCGCATGGCGCATGAAGACAAGGAGGAGGTCCTGGAGGTCGCCTCAAAGTCGTCCAATTTGAAGGGGACCTTCCAGAAGGCCCTCAAATGCCGGGCCGCCAGTATGCACGGCATTGTGGTGGAGCTGGTGAAGCGGACAGCCACGGACGAGACGCGGCAGCTGCAGGCCAAGGTGGATCGCCTGCAGGCAGAGGTTAGCCAGCTACACCAGAAGCTGGCTGAGGCCACGGCCAAGCCTGCTCAATCTGCCCCAGGTCCGGTGGTAGGAGCCTGCTCCTCCTCCTCTGCCAGCCTAGAGGAAACAATCCGCGGGGTTGTAATGGAGGAGAGGGCCTTCATAAGAGCCTGCTTCGCCGGCATCGAGGACCGGCTCTTGCCGGAAAGGCGGCTCCGCCCGCCGCTAGCGGCGGACAAGAGTCCACCGCCAAGGGAGCCGGAACCTGTGCCTTTAACAGGCCCGGTATCCAAGGGCAAGGGCAAGGGCAAGAGGACCAAGGCGGCTCCTCATACCCCCACCACCAGTGCGGAGGGAGTGTCTGGGCCGTCTGCTACTCCAGCAGCAGCCCCCCAGAACTCGCAGGAGGAAGATGCCCTTCTTCCCTCCACCACCCCGTCCAACCAGTCGTGGACGAAAGTGGTCAGGAGAGGAAAAAGGAAGAAGGGGAAAGGGTCAGCCCAGAAGCCCGCTGTGACTGGTCCTGCGGCCAAAAGGACCCCAGCCGGTAGGAGAAAGTTTGTTTCTCCCAAAACCACGGCCGTCGTGGTGACCGTCACACCGGAGGCCGTGGGGCGGGGCGAGACGTATGAGTCCGTCCTCAGACGGGCTCGTACTAATGCTGATCCTTCCCGGCTGGGGATTAGAAATATCACGTGCCGCCGAACCCTAACCGGGGCTCGAATTTTCGAGTTCTCGGGGGAAGAGCGCGGCACAAATGCGGACCTCTTCGCAACAAAATTGCAAGAGGTTATCGCGGATGCGGCCACGGTCGTCAGGCCCGTTAAGACCGCAGCCTTGGAGGTGGCCGATCTGGATGATTCGGTCACCAAAGAGGATGTGGTGGCGGCCGTTGCAGCGGCTGGAAGCTGCGACGCTGGCGCGGTGAAGGGTGGAGCCATCAGGCTCGGACGCCGCGGCATGGGCATCATTCGCGTTGAGTGCCCAGTCGACGCGGCTGGGGCCGTCCTTGCTGCGACCAAGGGACGGCTGCTCGTGGGGTTCAGCTCGGCTGTGGTCCGGCCACTTGAAGACCAGCCTGTTCGCTGCTTCAAGTGCTTCGCGTTTGGCCACACCCGAGCCACGTGTCCCTCCAAGTTCGACTGGGGAGACACGTGCTTCCAGTGCGGGCAGGAGGGACACAGGAGTACCGCTTGCCGCGCCGCCACCACCAAGCCACACTGCGTAGCGTGTGCCGCTAGTGGCCGCCCCGCGGACCACAGGATGACGGGAAGGAGCTGCAAGCCCCCCGTGAGGAAGGGCGTAGTGCCGCCGGCGCAGGTTCGTCCTGTTGCTACCGCCGCCGCCGCCGTCGTCGCCGCTGTAGCTCCAGCGGCGATAGTTGAGGGGACCGCTTCGATGTCGGAGTAATGGTTACTAACTACCGCATCCTCCAGACGAACACCAACCACTGCAGAGCGGCCCAGGACTTGGTGGTGCAGGTCATGGCCGAGTGGTTGGTGAACGTAGCGGTGGTCGCCGAGCCTTACTCGATCCCCGGCAGCTGGCTGGGTGACGAGGACGACTCGGTGGCACTAGCGGCGCGGTCTTCCACAGACTCCCCTCCCCTCTCGCTATTAGAGAGGGGACCGGGATACGTGGCCGCCGCGTGGGGAGACATAGCCCTTGTGGGCGTCTATTTCTCCCCAAACCGCTCTCTTCAGGACTTCGAGAACTATCTCGGAGTGCTGGCCGCTGTGGTCGGCAGGGCGGCGCCGCGTCAGGTCTCCGTACTGGGAGACCTGAATGCCAAGTCAGTGACCTGGGGCAACCGGGCCACCAGCGCACGCGGGCGGGCAGTGGAGATGTGGGCAGCTTCCTCTGGCCTCTCCCTCTTGAACAGAGGAAGCGTCCAGACATGCGTGCGGCGGCAGGGTGGCTCAATAGTGGACGTCACTTTCGCCACCCCTGCGTTGGCTGCGCGCGTGTTGAACTGGCGGGTGGACCTGGCGGAGACTATGTCGGACCACCGCTACGTGCGGTTCGACATCTCCAACAGTGGCCCCGGAGAGACGCGGCCCCTCTCGGCGCGATCACGGTTCCCGCGGTGGGCTCTCGCCCGCCTTGACAGGGAGGCAGCGGCGGAGGCGGCGTTCATCCAGGACTGGCTTTCGCCGCCTTCCGCTGGCCTGGATGTGGACACCGTGGCGGGGCACCTGAGGGAGTCTCTGACCGAGGTATGCAACTCCAGCATGCCCCGGTCTCGCCGACCACTACCCAAACGCGCCGTGTACTGGTGGTCGGTGGAGCTGGCGGGGCTTCGAGCAGCCTGTGTGGAGGCAAGGAGGGCCTACACGCGGAGCCGGCGGCGGCGTATACGGGACCTGGCCGACGAAGACCACCTCTATGAGGTGTACACGGAAGCAAAAATGGTCCTCGATCGGGCCATCGCCACCGCCAGAGACTCGTCGAGAGCAGAGCTGCTGGAAGGTCTTGACAACGATCCCTACGGGAGACCATACAAGGCGGCGCGCAACAAACTGCGCCCCTTTGGTCCCCCGGTGGCCGAGACCCTGGAGCCCTCATTTCTGGATGGGGTGGTTCAGTCCCTGTTCCCGTCCAGGGACAACTTCACCCCACCAGTGATGGGCCCACCGCGGGGGATAGCTCCGACAGCTGAGGAAGAAGAGGAGGCCCCTCTTGTCACGGAGTCGGAACTTGACGCGGCTATTCTCCATATCCGCGCCAAGAAGACAGCTCCGGGCCCCGACGGTGTTCCGGCAAGAGTGGTGGCGATCGCAGCCACTCAAATGGAGGAAAGGTTTCGGGACCTCTTCAGCGCATGCCTTGCGTCTGGAAGGTTCCCGAAACCATGGAAGGAGGGGCAGTTGTGCCTCCTTCGCAAGGAGGGCCGCCCCGCAGACTCCCCCTCGGCATACCGGCCCATCGTTCTGCTCGATGAGGTCGGCAAAATGTTCGAGGGGATAATCGCTGCCCGCCTAAAGGGCCATCTGCGGAGTATCGGGCCGGACTTGTCGGACGCTCAGTTTGGTTTTCGGGCTGAGCGTTCCACGGTGGACGCGCTGGCCTGCCTTAAGGGCCAGGTGAAGGAGGCGATGGAAGCGGGGGACGGATTGTTGGCTGTGTCATTCGACATAGCCAATGCCTTCAACTCCGTTCCCCACTCCACCATCCTAGAGGCGCTCCGATTCCACGGAGTGCCTCTATACATGCACAGGCTGCTGGCCAGCTACCTGGAGGAACGGGCGATCCTCCTGGTAAATAGGACTGGCCAAGTCCGGCGGTACGCCGTTGAGGCCGGCGTTCCGCAGGGGTCAGTCTTAGGACCTCTCCTCTGGAACGTCGGCTATGATTGGCTCCTGCGGGGAACTCTCCTCCGAGGCACGAGTGTCGTCTGCTACGCGGATGACACTCTCCTCACCGCCCGGGGGGGGAATTTCAGGGAGGCGGCCAATTTGGCCTCGGCGGGCGGATCCTTGGTGGCAGGGAGGATCCGCCGCCTAGGGTTATCGGTGGCGCTACACAAGACCGAGGCCGTGTTCTTCCACGGCCCTCGGCAGCGCCCCCCACCTGACGCCCACATCTTCGTGGAGGGCGTCAGAATTGAGGTCAAGGCCCAGATGAAATACCTGGGCCTTGTACTCGACAGCAGCTGGCGCTTCGGGCCGCATTTTAGCGGGCTGTCGTCACGCCTGCTGAAGGCCGCGGGTGCACTCTCGTGGCTGCTCCCCAACTTGGGGGGGCCCAGCGCGCGATGCCGGCAACTTTACGCTGGCATCTTGAGGAGTATGGCCCTCTACGGGGCTCCTATCTGGGAGGAATCACTCCACAGGAGGGAGAATGCCGCCGCCTTGAGGGCACCCCAAAGGGCCATAGCCCAGCGGGTGGCACGGGCCCATCGCACGGTGGGCTTTGCAGCAGCATGTGCTCTGGCCAGCACCCCTCCTTGGGAACTCGAGGCGTGGGTGCTCGCCAGAGTGTATGAATGGACGGCAGGACGGAGGGCAAGAGGAGAACGCCCAGCCCCGGAAGAGCGGGCAGCCGTCCGGTGGGAGGCGAGGGACGCCATCGTCGTCCATTGGACGGGGGACCTCGCCACTGCAGCTTTCGGCCGCCGAACCCTCGATGCGATTGGGCCAGTCCTGCGAGACTGGCTCGAGCGGTCGCATGGGTTCCTCTCCTTCCGTCTGGTGCAGGTGCTGTCCGGACATGGATGTTTCGGATCGTACCTGCACCGAATCGGACGGGAGGAGACGCCGTTGTGCCACCACTGTGGCGCGGCGGAGGACGCGGCGCAGCACACCCTCGAAGTGTGCCCAACGTGGTCTGAGCCGCGCGACAATCTCATCGCGGTGATCGGACCGGACCTCTCACTCCCCGGCGTAGTTACCGCCATGCTGAGGGATGAGAGGTCTTGGGCGGCAGTCGCCTCCTTCTGCGAACACGTCCTGTCCCAGAAGGAGGCAGCGGAGCGCGCGCGTGAGGACGATCCTAACGCGGCGCCGCTTCGCAGGCGGAGGAGGGGTCGAAGAAGGCGTCAGTTCGAAAGTCATCTCCGACTCCTCCCAGTTGGAGGCCAGCAGGCAACGGGTGCGGGGGCACCCTTGCCTGTATTGCACAGGCCTCCACCAGTGTCGAACGGGAATGGCCAGGTGTTCCCTGCCATTCTCGTAGCTCCCCACCCTGGGGGGCATGAGGGGCCGGCCAGCTAGGCGGGCATGCGCCGGGAGGGTTGTGGATGTAAAGGCTGAGCCGGTTTCCCATGGCCCCCCCATCACGGCGATGTGGGAACACCGCTGAGTTTTAGTGGGTATACTGTCATCATCGACAGGAGTCCCACATACCCCGACTCGTCCCCCACGAGCGGGGATGCGTAATGCATTTCTCAGCGACAAAAAAAAAAAAAAAAAAAAAAAAAAAGGTTAGGTTAGGTTTTTTTTTTTTATTTTTTTTTTTTATTCTTCTTTGTTTAGGTACTTATCGTATATACTTATTATATAATTAAGTATCCTACTTACTTAAACTATTTTATTTCTATTTATTAATGCTATTCCTATTTCTATACAATATTCTAATAATCTATTTCTATTTCGGCCGCTCATTACGTTTGGTAAGGTGTCGGTTGTTAGTTTGGTGCCCAGTTCTTGCTCCGCCTCATATCGAGCTTTTTCTGTGATTGGGCATTCGAGCAGAACATGAGCAACCGTTTCTTCTATTCCAGGCTCACAGGCGCACGATGCATTCTCTTTACACTTGAAGCGTTTCAGGTATGCAGAGAATCCACCGTGCCCTGTGAGGATTTGGGTTGTCACACTTGTGAGCTCCATCTTTCTCACTACACTGTACGCCGCAATTGCGTCAGGGAAGAATAATTTTGTACCGGAGGCTGTTGCCCCCGCTTTATACCTCCCATTCCATTCGTCGAGCGACCCCATACGGATCTGCCGCTTGACGAATGAAACGGGGCACAGATCGTAGTCCGGCCTCTTCTTCGACCCTAGGGCAGCCTCCTTCGCGAGTTGGTCGGCTCGCTCGTTGCCCTCCAGCCCTGCGTGGGCTTTGATCCAAAACAAAGAGACACTCTTGTTTTGGAGCTTGCAGCGTCTTAGTGTGTCTCTTGTTTCCACTGCCAGGGGATGAGGGGCGCTAGCGTTTGTGATCGTCTGGAGGGCCGCCATAGAGTCGCTGAAGATGCCGAACGTGCTTTCCCTGCGCTTTAGCGCCTCTGCAGCCGCCCTTTGCAGGGCCAGCAGTTCAGCCTGATAGACGGTACAGTAAGATGGCAAGGTAAGTTTGAGGGCCTTTGTCTCGGTGGCGCTATTCCACAAGGATAGCGCTGCTCCGACCCTGCCCTCAATCTTACTGCCGTCAGTGAAAATACGCACAGCGAAATCGCTGTGGTGGTTATATTGTTCCTCGTCCATCAGGCTGCCGAACTGCAGAGTGGCCTGCTCCGCGGGGTGCGGGGCCTCGATTGCTGGAGCCATCCGCTCAACCTCTCTGTCTCCTAGTACGGGCTGTGGCACACCCCTCCTGGCTTCGTAAAGTGAAGCAACTTCCCTTATCCGAAGGTCAAGAGGGAGTATCCCAGCCAGCACCAGTGCTGAGTTGAGGGAGACTGTGCGGTAGGCTCTGCACAGCTTCTGGGCAAACCCTCTCTGCACCACGTTCAGCTGTTTTATGACCCCTATTTTGTTGGCGGCTGGTGCCCATGCGCTTGCGGCGTACAGCAGTGTGGGCTCCACTGCGGCGGTTAGGTTAGGTTAGGGTTTTTTTTTTTTTTTTTTTCTTTTTTTTTTTTTTTGGCAGGACTTGGGAAAATCCTCATGGACGCCCCGACTGCCTCACTTATGAGCCAGTCGGGGCAGTGCCGGACTCTTACCGGCTAAAAACCCACTCCTGCCTTTCCAAGTGCCCCTCTGACATGATCAGAGACCTTTTTTAGCGGAAATTGTTATTTTATATGAACAAAATGTTATCTATCTATTACTTTTCTTATTTTACGTCGTTACATAGGGTCATTTGTGTTTATTTATCCTTATATCTATGTTAATATTCACATTTTATTCATCCTTATATCTATTATTATCCATTAATACATTTATTTATTTATCCATTATTTATTAGTATTACATTTTAACATTAATTAGGGTCTTTAACATTTTTATATCCTTATATATATGTACGAACATCAATTTTCTCTTTATCCTTATAACAGAAAATCTCACTATCTTACTGCTTATACTATACATGCGTATAAACTCTAATCTTTTGACATTTTCGGACATTTTCACTGACCTGTGTAATTATGCTACTGTTAAATATTATTTTAAATATTAATCCTAAGCATATATTCAGTTACTTATTCCTAGTGATAGTTGTATTTGCTACTTTTATGCAATACCCAATAAATTTATTTCTGGAGTGCTTATCTCTTATTAATTCATTAAATTTTTCAGTCTTTATCTCCGTTCCTAATTCTTGCTCAGTTTCATACCTCTCCAGACCGTAGGCGGGGCAGTCAGTCAGTATGTGAGCTACAGTTTCCAGTTTGACAGGGTCAAATATGCACGATGGGCTCTCCTTGCACTTGAACCTGTTTAGGTATTCGGAGAACCCACCGTGTCCTGTCAGTATTTGGGTTAGTATTCCAGTTGGTTTCAGGACTTTTACTAGCTTAAATGCCTGTATGGCGTCTGGGAAAAATATTTTTGTAACGCCAGCTGTGTGTTCGGATCTGTATCTCCGGTTCCATTCGTCAAGCGTGTCCGCACGGATCTGTTGCTTGACGAATGAAATCGGACATTGGTCATAATCTGGCCTTGTTTTCAGTGTAAGGGCGGCGTCCTTAGCCAGCTGGTCAGCTCTCTCATTGCCCTCCAGTCCTGCGTGAGCTTTGATCCAAAAGAGGTCGACTTTTTTGGATCGATCCCTGCACTGTCGCAGGTTTTCCCGAATTTCAACTGCGAGGGGATGGAGAGACCGGTGATTGGCGACGGCTTCCAATGACGACCTGGAGTCGCTATATATGCCAAAACTGTGTTTAGGGCTGCGCAAAATTTCCGTTGTGGCCTTGCATATAGCCAACAGTTCCGCCTGGAAGACGGTACAGTGGGGCGACAGCTTGAGTTTTTGGGTTTTGGTTTCGGCATCATTGCTCCAATGAGACAATGATGCCCCAACCTTGCCCTCGATCTTGCTGCCGTCCGTGTATATCCGCACTGCTTGAGTGCAGTGGTTGCTGTGTTGCTCCTGGTCTGCCAGGCATATGAACTGCAGACTTATATGTCTGGCTGGGTGGGGAGTTCTGTCGAACGCGGTACGTCGCTCAATCTCCTTATCTCCTAATGCTGGCCGAGGTACCCCCCTCCTTGCCTCATACAGGGCCGCTGCCTCTTGTATTCGGAGGTCAAGGGGTAGTATCCCAGCCAGCACCAGTGCCGAGTTCAGGGAGACTGTGCGGTAGGATTTGCACAGTTTCTGTGCAAATCCCCTTTGGACCGAGTTCAGCTGTTTGCGCACCATCAGCTTTTCAGCTGCTGGTGCCCACGCACTCGCTGCATACAATATTGTAGGTTCAACTACTGCCGTGTAGATGGAGCGTATGACATCCGGATTGAGTCCCCAGCTGATCCTGGCTGCCCTTGACAACTGCTTGTACAGGTTTAATGCCTTTTTGCATACGTAAGATGCATGGGCATTAAACGTCAGCTGGTTGTCAATGGTCAGTCCCAGGAGTTTGATTTCCTGCGACATCCCAACGCCAGTCCCGCCCATGCTCAACAGCGGGGTGTCATATTTAAGTTTCCGCGTAATGATCATCGCTTCCGTTTTATGCGGTGCGAAACTTAGCTTATTTCTGACCCCCCACTGGTGAACATACTCGAGAGCGTCGTTGGCACTTCGCTGGACTTCCATCGCTGAGTCCCCATCAAACATCAGAACTACGTCATCGACGAAGGCTTGGCAGTAGTCTCCCCTTTGTACCAGGCCTTTCAATAGGGAGTCGAGTAGAAGATTCCAGAGAATCGGGCCCCCTATCGATCCTTGCACACAGCCTTTGCTTGTTGCCCTGGTAACCTCCTGCCCTGCGTATCTCACCCTGACCTTCCTGTGTTCCAGGTAACTATCCATCACTCTTCTAATGTTTACCGGACATTTGGTTTCCGCCAGCCTGGTTTTTATGGCCGGCCACCATGCACTGTCGAAGGCTCCCTCTATGTCCAGCGATATCATAACGATCAGTTTCTTGTCTACTAGTTTTTTACGTATATGTTCCAGCAGGTCATAGAGGGAGTCTTCGGTGCTTCTCTGTGGCATAAACCCATACTGGCGAGAGCTGAGTCCGGGTATGATGTGCCATTTCACCCTTCCTATCAGCATTTTTTCCAGGACTTTTCCCATCACTGGCAACAATCCTATTGGCCTATATGATTTAGGAGCTGTGTAGCTCTCCTTCCCGGGTTTCCTCAGAATGACTACAGTCGCTTCCTTCCAGATCCTCGGGAAGTAGCCCAGCTCTAGGCATTTGTTTGCCAGTGACAGGAAGAGCTCCGGATCGTGGTTCACTGTTTGCTGGCAGATATCAGCCGTGAGGCCATCCGCCCCCGGGGCTTTTTTCGGGTTGAAGCTGCGCATAGCTACGTTCAGTTCTTCCTGAGTAAACGGAGGGTCATGTTCTTCATCATCATGACACCTCTCGTTTACTTTTTCGGCTCGTGTCCTGATACGCCTATGCTCTTGGTTGTCTTCTTCCTTCTTGTCCTCAGGGTAGAAAGTTTCCGCCAGCAATGTGGCAGATTCTAGGCAGTTTAATAGCTTACCTTCCTTGGTCAGGGGCAGATCCTCCTGTCTTTTGTTGGTCCTACCAATGACCCTATATATGCCTTCCCAGAGTCCCTCCCTGTCCTGTTTCCCACAGAAGCTTATCCAGCTTTTGGTTTGGGCCGTTCTTTCCGCTAGCTCATATTTTTCTTTCATTTGCAGGTACTCCCCGACGACTTTTGCCCTCCGGATCGGCGCTGCACAGCGGACTCTGCGCTTCCTAGTGGCGACCTCGTTTTTCATCATGGCGAGCTCATTAGACCACCAAGGTAATTTAGTTTTATCGTTTGACTTTAACTTTGGTATGCTTATATTTGATGCTTCTAATATTACGTTAATATATACTTCTATTTTAACTTCCAGATCAGTTTTATTATTAATTTCGTCTATTTCAATTTTGCTTAATTTATTATCTTCTAGCAACTGGCCCAATTTCTCACGAAATTGGTCCCAGTTTGCTTTTTTACTATTGAATATTCTAGTTGTTCTAACTATGTCTAATCCTTTTGCCCTTTCCAGTTTAATTTTAAAAAGAATGGTGTTGTGGTCAGAGCTCGTCATGCTTTCGTCCACCCTCCAGTCCTCGACCAGGTCAAGCAGATCCGCTGTACATGCCGTGATGTCCACAAAGCTGGTGTACAGTGAGGTTCCCCTCACTGTGTGGAACGTCGGTGTGTCGCCTATGTTGAGCACCTGCAATCCCATTTCTTCTAGGGCGCCGGCCATTTCGATCCCTCTATGATCAATTTTGCAGCTTCCCCACCAAGAGTTTTTGGCGTTTGCGTCACCACCCATGATGGTTCTCTGGCCGAACCTCTTCTTAATATTGATAAGCTGCTCCAGGTATGGCTCTATCGGTGTTGGTTTTGGTTCTAGGTAGAATGAGACCACCGCGATCTCCCAGGCGCTTGTCTTCATCTTTACCACTGTGATGTTGGGCGTGGTAAAATTCGGACACTGGACAACGTCTATGTCGCCATCGAAGACTGCAATTGCGCTCTTGACGGCGCCGTCTCCATCGCCAGTGTGCTGGTATATTCTGGCACCGCGGTAGTCTTTCATTCTACCCAAACTTCCGATGTACGGCTCCTGGAGCAGTGCAAAAGCCACCCCCTTTTTGTGTGCCTCAAGCATAATCTCGTTTGTGGCCAGAGCCTTTCTTTGTAGATTTGCTTGTGCCACGAGGTATGGCCTTTTTTGTGGGACAGCGGTTTCTCCTGGGACCACCTTAGCAATATGCCACCCTTGACCTTGCTATTGAGTCCCATTTAGCCCTGATGGGGCAGTCTTGACTAAATGCGTTGTGGGCTGACTTTTCTAACTTTGAACGCACACAATTGCAACATGACGGGGCAGCACCCCCAAGCCAGTCGGGACACTCTGCCCTCATGTGGGGTCCCCCGCAATGACTGCACTTTGCCTGGGTTTCCTGGCAAAAACGCCTTCCATGCCCATAGCCAAGGCAAAGCGAGCACTGTACAATCGGGGACTGGTCGGACACTCTTATCCTCTGTAGGTCAATGAGGACCGACTCAGCCTCTGTCAGTCTCTGCCACATTTTAGGGGACACCCTCATCACGATGTGACTCGTATGGGGGTTCCTGGTGCGTTTTTTGTATACTATTTCAAACCTAACTTCTTGTTCATCCAGGTTCATGAACATTCGCTTGTTTTGGTTTTTTAACGCGTTTATTATTTCCCCGTCACTATTGCAACTGAGTACGTCTTTCAGGATAACTAGGGGGTCTCTGTTCTGGATATTTTCTACTGTCAAACTTTCTCCAGATTCTCTGATCCTATTTTTGATTCGTTCTCTTTCCTCATCCGTTTTGCAGCCGACTATTATTTTGCGGTCTTTGGCTTTTCTTATTTTCTCTACCGCGAATCCTCCTTCTTTTGCGTTGACAGCTTTTCTGAGCTTGTTCATGACCTCTTCTCCTGTTTCTTGGTCATCGTTCGCGGTCACTATAAAGGGGTTAGGTTAGGTTAGGTTAGGTTAGGTTAGGTTGGGGGATCCCCCACAGCGCATACTTCCTCGTAGTATCCCCTGGGCAACGCCGTGTCTGACCACCGTAACGGAGTGGCAGACCGGCGGCTAAAGTGCGCTGTGATTCGTTGATTTTAATGCGGACGTCTACGAATAAGATGGACAAACCAATGCGTGACGCCTCTGGGCGTTTTATTTCGAATCGCTCCTCCCAGGGCGATTCAAACGGCCCTTCTCAGGGCCAACCCAACGGCCCTTCTCAGGGCCAATCCAACGGCCCTTCTCAGGGCCAACCCAACGGCCCTTCTCAGGGCCAATCCAACGGCCCTTCTCAGGGCCACGCTGGCGACGCTTTAGCGTCGGGAGCTGACCGCGCACCATCTGCGGCCAGCTTTTTCATTAGGCCAGACGAGTTGTCGGACTCCGACGACTCCAATATGGACACGTCGGCGGCCGAAAGCGACCGCTTCAAGCGGAAGAGGTCCGAGGGCTCCTCGGAGTCGACGGTAGTCGGAGGTAAGGCGAAGAAGAAGTCGAAGTCTAAAAAGGCTTCGACTTCTACTGCGCCTTCTACCCACGATGTGGGCTTGGTGGACGCCGAGCGTCAGCTAAATCTGGCGAAAAGGGCGCAACTCCAACAAGACTTGGAAGAGAGGGTCGCCGCCAAGGAGCAGCAGGCGCAAGTTGCCAGGTCGAGGGCTGGCTATGGTGCATCCAATGTACTGTATGCTGACCACTCCCTGGCGGAATTGGAGCGCATGGCGCAGGAGGACAGAGAGGGGGTTCTGGAGGTCGCCTCAAAGTCTTCGAATTTGAAGGGGACCTTCCAGAAGGCCCTCAAATGCCGGGCCGCCAGTATGCATGGCATCGTGGTGGAACTAGTGAAGCGGACGGCCACGGACGAGACACGGCAGCTGCAGGCAAAGGTGGATCGTCTGCAGGCGGAGGTAAGCCAGCTACACCAGAAGCTGGCTGAGGCCACGGCCAGGCCTGCCCAATCTGCCCCAGGTCCGGTGGTAGGAGGCTGCTCCTCCTCCCCTGCCAGCCTTGAGGCAACAATTCGTGGGGTTGTCATGGAGGAGAGGGCCTTTATAAGAGCCTGCTTCGCCGGCATCCAAGACCGGCTCTTGCCGGAAAGGCGGCTCCGCCCGCCACTTGCGGCAGACAAGAGTCCACCGCTGAGGGAGCCGGAACCTGTGCCTCTAGCAGGCCCGGTATCCAAGGGCAAGGGCAAGGGCAAGGGCAAGAGGACCAAGGCGGCTCCTCATAACCCCACCACAAGCGCGGAGGAAGTGCCTGGGTCGTCTGCTACTCCAGCGGCAGGCGCCCAGAACTCGCAGGAGGAAGACGCCCTTCTTCCCTCCACCACCCCGTCCAACCAGTCGTGGACGGAAGTGGTCAGGAGAGGAAAAGGGAAAAAGGGGAAAAGTTCGGCCCCCAAGCCCGCTGCGAGTGCTCCTGCAGCAAAAAAGGCTCCAGCCGGTAGGAGAAAGCTGGTTGCTCCCAAAACCACGGCCGTCGTGGTGACTGTCACCCCGGAGGCCGTGGGGCGGGGTGAGACGTATGAGTCCGTCCTAAGACGGGCTCGTACCAATGCCGATCCCTCCCGGCTGGGGATTAAAAACATAAAGTGCCGCCGAACCCTAACCGGGGCTCGAATTTTCGAGTTCTCGGGGGAAGAGCGCGGCACAAATGCGGACCTCTTCGCAACAAAGTTGCAAGAGGTCATCGCGGATGCGGCAACGGTCGTAAGGCCTATTAAGACCGCAGCCTTGGAGGTGGCCGATCTGGATGATTCGGTCACCAAAGAGGATGTGGTGGCGGCCGTTGCGGCGGCTGGAGGATGCGACGCTAGCGCGGTGAAGGGTGGAGCCATCAGGCTCGGACGCCGTGGCATGGGCATCATACGCGTTGAGTGCCCAGTCGCCGCGGCTGGGGCCGTCCTTGCTGCGACCAAGGGACGGCTGCTCGTGGGGTTCAGCTCGGCTGTGGTCCGGCCACTTGAAGACCAGCCCGTTCGCTGCTTCAAGTGCTTCGCGTTTGGCCACACCCGAGCCACGTGTCCCTCCAAGTTCGACTGGGGAGACACGTGCTTCCAGTGCGGGCAGGAGGGACACAGGAGTACCACTTGCCACGCTGCCGCCACCAAGCCACACTGCGTGGCGTGTGCCGCTAGTGGCCGCCCTGCGGACCACAGGATGACGGGCAGGAGCTGCAAGCCCCCCGTGAGGAAGGGCGTAGTGCCGGCGCAGGTTCGCCCTGTTGCTACCGCCGCCGCCGCCGTCGTCACCGCTGTAGCTCCAGCGGCAATAGTTGAGGGGACCGGTTCGATGTCGGAGTAATGGTTACCAACTACCGCATCCTCCAGACGAACACCAACCACTGCAGAGCGGCCCAGGACCTGGTGGTGCAGGTCATGGCCGAGTGGTTGGTGAACGTAGCGGTGGTCGCCGAGCCTTACTCGATCCCCGGCAGCTGGCTGGGTGACGAAGACGACTCGGTGGCACTAGCGGCGCGGTCTTCCACAGACTCCCCTCCCCTCTCGCTGTTAGAGAGGGGACCGGGATACGTGGCCGCCGCGTGGGGAGACATAGCCCTTGTGGGCGTCTATTTCTCCCCAAACCACCCTCTTCAGGACTTCGAGAACTATCTCGGAGTGCTGGCCGCCGTGGTCGGCAGGGCGGCGCCACGTCAGGTCTCCGTACTGGGAGACCTGAATGCCAAGTCGGTGACCTGGGGCAACCCAGCCACCAGCGCACGCGGGCGGGCAGTGGAGATGTGGGCAGCTTCCTCTGGCCTCTCCCTCTTGAACAGAGGAAGCGTCCAGACATGCGTGCGGCGGCAGGGTGGCTCAATAGTGGACGTCACTTTCGCCACCCCTGCGTTGGCCGCACGCGTGTTGAACTGGCGGGTGGACCTGGCGGAGACTATGTCAGACCACCGCTACGTGCGGTTCGACATCTCCAACAGTGGCCCCGGAGAGACGCGGCCCCTCTCGGCGCGATCACCGTTCCCGCGGTGGGCTATCGCCCGCCTGGACAGGGAGGCAGCGGCGGAGGCGGCGTTTATCCAGGACTGGCTTTCGCCGCCTTCCGCTGGCCTGGATGTAGACACCGTGGCGGGGCACCTGAGGGAGTCTCTGACCGAGGTATGCAACTCCAGCATGCCCCGGTCTCACCGACCACTACCCAAACGCGCCGTGTACTGGTGGTCGGTGGAGCTGGCGGGACTTCGAGCAGCCTGTGTGGAGGCAAGGAGGGCCTACACGCGAAGCCGGCGGCGGCGTATACGGGACCTGGCCGACGAAGACCACCTCTATGAGGTGTACATGGAGGCAAAATTGGTCCTCGATAGGGCTATCACCGCCGCCAGAGACTCGTCCAGAGCAGAGTTGCTGGAGGGTCTCGACAACGATCCTTACGGGAGACCATATAAGGCGGCGCGCAACAAACTGCGCCCCTTTGGTCCCCCGGTGGCCGAGACCCTGGAGCCCTCATTTCTGGATGGGGTGGTTCAGTCCCTGTTCCCGTCCAGGGACAACTTCACTCCACCAGTGATGGGCCCACCGCGGGGGATAGCTCCGCCAGCTGAGGAGGAAGAGGAGGCCCCTCCTGTCACGGAGTCGGAACTTGACGCGGCTATTCTCCATATCCGCGCCAAGAAGACAGCTCCGGGCCCCGACGGTGTTCCGGCAAGAGTGGTGGCGATCGCAGCCACTCAAATGGAGGAAAGGTTTCGGGACCTCTTCAGCGCATGCCTTGCGTCTGGAAGGTTCCCGAAACCATGGAAGGAGGGGCAGTTGTGCCTCCTTCGCAAGGAGGGCCGCCCCGCAGACTCCCCCTCGGCATACCGGCCCATCGTTCTGCTCGATGAGGTCGGCAAAATGTTCGAGGGGATAATCGCTGCCCGCCTAAAGGGCCATCTGCGGAGTATCGGGCCGGACTTGTCGGACGCTCAGTTTGGTTTTCGGGCTGAGCGTTCCACGGTGGACGCGCTGGCCTGCCTTAAGGGCCAGGTGAAGGAGGCGATGGAAGCGGGGGACGGATTGTTGGCTGTGTCATTCGACATAGCCAATGCCTTCAACTCCGTTCCCCACTCCACCATCCTAGAGGCGCTCCGATTCCACGGAGTGCCTCTATACATGCACAGGCTGCTGGCCAGCTACCTGGAGGAACGGGCGATCCTCCTGGTAAATAGGACTGGCCAAGTCCGGCGGTACGCCGTTGAGGCCGGCGTTCCGCAGGGGTCAGTCTTAGGACCTCTCCTCTGGAACGTCGGCTATGATTGGCTCCTGCGGGGAAATCTCCTCCGAGGCACGAGTGTCGTCTGCTACGCGGATGACACTCTCCTCACCGCCCGGGGGGGGAATTTCAGGGAGGCGGCCAATTTGGCCTCGGCGGGCGGATCCTTGGTGGCAGGGAGGATCCGCCGCCTAGGGTTATCGGTGGCGCTGCACAAGACCGAGGCCGTGTTCTTCCACGGCCCTCGGCAGCGCCCCCCACCTGACGCCCACATCTTCGTGGAGGGCGTCAGAATTGAGGTCAAGGCCCAGATGAAATACCTGGGCC
Source organism: Atethmia centrago (assembly GCA_905333075.3). Taxonomy (NCBI): domain Eukaryota; kingdom Metazoa; phylum Arthropoda; class Insecta; order Lepidoptera; family Noctuidae; genus Atethmia; species Atethmia centrago. Next base: position 30,759 of record HG995378.1, on the reverse strand, counting down.
TTATACTCGACAGCAGGTGGCGCTTCGGGCCGCATTTTAGTGGGTTGTCGTCACGCCTGCTGAAGGCCGCGGGTGCGCTCTCGTGGCTGCTCCCCAACTTGGGGGGGCCCAGCGCGCGATGCCGGCAACTTTACGCCGGCATCTTGAGGAGTATGGCCCTCTACGGGGCTCCTATCTGGGAGGACTCACTCCACAGGAGGGAGAATGCCGCCGCCTTGCGGGCACCCCAAAGGGCCATAGCCCAGCGGGTGGCACGGGCCCATCGCACGGTGGGCTTTGCAGCAGCATGTGCCCTGGCCAGCACCCCTCCTTGGGAACTCGAGGCGTGGGTGCTCGCCAGAGTGTATGAATGGACGGCAGGACGGAGGGCAAGAGGAGAACGCCCAGCCCCGGAAGAGCGGGCAGCCGTCCGGCGGGAGGCGAGGGACGCCATCGTCGTCCATTGGACAGGGGACCTCGCCACTGCAGCCTTCGGCCGCCGAACCCTCGATGCGATTGGGCCAGTCCTGCGAGACTGGCTCGAGCGGTCGCATGGGTTCCTCTCCTTCCGTCTGGTGCAGGTGCTGTCCGGACATGGATGTTTCGGATCGTACCTGCACCGAATCGGACGGGAGGAGACGCCGTTGTGCCACCACTGTGGCGCGGCGGAGGATGCGGCGCAGCACACCCTCGAAGTGTGCCCAACGTGGTCTGAGCCGCGCGGCAATCTCATCGCGGTGATCGGACCGGACCTCTCACTCCCCGGCGTAGTTAACGCCATGCTGAGGGATGAAAGGTCTTGGGCGGCAGTCGCCTCCTTCTGCGAACACGTCATGTCCCAGAAGGAGGCAGCGGAGCGCGCGCGTGAGGACGATCCTAACGCGGCGCCGCTTCGCAGGCGGAGGAGGGGTCGAAGAAGACGTCAGTTTGAAAGTCATCTCCGACTCCTCCCAGTTGGAGGCCAGCAGGCAACGGGTGCGGGGGCACCCTTGCCTGTATTGCACAGGCCTCCACCAGTGTCGAACGGGAATGGCCAGGTGTTCCCTGCCATTCCCGTAGCTCCCCAGCCTGGGGGGCATGAGGGGCCGGCCAGCTAGGCGGGCATGCGCCGGGAGGGTTGTGGATGTAAAGGCTGAGCCGGTTTCCCATGGCCCCCCCATCACGGCGATGTGGGAACACCGCTGAGTTTTAGTGGGTATACTGTCATCATCGACAGGAGTCCCACATACCCCGACTCGTCCCCCACGAGCGGGGATGCGTAATGTAAAAAAAAAAAAAGGTTAGGTTAGGTTAGGTTAGGTTAGGTTAGGTTAGGTTAGGTTAGGTTAGGTTAGGTTTCCTGCGGGGAACTCTCCTCCGAGGCACGAGTGTCGTCTGCTACGCGGATGACACTCTCCTCACCGCCCGGGGGGGGAATTTCAGGGAGGCGGCCAATTTGGCCTCGGCGGGCGGATCCTTGGTGGCAGGGAGGATCCGCCGCCTAGGGTTATCGGTGGCGCTACACAAGACCGAGGCCGTGTTCTTCCACGGCCCTCGGCAGCGCCCCCCACCTGACGCCCACATCTTCGTGGAGGGCGTCAGAATTGAGGTCAAGGCCCAGATGAAATACCTGGGCCTTGTACTCGACAGCAGCTGGCGCTTCGGGCCGCATTTTAGCGGGCTGTCGTCACGCCTGCTGAAGGCCGCGGGTGCACTCTCGTGGCTGCTCCCCAACTTGGGGGGGCCCAGCGCGCGATGCCGGCAACTTTACGCTGGCATCTTGAGGAGTATGGCCCTCTACGGGGCTCCTATCTGGGAGGAATCACTCCACAGGAGGGAGAATGCCGCCGCCTTGAGGGCACCCCAAAGGGCCATAGCCCAGCGGGTGGCACGGGCCCATCGCACGGTGGGCTTTGCAGCAGCATGTGCTCTGGCCAGCACCCCTCCTTGGGAACTCGAGGCGTGGGTGCTCGCCAGAGTGTATGAATGGACGGCAGGACGGAGGGCAAGAGGAGAACGCCCAGCCCCGGAAGAGCGGGCAGCCGTCCGGCGGGAGGCGAGGGACGCCATCGTCGTCCATTGGACGGGGGACCTCGCCACTGCAGCTTTCGGCCGCCGAACCCTCGATGCGATTGGGCCAGTCCTGCGAGACTGGCTCGAGCGGTCGCATGGGTTCCTCTCCTTCCGTCTGGTGCAGGTGCTGTCCGGACATGGATGTTTCGGATCGTACCTGCACCGAATCGGACGGGAGGAGACGCCGTTGTGCCACCACTGTGGCGCGGCGGAGGACGCGGCGCAGCACACCCTCGAAGTGTGCCCAACGTGGTCTGAGCCGCGCGACAATCTCATCGCGGTGATCGGACCGGACCTCTCACTCCCCGGCGTAGTTACCGCCATGCTGAGGGATGAGAGGTCTTGGGCGGCAGTCGCCTCCTTCTGCGAACACGTCCTGTCCCAGAAGGAGGCAGCGGAGCGCGCGCGTGAAGACGATCCTAACGCGGCGCCGCTTCGCAGGCGGAGGAGGGGTCAAAGAAGGCGTCAGTTCGAAAGTCATCTCCGACTCCTCCCAGTTGGAGGCCAGCAGGCAACGGGTGCGGGGGCACCCTTGCCTGTATTGCACAGGCCTCCACCAGTGTCGAACGGGAATGGCCAGGTGTTCCCTGCCATTCTCGTAGCTCCCCACCCTGGGGGGCATGAGGGGCCGGCCAGCTAGGCGGGCATGCGCCGGGAGGGTTGTGGATGTAAAGGCTGAGCCGGTTTCCCATGGCCCCCCCATCACGGCGATGTGGGAACACCGCTGAGTTTTAGTGGGTATACTGTCATCATCGACAGGAGACCCACATACCCCGACTCGTCCCCCACGAGCGGGGATGCGTAATGCATTTCTCAGCGACAAAAAAAAAAAAAAAAAAGGTTAGGTTAGGTTAGGTTAGGTTAGGTTAGGTTAGGTTAGGTTAGGTTAGGTTAGGTTAGGTTGGGGGACCCCCCACAGTGCTTGCGTCCACGTCGCGTCCCCTGGGCAACGACCCGGTTCTGACCACCGTAACGGAGTGGCAGACCGGGCTCGGCTAAAGTGCACTGTGCAGTCGTAGCATATTTTTACTGGATTTTTATTATATTTTATTTTATTGCGGGAAACTGCGACATCTGAGGAGGCTATGCCTAAACCGAGGGACGTCTCCGGACGATTTAGAAAAGGCCCTTCTCAGGGCCAACCAAAAGGCCCTTCTCAGGGCCAACCAAAAGGCCCTTCTCAGGGCCAATCCGAGGGCGCTTCGGCGTCGGAGGCTAGCCGCGCGCCGTCTGCGGCCAGCTTCTTTTGTGAGGTGCCGGACTCCGATAATGAGTCCGTTTTGTTTGAGTCGGACGCTAGTTCGATGACTGGTCGCCGGGAGCCGGGGAAGCGGGCCCGTCAGAGAGATGGGTCCGGGGGTTCCTCGGACTCGAGGAGACAACACGCGAAGGCCCAGAAGCCGGTGTCTGATACCCACGACGTGGGTCTAGCTGAGGCCAGATGCCAGTTGGACCTAATTAGGCGGGCGCAGCTGCAGCAAGACCTGGAGGAGCGGGTTGCGGCCAAGGAGCAACGGACGCGCGTCGCCCGGGCCAAGTCTGGGTACGGCGCGTCCCGCGTCCTGTATGCGGACCACTCCCTGGCGGAGCTGCAGCTGATGGCTGAGGAGGACGAAGAGGAGATAGTGGTAATCGCCTCTAAGTCCTCCAATTTGAAAGGGACTTTCCAAAAGTCCCTTAAATGCAGGGCCGCGAGCATGCGCGGCATCGTCGGGGAGCTGGTGCAGCGCACGGCGACCGACGAAACGCGGCAACTCCAGGCGAAAGTCGATCGCCTGCAGTCAGAGGTCAGCCAGCTGCATCAGAAGCTGGCTGAAGCCACGGCCCGGCCAAACAAAGCCGAGCCGAGACCGGCGGCTGAGGTTCCCCCCTCCAACCTTGAGGATATCATCCGCAAGGTCGTCACGGAGGAGAGGAACTTCACGAGAGCCTGTATTGCGGGCATAGAGGACAGGCTCTTGCCTGAGAAGCGCCTCCGACCGCCGCTCGCGGCGGACAACAGGCGACGCGAGTCGGGGGTGCCATTCCAGGGGGAAGACGCCGGTCTTCCGTCCACTACCCCATCCAACCAGCAAGGATGGACGAAGGTGGCCAAAAAGGGCCAGAAGAACAAGAAGTCGAGGACGGAGGCTGGCCCTGCCGCCACCACCACCACCCCTCCCGGCCCGTCCCAGACAACGGGCAATGGAAAGGGAAAAGGAAAGGGGAAGGGGAAGAGGTCGGCCCCCAGGCCCACCACCGCTGCTCCCGCTGCAACCAATGGAACCGCCAGGAATGACAAGAGGAAGTTGGTTCCCCCCAAGACCGCAGCCGTAGTGGTGACGCTCACCGCTGAGGCTGCGGGGCGGGGGGAGACGTACGCGTCGATAATGACGCGGGCGCGAACCAACGCTGATCCCCAAAAACTGGGGATTGGCACAGTCTCGTGCCGCCGGACCCAGGCCGGGGCTCGAATTTTCGAGTTCCCGGGGGCTCAGGGCAGCGCCAACGCCGACCTCTTCGCAACCAAGTTGGAAGAGGTCATCGCAGATGCGGCCAATGTCGCTAGGCCCGTGAAGACCGTGGCCTTGGAGGTGACCGACCTCGACGACTCGGTCACCAAGGAGGAGGTGGTGGCGGCGATCGCAGCGATGGGGGGCTGTGGCGTCACAGAGGTGCAAGGTCGGGCCATCAGGACCGGTCGCAGCGGCATGGGCACCATTCGCCTCGATTGCCCAGTCGCCGCAGCCATAGCCGTCCTCGCCAAAGGACGACTTGCAGTCGGGTTCAGCTCGGGTGTAGTCCGGGCACTTGCAGCCAAGCCTCTGCGCTGCTACAAGTGTTTTGGAGTCGGACACACCCGGCCCCTTTGCCCGTCCAAGGTCGACAGGGGGAGCAACTGCTACCGCTGCGGCAAGGACGGGCACAAGTCCGCCTCCTGCGAGGCCGCCACGCCGCACTGTGCGGTGTGTGCCGCCAGTGGCTGCCCGGCGGGCCACGTCATGTTGGGGAGGAAGTGCAATCCTCCCCCCAAGAAGGGCAAGGAGCAGGCGCCGATCCGGCCTGTCGCTGCCACCGCCGTCCCTGAGGCTGGGACTTTGGCGGCTGTGGAGGGGGGTGCGATGTCTGATTAATGGATAGTCAGGTCAAGCATCGTATCCTCCAGGCGAACACCAACCACTGCAGGGCGGCTCAGGATCTGCTGATGCAGACAATGGCCGAGTGGTTGGTGGACGTGGCGGTGGTTGCCGAGCCGTACTCGGTGCCTGGCCGTTGGCTGGGTGATCGGGACGGCTCGGTGGCATTGGTGTCGCGGTCTTCCATGGACTCTCCTCCCCTCTCGCTCTTAGAGAGGGGACCGGGATACGTGGCTGCCGCGTGGGGAGACCTGGCCTTTGTGGGCGTATATTTCTCCCCAAACCGCCCTCTCTCGGATTTCGAGAATTATCTCGAAATCCTCACCGCAGTGGTCGGGAGGGCGGCGCCACGACAGGTCGCCATATTGGGCGACCTGAACGCCAAAGCGACGGCCTGGGGCAACCCGGCCCGCTCTTGCAACGTCCGGGGACGCGCCGCAGAATTTTGGGCGGCGTCGTGCGGTGTGTCCCTCCTAAACAGAGGGGCTGTCCACACGTGTGTGCGGCAACGGGGAGGATCGGTGGTCGACGTCTCGTTTGCCACCCCCGTGCTAGCCGCCCGCGTCGTGAACTGGCGGGTGGAGATGGCGGAGACCTTTTCGGACCACCGATATGTACGCTTCGACATCTCCACCCAGAGCCCCCTGGGGGTCCGCTCGGGCCAATCTGCGTTCCCACGGTGGGCTCTTACCCGCCTGGACCGAGAGGCTGCGGAGGAGGCGGCGTTCGTCCAGGACTGGCTCGCTCCTCCTGTCGACGTCCTGGACGTGGACGCCGCAGCGCTCCACTTGAGGGGGTCCTTGACCGAGGTGTGCAACTCCAGCATGCCCCGGTCCCGCCGCCCACCTCCCCGCCGCGCCGTCTATTGGTGGTCGGAGGAACTGGCGGAGCTCCGAACCGCCTGCGTAGCGGCCAGGAGGGCCTACACGCGGAGCCGAAGGCGCAGGCCCCGAGACCCAGCCAGCGAGGAGGGCCTCTATGCGTCGTACATCAACGCAAAGACGGTCCTGAAGCTGGCGATGTGCGCGGCCGAAGACTCGGCGAGAGCCGACATGCTGGAGGGTCTCGATAGGGACCCGTTTGGAAGACCTTACAAGGCGGCGCGGAATAAACTGCGCCCCTGTGGTCCTCCACTGACGGAGACCCTCGAGCCGGCATTGCTGGATGGGGTGGTCCGGTCCCTGTTTCCGTCCAGGACCGACTTCACCCCACCAGTGATGGACCCTCCGCGGGAGGCGGCTCCGCCGGATGAGGAGATCCCCCCGGTGACGGCGTCGGAACTTTACGCAGGGACTCTTCGCCTTCGCGCAAAGAATACGGCCCCAGGGCCGGACGGCATTCCCGCACGGGTGGTGGCCATAGCCGCCTCACAGATGGAGGAGAGGCTTCGGGACCTCTTTAGCGCGTGTTTCACGACTGGGAGGTTCCCGAAACCTTGGAAGGAGGGGCGGCTATGCCTCCTCCGGAAGGAGGGACGCCCGGCGGACTCCCCCTCGGCTTACCGGCCCATCGTTTTGCTCGATGAGGTCGGTAAGATGTTCGAGGGGATAATCGCCAACCGGCTAGAAAGCCTGCTGGTGACGGTGGGGCCGGACCTGTCCGACGCCCAATTCGGGTTCCGACGAGGTCGTTCTACCGTGGACGCATTGGCCCTTCTGAAGGGCCAGGTGAGGGAGGCCGTGGAGGCGGGGGACGGAGTGTTGGCGGTGTCATTCGACATTGCCAACGCCTTCAACTCTGTCCCCCACTCGACCATCTTGGAGGCGCTCCGGTACCACGGAGTGCCTCAGTACTTGCGCCAACTCTTGGCCAGCTACTTGGAGGACCGGGTGGTCCTCCTTGCAGACAAGACGGCCAGAGTTAGGCAATACGGCGCAGAGTCCGGTGTTCCACAGGGGTCGGTCCTAGGACCACCGCTGTGGAACATTGGATTCGACTGGCTCCTGCGGGGGACCCTCCTCCGTGGCACGAGCATCATTTGCTACGCAGACGATACCCTCCTCATTGCCCGGGGGAGGGACTTCAGGGAGGCGGCCAGTCTGGCCTCTGCTGGCGGATCCTTAGTGGCAGGAAGGATCCGCCGCCTAGGGTTGAAGGTGGCGCTACATAAAACCGAGGCCGTGTATTTCCACGGGCCTCGGCAGCGCATCCCCCCAGACGGCCACATTGACGTAGAGGGCGTCCGGATCGGAGTCAAGGCCCAAATGAAGTACCTGGGCCTTGTACTCGACAGCAGGTGGCGCTTCGGCCCACACTTTAGCGGGCTGTCAACGCGCCTGCTGAAGGCCGCGAATGCCCTGTCGTGGCTCCTCCCGAACCTGGGGGGTCCGAAGGCGCGATGCCGGCGCTTGTATGCCGGCATCCTAAGAAGCATGGCCCTTTACGGGGCCCCAATCTGGGCGGACGCCCTCCACCGGAGGGAGAACGCCACTGCCATCCGCAGGCCCCAAAGGGCCATTGCACTGCGGGTGGCGAGGGCTTACCGGTCGGTGGGATTCTCGGCGGCGTGCGCTCTGGCCGGCACCCCTCCTTGGGAGCTCGAGGCATGGGTGCTGGCCAGAGTGTACGAGTGGACGGCGCGGCGGAAGGCGCTCGGGGAGCTCCCCGCCGCAGAAGAGCGGGAGGCCGTGCGGCAGGAGGCGAAGGAGGCAATCGTCCATCACTGGACGGAGGACCTCGCCTCTGCCGCCTTCGGCCGCCGGACGCTGGACGCGCTCGGGCCAGTCTTGAAGGATTGGCTCGAGCGGTCCCACGGTTTCCTCTCTTTCCGTCTGGTGCAGGTGTTGTCTGGCCATGGGTGCTTCGGATCGCACCTGCACCGGATCCGAAGGGAGGAGACCCCGTCGTGCCACGACTGCGGCGCGGCGGAGGACACGGCACAGCACACCCTAGAGGTGTGCCCAGCGTGGTCCGAGCTGCGCCGTAGTCTGGTCGCAGCAGTCGGGCCGGACCTCTCGCTTCCCAGTGTCGTCAACTCGATGCTGGAAAGCGAGGAGGCCTGGGCAACAGTCGCCTCCTTCTGTGAGGAAGTCATGTCACAGAAGGAGGACGCGGAGCGAGCGCGGGAGGACGACCCTCTCGCAGCGCCGCTCCGCAGGCGGAGGAGGGGTCGAAGAAGACGTCAGTACGAAAGTCATCTTCGACTCCTCCCAGGTGGAGGCGAGCAGGCAACGGGTGCGGGGGCACCCTTGCCTGTATTGCACAGGCCTCCACCAGTGTCGGATGGGAATGACCAGGTGTTCCCGGTCATTCCCATAGCCCCTCCAGTAAACTGGGGGGCATGCGGGGCCTGCCAAGAAGGCGGGCATGCGCCAGGAGGGTTTGGATGTAAAGGCTGCGCCGGTTTCCCATGCCCTCCCATCACGGCGTTGCGGGAACACCGCTGAGTTTTAGTGGGTATACTGTATGTCTAACAGGAGTCCCACATACCCCGTCTCGTCCCCCACGAGCGGGCATGCGTAACGCATTTCTCAGCGTAAAAAAAAAAAAAAAAAAAGGTTAGGTTAGGTTAGGTTAGGTTAGGTTAGGTTAGGTTAGGTTAGGTTAGGTTAGGTTAGGTTTTTTTTTTTTTTTTTTTTTTTTTTTTTTTTTTTTTTTTTTTTTTTTTTTTTTTTTTTTTTTGGACTAATTCCGCCAACATAATTGGCGCCTATTTTTTATCTATTCCTCTTCCATACTAGTTCTCGCTTTTCATTCCTCTCGCACTTCCATGCTACATACTTTATCTTTCTCACTTACTTCTCCGTTTGTCCTGGTGGGTGGGACTCTTACTTAAGAGCTACTTCCTATTCTATCTAATTTTATCTATTTTTTTTTTTTTTTTTTTTTTTTTTTTTTTTTTTTTATTTATCTATATATATATTTTCAGGTAAATGAATAGGACAGGGTATCTTTATTTATTTACACACATATTTGAACTTAACTTAACTATTAACATAGATCTACTTAAACTTCTAAACATGTTTCTTAACCTACTGCTTATTTTAATTACAATTTGGTGCTTATGTCCTATGCTTGCTGCAATTATATATTCAATATAATGGTAAACATAGTTTATTTAACTTGTTTTATTTCTATCTATAACTTTCAGAGCTATATTCTCACAGTAGGCTATAAGTTTATTCCTGTTTTTGCTACTTTTGCCCACCATTAATTCCTTTACGCTTTCTTTTTGCAATCTTATGCCTAAATCCTGTTCCAGATCGTAACGCTCTTTTTCATAGGCCGGGCATTCCAACAATATGTGGGGAATGGATTCCGCCACATGTGGGTCGCAGATGCACGATGGGCTCTCTTTACACTTAAAACGGTTTAAGTATTCCGAGAACCCACCGTGCCCTGTTAACACTTGAGTGAGCACACCTACCGGCCTCACCCGTTTCACAATACGGAAGGCGGCTACAGCGTCCGGAAGAAACATTCTCGTCACCGAGGCCGTCTCACCAGTCACATATCTTCGGTTCCATTCACCAATTGAACTCAAACGAATTTGGCGTTTGATGAATGAAACCGGACACTGGTCATAGTCAGGCTTCCTCCGCGACGACAATGCTGCCTCCTTCGCCAACTCATCCGCACGCTCATTCCCCGGCAAGCCCGCGTGGGCTTTGACCCAGAATAGAGACACAGCTTTATTTTGGTCCAATGCCTGAGCCAAATTGGCTCGCGCGCGGACCGCCAGAGGATGGAGAGAGCCATGGTCTGTCAGCGACTGCAATGATGACATTGAGTCGCTGTACAGACCATAGCTCGTCTCTTTGCGCTTAAGGATTACGTCCGTTGCCTTGCAAATGGCCAGTAGTTCAGCCTGGTAGACAGTGCAGTAAGCGGCGAGGCTGAGCTTGAGGTTCTGGACTTCACCTTCATTATTCCACAAGGATAATGCGGCTCCGACCTTCCCCTCAGTCTTGCTGCCGTCAGTGAATATTCGCACTGCCTGCACGTTTTGACTGTCCACAAGCTGTTGGTCTGCCAGGCACATGAACTCCAAGGCCATTTGTTTGGCAGGGTGAGATGTCTCTGCAAATCTTACCATACTCTCTATCTCCCTGTCTCCTGGCACAAATTGGGATGACCCTCTCCTTGCCTCGTACATAGCGGCTGCTTCCTGTACGCGGAGGTCTAGAGGCAGTATCCCGGCCAGTGCCAGTGCCGAGTTCAATGAGACCGTTCGGTAAGACTTACAGAGCTTCTGGGCGAATCCTCGTTGGAGAGAACCTAGCCTCTTTCGTATACCCAACTTTTTCGTAGCGGGAGCCCAGGCTCCAGCAGCGTACGTAACTATCGGCTCAATTGTAGCAGTGTAAATAATGCGGATAATTTCGGCATTTAAACCCCAGCTGACTTTTGCAGCACGTGACAGCTGTTTATAGATTTCTGCCACCTTTCTGCAGACATTTCTGGTGTGCTCGCTGAACGTAAGTTTGTCATCTATAGTCAGCCCCAGCAGCTTGATACTCCTAACCATAGCAATGTCGACCCCGGCCATACTCAGAATTGGAGTGTCGTACTTAAGCTTGTTGGTTATTAACATCGCACAGGTTTTGTGCGGTGCAAACCTAAGCTTATTTCTGACACCCCATTCCTGAGCACGGGCGAGGGCTGCATTGGCGGCTCTGGAGACTTCAGCCGCTGTGTCACCATCAACAACCAAGACAATGTCATCTGCAAAAGCCTGCACGAAGTATCCCTCTTTCTCGAGGTCCTGTAACAGTGGGTCCAGCACGAGGTTCCACAGAATGGGACCACCGATTGACCCTTGAACACACCCCTTCTGGGTTTCTTTTGTGCATTCCTGCCCGGCATATCTAACTTTAACTTTTCTGCCGTCGAGGTAGCTATCGAGTAGTCTCCTGGTGTTCACCGGGCAGTTTTCCTCAGCCAGCCTGACTTTGATTGCTGGCCACCAGGCGCTATCAAAAGCGCCCTCTATATCTAATGACACCAGGACAATTAGCTTTTTCAGCCTTAACTTGTCCTGCACATGTTTTATTAGCGTATAGAGGGCGTCCTCGGTGCTTTTCTGGGGCATAAAGCCAAACTGGCGAGTACTAAGCCGCGGCACAACCTGCCATTTGACCCTCGCCACCACCATTCTCTCCAGGACCTTCCCCAAGACCGGCAGGAGACCTATTGGTCTGTAGGACTTGGGGTTCGTATAGTCTTCCTTGCCCGGCTTTCTGAGGACCACCACCGTAGCCTCTTTCCAGATGTCCGGGAAATGTGCCAGCTCTAGGCATTTGTTGTACAGGGCAAGGAAGGCGTCCGGGTCCTGGGAGATCGCTCGACTGCAGATTTCCGACGTAAATCCATCCGCTCCAGGGGCCTTCTTTGGGTTGAAATGTCCCACGGCTGTTTTCAGCTCCAGCAGCGTAAATGGCGGGTCATGAAATTCACCATGATGCCACTCATTTACCCTCCTGGCAGCTTCCCTTGTGAGCCTGTGATCCGGGTTATCATCTTCGGCTGCATCCCTAGGATAAAATACGTCGGCGAGTAAAGCTGCCGATTCCTCAGCGTTGAGGAATGCACCCTCCTTCATCAGGGTCAAGTCTTCTTGTCTCCTGGTGGTCCCCCTGATCACTCTGTAAATGCCTTCCCACAGGCCCTCCCCATCCTGTTTCTGACAGAAGTTTTTCCAGCTGGCAACTAGGGCTTTCTTGGCTTGGCACTCATACTCCTCTTTTGCTTTCAGGTACTCGTCGACTACCATCGCTCTACGGACTGGTGCGGCATTGCGGATGCGGTTCTTCATCGTGGTGACTGCCTTCTTCTTCACAGCGAGCTCCTCGGACCACCATGGTATGGTAATTTTTGCATTTGTACGAGTTTTAGGGATGGCTTCGTCGCATGCTTTTTCTATTGTATTGCTATAATTTATTATTAATTGTTCCAATTGATACTTATTTATTGTCCTATTTATACTATGTACGTTTATGTTATTTTCAATTTTGTATTCCTTTAATTTGATTTTAAAATTTTCCCAATTTGCCTTCTTAGTATTATATTTTCTTGTAGTCCTAGCTATATTTATCCCTTTGTCCTTTTTAATTTTAACATTAAATACAATAGTATTATGGTCCGAGCTTGTTGCCCCTGTGTCGACCCGCCATCCATCCACCAAGTCATATAGGTCGAGCGAGCATGCCGTGACGTCCACATGGCTCTTGTAAATTACGCCACCTCTTACTGTGTAAAAGGTTGGCGTATCGCCAGTGTTGAGTACCTGAAGCTCCAGTTCATCCAGGGTCCCAGACATCTCTTCCCCCCTTGGGTCTTCTTTTGTGCTCCCCCACCAAGTGCTCTTTGCATTTGCGTCTCCACCTACCAGGAGATATTTGGCGTCCAGTTCCAACTTTAGTTTGGTCAGCTGATCCAAGTATGGCCCTATGGGTTGGTCTGGCTCGAAGTAGTAGGAGACTACTGCGATTTCCCAGGCTTTGGTCCGGATTCCCACCACAACGATGTTGTTGGTGGTGAGTTTCGGGTAGGGAATGACGTCTAAGTCATCATTAAAGACAGCAATTGCTGCCTTTACTCTCCCACTTCCTTCAACCTCACACTGGTAGACTCTCGCACCACGGTAGCTCTTCATACTCCTGCCCCCTCCCACATACGGTTCCTGGATCAGTGCCCATGCGATTGCTCGCTCACTGGCCTCTAGTATGAGTTCGGTGGTTGCCAGTTCCTTCCTTTGGAGGTTGGCCTGGACCACCGCATATCCCCTGGCTGACACGTTCGCCCTGTTGCCATTCTTGCCCTTAGCAATATGCTACCCTGGCTCTGGCCAGAACCTCGCATCTCTTCCTCACTGGGCACACGTCGCTGAAAGCGTTATGCTCAACGTCTTCCTGCTTCGCATGCACACAGTTGCAGCACGATGGGGCTGCTCCGGCCAGCCAGTCAGCACATTGCGTCCTCATGTGAGGGCCACCACAGTGGCTGCATTTTTCGACTTGCTCCTTACAGAGCCGTCGTCCATGCCCAAAACCCAGACACAGGGAACACTGAATCAGTGGAGTCTGGTCTGCCACTCGGATCCTTTGCAGGTCGATGTGGACGGCCTGTCGATCCTGCAGTCTGTTCCACAATTTCGGAGTGACCCTGAGGACAACGTGGTGCATGTGGGGGTTCCTCGTCCTCTTTTTAAAAAGCACCTCTACCCGGTCTTCTTCCTTACTGAGCTCTGTGAACACTTCCCTGTTCTGGTTTCGCAGAGCCTTGAGGATATCTTCGTCCGTGTTATAGGTCAGGACGTCTTTCAGGATAACCAATGGGTCCCTGTTTTTGACATCCTCGACCTTCAACAAATCCCCCACACTTGCCAGTCTTTCCTTAACTTTTTCTCTTTCTACTTCTGTCCTACATCCTAGTATGATCTTCCTGTCCTTTGCCTTTCGGATCCTATCAACTGTGACCCATCCTTCTTTGGCATTCACAGCCTTCCGGATGTGGCCAATAACTTCCTCCCCGGTTTCGGTCTCCTTTGTGGAGGTGACCACAATGGAGTGGAGTGCCGTCTGCTGCGGTGGCTGCTTGACAGGTCGACTTGCCGCTACACTAGCATACGAAAACTTCTCCATATACTCTCCGCCAGTTGTGAGTGCCTCTTTCAACCTATCAAGCTTCTCGCTGTTTTCCCGCAGGTTTCGGCTGTGGTCTTCCAGGGTCTTTTTTAAGGATTCCACGTCTACTACCTCCTTATTAAGGACTACCTCCTTCTCTTCTGCCACTTCGGCTTGTGTCCCCTTTGCCTTTGTGAGGATCTTTGGAGTTGGGGCTCGTCCTTTCTCCTGCTCAGACTCTCTTATGAGCAGGTAGAGCCGGTCTGCCTGGGCCTTTACCTCTTCTTTGATCTCTCTCTTGGTGGTTTTTGAGTTTGTCATGAGAGTCTTAATTTTTGTGAGGCATATTCTGGCCTCCGCAACTCTAGTTTTAACTGACGGTGGACTTAGGCTGACTATCTCGACAGATGGTCGTCGTGATGCCGTCTCCAATGTCAATTTAAGTGGAACCTTTTGTGCAGTTTCCTTCACCGGGGGGGTATCTTTCCTTGGGGGATTTCCAGCCTCCCATTCACCCACACTTCTTCTCACGCTTTGCGTGGAGGATCCAGCCTCTACTGAGGCGTTCGATGGGCTTTTGTTGGGCTGGTTTCCCTGCTTCTTAATAGGTGTGTGTACAGCAAACATTGTGTACCGTATGGATCCGGATACAACTAGTCCAAACGTCAGAGTAGGGGTATTGTAAAGAGTACCCCTAGTCAATGTAAAATTTGATAAAATTTAAATGTATAAAGATAGTGTAAAAACAATTTAATATATAACAACAACAATTTAAAACAAGTCAAAAACAATATAACACTAAGATTCTAATAATCTTTGGCTCACGTACGCAGCTGGGAGGCCGGTAGGTGCGCTCCAGTCGGATCTACCAGAGTAGCGTCAAGGAGTCGGTCAATTTATAGAAGGTCAGTTTTATATACAACCTCTGTGAGAATATAGCCCCTACGTACAGCTTTTATAGAGCCTTGCTCTTGTCACTTTATCTTAAGATTAATTACATAAAGGGGGAGGTCTGGCGCTTGCGGGGTTTAGTACAATTTTGGTTTACAATATAACTAAAGTATAAATAAAATAAAAAATATAAAACAAAAAATAAAAAGTCAAAATCCCTCAGCCAACAAATTGAATGACTCTATGTAGAGTCTCGCTCCGCAAGAAAAACTGCTCCAGGGTCTTCAGTTCCCGATTTAAGACCGAAAACCTTATGTGCTCTATGTAGAGTCGTTTCACTAATCTCAGTAGATAGCTCTCGTCAGGCCCTATCAGATGACCCCAAACTCGGTGCTGTTACTCCAAGGGGTTCCGGAGATATCCTAACTTGAAAATTTGGTTTTTTCGCCAAGATGGCGACCAAAAAGTGGTTACAAGCGGTTATCTCCGGAACCACAGGTCCTAAAACCCCGGTGTTTGGGCTTTTCGAGCTTGGCCTGACGAGACCAATCTACCGGAATGGTTTTCAGGCTGAAAACTTTTTGACCTCTGAAAACGCCTGAAAAACGTTCCACCCTATAGCCTCTAGTCTGGGTATATGCCCAGCGGAAATCCCGGCCCTCTACGACTCTCCGTTAGGAAGCTATGATTGTTTGAATATTATTCAAAATGGCCGCTGATCTGTCAAAGACGATCTTTGACAACGGTTATCTTCCTTCGGGAAAGCCGTAGACCCCTCGAGTTTGGGCTCTCCCAACTCGGCCTGAGTTCCTCTAGCCGCCGAAACTACTTTCAGGACCCCGAAAATTTTTAGCTCCAAATCGCCTGAAAACGTGGAGTATACTGGGCAAGAGGTCCGTGAAGATAAAATCGAAAACCGCAAACTCCCACGACCACTGGTTTAGGAGCTGTGACGGTTTGAAAGTAAACAAAATGGCCGCCGAACTGTCAAAGGTCGAACTAAAAAGCCTGTATCTTTTGATCCCTTCGTCCGAGAGAGTCGGGGTTTTGGATGTACAGCTCGGCGTCACTTCAGGTATCTCCTGAAAGCAATTTCAGCAGAAAAAATTTGAAGTGCCTGAAACAGGCTGAAAACCTACCACACTAAAAGGTGACTGTAAACCACTGTCCGGAGTGAAAGTGCGAGATTAATCGGACCAGCGGATCCCGAGATATCGTGCCTTGAAAATTAAAACCAAATAACCAAGATGGCGCGATTTGGTCAAATTAGCCAAATCAGGAGCTATATAGCCCGTGTTTGGGCTTAAGTGGGTCTCGATAGGTATATTGGAACTTGTCCTGGTGTCAAAAAATAATATTTCCTATTTAATTTTGAATTAAAGGCAAAAAACACAAAAAATGCAATAACTTTAAAACTATTTGGCTAAAAATTTTGAAAAAAATACTAAAATTAATGATAAATAAGCTTCTAAACGACTAAAGTTAGACTTTAGTTTTTTCACTATTTTTAGGTATTGAAATTACAGAATTAAGATTTTTACCGTTATTTAATTACTACACTAACATGGGTTTGTCGAAAATTTTTAAAAGTAGAACTTAAGGTCTTCTAGTGAGCGCGCACCAGGCTGCAGTTGAAGATTCTTGAAAAATGTCTTCTGTCCAGAGTTATACTTGTCGAAATATACAATATTGAAACTGTTATATAAAATATAGCAGCTATCTTAAAATTCTAAAATAAGTTGCACTCGCCTTGGGTAATAGGGGTTCAGGTTTACCCCAAATTTCACGCCTCAGTCTCCACTCCTTCCACTTTTTCAGGGCACGTGGTTTTGCGAAAATCCTGAATAACTCGCGCAGGCGTGATGTCAGGGTGGTTTTTAGTAGTCCAGATGATCAGGAACCACGATGTCCACACGATGGCGATGAAAAAGCAGTGGGTCGATGATCTGGTTCGGCAGCGTATGAGTTTTTAGATTTTCTGAGTTACACTTAACCTCCAAAAATTTGGTTTTTCACTGAAAACTTTTTCGGCACTGTAGACCGGCACAGTTCAGGCACGTCACTTTATGCGGCTTAGGTTTCCGCAGCCAACGACACTTAACTCATCCAAATCGGACCAAAAAAACCAATTAAAACGTATTTTTATGTGCGGAACGCATGGAGTTTTGCTGCTTCCAGCTCGAGAGACCGAGTGCAACTGGTTAGGTTAGGTTAGGTTAGGTTAGGTTAGGTTAGGTTAGGTTAGGTTAGGTTAGGTTAGGTTAGGTTAGGTTAGGTTAGGTTAGGTTAGGTTAGGTTAGGTTAGGTTAGGTTAGGTTAGGTTAGGTTAGGTTAGGTTAGGTTAGGTTAGGTTAGGTTAGGTTAGGTTAGGTTAGGTTAGGTTAGGTTAGGTTAGGTTAGGTTAGGTTAGGTTAGGTTAGGTTAGGTTAGGTTAGGTTAGGTTAGGTTAGGTTAGGTTAGGTTAGGTTAGGTTAGGTTAGGTTAGGTTAGGTTAGGTTAGGTTAGGTTAGGTTAGGTTAGGTTAGGTTAGGTTAGGTTAGGTTAGGTTAGGTTAGGTTAGGTTAGGTTAGGTTAGGTTAGGTTAGGTTAGGTTAGGTTAGGTTAGGTTAGGTTAGGTTAGGTTAGGTTAGGTTAGGTTAGGTTAGGTTAGGTTAGGTTAGGTTAGGTTAGGTTAGGTTAGGTTAGGTTAGGTTAGGTTAGGTTAGGTTAGGTTAGGTTAGGTTAGGTTAGGTTAGGTTAGGTTAGGTTAGGTTAGGTTAGGTTAGGTTAGGTTAGGTTAGGTTAGGTTAGGTTAGGTTAGGTTAGGTTAGGTTAGGTTAGGTTAGGTTAGGTTAGGTTAGGTTAGGTTAGGTTAGGTTAGGTTAGGTTAGGTTAGGTTAGGGTAGGTTAGGTTAGGTTAGGTTAGGTTAGGTTAGGTTAGGTTAGGTTAGGTTAGGTTAGGTTAGGTTAGGTTAGGTTAGGTTAGGTTAGGTTAGGTTAGGTTAGGTTAGGTTAGGTTAGGTTAGGTTAGGTTAGGTTAGGTTAGGTTAGGTTAGGTTAGGTTAGGTTAGGTTAGGTTAGGTTAGGTTAGGTTAGGTTAGGTTAGGTTAGGTTAGGTTAGGTTAGGTTAGGTTAGGTTAGGTTAGGTTAGGTTAGGTTAGGTTAGGTTAGGTTAGGTTAGGTTAGGTTAGGTTAGGTTAGGTTAGGTTAGGTTAGGTTAGGTTAGGTTAGGTTAGGTTAGGTTAGGTTAGGTTAGGTTAGGTTAGGTTAGGTTAGGTTAGGTTAGGTTAGGTTAGGTTAGGTTAGGTTAGGTTAGGTTAGGTTAGGTTAGGTTAGGTTAGGTTAGGTTAGGTTAGGTTAGGTTTTTTTTTTTTTTTTTTTTTTTTTTTTTTTTTTGTTTTTGGCAGGACTTGGGAAAATCCTCATGGACGCCCCGACTGCCTCACTTATGAGCCAGTCGGGGCAGTGCCGGACTCTTACCGGCTAAAAACCCACTCCTGCCTTTCCAAGTGCCCCTCTGACATGATCAGAGACCTTTTTTAGCGGAAATTGTTATTTTATATGAACAAAATGTTATCTATCTATTACTTTTCTTATTTTACGTCGTTACATAGGGTCATTTGTGTTTATTTATCCTTATATCTATGTTAATATTCACATTTTATTCATCCTTATATCTATTATTATCCATTAATACATTTATTTATTTATCCATTATTTATTAGTATTACATTTTAACATTAATTAGGGTCTTTAACATTTTTATATCCTTATATATATGTACGAACATCAATTTTCTCTTTATCCTTATAACAGAAAATCTCACTATCTTACTGCTTATACTATACATGCGTATAAACTCTAATCTTTTGACATTTTCGGACATTTTCACTGACCTGTGTAATTATGCTACTGTTAAATATTATTTTAAATATTAATCCTAAGCATATATTCAGTTACTTATTCCTAGTGATAGTTGTATTTGCTACTTTTATGCAATACCCAATAAATTTATTTCTGGAGTGCTTATCTCTTATTAATTCATTAAATTTTTCAGTCTTTATCTCCGTTCCTAATTCTTGCTCAGTTTCATACCTCTCCAGACCGTAGGCGGGGCAGTCAGTCAGTATGTGTACTACAGTTTCCAGTTTGACAGGGTCACATATGCACGATGGGCTCTCCTTGCACTTGAACCTGTTTAGGTATTCGGAGAACCCACCGTGTCCTGTCAGTATTTGGGTTAGTATTCCAGTTGGTTTCAGGACTTTTACTAGCTTAAATGCCTGTATGGCGTCTGGGAAAAATATTTTTGTAACGCCAGCTGTGTGTTCGGATCTGTATCTCCGGTTCCATTCGTCAAGCGTGTCCGCACGGATCTGTTGCTTGACGAATGAAATCGGACATTGGTCATAATCTGGCCTTGTTTTCAGTGTAAGGGCGGCGTCCTTAGCCAGCTGGTCAGCTCTCTCATTGCCCTCCAGTCCTGCGTGAGCTTTGATCCAAAAGAGGTCGACTTTTTTGGATCGATCCCTGCACTGTCGCAGGTTTTCCCGAATTTCAACTGCGAGGGGATGGAGAGACCGGTGATTGGCGACGGCTTCCAATGACGACCTGGAGTCGCTGTATATGCCAAAACTGTGTTTAGGGCTGCGCAAAATTTCCCTTGTGGCCTTGCATATAGCCAACAGTTCCGCCTGGAAGACGGTACAGTGGGGCGACAGCTTGAGTTTTTGGGTTTTGGTTTCGGCATCATTGATCCAATGAGACAATGATGCCCCAACCTTGCCCTCGATCTTGCTGCCGTCCGTGTATATCCGCACTGCTTGAGTGCAGTGGTTGCTGTGTTGCTCCTGGTCTGCCAGGCATATGAACTGCAGACTTATATGTCTGGCTGGGTGGGGAGTTCTGTCGAACGCGGTACGTCGCTCAATCTCCTTATCTCCTAATGCTGGCCGAGGTACCCCCCTCCTTGCCTCATACAGGGCCGCTGCCTCTTGTATTCGGAGGTCAAGGGGTAGTATCCCAGCCAGCACCAGTGCCGAGTTCAGGGAGACTGTGCGGTAGGATTTGCACAGTTTCTGTGCAAATCCCCTTTGGACCGAGTTCAGCTGTTTGCGCACCATCAGCTTTTCAGCTGCTGGTGCCCACGCACTCGCTGCATACAATATTGTAGGTTCAACTACTGCCGTGTAGATGGAGCGTATGACATCCGGATTGAGTCCCCAGCTGATCCTGGCTGCCCTTGACAACTGCTTGTACAGGTTTAATGCCTTTTTGCATACGTAAGATGCATGGGCATTAAACGTCAGCTGGTTGTCAATGGTCAGTCCCAGGAGTTTGATTTCCTGCGACATCCCAACGCCAGTCCCGCCCATGCTCAACAGCGGGGTGTCATATTTAAGTTTCCGCGTAATGATCATCGCTTTCGTTTTATGCGGTGCGAAACTTAGCTTATTTCTGACCCCCCACTGGTGAACATACTCGAGAGCGTCGTTGGCACTTCGCTGGACTTCCATCGCTGAGTCCCCATCAAACATCAGAACTACGTCATCGGCGAAGGCTTGGCAGTAGTCTCCCCTTTGTACCAGGCCTTTCAATAGGGAGTCGAGTAGAAGATTCCAGAGAATCGGGCCCCCTATCGATCCTTGCACACAGCCTTTGCTTGTTGCCCTGGTAACCTCCTGCCCTGCGTATCTCACCCTGACCTTCCTGTGTTCCAGGTAACTATCCATCACTCTTCTAATGTTTACCGGACATTTGGTTTCCGCCAGCCTGGTTTTTATGGCCGGCCACCATGCACTGTCGAAGGCTCCCTCTATGTCCAGCGATATCATAACGATCAGTTTCTTGTCTACTAGTTTTTTACGTATATGTTCCAGCAGGTCATAGAGGGAGTCTTCGGTGCTTCTCTGTGGCATAAACCCATACTGGCGAGAGCTGAGTCCGGGTATGATGTGCCATTTCACCCTTCCTATCAGCATTTTTTCCAGGACTTTTCCCATCACTGGCAACAATCCTATTGGCCTATATGATTTAGGAGCTGTGTAGCTCTCCTTCCCGGGTTTCCTCAGAATGACTACAGTCGCTTCCTTCCAGATCCTCGGGAAGTAGCCCAGCTCTAGGCATTTGTTTGCCAGTGACAGAAAGAGCTCCGGATCGTGGTTCACTGTTTGCTGGC